>OY770012.1:53726897-54402240 GCA_963669245.1 Quercus cerris
CAGAAATCCACTAAAACATAAAGAGGTTATGCCATTGTCAACTTGGAAAATCCAACTGCACGATACTGAAAAAATGGGCAGAACAATCTATTGCCACCTCAGTTGATTTACAAGTTTTGTTGGTTCCTTTCAATTAACTAAATATTATAATGAACTAGATGTAGATCTTACTAGTGAGACATTCATGACTATAATGTAACTGCTCTTTTAGTATACATATAATGGTAAGTTACACAGGCACAATGGGGAGCAGGTGCCAATTGCCCTCTGGGTATCTTTACATGAGTAAAAGGATTTATCTGATCGATTATTAAACCTGATAAGAAAAAGTCTACCTTTAATCATTTTGTTCTGTTTTCATCTCTCTTTCTCTAGTTAACAAAAACTTATTTCCAGCAATTCTAGTGCATTCATGTGAACAAAGAGGGGCATGCATATACAACAGGGCATACTGTTTGAATTTGGCTTCATCTTCAATTTTGAAATGGTCAAAAAAGAAATAAAAATCACTAACCAGCAACCCTTCCTGGAGTGCTAATTGCTTTGCAGTTTCAACAGCTTCGTCACTGGATATCTGCCAAATCACAGCATATGAACCAAGTAAAATACACCAGAAAAGAGTTTATTTACATGAAAAATACTAGTGCCTGCATGACTAGACATACTGCATGTGCTCACTAATCACAGATACATGCTTTACTAGTGGACAACTAAACTAAAAAATCAGGGAAGAAAGGCATTGAAGCCAGTGGTCTAAGCATTTTTCTTTTGTTTTGAAAGATTATTGTGACAAGAAGAATTTACTAAGAGCATCCACATTGGTGGAGCCATAAATTTAGCAATATGGCTCCACAAAAAGCTACTTTATTTATCTTACCTTCTCACTTTACAAAACACCTAACATCATTGGTTATATTTTAGCTTTCAACATAATAAAATAATATAAACAACACAATAAACTAATATATCCACTACAATAAAATAATATATTCGCTACAAAGCAGTGTAAACACATGAATAAGATAATATATTTAATATAAAGCAGTGTGAACATGCAATTTCATAAAGTCTTTTTTTTTTTTTTTTACCTATGAGCTACAGTGCACAGCCACTTTTGGCTGTGCAATATAGCTGTGGAGCCAAATTATTTGGCTTTGGCTCCACCAATGCAGCCATAAATTTGTATTTGGTGGTGCTAAAAATAGCAATATAGCTTTTTAGCACCACCAATACTAATGCTTTAAATAAAGCCAATGTTTGTGTGAAGGCCAAGACAACCTATGTTCACGTGTAGGCAAAGCCCTATGTGTCGTATCATTGTATGAGTATGTACTGCAAAAATAAGGCTAGTGAAAGACCCTCATTAAGAGTCTCCAGTCTTCATTCGCACAAGCAAAAAGGTCATATCTGAGCTAGTTTAAGCTGCATTACATAGCAGCAACAAAGATAATGACCAAGTGATAACTTTGATCCATAACTAAAAGAGTTAGTATATTCTGAAAGTTAGCATCTGCACATAGCATAATTCCAAGTAATAAACTTGATTATGCAGAGTAACCAATCACATTAACAAGAATCCATTGCATAATGATACATAGATGCAGGATGATCAAAGCTTGTATTTCCCAAATCAACAAAAGTCCCATTACATGGTATTGAGGTGGTCAGTTATCCACAACATAAGGAGATTCCACAACCTCCCTAGGTAGAGAAAGAAAAGAAATAATTCAATTGAAGAGAATATGGCAAATCATAGAATTAACACTTACCTCTATGATTTCATCAACAACTTCTTGATCCAAATTCCTGGGTACAAAACCAGCTCCAATTCCTTGAATCTTATGAGGACCTGCATATAAATGATAGCAGCAAGATTAGAAAAAATTTAATAACTAAATAATAGGAAATTAGATTTAACTGATAATGGGACAAAAGCTTATTTGTTCTCTCACCAGGTTTTCCACCAGAAAGTATGTTGCTTTCTGTAGGTTCTATACCGATTACCTGATACATCATGGAGTCAAATGAAAATGCTCAAAACTAAATAAATAAACAGATTAATAAGGCAAAAGAAGATAGCCCTTTCTTTGAAAACATTTTTCCCACCATTCAGGGCAATCACATACACAAAATCGAAGACAAATATCCTACATGGTTTGGCAAAATTTACCTTTATTTTAGGATTTTGCTGTTTAAGGAACCGACCAACACCAGAAATAGTTCCACCAGTTCCAATGCCTGCTATAAATATATCCACCTTGCCTCTTGTATCTTCCCAAATTTCTGGACCAGTTGTTTCATAGTGTATCTGCACATTAAGACATTAATTTCCAAATTTTTATCTCATTGTATCAAAGCCAACAAGCTATAACTACATAGAAGATCTCTAGGCCACAACATTAACCTAATAGTGTTATCCGACCTACATGACTAGAGATATCTTCTAGGAACAACTAAGAAAACTATTTTAGAAAAGTCTTGAATTTGAGTACTCAATCTCTAAAATAACATCAGTTTCATATACGTGGCTAGCTAGAAGTTGATCAAAACATCATTGACATCATCATCAACAACAACACTACTCTATATTTTATTAATAATAAAATAATCATCACAACCAATACATTTTGAAAGACATATTGTCCAAGACAAAAAGAACATGATATTTGACTTGGTTGTCATCTAGAAAGGACCCTAGACTGGTATAATCATTTCAGGTTTTTTATACAATCCTGTATAGAGATCCAAAAAAAAGGTTCACAACATTTTGGCAAGCCAATCCCATCAGTCCAACACATGAAGAACACTTAGATGGCTCCTCACAGCTATTCTGTAATATAAATAAACAAATCAGCATATTATTCTGAATCGATGGGATTGCCCTGATTTTGTGAAATGTTTCAGTTAATGACCAGTCAACCACACTTTGCACCGCATGTTATTTAATTGGAAAAGAAAATATAAAGCAACGATAATCCTAGCAAAGTGTGGGTACATCAGGCATACTCCCTCCCAGACATGAGTTTCCCTTCAGTTGGTATTCACCAAGTCCATGTCACAAGGTAGCAGTAAAAAGCAATGACAGAGTAGAGGTATACACTAATTCCTAAGATAACTATGAAGTGCAGCAAGTCAAGAGGATACAGTGACCACAAACCTTAGGATTAGCAGCATTGTCAAATTGTTGAAGCATGTAGGCATTGGGTGTGCTTTTCAAAATCTCTTCAGCCTTTTGAACTGCTCCCTTCATGCCCTTTGCTGAATCAGTCAATACAAGTTCAGCCCCAAATGCTTTTAAAAGAACCCTTCTTTCCAAACTCATTGATGCTGGCATTGTCAAGATGAGTCTATATCCTTTTGAAGCAGCAATAAATGCAAGACCGATGCCTGTGTTTCCACTTGTAGGTTCCACCAGAATACTCTAAAAAATACACAAAAGAGGACAGCTACCTCAGAATGACTTTGGAAACTATGCAAGAACAACTAGATGAAGTTCAAATTCAAAAATCTCTCCATCAGAATGGAAGCTGAAAAAATAATGTGAATAGTTATTTGTGGGGAGTCATCTCATGCAAATTCTAACAAAAATACCAAACAATAGTGTTTGTTCAAATTTATATATAAAAGACAACTAACACATTTGGACTTGATTTACTTCATTCCGGCACAAAAGTGATGTTATGATCCTAGTGTCCCACATGAAGTAAGTGTAAGATTAAACATGTGTTTATAAGCTCTTGGGCATCCTCCCTTGCAAGTCGGTTTTCAAAGGTGAGTTCTACCAATGGGTTTCTAACAGGTGACAAATAAGCAACTCAATGGTTCACTAAGTCAATCCACTATAGTCTATAGGAGGCTTTTAGTTTTCACAATAGTCAAACCCCAAAAAATTCTGTCACCACAATTGCAAGTAGTGTTTGCTATTGGCATTTCCAGTATAATATCAAACTTGGCACTATAAAGCAAAAACTATTTAATGCAAACCTGAATGATATATCCAATTATTGGCTTGAAGTATGTGTGAAGCAGGCCCTTGTCATCCATGACAAAAGTCATGCATCAAGGCCCACTTCCAGCTACAGAAAGACCCAACCCTAAATTAATCCTCAAACTAAAAATCAAGGTCTGATGGTAAATCATAGCTCTAGCTTTAGGCTTAGAGAAACAATGCTAATATAGCATCAAAAGTATTTCGGTATTTATGCTTAGAAAAATTTGCATACAGCATCAGTCATCATTCCCTGTCAATTTGATTTTTGTTGAGGCAGCCAATCAAAGGAAGGCTACCTTGTTTTATAAGAAGCCAAATTTCCAGCCTCAAAGTGCTCATATCGTAAGACAATTCTTCCATTAAAGTAAGTTCACATTACAATTCCAACAATATGCATAAGAGTAGTACCTACTGCCCCTTACCTTTCCAGGCGTTATAAGTCCTTTTTGTTCCGCATCAGTTACCATACTGTAACCTATTCTGCAGCCAAATATCAGAATCATTAGTGAGAATATTAAAAATCAATTTCCAAGTCTAATTCCAAAGAGTTTTAAGGCCAGAAATTAGGATATTAGCTTTTCTTATGGATGAGATTATGTGATCCTCATAGTATAGGAACAAGACATATGGGTCCTTAAGGATTAAGATCCTCTATAGAGTTCCTAAGTTAATTCCATTATGGAGTTTTTAAAATTCTATCCATAAATTGTGAAATAAATGAATCGGATTTGTCACATCATCATATAAAATAGATACCAAAATTGTAATAGTCAATGCTTGTTTAAATGCTAATGATATGGCAAAATCAAATCCACTCATTTTGCATTGGATGGATACGATTGTAAGAACTCAATAGTGGAGTTAGCCTAAGAATTCTATCTAGTCTTTAATCACTATAAATGAACATATTTGCTGCCTAAATTGTGAACTTGTTAGAAACTTAGAACAGAAAGCTAGATTACTGGCTTAAGAAATGACCTTTAAAAATATATATATATATATATATATAAACAGATAATATTGACAATCTGACTTATGAGACATCCTGGAATTTTTTTTAAAAAAAAAATCAACTATCCACATAGAAAAATATAAAGGAACCTTGTAAGAACATTCATAAGATCACATAATTCTCAAAGTGGGTCATGCCAATTATCACTTCTACCTTAATTCTTGAAAACCTTGAATACTAACTACAAGATGCTCATAAAATTTTAATACCTAAAGTAGCATTTTTTACTTACCTGTCCTTGACACTACAACATGGCTCCATGATCTCAAGCTTGGCAGCAATATTTGCTACAGACCCCTTTACAATATTATTCAGGTAAACCATTGGGGTTTTCCCAATAAGCTGTGTCACAAAGTAACCAATAGAAAAAATAAGTAAGAGCAGTTTGATGTTTTTATGGATTAGTATTCTTTTATGTATGCAATAAAAGAAGACATAGCTTTATTGATGTAGCCATGGAACAAGAGTCAAAGTTGTTGTTTTTAGAGAAATTTTCAGTTTTGACAGCTTAAGAGCTTTCCATGTGTGAGGCCATCATGCCGTATCCGATTGAAGCAAATCTATATACTTTCGAAGGTTATATAATGAGAGTCTCAGGGTTAAAATAGTTTTAAATTGAGTCATTAGTTTATAAGTTACAGGTAGTTTATGTGAGGGAAATATTGAAATTTCATAAAAGTCTTGTGCATAATTTTTTTTCTTAGGGTTAGTTTTTAAATAATGCTTGATCTAGATTATTCAAGAGCTTCTTAAAGGTATTAGGAGTCTTTTATTCAGACTTTCATTAATGGAAAATGAGGCTAAAGTGCCTAGAGTATTCTTATCTCTCTTTCTCTTTGGTGCAGAGTTACTGTTCACGTCATGTTTCATACAGTCCATGAACAGCAACAAATTACTCTCCTTTTGTTCTTCTTTACAACCCCAAATCATGCTTGTCTCCTTACCAATCAAAACCTTAAAATCCCACGTATTTTCTCTATTAATATCCACCAAATAACATATCAAATTAGCCATAAATCCCAAAGCACAACTGTTGTCCATAATTTCCAGCAATCTATTTTTTTTTTCCTTTTTTTTATTAGTAATAAATTTACAAATAAAATTATTACTTCATGCTCAGGATGATGAGCACTCTGTAACTAAAAAAAATTACAGAAAATTTTGCACAAAATAGAAGTAATTCTGTGAAATCTTTATAAGTGTTGCAATATAAGACCCCAAGCACGAGACCAATAAAAAAGAGTTCTAACCAACAATGCTTCCAACTGAATATTTGATTTGTCAAAATCTTTAATAGTCTGGTTATTTTTCTCCTTTCACAAGATCCACATCAAACATAATGGTACCACATTTCAAATCTCCGAAGAGTGTCTCCCAAACTAATTCTTCAACCCAAACAAAAGACCTGCCACCCTCTTGTTGGTACCCAATGGATCCCAAATGTTCTAAAAAACAGACACCACAAACCATAGGCTACATCACAATGAATGAACAAATGATCTACTGTCTCTCCACTACACCGGCACATGCAACACCATCCAACCAAGGAAAATCCTCGCTTGATGAGATTATCACAATTAAGGATCTTTCCCTACGCCACTGTCCAAACAAAAAACAAGACCATCTTAGGAGCCTTAAAATGCCAAACACTCTTTTAGGGGAAAGAGTTAGTTGGTGTATTGTGGATAACATCATAATAAGAGCGAATAGTAAAGACACCACCCTCTTTCCATTTCAACATTATCTTGTCACGCCCATTTCTCCAAAGAATATTGGAGTAAAGAAGATCTAGAAAAAACCTACTAACTCCAACTCCCAATCATGAACATCTCTGTGAAATTCCATGTTCCAGATCCAGCCTTCCCCACCTACTGGGCTATCCATGACTGAATGGACTGAGGCATTATGATCAATTGAGCAAGGCAGTTAGTCAGGATACAATTCTTTAAGAGACTGACTTCCACACCAAACATCATTCGAAAACCTCAATTGAGTGTCGTCCCCGACCTCAAAATACACATATTGCTGCAAAGTTCCCCAACTCATCCTAATACCCTGCCATAGGCTACACCCACGAGGTACCCTAACGGAACCTAAAGTCCAACCACCCCATTGCTCCCCAAATTTTGTAGCAATCACCTGTCTCCATAAAAGTGTAACCCTCAGTCCCAAATCACTTAACCATTTTTACAATCAGGCCTGATTAAAGTTTCCCACCTTCAAATCCGCAAGCGTTTGAAGTAATAGGAGAACACACAGTCCCCATGCCACCAAAGGGAACTTAAACTCCACATCTGAGGTGCCACACAAAAAATTTCTTTGTAATTTCTCCAACCTATTTGCCACACTAGTAGGAATAGTAAATAATGAAAGGTAATAACTTAGTAAACTTGAAACTGTACTTTTTAACAGCCTATAGTCCATTTTCGTCAAAATAGGATTCCACAGCAATGTCACCTTAAGAAAGCACCTAAAGGCATCCCAAGATAAGTAAATGGTAATTCCCAATTTCACAACCATGAATATCAACCAACTCTTCCATATTACCCACATTGCTTTCCGGGGACCACCTCACTCTTATCCAAATTAACTTTCAGACTTGTAACAACCACAAAGCATGTAGCTTAACTGCACTTCTTGTTGTTTCCAACAAAGATGTCTGGGTTCAAATCTCCCCTCCCCCAATTATCAAATTATCAAAAATATCCAATGCTATTTCTAATAACTAGAAATAGAGATGCAATGATGGCAGATTATATGGATTTATTGACATATAATGTTTAGTGGAATCCATCTTTTATTCGGGTGGTATAAGATTAGAGTCCATAGAATCCTTCTTGGATGATTTATATGCTACAAAGGTTAGAAGGGGAGAAGAGGATGGAATTATCTGGATGCCTTTCAAAAGTCAAGGCTTTAGAGTAAACAGTTATTATAAAGCTTTGAGCAACAGGGGCAATGCAAACTTTCCTTGGGAAGCTCTTTGGCAAGTCAAAGCTTTCCCTCATGTAGCTTTCTTTTTCCCAGACAGCAGAAAAGGGTGAAATTTTAACAATGGACAACCTAAGGAAACAGGATATAATTATTACATACTGGTGTTGAAGGTGTAGATTTAATGGAGAATCCGTGGATCATATTTTTCTTCATTGTGAGTTAGATAAAGGCTTGTTGTTGTTTGTTTGGAGCTTATTTGAAGTCAACTCAGCAATGCCTAGGACAATGATTGATCTATTGGCCTGTTGGAAAGATAGCTTTGGGAAAAATAAATAATAAAAACTCAAGGTAGTGTTGTGGAGAGCTGTTCCTTTGTGTTTGATATGGCGCATTTGGAGAGAGAAAACACACGCACAATTTAAGGGTCATGAGCTAGCAGTGTTTCATCTAAAGCTCTTGTTCCTGTGGTCTTTACATGCACTCTAGCTGACTGTTAATTCATTCACTTCTTCAAATCTGTTAGAATTCATCGACTTCTTTTAGTTTAGATGTTAATTTTGTATTCTTTTATTTTCTCTTTCCTTTTGGGTGTTCCCATGTATACTTCTCATGTACTAGGGTTGCGCCAATTTTTGTTCGTTAATTGAATTGCAATTATCTATCAAAAAATTCCCAAACAAAAGTAATGGTTTTACCAGATCAAGAATTACATATAGTTCTCAGAATTTTATTGACTCACATTTTTCTTTTATTTCCCTTTTACTATTATTATTATTATTATTATTATTATTATTTTTAACTATATGTATATAGAACTACATTCACACAATATTTCAAGGATTAAATAAAAAGGAAAAAATGATTGACCCACTTCACTATTTTATCCTCGAAAATGCCAATTTTCTTCACCTTAAAAATATAATTAATTTACATAACAACTCACTCCTCTTATTGGCCCAGCATAATCAATTAACTCAAACTGGTTTCGAGAGCTTGCTATTTTCATCCTATTTTACATTTAAATTGACCTCAAAACCTTGCTACCATAGTGACAGAAAGAGTTGACCATCAATAATCACAAAAAGTACAAAGAAGATTCAAAGATAAAATTTTCCTCCAAATTGCCTCTTCTGAATCATGAATGTGTAACATTAGCCGATTCCCATCCATATTCTTAACAAATCAGAATTACTCATTTCGTGGTTTCCATTAATTATCATGTAAAAAATCACTTTATTGCCAGACCTTAATGACATTTTCATCAACATTGAAAATTCCGAATAATAAGAACAACCAATTCCAATTCCAATGAACCATTTCATCCAAAAACAATACAACTTTAATATGAATTTTCAACAAAGTAAAAGAACCCAATTCAAAATTCCAAAACACAATCCCAAGAACAACATTATTATGTCACTCTCATATGAATAACATACTTATCAGAATCAGCCAAATCCAAGAAACCAAAGCGACCCATTTCCTAATTCTCAAATTTATCCTTGAAAAAACAACAAAAGACTACAAATTGGGTTTATAATCTGACCTGAGAAACATCCTCAGCAATGTTGAGACCCTCAATCTCAGTGGGGGCTTTCACAGACACAGCCTTGCAGACAATAGAACAACCTGAAGAAGAAGAAGAGAGCTTGTTGCTGATGCTGATGCTTCCAGAATTCTTGGTGTTCCTAAACAACCTCAAAGAGTTTGTTGTGGTGGGGCCCACCCAGGTGGTTTTTTGACTCAAAGTACGAGAAGGGTTGGTAACAAAGAGTTCAGATTTGGAGTTGATAAGATAAGCAGACGAAGCAGCAGCCATTGTTCTTTTACTGCTTTGCTTTGTCTTTCTTTTGGTGTTTGTGTTGGTTGTCCTCTGTCCTGCCTCTGCTTCTATTTGCTTTATATGAAAAATGTGAGCCACTCTTTTAAAAATCAAGACTTTAATGTGAATGCTCTTATTGAGGCGTTGTGGGTGTGGCAAAGGAGTAAAAAGGAGTAGATTCCTCGGTAAAAAAACGACCGGATTCCACGGTACAAAAGTTCGATCTCACTAACTATTTTTATTTTTTAATATTCCCTCCATCACAATGCGCCACATTTTCTTTTTATTTTTCTTATCTATAATATAATATAGAGTTTTTTTTTTTTTTGACATTTATCATAATTGTTTTTGGCATTTATTTATATATAACCAAAGTTATCTTCTAAAAAAAAAAAAATTACATTTTATAATTAATAGAATATAAAGTCGCAAAAAAGAAGAAGAAGAATTGACACATACTTTTGAGCATGTAAATGAGCATGAAATTTAATTTTGTACTTGTTAAAAGAATTAAGTTTATTATGACACTTTTTGTAAAAAAAAAAATTGTAAATGATTAATGTTAAAAACACAATATTTTTCATGATTGTTGATGTGGGGCCCGTGGGCCTGGCAGACATAACCCATCGCGTAGTAAGCCCAAGGCCAACGCCGAGGAGGACTGACCAGCTAAGGCTAAGTTAGACAAAAGCCTCTTTTTTTGACCCACGCCGAGGACCTCTTCGTCCTCGGCATACTAAGGATAATTTTTGGAGGGGACAAGCTCAGAGTAAGCTGTCACCCTCGCATTTAATGCATTCACCTAACTCCTCTGGCCGCATTAATGGGGATATAACCCCTTGGCATGATAACGTTGATCAGAGTGAACCACTTGAGTACTGACAAGGCCTCTGATGGGACAGACGGCCAGAAGAAAGGCAAATGGATGATCAACAGATGAAAGAAGGGGATAGGAAAATGAAGACTATATAAGTAAAGCAAGTAAAGTAAAAGGGGAAGAGAAAAAAAAAAAAAAAAAAAAAAAAAGAACAAAAAGGTCTCCTCGGCCACAGGCCGAGGAGCATTCCCCCATTTGTAAAGAAACTGTTAGTATTTTTTATAAAGAAAGTTCGTGCATGGTGATCGACGGCCAGCGCCTAAACCTTTAACCCACTCTCTATACAAATTTTTTGTTTGGGCTTGTTGGGCTGAAAACCCATTCATACTCAAGGTCAATCCAATTTGAGTCCCCACAATTGGCGCCGTCTGTGGGGAGGATTAGGGTGCTGGCCGGCGCACCAGGCGAGTGGTTAGTGTTCTATGTAGTCGTTTTACAAAAAAAAAAAAAAAAAAGAAGAAAAAATATAGAAGATTCGGCAACAAAAAAAAAAAAAAAAAAAAAAAAAGATCTTGATATTATTATTATTATTTCATGAAAAGAAAGGTTACAGATTACAATCAGAGGCTCAGGCAGGTGTGTTTCACATACAAATTTACAAGCTAATACTACCAGCTATTTCTACAGTCAGAGGCCCAGGTGGAGCCGCCCTAAGGAAAAGCTAGCAAGAGGGAAATGTCAACTCGTGCTTTTATTGGCACCAAGAGAATGGGAGAGTTTGACAAGAGGCGGAGAAGGGGAAGGGCAATCATGCTCCCAGGCCCCCAACAACTCCCTTCTCGGCCAGGCGGAGCTGGAACAAAGAGAGGAGCAGATGCAAGGGCTTCGGGATACCTTCCCCCATGATGTTCCCTCGATTCTCTCCGATCCTCATGAGTGTTGGCCGTAGAAGACGGCAACACTCGGGCACCGCCCATGAGGTGAATTCGCATGTCTTCCTCATCGGGGGTGTGCTCCGAGGAAAGACGTTAGGTTCTCTAACAACATCCCTCTGGGACACCTCGAAGGGCGCCATCGGGGTTACGCCCAGACTCTGCCGCACCGAAAGCCCAGTGGGGGCTGCGGCCATACCGGTTTTTGTCAGTCCCGGTAGCAATTCCGGCGGGGTTGTTAAAAGAGCGTGGAGAGCTGGAAGAATGTGTTTTCTCTGTTTGTGTTGAGAGGTCCATGGATTGTGGGGAAACCACCTCCCCACCTTATATAGGGGATGGGGGTTGGTGAGAATTAATTCATGCAGAGTTCGAAAAGAGAATTGTCAGCTGGGCTAATAATGAAGTTGCCAATTTTCAAGGAGGCCACAGACGGTTGGACTCGTGTTAATTTACGAGGACATTAATAAAGGCGCGTTTCGCGCACCGGAGCGTCAAGCGCGGAACACGAACAGACAATGGGCGCTTCATAAATGAAAAAGATGGGGTCTTGAGCTGGAGGCGAGATCAACGCCACGTGTAAAGATTATAATCCGACCTAGGGAGGAATCACCTCCAGTAAAGCGATCCGAGGACAAAACTCTACGTACAGAAAAATAGAAGTGGTAGACAGAACCAAGGTATTGCATGGTCCTCGGACCCAAACCTATGGTAAAACTACGCACACCATTATACCTGGGTACTAGACAGAACCAAGGTATTGCATGGTCCTCGGACTCAAACCTATGGGGAAACTAGAGACTCACAAGAAAAAAGAAATGGTAGACAGAACCAAGGTATTGCATGGTCCTCGAACCCAAACCTATGGTAAAACTACACACACCATTATACCTGAGTACTAGACAGAACCAAGGTATTGCATGGTCCTCGGACCCAAACCAATGGGGAAACTAGATACTTACAGGAAAATAGAAGTGGTAGACAGAGCCAAGGTATTGCATGGTCCTCGGACCCAAACCTATGGTAAAACTACACACACCATTATACCTGGGTACTAGACAGAACCAAGGTATTGCATGGTCCTCGGACCCAAACCTATGGGGAAACTAGATACTTATAAGAAAATAGAAGTGGTAGACAGAGCCAAGGTATTGCATGGTCCTCGGACCCAAACCTATGGTAAAACTACACACACCATTATACCTGGGTACTAGACAGAACCAAGGTATTGCATGGTCCTCGGACCCAAACCTATGGGGAAACTAGATACTTACAGGAAAGTAGAAGTGGTAGACAGAGCCAAGGTATTGCATGGTCTTCGGACCCAAACCTATGGTAAAACTACACACACCATTATACCTGGGTACTAGACAGAACCAAGGTATTACATGGTCTTCGGACCTAAACCTATGGGGAAACTAGATACTTACAAGAAAATAGAAGTGATAGACAGAGCCAAGGTATTGCATGGTCCTCGGACCCAAACCTATGGAAAATTAGATACTTATATAAAAATATAAGTACTGGGCATAACCAGGGTATTGCATGGTCCTCGGACCCAAACCTATGGAAAATTAGATACTTATAGAAAAATAGAAGTACTAGACAGAGCCAAAGTATTGCATGGTCCTCGGACCCAAACCTATGGAAAATTAGATACTTATAGAAAAATATAAGTACTGGGCATAACCAGGGTATTGCATGGTCCTCGGACCCAAACCTATGAAAAATTAGATACTTATAGAAAAATAGAAGTACTAGACAGAACCAAGGTATTGCATGGTCCTCAGACCCAAACCTATGGAAAATTAGATGCTTATAGAAAAATATAAGTACTGGGCATAACCAAGGTATTGTATGGTCCTCGGACTCGAAGCCATAAAGAAAATAACTATCTGGAGAAAAACCAAAGCGTTACTTAGTGTCAAGCTATAATATGACCCTTAGATTTATATTTGAAGGATAACAGATGGTTTCATGAGGCTAACTCCAGAATAGAATACGAATATTGAACAGAATACAATAGTAAAGCAAACAAAAGAAAATATCATTAGATGGAAGCAAAGTATTAAGTATTCAGTTCAAACGGAAAGTATACAACTCACTTATAACGCCACTGAGGCAAGAAACAAAATAATATCAAAGAGAAAATAAACAAAGTTATCCTATGTCGTATACTAGTCTCCTCAACTCAGTAGGCAAATTAAGTCAGTAAGTAAATCAAAGGCTTGGGCCAAGGCCTAAGGGCTTGATTTCGAAAGGTCCGCCGGAGGACTTGCCACGTCTTGTGGTATTTCCTGACCCTCGATTACAACTTCCCCCAACGCTCTCTGGGGCTCGACCTCCTCGGGCGGCTGGTCAGTTAACGGTGTATCCTCGGCGGTCTTATCGTGACTCTCAACCGACGGTAATGAGGATCCCTCCTCGGGAGCAGTAGGTGCAACCTCGCGAATGGCAATAGGGTAAAATACCCTGTCCTCCCTCCTAAGATCAGATAAGGCATTAACCCCTGCTTAGTTGAGGGCTTCATGCCAGGTCTGAGAACAGTAATGCCTGCACACTGCAGGAACTTGAGCCCGAAGGGTGGCTTCAGTCTTAGCCACCCCATCTGCGAAAGCATCCTCCTCTGCCTTTTCCACAGAACGCTCAGCGTCTATTTTCGCAAATACTGCCTCGTCTTTGGCTCTCACAGCCTCGTCCCTGGCATACTCGGCAACACCTTTTTCATGGATTGCCTTGGTCAACTGTTCTTTCATATAGGTAATGTTCTCTTTGACAATTTGTAATTGACCTTCAACGTCTTGCAAGCGATTAGTTTGATCCTCAGCTTGCTTCCTGGCCACGACTAGGTCAGAGACAGCAGTATCCCTGGCCTTCGTCATTTTTGCCAGATCCTCGGTCGCCTTTTTCAGGTCGGCCTCAAATCTTTTAAGAGTATTGGTAGCCTCCAGGAACTTGTCGCGCTCTTGCTCTAAGGCATTGCTATGGTCATCAACCTCCTCGCCTAACCTGAAAAGGGCCTGGATAGCCTGCCAATAAAAACAGGTAACTCCGTAAAGAGAAAGAAAGATACTAAGCGGCAAACTTTGAATAAAGTAAATAGGTACTAAAGGACCCACCATGCCTAGATACTTCTTAAGGTCGAGGACAACCTCTACCCCACTCATTTTCTCTAACTCGGCCATGTTGGTGGGAAGAAGAAGAGATTTCTCCAGGGCCTTGACTACGAGAGCCCCTTCAGCTCCTTAAGACTCCCGCATCGAAGCGTTGTCCATCAAGGGCTGATCATGGAGCATGGCAGCGGGCAGCCAGGCTTGAGCTTCGGACTGCTGGGTGGCCTTCTTACCCTTCCCTTGACCACCAAGTTTCAGTTGCTTCGGAGGCTTGCGAAACCTACCCTCCTCGGGCGGAGAATGGGATTTGCTCCCATCCATTGGCTCCTTACCCTTGGAAAGTCTCTTCCTCTTCGGGTCGCGAGACTCGGTCGGAGGGTCTGATATTGTGGGGACAGAGGACGACCTGGTTTACATGGTTAGAATCTGGGGCTGAGGTGCTAGGGGCTGGGGCTGTGACTCCTCTGGTACACCCTTCTTGGAATCGCCTTCGAGCAAGTCAAGAAGGTTGGTTTGGGGCTGTCTTTTTAAACCCATCTCAGCCTGAGTACCAACTCTTAGGGACTGGAGATCGGTTTCGGACAAATGGGGGTCTCCTAGGTCACCAGGAGGATCCTCGGACTGGTCAGCTAGGTCAAACACACTATATTCGTCCTCGGAGGAACTCAGTTCAACCACCTCCCTTGCCTTCTTAGATGGTCCTTTCTCGGCCACTGTTACTTGCCGGGATGAAGAGGGACCTGATAGCGGAATGCCTTCAGGTATATAAGACCCCTCAGTAAAAGCAAAACCGTCCTCCACCACGGTAATCTGCGTAAGCCGAGGGTCACGAGCTCTAATTACGTGCTTCGGGACTGGGAATGATTTCTGAGCTGGGTCACACCCGAGGATGTGATGAGCAGCTCTGACCTGGTTATCAGTTTCGTTCAAGAAAAGGTCCGACCTAAGAACAGTTTCCAAGTCCGCTTTGTTAACAAGGTAGAAATGACGTGCAAAGGCGTGCGGATCTGCGAAAAGAAAAATGAAACTCCTATGGTTAATTGACCAAATCGAATATGCAGTCATAGAACTTGAAAATACTGAAATCTCGATTGTCTCCTACTTCGGATGTCCTACCTGACTCCCCCTCTACTGTTGGGCAATGAAAGCCGTTGTGCCACTCTCCCGACACTATGAGGAAATCTTGAGTCAACCCCCTGTTGGAATCAGGAAGACACTGGATGAGACGAATCCTATCGTCCCTTGTCTTCATATAATATGTCTTACCCCTCAGGTGATGAAGGTTATAGCACCAGTTCACATCATGGTGAGTTAGTCTCAGCCCCATTTTCTCATTCAAGATATCTACGCACCCTAATATCCTAAACACATTCGCATCACACTGGGTAGGAGACAGGCAGAAATGCCTAAGGTAATTGAGGGTCACCGGCCTCATGGGGATTCTCATCCCTCCCTCTACAAAAGCGAATATTGGGATCACAACTTCACCCTCTCTCCTCTTAAGGTACCACTCCCCTTCTTCACAGTACTTCAGACTCACATTATTGGGTATTCCATAGTCGACAATGAATTTGTTCATCATCTCGTCAGACTCAACCAATTTCTTAAACATATCCATTCCCCAAAGACGACTAAAAGTTCTAAAAGAAGAAAAGGAGGAGTAAAATCAAAGAAATTTGGGGTCGATAGAGAAAAAAGACTTACAGAAGTATGACGATACTCTTCAGATAGTGAACAAGTCGAACCAGATTCAAATCATACGCGTCAATAATTGTAAGCGCGAAAATGATGAAACCGAGCGGTTTAAACAGGTACTTATACTCCCCCTTAAGTTCCTCAAATGTAACTGCTTGCTCATAAAAGCAAAAGATCATGCCGTTGAAAGTGGGAAACGTGGTGCCGCCAAAATTTAATGCAGGCACCCATTAAGTCTTAAAACGCTAAAAATGCGCATCGGGCAGTCAAAAAGCCGCCAGCATCAACACGAACTGAAGTGGGGCGATTCGCCTAGGAGGGCCTGTAGGTATCAAAACCCTCCTCCCCGTCCGGGGGAACGTGCAGCAGGGTTTTGAGGGGCTATTGTGGGGCCCGTGGGCCTGGCAGACATAGCCCATCGCGTAGTAAGCCCAAGGCCAACGCCGAGGAGGACTGACCAGCCAAGGCTAAGTTAGAGAAAAGCCTCTTTTTTTGACCCACGCCGAGGACCTCTTCGTCCTCGGCATACTAAGGATAATTTTTGGAGGGGACAAGCCCAGAGTAAGTTGTCACCCTCGCATTTAATGCATTCACCTAACTCCTCTGGCCGCATTAATGGGGATATAACCCCTTGGCAGGATAACGTTGATCAGAGTGAACCACTTGAGTACTGATAAGGCCTCTGATGGGACGGACGGCCAGAAGAAAGGCAAATGGATGATCAACAGATGGAAGAAGGGGATAGGAAAATGAAGACTATATAAGTAAAGCAAGTAAAGTAAAAGGGGAAGAGAAAAAAAAAAAAAAAAAAAAAAGAACAAAAAGGTCTCCTCGGCCACAGGCCGAGGAGCATTCCCCCATTTGTAAAGAAACTGTTAGTATTTTTTATAAAGAAAGTTCATGCATGGTGATCGACGGCCAGCGCCTAAACCTTTAACCCACTCTCTATACAAATTTATTGTTTGGGCTTGTTGGGCTGAAAACCCATTCATACTCAGGGTCAATCCAATTTGAGTCCCCACAGTTGATATTATATATTAGGTTTAAATAATATCATTTTCACTTAAAATTATTAGTGACATTATTTTCATTATGTATCTATCACAATATATCACAGTAATTTTTTTTTTTTAAATCACTGTAGGTCCCCTGAATAATTATATAAAAAATTATTTCTCTATTCTTATTGCTTTCAACATAATGTAAATCACCGAGTGACAAAAATGGGGTTACACTGGATAAGCACTGGGAAACCACTTCTAATGGGGTTACACTTACAAACTCCTTAAGGTTTTATTATTTTGATCTCTAAAGTCAATGTCGGTATAGTTTTTTTTTTTTTTTTTTTTTTTTTTTTTTTTTTTTTTTTTTTTTTAACAATATAGAAATTCTACTCTAACATAATCTAAGTGTATATGTGTGTGAAGCTCCCTTTTGGAAACTTGAACCCCAGCCCTAACCTTACAAGTACTTATACTTATAAAGTGACAATCGCGCCAAATGTATACATTGGTTTGTTTGTTTGGTTTTCTTTTTTTTTTTTTCTTTTTTTTTTCTTTAAAGTCTTATGAAAGGTAAAAGAAATTAAATCTCATTAATACTAACAAAAACTTCCTTGTTAAGAAAAAATGATTTACAGTTAAATTGTTAGACAACTAGCTCATAATTCATAAACATGCATGTGTAAGAACATATTTCAAAATGAAGAAAGGTACATCTACAACATTTTTACAATATTTTCACAACAAATCATAAGTAGCAGATTGTTATTGGTGGACAAAAAAAATAATTTTAGTGATGGATTTAAATTAAAATCAGTAATAACTTACTACTTATGATTTGTTGTAAAATGTTATGGATATAACAATTTTCTTTAATAATATACCTAGCATAATCTTTATATATATAATATAATATAATATAATATCTAAAAACTGAAAATTAGCATTTATTTTTGCTAAGCTTTAGTTGAGCCACATAGCATTTCCGTTTATATTTGGTCTAATTTTGGTCCATTCACTTGAATTTGGTCTATTCGGTCCACTTCTGTCCACTACAGTCCACTTGGTCCATACGCTCCATTGCGATCCATTTCAGTTTATTTGCTCCATTTCGGTTCACTTCAGTTTATTTCGGTCCATTTAGATCCACTTAGTCAATTCGCTCCATTGCGATCCAGTTTGGTCTATTTCAGTCCATTTTTGATCTGATCGGTCCACTTTGGTCAATACCTTTCATACTATTGCACATGGACATAGGTGAATATACACAAATACACTTTAGAGAAATGTTTTGGTAAAGTCTCTGATGGTTAAATAAAATATTTGAGATTCAATTCCCGCATACACCAAAAACTAATTGATGTCTTGGTTTGATAATAAAAACTATCATTAGAAGCAGACGTCATAGATTGAAACTCTCTTTAAAAGAAGCTTTAGAGAAATATTTTATAATACTCTACTCATTTGGCTCCTTAATTAAACAACCTGTCTTGGAAAAGAATCCTCTACAAAATCAAAAGCTACCAGGGGCTAGCTAAGCTCTTTATCTCCAAGAATTGCCTAGTGTTACCCGAACTTATTTGTGCATAAGTGGAGGATATTTGGTACTTGAGCAAGCAACTGTATCAAGTGTCTAAATTTACTAGCAAGAGAAAAGTTTGTATAATTAGCTTGGTTTAGCTCTTTTGGCAACCAGGTCCTCTACGAAAATTGGTTGTGCTTGTACTGGTTAACTTCTTTTCTGCTCTTCTTCAGAAAAAGAAAAAGAAAAAGTAAGAACAAGAAGCACCTAATGTACCCACTAGTTAAGCATGAACAACAACAAGCACATCATTTTCGGATATGCACCAGGTCCAAAAAAACTGATTAATCACCTGCTCACACACACACAAAAGCACAATCGTGTAAATAAAAGTCTAGTTAATTAGCAAACATGTTGAAACTAAAATCATTTAGATTTGATCGTACTCTCCAGTCAAAGTTAACACACTTAACAAAGCAAAATAACATGTTGAAATTTGAGTGATGTGTATTATCAAATCTGAATGACATTTTGAGGTTTTAAGCGTCGGCTAGACTATAATCTAATGAGAAACTCATTTTAATGAAATTAACCCCAAAATTTATAACAGAGTATTGTTACACTTCTTTGAGTAGGTTATAACCTATATCCATTAATTCAAGGTAGTAGATAGGCTGCATATAATGGGTTGGGGAGATGAGATTCCAATCACAAATATGAGACGTCATAGAGAGTATACTATTACCACTAGAATCCTAGATTATGAGCCATGCTTAAGATACAACAGTTTTTAAAGCAAATTTCATATCTACTAAGTTGGCAAGTTATTATTGATTCTCATATGTACTTACCATTGACACTATTTTATTATTTACCATTAACTACTTGTTACATTGGGCAGTTGTTAAATTTATTGTGAATTTAATTGTGCCTATAGACTTGTTGTAAACTATTACCTAATCCCGTATGTGTTCTATTTCTTACGCCATATGATATGATTTTAAGAAGAATTCAGAAGTTCACAATGATGTGAAAAAAAAAAAAAAAAAAAAAAAAAATCGTATTCTTGTCCTTGCACGTTGTTGAAACTTGAAACTTGAAACTTCAATTTCCAGACGTCTTGTACTCAATCCTAGGCCCAGTGTTTCGTACTCTAATCCATTAAGTGCTCCAAAGTCCAAATTACTTAATTTAGAAAACAAAATGTATGGGTGGCATTATGTAAATGATAAAGGGCCATTGGTTGCATGACACTGGACTAAGATTAAACGCCAATGTTGGGGATTAAGTGCCCGCTTGTTTGGGCGTTTTGAGCCCAAAAAGCCACGTTTTGCAAAAAGCTGAAGATTATTTGCGTTTGGTTCAGCCCAAAACACAACTTTTTGGAAAAAGTTGCGTTTTGGGCCAAGGCACAATAACGCTCTGGGAACATGCAAGGTTATGGAGCTGAGGAGGTCCATAAACAAAAAGCTGAATGCGCGTTCTGTGATGTATCCGTTGGCTCTTCCGCAAATTACCAAATTACCCTGAAGGTCCATAAACATCAGTTCTCACGCTGTCCCTCATTCCTCTCATCTCATCTCTCTACTCTACCGCAAAGCCCTGAAGCTCACTCACGCTCATCTCTTCTCTGCTCTGCCCTCTCCGTGGTAGGTCATCCGTGAACCTTCTTCCTCTTCTTCTTCTTTCTTTCGTCTTCTTCAACGAGCACTGAAGTGTTTTATTTTTTTTTATTTTTTTTTATTTATGTCTAATCTGATCTGAGAAATACATTTTGAAGGTAGAGATTTGATCAACAAAACACCAAGCAACACTGATCTGCTACCAAAATACTAGGTACCAACATTGATCTGAAATTTTTTTTTTTTTTTTTTTTTTTACCGAGTGTGGGAAATTTTTTTTTCAGATCTTGCATGCTTTGTTCTTGCTAATGATCTATCTGTCCTCTTGCCGGGTACTGAAAAAAATTTTAGCTAGA
The DNA here is from genome assembly GCA_963669245.1 of Quercus cerris. Classification (NCBI taxonomy): domain Eukaryota; kingdom Viridiplantae; phylum Streptophyta; class Magnoliopsida; order Fagales; family Fagaceae; genus Quercus; species Quercus cerris. Next base: position 53,747,712 of record OY770012.1, read on the forward strand.
TGTTTTGTAATTTTTTTTTCTTTTGTGGATGCTCTGTAATTTTTTTTAGCTACATGCTTTGTACTGAGGAAATCTGTTAAATTAGACACACTTTTTGGGAAGCTGAAACAGATAAAAAAAGAACGTATTTTTAAAGTATTGGGGTGCTTCAAATTTTTTGTTTTTAGTTGTGTTTGATTTGTTTTCTCGGCAACCCAGAAGAGAGTTATTGTTATAGATTAATGGGTATTGTTCCTTTACTTGTTTAGTTATTTGTTTTTGTTGATTGGAATTTACAATGGTTTGAATCTTGCTATGAATGGTTTGTAGACTTGTAGCTCATAATTCTAATAGTGACAGTGACAAAAGTTTGGGTTTGGGGTCTGAAAATCAGAGGAGAAAAAGGGTAACGAGGAATGTAGTGTTCGATTTGCCATATAAATTTTTAAATATGAGGATTATTGTTGATGGCAAAGCTAAGTATTGATGTGGGGGTCTCTGTTGATGTAAAAACATGGTGATAAATGCTTTATTAGTTTATGTTCCTTAATGTATTAGATATAGTAAGCCTAGCATGAAAGTGTAAGGCAACCTATGCATCAGTCAGGAGTTGGTTGTCATATATATATATATATATAGAATTTATGTATAGATATGAATAATACTTGAGAAAGGGTTTCTTTGAGTTTTCCTCGGACACTTATGTTTGTCTGGAGTGTGATGGACTCCAAAGTTTTTTACAATTTTGTTCTGCATTTCAATATAACAGCACTCAAGTTTTTTAGTGCTTCAACAAAGGAATACTACAGTAGATACTTGGCTTGAAATTGCATTATGGTCTAGTTACAGGACAACTTTGAGTATTGTAAAGGTGGACAATTTTGAGTATTGTAAAGGTTTACAGTTGCAATGATTGTAGTAACATTTCAGTCTTCTCTTTTTTTCTTTTTTACTATTTGCACTTGTCAAGCACACTTTGCTTTTATACTGGAGGATTCATGAATGAGATCAAGGTTTTTTATGATAAGGCTCATTGGCTTGTTTTTATGCTTTTAAACACTGCTAGTTTAACGTATATCCAAACATTGTTTGCTTATTTTCCATTTACTGTTTTTTAGTTCAACCTTGGCTGCTGTGAGAATTTTTATATTTTAATGAATTCTATTTTTTATGAATTCTATTTTTTGCATATGTTCAATTTTTATGAATTCTATTTTTTGCATTTCTTGAGGGTGGTTAACTTTATAGATGGGTAAAAACACCACTTCCAACTCCGAGGAAAAAAAGGCTAGAGCATTATGGGATAGTAAGTTTGCGATTCAAGCTTCCGTTATCTTACTAAAAAAAGTCACGTAGAGAGATGTTCCTAACTTTCAAGGAGCCAGAGTCACAGCTGGAGTGGCTACAAGAAATGATTTGTTTGAACCAAAAGAAGTGACCAACCTTATGCATTGTACAATTAACTTAGGTTATTGATATGTATTTTATATCTTTTTACATTTTTATGTAGTACAATTTAAACTTGGATTATTGGTGTATATTTTATCATCTTTTTACATTTTCATTTTTTGTTTCATGATGATGAAAATTATTTAGATTTAATTAATATTAATAAGAAGTCATTAATGGTAATAACAAATAATTATGACACTAAAAAATAAAAATTGCCCAAACATTATTAAAATAATACCAATAATATATATTTATTATTATTATTATTATTATTATTTTTTAGTAAGTATATAAAGTAGTTGATTTATTAATAAGTATGAAATAAACTCACATCCAAAAAAAAAAAAAGTATGAAATAAATTTCTTTATATATACATTGTCATTTTTAGTAATTTATCCCTCAAACTGCCACTTATATCAGTGCTAGCCAAACACTCAGTTTTTTCAAAAAGCAGCTTTTAACAGTTTTTACTAAACACTCAGCTTTTTGAAACTCCACTTTTTTATTATGCACTTTTTGAAAACTCCACTTTTTCATTATGCACTTCTAATAACTAATAAGAATAGCAAATTGATGGGAATAGGCCCTCGAAAGGATCAAAACTAGGATTAAACTCGAGAAATAGAGGTTCAATGAATCTTCCATTCCCAATTACTCAAAATCAAGAGCAGTAAAAGTTGCTAAGAGCTCGTAATTCAATTGATTAACATTTTTTAATATGTTCATAACGTATAAGGATTAAATTTCGTCTCATCTGTTGTAACTATTAGATTATCAAAAAAAGAAAAGAAAGGCAAAGTCAAGCCATTTTGTTGAGCTACTGTACATAGTATAGCCCATGAAAGATATTGTGTTTTTGCTTCTTTTTATTTTCTTTATTTCCTTCTTTTTTTTCTTACACTCATACATTCTTTCCTCACGAAGTCGATGCTTGGAGCTTTCAATTAAGTGGACCTTCTAAACTTAAGATCTATCATCTATGTACTACTTAACTTTTATTTTGAGTTTTGTTGTTTATTTATCCTTTTATATTATTTGTAACGAAAGGAAGAAAAAAAATTATCAAGTTTCTTATTTATTTTTTAATAATTTTTTTTGGCTTGTGAAAAAAATATGGGTGATATTAGGTTGACTCGATCCTCAAAAGATTGGGTAATTAAAGGCCTGTTTGGTTGTGTTGTTTAAACAACACAACACATATTTTCATAATATTTTTTCACCCACACATATTTCTACAACACTTAAAAAATGTTACTAAGACAACATTACCAAACGGGTCCTAAGAATCATTGTTTTTGCGACTAATTTATGATGATCTATTTCTAATCTAAACTTCGTCAGGTCAAACCCAATCCCAATCAAACTGACTTGTTTACCAGGTTACACCATTAGCATGCCCTAGCTATGACTTTGAGGTATTTGTTGTCAAGGATAAGTCTCACCAACTACTGGCCTCTCTAAGTCATATCGTTTAAATTTAATTGAAAATTTTATAATACGTAGAACACTTAAGAATTTATACCTAAATTTTATCCTTAATAAAGGTGTTAATTATATATTATATAAGAAAGAAAAAACGAATTATTAAATTATTTATAACAAAAAAATTCAAAGCAATTAATAAATTTGAATAAGTTTTGCCGTCAACAAGTTAAAAAAAAGTTATAAAGAAAAAAGTGAATAAATTTCTACCATCGTTTTCTCTTTTGACTTTATTATTGGCTTACGCATCTCGTCTTTGAAATTATTCAGTGCTTATGACATATTACACCATTTTTTTTCACATAAAAGTGTACCTAATTTCATTCGAGTCATTTTCAAAAGAAAAGTATACTACTACACCTAGGTGTACCCAAATATAAAATTTATCTTTATCTTTTCACTTTGTGATTGTTGGTGGTGGTGCACTTTGGTGGTAGATTGGTAGGTACCGTAGGTTAACCTCCCATAATTTCTCCCTTGCATTTTTGGCAAAAAAATCCAAGTGAAATTGTTCAATGAACCTCTCATTTTCTCAGCACAGGATTGAAATCCTGTGCAATAATTAGGGCTATTGTACTATACAATAAGACATCAATAGTTGAGAGTTGCAAAAATCATTTTATATCTCAAACTTTAAATAAAAAATTTTTAACCCTCAAATTTTTAATATTTCACTTTTACACTTTATTTTTTAACCTGTCTCTCTCACACACTAATTGCACGGTGCAATAGCTTTTTTTTCAATCCCTTCTTAAAAACAAAGCGAGAAAGCAGCAGAACAACACAAAAATCGTTGAAAATTCAATTTCAAGAAACAAACTCAATCTTGATTCCACCAATTGTGGCTAGCCCTTTGCCAAACCTTGGCACCAAGGTCACCACCACACTATCATCATCTTCAGCGTCCAAATCCTCCAACAACTCAGTGATCCCAAGATTCAAGATAGTGTTCATTTTCTTCGTATGGTTATGCCTATGAGGCACATTCACAAAGCTCCCAGCAAACTCGGTCTTGTCTGGTCTACTAGGCGAGTCATCCTCATCATTAATATACACATCAAACTTCACAGCCGAATCTCTCTCAAACTGAATCCCTTCAACCACTAACACTTCCTCCTCTTCTTCCTTCTCATCCTTGCTTCTCTTTTTCTTAGGCCTAGACACCACAGTGCTTATCACCTTGTCCAAAACAACTGGAAACTTAACACTCGAGGATGATGTTTCAGCAGCTTGTGCTACACCTACACCTCCTCCTAGTTGAAACAACTTGGCTACTTTCTTGGTTTTTGATTTACGTCGTGTTGGTTTAGACTTTAGCCATGGAATTTCCACATCTTGATAAACATAGTTCAGGTTTGTAGACTCAAGGCAATCCTTAACCTTAACACGAACTGGCTGTGCATTTTCATCGTAGAACAAAAAGGTAGTGTTTAGCCAATCTTTGTCTTTTGGATCAGATCGTTTCTTCCCTCCTAATGTTTTCCATATAGTCCACATTCTATCCACATTGGAGTGGTGAGAGAAAAATATTGGATCTCTACCTGCTAAGAATAACATTCAAATGATTAAATTCCCCTTAATAATATCTAAGAAAAATGTTAAAGCTATTCTAAGCGTGTGTTTGGCAAAAGTTATTTTTGTCAACTTATTTTACTATTCAGCTTATTTTTGCTACTATTTATGAGTTTCATTACACTTTTTGATACTATTCATGAGTCTCACGGCACTATTTCAGCTAACTTTTATCTTTATTTGCAACACTTTCAACAAAAAATTTCCAATTTCAACAAAATAAGCAGATTCCAAATAGACCCTAATTTTTACTATGACAGCCGACAATATATAAATGTGATTGTTGTAATTTAAATAATATAATAAGTCTTTTTTTTTTTTTTTTTTTGATAATACACCATTTTGTAAAACTTTTACAGAAAAAATTGACCGAATTCTAGTATATGTACATTTTTTTATAAAAAAAAGTTAGACGCATAACATACCGTGATTGATAAAAGGCTAGATATTAAGAATAATGATCAAAATGATTGAACTCACTATATCTTAATGGACTAAAATTACGAAAGAATCAGTAATTTATCACTAATTAATTTATTTCTACCTGCTGAGTAGAAGTTGCCCATATCTTCAAGATTAGGCTGAGTGGTGTCACCGCACCATAAGTGTATAGGTCCATGTGGAATGTTCTCAATCGATCCAGCACCCGGGTCAGGATCACTTCCAGCACGGTAAGCATCGCCAAAGAATAGCTTAGGATTCTTACCATTTGACACCATTTGGCGATACATGACGGTGAGGTTGCTAGACAATTGGTCTTGACTTGTTGTTGATTCATCAGTGCCACTATAATCAAGGTCAAGCAAGGTCGGTGGCTGGTGCTTTGCATTGCGGTAAGTATCATAAAGTGGTGATTTGGGGTCAGCAAACATGGCTGGCATTTTCATGCCAGAAGGTGAATCCCAGTTCCAAAATGGCAAAGCAAAAGTTGGGTCATCAATCAACTTTCCCAAGATTTTTTCATAGAAGTATAAGTAGTAACGATGGAATGGATAGAAGAGCCAAGAGTTGTGAACTTGGACTTCAAGGTCTGGGAAACCAACTTGGTCATATGCACCATCACAATAAGCACAATGAACATTAGCTTGTTGTGTGAAATTTCTTGGGTCATCAGCTGGCAAAGCTTTCATGAGCTTAATGGCTTGGGAGTATTTGGCTATGTATTCCTTGTCAGCTAAATGAGCTGCGGGTCTAACACGCAAGGGTGAGTTTTGTGGAGGTAGCTTAAAATCAATGATTTTAGTGGATGATGGTGGGCAACAATTGACTGGTTTTGCTCCAGCTGGTAAATCAGCTTTGCTACACTTCGTTAGATCTGGGGCAGACACAGGAGCTGCCAAGGCAAAAGGGCCATCATTGTAAAGATTTGTAGCACCATAGAGGCCTCCTAAGCCAATGAGCACATCTCTCCTATCAAACATTTCTAGAGGAGATCGTTGTTGTCCATTTTGATCATCATTTTGGGCTTTGCATGAGACTACTCTAGGAGCAAGGTGATGGTTGCGTTTTGGAAGTTTAGAAAGTTGGGTTTTTTTGGGAAAGAATGGAGATAGAGAGGAAGGGGGAATGTGGGTCTTGGTGGTGGTAGTAAGGGATGGTTGTGAGAGAGAAGCCATGGTTGTGGTTATGAGAGAACTGTGCAAGACTAGATTCTCAATATATAGGGTCACATATACAGAAACGTGTCAAATTTCACAACATTTTGAGTACAAATTATTAGTATATAGTAAAATTTGATCCGAAAAATTGACAAAAATTCAATGTGTCATCTTAATAAGATGCAAAAAAGTTGCCAAATTAGTTGGGTCTATTGCACCATTATTATTCATCCATAATGAAAATAATAACCACCATGTGGATATTAATTGAGGAACTTTCAAAGAGGATAAGATTTTTCGTTGACATTAGAATCCGAGCTACTATATCGAGGGCATTTGTTATTACCATCCCCATAAGGTTGAAAATTAAAGTCCGTAGGCGGCTATAAGAGAGAGAGTGAGAGAAAGAGATTGATATAATGAAAGAAGAGAAGATAGAGAGAGTAATATGTCATCATACATGTAACTGTGAGAATAAATCAGATAAGGCCAAGAAGTCTTAGTGAAATCTAAGTGGCCTATTACAGTACGACAAATGGCCAAAAAAACCAATAGTATATAATATACGAACTTTATACATATAAACACATAAAGACCCATACACACGTCATCAAAAAAAAAAAAAGACCCATACACACATATGACACATCTTCCCAAATAAATAGATAAAGACCCATACACACAACGGCACGTGACGTACCTGGATTGAAATATTTTGTTCTAACAAGAACCCGGTTTGTTTTATTTTTTTTCTCATGTTAAGGTTATATTAGTGGAATTGTCAAATTTTCATTCTTGACTTTTCAATTCTTATGCAAATTATCAGTATATTCGAAGGGAATAATCTATATGCAGCGTAGACTAGTGATAACATTATGAAAGAAGTATCTGCTCTAAATATCAATAAAATTACATGTACATCATTTAAAAAAAAAAAATTGAACTAAATGATGCATAAAAACCAAAATTTCTCATCAAATTATTCCTTTATCTAGATTTAAGAGCTTAAAGGAATGAACGAAACATTAGTACATTACCCTCTATTATATAAATAAAATATATAATTAACAATATTTGTGGTTTTTTTTTTTTCCTTGAAAGATTTTGTGGGTATTATTATCTTGTTATCTTGTTATTGAAGTATTATTATCTTGTTACCGAACAAGATATCTGGGGTACTAGATTATACATTTCTACCAATTGAGCTTCAACTTTAAGCCGAAACGAATGGGCCCCTCAATGCATGGGCCACAAAAAAAGGAAATAAGTATGATGGTTGGAGCGGCCACCTTGATTGACTTTTCTTATGGATTTTATTTATAGTCTTACCCCTCACGAGTTAAATAAGCATTCATCTAACTTTCAAATGCCAAAAGTTGATGGGCACGTTGTTTGACCTTGCTCGGTGTTTGTCTTGACTACTTGGCTCGACCTCTATTATCGAACCGGCAAGTTGGAAGACCATTAATGTCTCGAGAAGCAATCCAATAAGGGGGAAAAATTGTACCAAAATCGATCATAATTATCCTATCATGCTTACTTTTGTCAATGAAGAAAAAAAAAAAGAAACAACATTGTCTAGGTTTGCCCGTTCAACATCGCCGTAAATGTTTGCTTACGGAACCAGAAAGTTATCATTTTGGAAGCAAATTTGCTTCTTGAGGGTTGAATTTTTGAGCTACATTTGAGTACAATTACGGATTCACCACAAGGAGGGGTTCACAATTGTTATTAGAAGGAAAATAAAAAAATAAAAATCGGTTGCATAGGTTTACAAATTGCACCACGAGATTGTTAGCTTTTCCCTATGTTTGAATTGGCCTTTTGTTGTAAAATAATTTGTTTACGTGGTCTAGTAGTGTGTCTATGTGCAGTTTCACTCGCCTACTCTACTCCTTTACATCATAACTTAAAGCCCTCAACTTAGTGGCCCCCTATCAAATATGAGCCTTTTCTCAACAACAAAAAATTAAAATTTCAAATATGAGCCAATTACAACAGCTTCCCCTCCCTTGAGGTACAAGAGATTTGAATAATCTGAGACATCAAAAGACTTTACTAAATAAAGAATAATATAAACTAGGATATGGGACATGTTTATGTATAATATGAATTAAATATTATACACAGCTAGTAGTGAGAAGAGGTGTGACTTTATGAATATCTTTCGTTACCTTGAAGATTGGATACTCCTTTTAAAATGAGCTCGAAATTTTATCTATTATAGAAAAAATCAAGAGTTAAGTTTATGGACCACACATCGGAAGGAAGCCATTTTTCTTCCCTAACACCTACATGATTTGGTGTAATAAGAATTCGATCCTAAACCCTATGTATGACAACATAACACTTTACCAACTAAAAAGTGGTAGTGCTATGCTTTGGCACATGTTAATGTGCTCATGTTTTTAGGCATGCCTTGCACTAGAATGTTGAAGGAAGGGAAAAGTTTTGGGAAAAAAAGAAGACAAAACACCATCAAAGCAAAGCAATATTGCGGTTAATTTGATCTACAATCTACATAAGAAACATGTAAAGATACGGGTGTGGTATATATATATATATATATATGATGCAATTAACAAATTAAAGTATTACCTTCTGAAGCATATAGCTGAGACATTGAGGAGTTAGAAATTATAAAATTGAGCGGATATGTGAAGAAGAAGAAGAAGAGAACATGGACCTTATATAATTGGACAACTTAGAAGAAGGGCTCTGTTATCATCTAGACGAAAAAAAAAAAATTAACTGTCATGCATGCCCTATAACTATAGGCTGAACTTGAAGAGTTAAGATATAGAGCAACACATTTTTGGTACAGGCAGTACAAGTGTTATAACTTAAAAGAGTACATGGAGATTTGGTAGTACAATCCAGTACATTCAGTACACTTACACATATCTCACTTGGGAGTTGGGACTAGTGGATCTAACATTGAACTAATCCTGCATGAGCCACCCAAAAAAAAAAAAAAATATATATATATATATATATATATAGTGCAAAGGATTTATTTTATTTGCTCAAGTATTATAAAGGATCTTTGAAAAGTAAACAATGGTCTCATCATATAACAAGTGAAGCCCAACCCATATTAAATAAAATTCTCAGTCCAACATTTTGTGTTATACTCTATATTATAACAGTCACAATTTAGCATGTGACTTTGCTTCCATCAGATGACCAGCTACACTCAAAAAGTTCTCAAAATTGTGTTGGTGGCCCTCTCCGTGAAGGACAGCAAGAATTCACAAATGAGGAGTGTTCTGCCTTTTCTTGATTTGTTCAAATATTTTCTCAATTCAACATCCCATGCCTTCAGATTTTATGTGATGCTTGGGTCTTGTCCATTTTATTTTAGCTTTTGATCAGTTAGTCTAGATAAAATTGGGTTTATGCACAATTATAGGTGATTCTCGTGCATTCCATGCGACTAGTTTAAATTTTAAAGTATAATTAATACTCCATGAAATTTCACCTAAGGATTAAGCTAATTTATTCCAATTTTGTATGTGTCAATTGTCATAAGTTAGGCTTCAATTCTACCCTAATTTTCTACCGAGTTTCTCTTCAATTGTCATAATATATTTAAAAGTACTTTGTCTCTTTCAAGCTAATTTAAAATATTTTTCCTAAAATTCATTGTTAACTCAAATATAAATTTCAATGAAAATTTTACTATATTTATGCATTTTCAGTAGATTTTTATAATAATTTTTTTTAGCTTATTTGAAAAATAAACACTAACAAAATTCATTGTATTGCAATAAATAAATAAAAAGTTAAAAATTAAATATATTAGTAGTTCAACAAATCACAACTAAATGATTAAATTGGAATAATTACAAATAAATAATTTGCATACTAATATACCCTTCTAAGGTTTTTCTATAAAAGTTAGCAAAGTTTTTTAAAAATGAACAGAATTAATACTACATTTAGGAAGAAACTTTTGAAACCCAAACACATATATAATTGTAATTAATTTTAATTGCATCCTAGCAAAGCAAACTTGTGTTTCTAGATGAAAACATAAAACAACATCAGTTTGGGCTGTTTGGCCTCTCTCTTGTGTGTGTGTGTTTGTTTCTAAAAAAAAAAAAAAGTGTTTGGCCTCTCTTTTTTTTTCTTTTAATAGAAAAATACAGTTAATTGTCACTTTCAAAAATTTTAGAGTTTTCAAACTACAATTTTTACAAGTATTACCAAATGTTTAATTGTGGCTTTCAAAATCATGTTTTCAAAATGTAATTTTAAAAACATTATTTTATAAAACACAATTTTAAAAACAACCTATCCAATTAAACCCATAGAGAGTAATCATGTGATAATGATAGAAAACATAAACAAGATTGCTTTTAAAACTACATTGGGATGGCTTATTTCCATTACTCATTCACAAGAAAAGTCTAAAGACACTGATTTTGTTATTGAAATTTTCACATTCGTTCTATAATTTTGTGTCGTAGCAAGTCTCAGCAGGGTCAAACCCAGAAGTTGGAATTAGGGGGAAGTTCTGCTGCTAGTAACTGCAACGGCTCTGGCCTCCGACTTTGCTACTTAACCTTTGAAAGTTTTTTTTGTGTCTTTGTTGCATGCGTCTACTGCTAGATAAGGGCAAAATTATTTTGTTTAAAATTTTACAGCTGGTTTGTTTGTTTTGGGTAAAATAGGTTGATTAAGCGTAATTCTTTTTAACTTTACTATGGGTAATTTTTTTTATTAGGCTAATTTTTTTTGAACTTGTATATTTTGTTTTAGATTTTAGATTTATAAATTTTTTTTATGGCCTTTAAAATGAGGAAAATGCTAGGGTTACAAATTTTTTTTTACAAGTTGCGAATCTGATTAGTAGTTTTTGGTGAGTAAAAAATGTTTTATAAGTGATGAGCCAAAATGCAAACAGATAAGAATTTACTACCTCAAAAATTTGTAAAAATGTTGTAAAAAAGATTATAACTATAGTATTACTTTTAAAAGAATCAATGATATTTTTAAGGGAATTTTTTTTATGGCCTTTAAAATGAGGAAAATGCTAGGGTTACAAATTTTTTTTTTACAAGTTGCGGATCTGATTAGTAGTTATTGGTGAGTAAAATATTTACTACCTCAAAAATTTGTAAAAATATTGTAAAAAAAATTATAACTATAATATTACTCTTAAAAGAATCAATGATATTTTTAAGGGAATTTTTTTTTTATGGCCTTTAAAATGAGGAAAATGCTAGGGTTACAAATTTTTTTTTACAAGTTGCGGATCTAATTAGTAGTTATTGGTGAGTAAAAAAAGTTATATAAGCGATGAGCCAAAATGCAAACAGATAAGAATTTACTACCTCAAAAATTTGTAAAAATGTTGTAAAAAAAGATTATAACTATAGCATTACTCTTAAAAGAATTAATGATACTTTTAAGGGTGGCAAAGTATACTTTTATAAAATTAGTTCCTATTTATATACTAATATTAAAAAAAAAAAAAAAAAAAAAAAATTGGGGGTGGCTTGCCACCACAGGTCCATATATGCCTCCGTCCCTGAGTCTCAGCGAAGTCAGCTAGTATGAGAATACTTACGTGAAAACACTCGGTGTCTGTAGTACTTTTGGTTGTTCACCAACTATTGATTCTGCTGTCAAATTAAATACAAATTAATGAATTTTTATTTGAATCAGCCTTGGACAATTCACATAAATTAAGAAGATAAGTATTGTTGAATGGTGCCAGCAATATATATATTTCTCAATAGTATATTATTTTGTTCATGAGAACATGAGTCTATAAAAAATGTGAAACGTATACCTGCTGCTATGCCCATATTCGAAAAGGATATCCATCCACATAAAAGAGACAAACCGACTAACTTAATTAAAGTTGTGCAAATTGACATCTCGTGCTACTTGCATAATGGTGGCCATTAAACAAATTAAAAAGCTATATATAATGTTTGTGTATGTCTGTGTGAGCAATATTATCTCTTTATATATATTTGTGCATGGGCCATTAAACAAAAAAGTTCCATTGATGTTGACGCAGAAGTGCACAGGTAGATGGTGGAATGCTATTCTATATTATATATGTCAGCCGTCTTGATTGAATATTTTGCATTGATTCTGTCACAATGTGAATCCATATATTCCCGTTGCCCTTGGACAAATTACATATATTGAAGTTAGAGATGTTGAAGTTAGAGATGTTGATGCGCAATTCGCATGAAAATGTTGGCCAGCTATTTCTGCATTGTATATTACTTCGTTGACCATATAGTCAGTGGCAGTGCCAGAAAAGTTTTCTACAGCCAAGCTAAATATAAAAAAATTGTTTAGGAGTTATCCAAAACCCAAACAACTCTACAATGTATAAAACTTGTGTTCAGAACTAATTCAAAAGGATTGAGGAGTTAAAGGCCTAAATTCTAACATTTTGGGGGGCTAATAACTACATTTTTCTACAATTTGTGTTTTTTTTTTTATTATTTGAATACTGTATATATAGTTGAAAATTGCAAAAAGCTAAGAGGCCATGGTCAAGGATGAAGCCAAGACTTGGAGTTCGGGGGCAATTTTTTGCTAGCTATATGTGGCAGCTCCAACCTTTGACTCTACTATTTTATCATTAAGAATTTTTGTTTAGAACTTTTTAAATGACCAAGTTGTTTATTTTGAGTAAAATAGATTGATTGAGCTTAATTTATTTTAGCTTTATTATTGATAATTGCTGCTACTGGACTAATTTCTCTGGACTTGTATATTTTGTTTTCAATTTAATCCATTAATTTTTATGGCCTTTAAAAGGTGGAAAATGCTAAAACTACAAAATTTTTACGAATTACTAATGTGGTGAGTAGTTATTAATAAGTAAAAAGCAAGTATGTGAATTAATAAGAATTTGCTATTTCAATAGTTTATAAAAATGTTGTTAAAAAGTTTGTGACTATAACATTACTCTCAAAAGAATTGGTGGCATTGTTAAGATGGGGCAAAATGTAATTTTATTGAACAAAATTGCTAAAATTAGTACCTATTAATATACTAATATTTTTTTAAAAAAAATTAGTCAATATATTAGTCAATATACTAATATGCATATAGTTATTGATGTTAGTCTTTAGCATACTGATACCTCTATAGTTTCCAAATCTTTTGTTTAATCTCCACGATATTATAAATTAATAAGGCTATCGTGGAATTCTAAATATGATAACACACTGACCTTATTTACCACATTAAACTCCCATATCTTTTTTTTACTAAATATTCCAATTTATTATTCATTAAAATATTAAAATAACAATTTAAAATTAAAATGCTCCAACAATTGCTTCTTGAAAAGTTTTGATGTTCATAGTGAATTAAGGGCAGCCCAACAAATTTGGGAGCCTAAGGCGATGTAGTTAAATGAGGCTTTTATGTTATCACTTAAATAATATTTAACTAATATTTAATATCATAATTTTTTATAACAAAAATTCATTATTTTTTTTATAATATTTTTTTTTTGGAAAAAATGCTAAGAACCAAACAAATTTTACTAAAAAATCTTACAAATGATGTAGAAATGAATGTGATTAATGACACTTCAAGAAGATAATAAACAAGTATTTAAATGAATGATATTAGGAATATTATAAATTTTACAACATGAGGCTTACAAAGATATATCACCAATTACAAAAAGTAATTCAAAAATGCATTTGTAAAGTTTTCAAGTAAAATTAATAACATAAAATTAACAACAATTATCCCAACCATTAACATCATTTTTTTTATTTACAATAAAAAAATTTGTATTTCTAGCATTACTCATAATATAGTAGTCCTAAAAAGGCTAAAATATGTAATTTCATAATAACTCCACTACAACTTGTAAATAATTTGATAATAGTGGTACATTCCACGTAATTGACTTCCCCCACGCCCACCCCCCCCCCCCCCCCCAAAAGGAAAAGGGGAGTGGCAACTGGCTTCTTCCTGTGAACTGATTTGTTTAGAGAGAGAGAGAGAGATATGAAAGTTAAAACCACTTTCTGGCTTCAATTTTAGCCAGCGTGTATTTGTAGTTTTGGTTTCAAAATTTTCTTTTGTAGAATTTTTTTTTGAGATTCTTTTAGGAATTCTTGGAAGTTGACAAATCAGTGATTCCATTTTTCATCATTTTTTTTTTTTTTTTTAGAAACGACAGTGGAGATAACATAGCAATTCAACATAATTACTCCCGTAAAAAAAAATACAACATAATTAAAACTAAATAGCTTTCCTAACTTAGAGGTTACTTTAACATCTTTCAACGGTAGGTGTTTGTACTTTGGAGGCACTTTCTTTCGTTCCCCTCTCTTTTTCTTTTTTTTTTCTTTTTTTTTTAAATTTATTTTGCAAATGAAAACCACTAGAAAATAAAAAAGAATTGAAGGCAGTTGTATCACTGTATATGGCTTGAGGATACATATATGAATAATATTTCAAATTTTTACAACATCCATGCAATAAATACCTACAAAGTATCTAGATCAAATAGGATTTTTTTTTTTTTTTAATTTGATAATTATGATAGCTGGAGGAGAGAGATTTGAACTAAAAGACTTTTGGTAGAACCAAATAGGTTATTGAGAACAAATTAAAAGCTAAAGAGTAATGATATAACAACAAACTATTTTACAACATTTTTACAAAATGTTGATGTAACCAATCTTTTATTGGTTTTCATCTAAACCCACCATTAATATATCCATGTTTCTCAACATTTGCATATTTCTCATCATTTAAGAAATCAATAAAATTGCTACAATTGAATATCATAATGTCTACATTCTAAAGAAATCTTTTATATAAACATATAGATTGATACTTTTCAGTGCATTGTAACAATTTGCCACTAGTGTACCCTAGGTGCATTTACAGATGCTAAAATACACGTGGCAACAAAATTCCAAAATGGAACATAATCTTCTACATTGCTAATAAAGATACCAAAATTCAACTTGGGAAACTACAGTAGAGATAAAAGTACAACATTTTCAATTTCTTTGAATGGCAATTATAGAACCAACAATTAGCTGAAAATACAGTCACTAAGGTGTAATTTCTTCAAGTTTTGAGTCTCAGATCTCCTCAAGATAAATCTATTTATCACTACTACAAGATCCAACAATAGGCTCACTGGGATGGAAGACACACTCATTGACTAAACCAGTGTGGCCAAAGAGCTTATACAAAATGCGTCTCTAGAAGTTGTATTTGAAATGTAAACCATCCGATCTGAACTCCCGGTTGTGACTTTGCTTCCAGTAGGTGACCAACTACACTTCAACAAGTTCTTCTCAAAATTGTGTTGGTGGCCCTCTCCGTAAAGGACAGCAAGAATTCACAATCGAGGAGTGTTCTGCCTCTTTCTTGATTTGTTTAATTGTGTCCTTAATTCAACATCCCATGCCTTCAGATTTTATGTGATGCTTAGGTTTTGTCCATTTAATTTTAGCTTTTGATCGGTTAGTCTTGATAAAATTGGGTTTATGTGCATTTCCCATGTGACTAGTTTAAATTTTAAAGTAGAATTAATATGAAAGTTTACGTAAGATTAAGCTAATTTATTCTAATTTTGTATGTGTCAAGTGTCCTAAGTTAGACTTCCATTCTACGAAAATTTTGTATATTTGAGTTAACTAACTCAAATATAAATTTCAACGAATTTTTTTTTTCTTTTGAGAAACAACGAAAATTTTACTATACTAAATGGATTAATGCATTTTCAGTAGATTTTTATAATAATGTTTTTAGCTTATTCGAAAAATATAATAAACATTAACAAAATTCATTATACTGCAATAAAAAAGAAAGTTAAGAATTAAATATATTATTAATTCAACAAATCACAATTAAATGATTAAACATTCTCAAAAAAAAAAAAACGATTAAATGATTAAAATGGAAGAATTTGCATACTAATATACCCTTCTAAGGTTTTATAAAAGTTAGCAAAGTTTTTTTAAAAATGAACAGAATAATACTAAATTTAGGTAGAAACTTTTGAAAAACATACAAATAATTATAATTAATTTTAATTGCATCCTGGTATATATAGAGCATGTTGGATAAACATTTATGTGAAGCAAACGCGTGTTTAGAAAATACGAAACAAAATGCCTCTGGCCTCTTCTTTTTAGGAAAATGGAATCAATTGTGGCTTTCAAAAAAATTAGAGTTTTCAAATTACAATTTCTACAAGTATTATGAAACTTTTAATTGTGACTTTGAAAATCTTATTTTCAAAATGCATATTTTAAAAACATTATTTTTATAAAACGCAGTTTTCAAAATAGTCTATCCAACATAACCATAAAGAGTAATAGTGTGATAGTGACATAATACATAGACAAGATTGCTGTCAAAACTAAACTAAGCACTTTTTATAGTCTGTCAAAAATTTGTTAATTTTTGTTGCATCCTAACATATATAGAGAGTAATCATGTGTAGTGACAAGTAACATAACCCAGATTGCTGTCAAACTACTTTGGGTTTGGGAGAGTTTATTTGATATTTCCATTAGTCGTCCAAGGAAATTTTGGTAACAACGATTTTACCACCAAAATTTTCACAAACATACAATAATTTTTGTATTGTAGCAAGTCTCAGTTAAGTGAGTTTGTGAGAGAATTTATGATTTTTTGGTGAAAAACTGCCCTTAGTAGTTAGTACGTAGTAGTGTTGGTCAAAAGCCCTCCTGCATCGTTTCAGTGACTATGCTTCCCTCAGCTCAGTATCTCCCAGGACTATCACATAAATTAAAAAGATACGATTGATTTTTTTATCAAAGTTATTGTTGCGCACATGGTGCCAGCTATATTTTTGTATACTATATTAATTTGTTGACTGAATATGAGTTTATCAAAACGTACATATATACATGCAGCATTGGCCCCTTTGGACAAATATATAATGATGATGTGCTAGTTCCATCACATGGTCTGTGTCCCCATTCCATAAGCCTCCATCTTGGTAGAAGTGACGAACGGACTAAATTACTTTAAACTTGTGCAAGTTGATGACTTTTCTATATAATATGTTACTTTGTTGATCATATAATATGAGTTTTTACTCTGCCAAATTGTGAAGGTTTATCTGCTTTGGCCCTTGGACAAATATTTAATGATGATGGCCAAGCTCTAGCACATGGTTATGTCCCCAGATGGGACAAATATTTAATGATGATGGCCAAGCTCCAGCACATGGTTATGTCCCCAGATGGGACAAGTAGATGTGTACAAGTTGATGTTCTGATGTTCCCACCTTCTATATAGTTATTGCTGTTAGTCTTTAGCATATTGATACCTCTATAGTTTCCAAATACTTCCAGCTTATTTCTGAATTCTGACTTTTACCTGAGTACCAAAGAAAACATGGCTGAGGCTATCGTTGCTGATGTTGCTAAGGGAATACTAGGAAATCTGATTGCACTGGTTACTGACCAGATTGGCCTTGCTTGGGGCTTCAAGGGTGAGCTGACACGGCTTCGTGGCTCAGTAGAGATGATTCAAGCTGTGCTGGCTGATGCAGAGAAAAGGCGAGTGGGAGAAGAGCGCGTGAGGCTTTGGCTGCAGAGGCTTAAAGATGTTGCTTATGATGCTGATGATGTACTAGATGAGCTTGCTTACGAGCTTCTTCGGCGAAAGGTAGAGATCCAAAACCAAATGAAGAGAAAGGTATGCTTCTTCTTTTCATTTTCAAATCCCATTGCATTCCGTATCAAGATGGCCAACAAAGTTAAGACTATTCATGAATCGCTAAAAAGGATTAATGACGAAGCAAATGGATTTGGACTTATTAGAGCAGGATCAATAAATGGTAATCCTGAGACTATTCCAAACCGAGAGACAGATTCATTTCTTGACCATTCAGAAGTTGTAGGAAGGAAAGATAGTGTTTCAGAAATAGTGAAGTTAGTGACTAGTACAACTGGTCAACAACTCTCGGTCATTTCCATAGTAGGAATGGCAGGTTTGGGAAAAACAACTTTAGCAAAACTAGTGTACAATCATGAGCTAGTAAAAAATTATTTTGATAAGAAAATATGGGTTTGTGTCTCTGATGATTTTGATGATAAAATGATTTTAAGAGGGATTCTTGAATCCCTTACTTGTAACCCAAGTCAATTAGAAAGTAAGAATGCAATACTTCAAAACCTTCAAAAAGAGTTGCAAGGAAAAAGATATCTTCTCATTCTTGATGATGTTTGGAATGAAGATTTACTGAAATGGGATGCATTAAGGGGTTGTTTGTTAGGAATTAATTCAAATTTTGGAAACAATATTATTGTAACAACCCGTAGTCACAAGGTGGCTGAAATCATGGAAACACTTTCTCGACATCAATTGGAAAAACTAGATGATGATGAATGTTGGTCCATAATTAAGAAAAGGGTATCTGCAGTTCCATTAACTCCAGATTTAGAGGTTATTGGAAGAAACATTGCTAAAAAATGTGGAGGGGTTCCATTAGTAGCAAAAGTTTTAGGAGGGACAATGTCACTAAAAAAGGTGAAAAGCCAATGGTTGACAATTCAAAATAGTGAAGTTTGGAGTAGCCTACATGATAGCAATGACATGTTACCAATATTAAAATTAAGCTTTGATTATCTTTCATCACCATCTTTAAAACAATGTTTTGCATATTGT
Source organism: Quercus cerris (assembly GCA_963669245.1). NCBI lineage: Eukaryota > Viridiplantae > Streptophyta > Magnoliopsida > Fagales > Fagaceae > Quercus > Quercus cerris. The sequence goes on from OY770012.1 coordinate 53,766,462, forward strand.
TCAATTTTTCCTAAAGATTATGTTATGAAGAAGGAAGAATTAATTCAACATTGGATGGCTGAAGGGTTCCTTCAACCATTTCAAGGAAGTGATTTGGTGATGGAGGACATTGGTTTTATGTATTTTGATATCTTGTTAGCAAGTTCCTTATTGCAAGATGCGGAAAAAAATGCATATAATAATATTGTGAGTTGTAAGATGCATGATTTGGTACATGACCTTGCCCTCTTAGTTTCAAAATTTGAAACCTTGATTGTGGACGGAGATTTGAAGGATGATATTAGTCATGTCAGACGTTTATCTATCCAATTTGAAGGAGAAACGACACCAAGAATTTCTTTTTCAAAAGATCGTGTTAAGAGATTGCGCACGCTTGTTTCAAATACTAATGTGTTTGGCAACATGTTATCAAATTTTAAATGCTTGCGTGTTCTGAAATTGTCTGGGTCTGGCATAATAGAGTTATCAGAATCAATTGGTCGGTTAATACACTTGAGGTTTCTCCACATCTCATGTCGTAACATCAAAGCATTGCCAAAGTCCATCACCAAACTCTACAATTTGCAAACTTTAAATATTTTTTGCCATGGAATCGATGAGCTTCCAAAAGATCTAACAAATTTGGTTAGCTTGAGATATATTTGTGTTAGTTTTGACATGTGGAGTTTACTGAAAGATATCGGGCAGTTGAAATGTCTACAAACGTTTCCATATTTCTATGTGAAACAAGATGCAGGTCATCGAATCGGAGAATTGGGGCAGTTGAATCAACTTCGTGGAGTATTGCAGATCGTGGATCTGGAGAATGTGAGAGATAAAGAAGAAGCTAGAAGTGCAAATTTAGCTGAAAAGGCCAAAATAGACAAGTTAGGTTTTTACTGGGCTTTTAGTAGAAATAGAAGAGAAGTCAATTACCGTAATGAAGAAGACGTGTTGGAAGGCCTCCAGCCTCATCAAAATTTGAAATCCTTATGTATTTATAAATTCGGTGGAAAGAAATTCCCATCATGGATGTTGAGAAGTTGTGATGCAAAGGGTGCTTTGTCACTTCTTGACAATTTGATTGAGATAAATTTAAGCGGTTGCACAGAATGTGAGGAAGTTCCCACCCTCGGACATCTACCCTGCCTTAAGTTTCTTGATATGGAGGGAATGGATAAAGTGACCTGCATAGGAGTCAAGTTTTACACCATGTACAGTGATGACAGTTACAGAAATGCCTTGTTCCCGGCATTAAGAAGACTCAAATTGAAGAACATGAACTGCCTAGTGGAGTGGCAGGATGTTATGGAAGTGACAGCAGCGCGTGTCGTGTTTCCTTGCCTTGAAGAGTTGACCATTAAAGACTGTCCTCAACTGATGAGTGCTCCATGTCATTTTCAATCTCTTAATAAATTAAAGATTGGTGGAGTTTGCAGCACAGTATTTGAAAAGATTTGCAGTAACCTCACAACATGCACATCCCTTGATATTTCTTCAGTGTCAGAACTTGCTTTTCTGCCAAAGCAGATTATTTGTACCTCTCTGCGTTCACTTAAGATAGAAAAATGTGGGGAACTGAGTCAAATTCCGGAGGCCTTGCACAACCTCAGTTCCCTTGACACGTTGGAGGTAAAGGGTTGTCCTAAGTTGATGTCTTTTCCAAGTATACAAGCTACCGCATCCCTTCTTCGACACTTGGCGATATCATGTGGTGTTGAAGTTCTCCCAACTGGGTTGCAATTCTGTACGTCTCTTCTAGATTTGAGCATAACTGATTGTCCTAATCTGATATTGATTCCAGATCTACCAGAGTTTCGATCTCTTACTCAATTAGAAATTTCCGGATGTCCCAACCTGAAGTTTATTCCAGATATAGGAGAAGTGCGTTCTCTTACCGAAGTAGATATTTTCAAATGCCAAAAGTTGACACGTCTACCACAGTGGTTATGGGATTGCCGCTTGAATAGATTGTCGATAGGTGGGTTTTGCGAAGAACTGGATGTTTTCTCCCTTCCCAGTTCCATGACTTCCATCCATGCGTCCCTTAAATTTCTATGTTTATATGGATGGACTCGACTCAACTCTACCCCGGACGAAATTCAACACTTCACTGCTATTGACGAGCTGTCCATAAGGGAATTTGATGGAATGGAAACTTTGCCTGAATGGTTGGGCAACATTTCTTCTCTTCAGGATTTGGAACTTTACCGTTGCAAAAACTTGGTGTATCTGCCAACAAAGCAAGCTATACAACACATCAAAAGGTTAGACATTACTGATTGCCCCAAATTAAAAGAAAGATGCGCAAAGGGGAGCGGTTCAGAGTGGTCCAAAATTTCCGACATCCCATGTCTCTTTATCGATGATGAAAGAATCAAACGGTAGCTGTGCAAAGTATGTTACCCCCTAATTTCAGTATTCCTCTATTCACTTTTCCCTAATCTTTTTAATTTTTTTTTAATTTATTCTTTATTTTGTTTTAGAAGAAGAAAAAAAAAATGGAGTTATCTCTTTTGATAATTGCAAACAATATTCAACGCCGATTTTTCCATACTCCAATTATACAGAAACTATGCGGTAAGTCCATCTAAACCTGATCTCCTCCTCTTCTTTTACAGTAAACTCCATTTTTTTTTTCTAAGGAACCATATAACAAATGTTATGCATGTAGGTTATATTGTTGGTGCTATGCAAGAAGGAAAAGAACTGAAATGCATTAATGAACAAAAAAGTTTAGGTACTTCAATTCCTCTCCCAAGGCATTTCTTATTTTGTTTCCAACATAACGGAATGCAAGGGAAATTCACTCTCAATGGTTAAATAAAACTATGTATTGTGAAAAAGTAATAATTCACACTTATAAGATTGATATTAGTTAGCATTCTGCTGCTGAAGCGCTTCAGTTAACATTCAAGCTTTTAGAATTGTGGTTCACATTCACAGTCTTAGCATTGTATTATGCAATTATCTAGTACTTTAAAGTTGAGAATGCTGTAAAGTTGTATTTCACATAACATTCACAGTCTTAGCATTGTATTATGCTATTATCAGGTCCAATGGGAGCAGTACTTTGTACTATCATCATGCTTCGAATCTATCGTTGTTCCACAGTAGCTCAATGATAAAGTGGTCGCCGTTAACGGATTGGTTGTAGGTTTGAATCCTACTTGGGGAGATTTGATTCATCTGCTTTGACTGTTATTGATAGGTAACCTGTTCTTGTGTCTTTGTTTCTATGGCATTCTATACATGATATCTAATCTTTAAAATCAAGATTTATAACATCTGCCACGGTTAAAAAAATTTGTGAGCGAAAAAGAAAGCTAAAGACAACATCTTTCTAGCTAAACCTTGTGAAAGCAGCAAGCGTAGTGTATATGTATTTCCATGGGTGGTACTCTGCATTTTCTATTCAAATTGGTCAAACTTTGACACATAATAATATTCTTAGGTGAAGGTATCATATTTGGATGATCTTAACACTTTGCTGGACTGGTAGGGCAACTTTTCCTTTCATGAAGAGCTGAATTTTTGGGAACAAGATGGCTAATTTCTGGAGAAAATTATGGAAGAAGTGCAATCCATTCCAATAGAGATGCCCTCTGCTGTTAGCTAAGTGCATCTAATGCTCACCTTACAAGAAAAGCTGAATATTTCGTACTGTTTGCTGCCAGAGTGGTTAAATAGCTGGATTTTGTAATGCCAGGGTGTTAATTTGATTCCCATCTTGTTGAAGTTAATTAAAATTTGTGAGTTTCCTCCAATCTCATATTCTTCTCTTCTGAGGTGACCCTCTTAACTAAACGTAACCTTCAGATTTCTCTATTTTGTGTGCTTGCTAGATTTCTTGAATTTATAAAAACTGTGATTACAATGCAATAGAACAAAATGACTGTGTTCGTGAAGATTATTGAACTTAATAAGTCAGGCACCATCCTTTATCTTCTAATATTTCATTCTTTGTTGTTATGTTCAAAATTTGTGGCAAATTGATGTCAATCAGAGCTTGAGGACCCTACACATCTTATGATTGTCATTGAAGTTGGATTCTTGAAGGTTTTATTAATCTATCTTTTTCTATGCTGCTCTTTTTTTTTTCTTATGCATCTTCTATGCATTGGAATGAAATCATGCATCCTAGAGATTTTCTTTTCACATTTTTAAGACTATAGATGAGCTCAATGATAGATATTTGGAAAACTGTAATGAATGTTTTATCATATCTACTTTTGGTTTATGTGCAGTTGTATTGTTGTTTTCATCAGACGTTGAATCTGCATCACTGTTTCAGTTTAATGCCTAGATGTTAGGACTAAAGATTGATTTCTGTTGGACAAGACTAAATGCTTAGGGATTTTATGCTTACCTCAAGTCTCTGTCTCATCTACTTCAACACACAGCACCATAATAATTAAAAGTTAAAACCACAAATTAGAAAGTATGGAATTTTTTTTGTTCTGTAGTTGGGGAACCTGTCATTTATACATCATCTGTCTGTTAACAGTTGCAAGAAGCCAGAACTTCTACCGGCACTGGATGTGGTGGAATGCCTCGTTAATTTAAAGATGCCAGTTATTTTTCAATGTTCCAATAAAAAGGTCACATTTGATCAATAGGCTCTCAATCTATTTCATTCCCTTCAAACTTCAAACAGCTGACAAAGGATTTGAGCAAAGCGCTGTGAAATTCTATCATTTGACTTGCCTGTAAATGACGTGTTTAATGTCCCCAAGAAAGAGGAACAACCTGAGATTCAAGTCAAAAGAGAGCATCTTTTCATTTTGTCTGATATCAAGTTCCAAATTTTTGGAAGCCATCTTCGTTTTAACCTGTTTGAAATTTCTGGTTGCTGGCCAATTGGACTATTATTGTGTCTATATCTGCAAATGTTTACAAGTTTACTCTACACGATAGCTCTACTACCTTTGTCAACTAACAAAATATCAAGTGAGTCCAAGTTTTCCAGCTTTTACATTCCATCTCCTATGTACTTAACAATGGATCTTTTCTAATAAAATGAATTCCAGTATGTCATCCACCCATTGAATCTTATTTTTTTCCGGGGTTATGGTTGGTTAACCTAGGGACCTCTTTTTTCATCAACATCTGAACTTTACTGCACTCTAAAAGGTATATATCTGCCCAAATAATTCCAAAATAATTTCTTCTTCATATCTTTCTAGCTTCAATTAATGTCAGTTTTGTTCTTCTCTTCTTGTAAGCTTTTCCTTAATGAAAGGGCCAATTGTTTTGGATGCTCCAATTCATGAACGTGTTGGAAGAACAGTTCTTAATAGTAAGCAGATAAGGTAATGGACATATAACTTTTATCAGCTATTATTCAAAAATTACCATTTGGTTTAAAATTTCATTTTGTTACTCAGAAATGATTTGAAAGTTTTACACATTAAGTCATGTATGAGTATGGATATAAAAACAGGGAATGGCGACTCTCCCAAAAGATTTTGATGACTCCCCTAACCAATTAGAAGAGGGCAAGATCCATGACATACTCCAACAGTGTGGCAGGATGGCATTTTCTTGTTTCAATTGGGCTGGTTCAATTACAATGAACTTGCCACTTGAGAAGCTACACATATTCACGAGTATGGTGGCTTCTTAAAAGTTTTTTGAATTTCTGCATTTTGGTAAGCTATGTTTCTTGTGAATAAGTTGGTTAGATTCCTTGAAATTGATTGTGGATGATGCTAACCAAAATTAGCTACACGGATTCCTAACAGATCTTCCACCTATCAAATCTTATTCTGTTATTGTGGCCTCACTTAGAACCCTTTGTTCTAGTGTCTTCAACACTTCAATGCTTGCTAAGGTATGAATTTGATGGTTAGCCATCTTGCACGCTTGATTGATAGTCAAAATTGTTCCACATAAAATCACTTCTACATATCTTTACCAGAGATATTTAACATACTACCTTCATTTATGGATTTTTACATGTCTGCTACAGCCTTCTGTTCTTGTCAATCTTGTTGTCTTAACTAAGAGGCCAACCTGTTTGGGTGCTCCAATTCATACAAGAGTTTGAAGGATACTAGCCTACAGTGACTGGATAAGGTAATGAACATATGTCTCTGTAAGTTGACTTTTATTTGCAATCAATTAGTACCATTTTTTTAAAAAAATTAATTGTGTTACTCAGAAATATGAGCTAAAAACCTCTATTAATTAAGTCCTTCATGACAAAAATATCTTACTGTGCTATTATATAATTTAATAACCAACTGTATACTTTCTATATACTTTGGGAGATTCTATTTTGGTCTCAATAAAGTTTATTACTTATTAAAAAAAAAAAAAAAAGTTGTAGTTCCTACACTAAAAAGTAAAAACCTTATTGTCAATGAATAGCTGAAGCAAGATACAGTATGTAGTTTTCCTGGAAAAAGATAGAACATACATGTGTGAAAGCTAAATCTAAATTGCTTACATAAACTAATTTTGCAGTGATAGCTGCTAATAGCTAATCAAGGCTGAACAACTTTATGCCTGGTCAATATATTGAGACTTAGCATTAATATTAATAACTCTGTTACTTTATCTTGTAGCCTAAACAACCCGCTAGCAAATTTAATTTTATGTCTGATATCAAGTTCACACAATTTTTGGCAAGCCATATTACATTTTATGATACTAGCTTCTCTTAATTGAGTTTCACTTGTCTGGTACAGTCTTCTCTTCTCAGCGGTCTTGCTGTCTTAACTAAGAGGATATGCTGCTTGGGCGATCTAGTTCATTCAAAAGTTCTAAAAGAACTAGCCGACACTGCATGGGTAAGGCAATGAATATGTCTCTGTAATCTGACTCTTGCAATTATTCAATTAGTACCATTAGGTTTAGAATTGATTGTACTACTCATAAATATGACTTAAAATTTTCATCAATGAAGTCAGGCATGACTAAAATATCTTACTGTGTTTTAATCCAATTTCAGTTGTAGCTCCTACACTAAAAGCCTCACTGTCAGTGATAAGTTGAAACATGGTACAGTATGCAGTTTTCATTTTTTTTTTTATAAGTCAACATGCAGTTTTCTTGGAAAAAGATAGAACATACCAGTATGAATTCTAGATCTAAAATGTCTTACGTTACTAATTTTACATTCTACCCCAAAATGAAGCTACGATAGCTGCTAATTTCTAAACAAGGCCGAACAACTTTATGCCTATTCAACATTTTGAGCTTTAAGCTTTGCTATTAATAACTGTGTTACTTTATCTTGTAACCCAAAACACCCACTAGCACATTTTATTATGTTCTTCTCCTGGTTAAATTTATGTTGAATATTTGTTTATACAGGTCCTGAAGTTGTCTGATTTGCTACAATCTCAACTAAATTTAAACTTCACTTGTCGAAAGCTGATGTCAATAGCTGATGCTCACTCCTTAGTGCTGTTCTGCTCTTCAATTCGCTGGGCTGATATCTTGAAAAACATCAAAAGCTAATGGCAATTGCATCTGAATTTGAGTTGTGGTGGTCAGTAGAGGAATCATTGCTGCATGTATAAAAGACTCCAATCTGGAAAATAGGTTACCTCATCCGCCGCAACAATAGAATGAGTTCTCTAATACCTGACTTAGATACTAAAGGTATACCTTCTGTCATTGTTACAGTTTTTACATAGTCATATTTGACTTGTAAAAGAATAACTAGTGTTATTTAATGCCTTATCCTTTGTCATTCGGTTTAACCATTGACATTGTAGAACATAAAGAAATCTCTATTGTGTGTTTTTGTGTACCTTGTGATGTTATTGTTGTGATAGCAGAAGCTCTAATACAGATTTAGTTGTCTTGGTTGGCAGCCTTGCATATGCAGTAGTATGCACTCGTCGTCTCAGCCCAACATTTCTCAAGCTGTCAATGTGGAACCTGGTCACTATGTGCAAGATTAGGATAATGGTCATTCACAAGTTAATGGATCTTGAGATGTATTTTGGGAATGCTGATTTGGGTTTGAAGTTTGAGAGATGAATCTGTTGGAAGACATGTAGCTGGATATGTTGATTCAGACTAGGCTGGAGAAGATCTGGATAATCTTTGTTCTACTCTGAAGCTAGAGGTTGACCTCTGGTGAGTTGGAGGTCGATACTGCAGTCAACTATTGTATTATTAACCAGTGAAGTGGAATACATGGCTATGATTGAAGCTATCAAGGAGGTTATTTGGCCACACGGTTTGATTGAAGACTTTTGGAATCATCAGGAGCATGATCTTGAAAATTCAACATAACTAGGAGTTCTATTTGACTTTGACAACTTTTATATATATGTTGCTTTAACTAAAGAGAGGGCTGCAGTGCTGTGCAACGATTAGAGAGTTGAAAAACTTCTCTTTAGGTGAAGCCTTAAACTTTGTGTTTTTTGGAGATTTTTTAGGGTGTATTTGGGGTATGAGTTGTGTGAAAGTGACTTTTTGCCTCTTTTGTAATCTCCATATTTGATTAGTGAAATTTTCTTCACACCATCACCCGTGGATGTAGGCTATTGCTGAATCACGTAAATCCTTGTTGATTTTGTGAATGTTTATTTTTCTTTTAGGTATTTTTAATTTCTATTATTTGTTTGGAGATTTTTCTAAAATCCAAACTAGTTTTCACAATTAATCTTGTATGGAGGATGTTTCCCACTATTTATGTGCGAAATAATTTGCTGTATCTATAAAATAATTTATCATCAATTATCACCATTCTCACAGTCAAGATTTCTCTACGGTCTAATGTGGGTTATTGTATAGTATTCCCTACCTTAATTTCCAAGAGTTTCCTTATAAGTTATAATTATAGTTCTTTAGTATTCTATTTAGTATGCCACCAAATGTAGGCATTGAAATATATTTCGGACCTACAGGAAAAGCAAGGGAGATATGGCAGGCTTTAATAACTTATGTTAACCTCAAAGGTGGCTGCTTTGTTCTAACTGCAAACCAATTCTGCATAGGAAGGGAAGACTATCTGCTGTTACTAGTGTATTTTGTATTTCAATTATAAACTAATCACCATCTAGATCCATTATTCAATTCTAAATGATGTGGTCCATCAATTGGTCAAGGTTTGAACTACGTAGGATCACATAGAAGGGTACATCCTTTAAGCTCTTGATAACATCACATGCACTAGAGGTGGTGTTATTATATCACGATCCAGCCTGGTCCATTTTAGCTAGACCAAGGGGAGTCTTATCAAGGTAAGAATTTATACTGGCATGATTGTTAACCGTTGGGAATTGACCAAATCTGAAAAGTATAGGCATCTTTTCATGAAAGATGGATTGATCGACATAGTCTCTCAAAACTGAAACAATTTTATTCACTCTTTGATGTTCTAGATCTTTAAGAGAATTGTTCGAGCAAAGCTAGATTTTACTGGTATTGGGCATCGAGTGGGACTAAACTTTGTCAAGCAAACTCTAAATATGCCCAATCCAATTTTGTTTACAATTGTAGTGAAAGCAGAAGTTCTTGATGAGCTGTAATGATGAATTATCTGTGTAGAAAAATTGAGTTCTAGAATTTACTATCCTAGTTGTCTTCTTACCAAACAGCTAATTTAGGCTTTGTATTTTATTTTCTGAAGTCTAGAGGATGTATAGAGGTTGGATAGTGGCCACAATTTGTCAAAAACATTGCAAGAAATCAAACCCAAAAAAATAATAAAAACAATAAAAATTAAACATTGTGTAATTTTTGAAATTGGAGTGATGAACTTAAATATGTACACAAAAATTGTATATATTACATATAACTTGTACTAATAAATATGAACTGGCCAAATTGTGTACGATGCCAAGAACACAATATATTCTTTCAGGTTATAGTACCATCCCTATTAAAGAACACTCACTTGGTTGGTTGGAACTTGGATTAAGTGTCGTTAAATAAGTCAGCAATAACACACATCATCTTCCTATTGAGGGTTAAAGCACAAGGCTCTAAACAAGTTTGGAGAAACTTTGTCAATATATAGTTAGATCTTTTTCCTTTTTTTTGGATGAGATTATAGTTAGACCCTCAGTATCAGGGTTCCTTTTTTTTTTTTTTTTTTTTTGTTTTCATGGCCTTTAATTTTTGAGTGACACAACTCCCCTAAAAATTGCCAAGGATTTTCTACAAAAATTCCTCTCAATAAGGTCTTGATTAAGCTAATTAAGCTAAAGGAATGTGGGAGGTGATCATAGAACCTAGATGTATTCACAGATGCCCAAATACATGTAGAATCAATTTTCCAAAATGGAACATAATCTTCCAACATTGCCAATAAAGATACCAAAAGTCAACTTGAGGATCTACAGTAGAGATACGAATACAACCTTTCGAAAGTCTTTGAAGGGCCCTTACAGAGCCAACAATTAACTGAAATAACGGTCACTAAGGTGTAAGTTCTTCAAGTTGCGATTCTCAGATCTCCCCCAAATAAATCTGTTTATCACTACTGCAAGATCCAACAATAGGTTCACTGGGATGGAAGACACACTCATTGACTGAACCAGTGTGGCCAGGGAGCTTATACAAGATGCGTCTAGATGTAGTATCCCAAATGTATACCATCCGATCTGAACTCCCGGCAGTGACTTTGCTTCCATCAGGTGACCAGCTACACTTCAACAAGTTCTTTTCAAAGTTGTGTTGGTGCCCTTCCATTACCTTTACACACCGATTTTGTGGTGCATATGGACGCATATCCCATATGCAGAGTTTGCAATCCATACCGTTTGTAAGAAGATAGGAGCCATCAGGACTCAACTGCATACCTGTTATCATATCTTGATGACCTTGAAGTGTCATTGTAACTTCACCTTTGCGCAAGTCCCATACCTTTACTTCATTGTCAATACCACCTGTGAAGATCTTATCAGATGCATCTGAGAAACCGACGGCTGTGATTTGGTATTTATCTGGAAATGTCTGAATGGCACCCCTCTGACGCATATCCCACAGTTTCGCAGTTCCATCATCAGATCCACTAACAACAAGTGGTGGTCCTCTCCGAGAAGGACAGCATGAATTCACAAACGAGGAGTGTTCTGCCATTTTCTTGATTTGTTTTCCTGTTTCAACATCCCATGCCCTCAGTGTTTTGTCAGGGCTGGCTGATATTATCTGTGATCCATCAGTGGTCCAATGAAGATCCAAAACTGCATTCTTGTGCCCTTTTAAGACCATGAAGTTCTTGCAATCCCCGTGCACATTCCACAGAAAAATTTCTTTGTCATGAGACCCAGATGCAACAACTGTTCCCCCAGGATTGAACTTCATTGTGTATATGGCACTCTGATGGCCCGTCAGCAACATGATTGGCGATTCCAAACTTGATGTCCGCTGTTTTCCATTTGGCCCAGGTGCTTGAGGAGCACTATATGGGACAGTAGACCATTCCATTGGCCTTGGACCAACTGTAGACAAAGCATTTTCACCCCCTGACGGAATAACTTCCATTTTGTCTTTTACTTTCTCTAACCAGTGATAAATCTAATCTTTATGGCGTATATCCTGATAAAAAAAACTAAAGAAATTAGTCATCCATGTTAAATAAAGCAGGATGAAATAAGTTTAACTGATTATCATGACTACATCCTACATTGGCAATAATTTTCTTTCATTCTTTCTGATACCTCATAAAGTCAATGGTTAAACAAGATAAAAGTAGAAAATCAAAACCACAATAAAGTAAAACAGAAAATCAACTACTAGACTGTACTATCTTATTTTAGTTTTTAATTTTTTTTTTCCCCCTAAACTGGTTGAAGGTTGGAAGAACAGAATGTTGAACTTCCAATTTTCGACCAGTTTAGGGAAAAATATCCAAAAACTAAAAGTTAGTGCAGCCTTTCCCCCCACCCTCTCCCTTTTCTCTCTTCTTCTCTCTTCAAAAGTATGACTCAGAAAATGATCAAAATTCATCTATATTATGAATCTCCACCCACATCATATCACAACCAATCTAAAGCATTGTGCATGTAAAGACAATGGAAAATGAGTAAAACTAAGCAATTGTTACAATCGGCACTTTTTTTTGGGTGATGAGTTAATTATTCTTGCCAATGATGTCTAACATTGCACTAGATGTATCAATTTGTTAAGCACTACAACAAAAACATTTTTGTCAAGGTCAACCCACAAAAATTGACAATCACCCATACAATTAAATATAGGCATAAATCATTATAAATAGAAATGATAATCTAGTTAGCAACAAAAGAAACCGAAAAGCATTTAGATTTAATCACTTGCTTCAATCAAAGTTAACAAGGTGCATGTTAAACTTTGATTAGTGCATGCATGCAGTCAAAACTAAATCAATTGGGCCCAATATAACTATATCATAAAAAGTTTAATTATAAAAATTAAAAATACTTCTACAGTTGATTACTATCATTGTTTTTATTTTTTTTGGGTCCATGACGCACTATGTGTGAAACATTAATATTCTCAAGTTGCTTACTTACACCATTACACCAAGTAGGGGAAAAAAAGGAAGGGGAATAAACAAAATCATAAGCACACAAAAGAAATGTTCATTTTTATCAATCCTAACAGTGCATCAAGAAAGGTTTTTTTCTTTTTTATGTTTCACTATAATCATCCAAGGGAAGACAAAACAAGGGTAAAAAAATTATTACCATGAGGTTCAAGTACAATTTTGCTGATGGTCAAGGACTGACCATATGCAATTTTTATTATTATTTATTATAAGTAAACATCAGTTTGGAATTCTGTTAAAGGGATAAGAAAGAATGGATGAGGACTTAGGTTCCAATCTTACTAAATGACCAAATTAGTAAAATTTAAACCTAAGATGTAGCCTAACAAATCCTACCCCTTTACAAAGGGGGAAAAAGGAAAGAGACCAATACTATACATAAATTCATGAGCATGTAGACATGTTTTTTTTTTGGTACACGAACACCCACCACCTACTTCTTAAAAAGTAGAGTAGATGCCACTTGAGCTAGAGCTCAATCCTCAATGGTATTACCTCCTTTTTATAAATCCTAAGACAATGATCAAAGAAGGATAAACCTAATACCATGAGGTAAGGGTAGAATGTGATAAAGATGTGAGATGGGACTGATTTAGATTTTCATTCAGGCCTTACTAATTTCTTTAACTTAATAAGATTTGGACCTAAAATCTACACTAACCATATCTTACCTCTTTACCAATAATGAAAAAAGAAAAAAGTAAAATAGTCATGTGCAGACAAAAACAGTATTCAGCTATATCAATTACTAGTTTGAAAATGTATTCTGGTTATTCCTGAGTTCATCATTCAACAAGACTAAACAGAGAGAAAGGAATTATCACAGTTATTAGACAACTGAGTATGTATACCCGGTCAACTGTTAGTTTAAAACTTCAAATACACTTGGTATACTCAAAGAATCCATTAGCTCTATTGCTTTAGCTTGATACTTTATTTTTCAGACATATAACTCCGTAAAACTCATAAATTGTAGTAGTAATAAAATCCTAAGGCCCAGAATTAGGAACAAATATTCAATAAAAAAGTATATAAAATACCTGAATTTTGCATACCAAAAAAGAAACTTTAATACATATATTCCAATATCCTTTGCCACATACAATTTAATTTTTATTCTATTTCTTTATGTTTGTGTGTATAGTTAAGTTCCTACAACTTCAACATACTACAACTCAATAACCCCAGTTGCAATATTGCGGACCTAAGGGAAACCATTAAGGTAGAATTCCCAATGCAGTCAGACCACTTTTTCTTGGCAGTCAGAGCCACTTTCAGCAAAAAAAGTCCCAACTTCTTATTAACTTTTGCTACTTTAGCTGCTTCCCAATGTATTTGATACCCATTTTATCCTTCATAATGATTTCCCCAAGTGCACCCATTAACATACTCTATTGTACAAATCTAGATATCCAGGCCAAGTTTATAAAAAAGAAGATTAAATAACACTGCATACATCAAAATCTTTAGTAAAATTGGCACTCTTTTGACAAAGGAATAAAGCTTCTTATGCAGTACCTAAGATTTAAAACTAAATAAGTAAAATCACTTTTTTCCATTTCTTTTTCCCAATCTTCAAGCTAAACCCAATATACCTAATATTCAACCACTTTACTGTCTTCCATGACCTAAACACTTTCTCAGCAACCGAACAGACAGCTAAAGCATTAATCCATCCCCTCACCTCCAAAAGAAATTAAAATAAACTACAAAAAGCTAATCAAATCCAAACTCCCCCAATCACTAAAAACAGCAAAACAGATCAAAAATCTTAACTTCCAGTAAGAATCAGACAATATGGTAAATCCAGCTTGGCTTTGAATTTCTCGGAAACTAAACAGCAGAACGATACATATACAGAAAGCAAAATGTCAATTCATGGAATCAAACTAGCCAGTATGATAACTAAGATTCAAAACTAAATAATCAAAATTCCCTTTTTCTCGGTCTTTAAGCTAAACCCAATATACCTAATATTCAACCATTTTACCTTCTTCCATGACCTAAACACTTTCTCAGCAACCAAACAGACAGCTAAAGCATTAAACCATCCCCTCACCTCCAAAAGAAATTCAAATGAACCACAAAAAGCTAATCCAATCCGAACTCCCCCACAACACTAAAAACAGCAGAACAGGCCAAAATCTTAACTTCCAAAAAGAATCAAACAATAAGGTAAATCAAGCTTGGTTATTGAGGTTCCAGGAAACCAAACAGCAGAATAATACATCTACAGAAAGGAAAATGTCAATTCATGGAATCAAACTAGCCAATATGACACTGAAGATTTAAACTAAATAATTAAAATTCCTTTTTTCCCAGTCTTCAAGCTAAACCCAGTATACCTAACATTCAACCATTTTACCTTCTTCCATGACCTAAACACTTTCTCAACAACCAAACAGACAGCTAAAGACTTAAACCATTCCCACCCCACAAAAGAAATTCAAATAAACTACAAAAAGCTAATCTAAACCTAACTCCCCAAAACACTAAAAACAGAGAAACAGACCAAAATCTTAACTTCCAAAAAAGAATCAAATAATAAAATAAATGAAGCTCGGTTATTGAGGTTCTCAGAAACCAAACAGAAGAATAATACATTTACAGAAAGGAAAATGTCAATTCATGGAATCAAACTAGCCAATATGATACCTAAGATTTAAAACTAAATAATCAAAATTCCTCTTTTTTCCCAAGTCTTCAAGCTAAACCCAGTATACCTACTATTCCACCATTTTACTGTCCTCCGTTACCTAAAAACTATCTCAGTAACCAAGAAGACAGCTAAAGCATCAAACCATCCCCTCCCCCCAAAAGAAATTCAAATAAACCACAAAAAGCTAATCCAATCCGAACTCCCCAAAAACACCCCAGTATACCTAATATTCAACCATTTTACCTTCTTCCATGATCTAAACACTTTCTCAGCAAGCAAACAGATAGCTAAAGCATTAAACCATCCCCTCACCCCCAAAAGAAATTCAAATAAACCACAGAAAGCTAATCCAAAAAGAATCAAACAATAAGGTAAATCAAGATCAGTAATAAAGGTTCTAGGAAACCAAACAGCAGCGTAATACATTTACAGAAACGAAAATGTCAATTCATGGAATAAAACTAAGCCAATATGATAACTAAGATTTAAAACTAAATAATCAAAATTCCTCTTCTTCTTTTTTTCCCAGTCTTCAAGCTAAACCCAGTATTCCTACTATTCAACCATTTTACTGGATCCATTACCTAAAAACTTTCTCAGTAACCAAGCAGACAGCTAAAGCATTAAACCATCCTCTCCCCCCAAAAGGAATTCAAATAAACTACTAAAAGCAAATCTAACCTGAACTCCCAAACACTAAGAACAGCAAAACAGACCAAAATCTAAACTTCCAATCAAACAATAAGGTAAATCAAGCTCAGTTATTGAGGTTCTCAGAAACTAAACGGCAGAGTAATACATTTACAGAAAGGAAAATGCCAATTCATGGAAACAAACTAAGCCAATATGATAACTAAGATTCAAAACTAAATAACGAAACTTCCACTTTTTTTTTTCCCAGTCTTCAAGCTAAACCCAGAATACCTAATATTCAACCATTTTACTGTATCCATTACTTAAAAACTTTCTCAGCAACCAAACAGACAGCTAAAGCATTAAACCATCCCCTCACCCCCAAAAGAAATTCAAATAAACCACAAAAAGCTAATCTAACCCGAACTCCCAAACACTAATAACAACAAAACAGACCAAAATCTTTGACTTCCAAAAACGAACAAAACAATAACAATAACAGCAGAGTAGTACATATACAGAAATGAAAATGTCAATTCATGGAATCAAAATAGAGAAATATGACAAAGAAATTGTACGGAATTAGGGTTTTTCAGAGAGAGAGAGAGAGAGAGAGTACCTGGTAGAGATTTGCGTGTTGAGCTTAAACCCTAGAGAGTTCCTTTCTTTTTTCTTCGATAGTGAAGGAGATTTGGGATCTGACTCTGTTTTAGAGTTTGGACCCCGGTTTAATATCTTTCATTGCACGTCGTCGTTTTGGTCCAAATTTAGATTTTCTTTCTCGTGTATTTAATAGTGTGAATACAAATTTTTTTGTTTTACTTTTTTTTTGTTCGGCTTTTCACTCCACTAATTACTTTTTTTTTTCTCATAAAATAACCAAAATTTAAAATGAAAAAGAAAAAAAAAAAAATAGGCACATGACATCTTGTTTGAATTTAGCCATTGTGATAGAGGGAAGGATTCTTTATTCCCAAATGATTGGTCAATGCTAAGCCACATCAATTTAGATGGATTGAGACGAAAAGTTAATAAGTTAACTTTTTACCTCAACAGTCACGATTTGAGGTGAAAAATAATTTTTAAGTTATTTTTTAATCTTAGTCATCTATAACTATTTTAGGATTTTTTTATAAAATAACTATAAAATTCAAACAATATTATTAGTTAGGCAACGTTTCAAACATATTGCATTTCTAACAATTCGACTTCAGATGAGTCGATTTTACTGTTCATATTGCTAATTTTTGTGCAACGTGGATAAAGAAATCGATTTCATTATACTCATTTTTTATACATAGAAATCGACTTCAGTGGAGTCGTCTTCAATGCAAAGAAAACGACTCCAGTGGAGTCATTTTCTTTGCATTGAAGACGACTCCACTGAAGTCGATTTCTCCAAAAACCCACCAACTCCTCCACTGAGAACCCAGCGACAGAAGAACCCATGCGACAGAAGAACCCAGCAAAACCCCAACGAGCAACACCCAGTCACCGTGACCGACGAGCAACACCAAACTTCGTTCTTCGGTAATTTTTGGGTTTGAAGGTGTCGTGTTCAATGGGCTTCGAAGCAGGAGCAAAACCTAGTCACCGTGACCGACGAACGAACTCAGGCGCCTGGGTTTCTTGCCGACGAACCCAGGCGCCGATTCTGACCGACGAACCCAGCAAACCCCGACGAGCAACACCAAACCCCGACGAACCCAGCAACACCGACGAGCAAATGTCTAACACGCTCGGATCGGATCAGTGGAGGAGAAGAACACGCTCGTCGGCGCCTAGGTTCGTCGACGCCTGCATTCATCGGCGCCTGCGTTCGTCGGCGCCTGCGTTCGGTGTTGCTGGGTTCGTTTGCTGGGTTCGCTGGGTACTTCTATGGGTTTTTTGGCGCATGGGTCTTCTGGGTTCGTCGGAGGCGGGGGGTTTTTTGGACAAAGAAAACAACTCCAGTGGAGTCGTTTTCAATACAAAGAAAACGACTCCAGTGGAGTCGTTTTCTTTGTATTGAAAACGACTCTTCTGAGGTCGATTTCTATGTATAAAAAATGAATATAATGGACTCGATTTCTTTACTTACGTGGCGCAAAAATAGGCAATATGAACAGTAAAATCGACTCCTCTGAAGTCGAATTGTTAGAAATGCAATATGTTTGAAACGTTGCCTAACTAATAATATTGTTTGGGTTTTGTAGTTATTTTTAAAAAAAATCCAACTATTTTACTCCATATGGATTCCAAAATTATAATGACTATCATTTGAAATAAGGAAACTGACTGGAGTATTAAATGTGATTGAATCTAACTATCAATATATAATTGACAAGGTTAACAGTTTGTTTGGAATAGAGGGAAAGAGAAGGCAGTAGACGGGAGGTGGTTGGAAGTCTCTCTTTCTCCATCCAAACATAAGGTAAGGGAAAAACTAACAGTTGAAGAGATGTCAAATTTTTTAGGCAATGAGGAAGGGTCCCTTCAAAAGAATTCATACTAAGATCTAACTCTTCAAGTTTCTTCAATTCACATAAACCTGCAAAAATAGAAATAACTTAAGAGAAAAATGCTAAAACTATTACCAATGTTACTACAAAAAGCTTAAAACTTACATGATAATGAATATAATTGGTAATTTGGTATCATCTCAATAACATAATATATAAAATGTTTTGAATAACATAGAATTCTAAGACTTGTAACACATCAATTTATAAGTTTTGACATAATTTTCTTCGACTTACTTATGGTTGGATGGCACTTCCTAGTGTACTCCAATGAGGATAGGAATACATCTTTACATAAAATCTTGATGAAATACTTGCCTTGAGTTGGTGAAGAGCCATTAAGGTAATTACTAGACAAGGATAAAGATTTGAGAGAGGATAGTGTCCTTATAGAATGAGGAAGATTTCTAGTAAATCCATTCCAACTTAAATCTAAAATCTCCAAACTATCAAAAGATTCAAAATCTACATACACAAAAATAAAACAAATACCATTTGTGTTGAGGAGATATCTAAATTGACATAGTTGTATGTGTATATATAAGACATGTTTTAATGACATGCAACCAAAGGCAATTTAACCATATGATTTAATAAAAAGAAAATCTTATTACATTGAATCGGTAATGAACCATTGAAAGCGTTGCCCCCCAAAATGAAGATCTCCAAGGTTCCTAAACTTGCAAGATCTGTAGCGATATAAATGTAACATATTTAGAAGAAACAGATAATTATATTTGAGAAAGTCTATAAACACAAAAGTGACATGAGCCCAAATGATGTGGCAAATTGTTAATGGTATGCGAAAAATTTATGTCAATGGTGAGTTCAGATGAAAACTAATAAAAGCTTATCAACTTAACTATTGTAAAAAATGTTAGTGACATTTTTTGTGTAGGTAAAATTGCTCGCTATATATTGCAAGGTGAGAGAGTTAAAAAACAATGCTCATGTAAGTTAAAATTGCATCAAATTCTAAAAGACCTTATACAGTCTTAATATTATAGCTAATTAACCTAGCAAAGGATTTTGATTTAACTAGTGCAAAAACCAATAGAATTTGAGTAATGCTAGAGATATATTACATAAGCTTTACAAGCTGATATGTTACCAATTAACAAAAAATAAATAAATAAAACACTTATTTATTATGTTGTGACATCAATCACATTGATTATTAGGTCAGTTTGTAAACATTTTTGTATTAAAATTAGTAATAACTAGTAAGTTTCCTCTGCGATGCACAGATAATATTGTTATGTTTTATGTAAATTTATTTTTGGAAAATATTATACATATATTATAACATATTTATTATAAAACTTTGTTAGTAATGAGTTCATCATAAAAAGTAACAATTATAAATTGCACACATGTATCTATTATAATTATTTTGTTCAAGTAATGATCAATAATGAAAACAACTTTGAGTAATATTGTATAATAAAAGTTGATAAAAGCATATTAATTCATTCTATATTATTGATTTTTACTATGTGATGTAATAAAAAACTTCATTACGATTTTTTTTCTTCAATGCTTTGTTATTGCAGTATGGTGATACTTGTTGTCATCATCAGATTTTCTATCTTCAACATTTGAAATTTAGTCTGTCCATATTTGTTCAATTTTTGAGCTTTCATAATTTTTTTTCTTTCGTTGCATCATTTGTGTTAATTACTAATGAATTGGCACCGAGAGATTCTTGATTAGATCTTACAAAGTTTGGACTTTGTGGTTAAGATTTTTCATAGGTATTTGTATTTATATTAAATTTCAATGATGTGACAGTTTTTTGTAAATTTTTTATTTTTGTAAATTTTGGAATAGTATAGCAAAAAGAATTAATATAGCATGTTGAATTGTGTTTTTTTTTTCTTCCATACCTTTTTATCATTTGAAGGCGCGTCAAAAATCTTAGCAACTATGTAATTTTCAAAACCATCTTTTAGATTGAATTCATTCAAATGAAGTAGAGAAATCCATTTTTTTACTAATTTTTTTTTTTTCAAATCATGTGGGATTCCTTCTCCAATAACAATATTTTTACAATAATTTAAATAAGTTGTACCTTAGTTTATTTTTTAGCAAGATCTCGATCTTGTAGATTTATTTAGGATTTTCTCGGCATCTCAATCAAATATCACAAACTTTGTTTAGTTAGTTGCATTAAAAACTTCAATTTGAATCCTGTATCTGAAGTAGTTTGCAATTGTATATATATAATAGTTATAGTGAGATAAATATAATATAAATATTTGGAGAGTACGTAGTTAATGCGAGTGTCTCTAACTTTGGGATAGAAAGATTTATTTTTGTTTTACATTTTGCACGTCAAAATGATCCTGCTTGTAATTTGACATTTTTTTCACAAAGTACGCACAAAATGTAATACCAACCCATTGTTGTATCAATATTATTTATTATTGCAATACCCTAGCAGTTCACATCTTGCAATGAACTTTGAAATTAATATGTATTATTTTTTTAATGTAAATAATATGATGTATTATTATTTTTTTACATAAATGATGAGTATAATTTGAAATAATTAACAAACTTGTTTCGTAGGATCTCATTCAATGCATTTTATCTTTACTATTGTCTTCATATTATTTAAAGATAAATCCTCCTATGAAAATTGTTTTGCATGTATTTTTTGTATTTCTTGTATAGGACCATGTTGTTGACCATTCCTATCATTGAATTTTTTTTTTAAAGAAAATATTAAGTTAATGGCATTTTGTGAGATAGTATATGCTATTTATTAGACTTTTTTATTATTATAAATTTTAGAAATAAGCATTGGTCGATGACAGAGAATTTTTTTGCATAAATTGCATAGAATATTATTAATAGACAAAATCATATTGAATTGAAATTGGGGAAAATGGAGAGATATTTCATGAGAATGAGATTTTCTAGAAGTATCATCTATACATGGAGGGGGAAGAAGAGAGTTTGTAAGAGGGTAAGAGTTTTTGCTTTGATTTACACGTGGGAATGGTTAAACTTGGGTCGTAATATGCCAGGTAAAAACTAGGCCCGAGTTTTTCATAAAGTTTGGTCTACTTTTAAAAGGTAATCTATTTTATAGTGAACAACTTTTGGTCTAATTGGTCTAATTGTCAAGAACAGCTTATATCAATATAATAGTAAAAATAAGTTACTATGATCTATTGGGTAACAGTAAAAAAAACTTAATAAAAAAAGGTAAAAAAAGTTAAATGCAATAAGTTACTGTAGGGACTCAATTTGGATTGACCCTGAGTATGAATGGGTTTTCAGCCCAATCAAGCCCAAACAATAAATTTATAGAGAGTGGGTTAAAGGTTTAGGCGCTGGCCGTCGTTCATCAAGCATGAACTCTATTTTATAAAAAAGACACTTAGAGTTTCTTTATAACTGGGGGGATGCTCCTCGGCTCGTGGCCGAGGAGACCCTTTTCTTCTTTCTTCTTCTCCCCTCCTTTTTTACTTTACTTGCTTTTCTTATATAGTCTTCATCTTCCTATCTTCTTATTCCATCTGTTGATCATCCATTTGCCTCTCTTCTGGCCGTCCGTCCCATCAGAGGCCTTATCAGTACTCAAGTGGTTCACTCTGATCAACGTTGCCCTGCTAAGGAGTTATATCCCCATTAATGCGGCCAGGGGGGGTTAGGTGAATGCATTAAATGCGAGGGTGACAGCTTACTTTGGGCCTGGTCTTTCCCGAAAATCACCATTGTCAGGCCGAGGATGAGGAGGTCCTCGGCGTGGATTGGGAAAAGAGGTTTTCCCCAATTTAGCCTTGAATAGTCAGTGTTCCTCGGCATGGGCCTTGGGCCTGCTACACGATGGGCCGAGGCTATCAGGCCCACGGGCCCCACAATAGCCCCTCAAAACCCTGCTGCACGTTCCCTCGGACGGGGAGGAGGGTTTTGATACCTGCGGGCCCTCTAGACGAGTCGCCCCACTTCGGTTCGTGTTAATGCTGGCGGCCTTTTGACTGCCTGATGCGCGTTTTTAGCGTTTCAAGATTTAATGGGTGCCCACATTAAATTTTGGCGGCACCACGTTTCCCACTTTCAACGGTATGATCTCTTACTTTTATGAGCAAGCGGTTACATTTGGGGAACCTAAGGGGAAGTATAAGTACCTGTTTGAACCGCCTGGTTTCATCATTTTCGCGCTTACAATTATTGACGCGTATGATTTGAATCTGGTTCGACTTGTACATTATCTGAAGAGTATCGTCATACTTCTGTAAGTCTTCTTCTTCTAGTGACCCCAACTTTTCCTTGGTTTTATCCCTTCTTTTCTTCTTCTGGAATTTTTAGTTGTCCTTGGGGGGATGGGTAAATTTAAGAAGTTGGTTGAATCCGACGAGATGATGAACAAATTCATCATAGACTATGGGATACCCAATAATGTGAGTCTGAAGTACTGCGAAGAAGGGGAGTGGTACATTAGGAGGAGAGAGGGTGAAGTCGTGATCCCGATAGTCGCTTTCGTAGAGGGAGGGATGAGAATCCCTATGAGGCCAGTGACTCTCAATTACCTTAGGCATTTCCGCCTGGCTCCTACTCAGTGTGCCGTGAATGTATTTAGGATATTAGGGTGTGTAGATACCCTGAATGAGAAAATGGGGCTGAGACTGACTCACCACGATGTGAACTGGTGTTACAACCTTCATCACCTGAGGGGTAAGACGTACTATATGAAGACAAGGGACGATAGGGTTCATCTTATCCAGTGTCTTCCTGATTCTAATAAGGGGTTAACCCAAGATTTCCTCTAGTGTCAGGAGAGTGGCACAACGGTTTTCATTGCCCAACAGTAGAGGGGGAGCCAGGTAGGGTATCCGAAGTAAAAGACAATCTAGGTTTCAGTATTTTCAAGTTTTATAACTGTATATCTGATTTGGTTGATTAACCATAGGAATTTCACTTTTCTTTTCGCAGATCCGCACGCCTTTGCACGTCATTTCCACCTGGTTAACAAAGCGGATTTGGAAACCGTTCTTAGGTCGGACCTTTTCCTGAACGAAACTGATAACCAGGTCAGAGCTACTCATCAAATCCTCAGATGCGACCCAGCTCAGAAATCATTCCCAGTCCCGAAGCACGTAATTAGAGCTCGTGACCCTCGGCTTACGCAGATTACCGTGGTGGAGGACGGTTTTGCATTTACTGAGGGGTCTTATATACCTGAAGGCATTCCGCTAGCAGGTCCCTCCTCATCCCAGCAAGTAACGGTGGCCGAGGCAGGGCTATCTAAGAAGGCAAGGGAGGTGGTTGAACTGAGTTCCTCTGAGGACGAATATAGCGTGTTCAACCTAGCTGATCAATCCGAGGATCCATCTGGTGATCTGGGAGACCTTCATTTGTCCGAAGCCAATCTCCAGTCCCTAAGAGTTGGTACTCCGACTGAGATGGGTTTAAAAAGACAGCCCCAAACCAATCTTTTTGACCTGCTCGAAGGCGGTTCCAAGAAAGGTGTATCAGAAGAATCGCAGCCCCAGCCCCCAGCACCTCCGCCCCAGATTTTAATTGTGCAAACCAGGTCGTCCTCTGCCCCCACAGTATCAGACCCTCAGACCGAGTCTCATAACCCGAAAAGAAAGAGACTTGCCAAGGGTAAGGAGCCAATGGATGGGAGCAAATCCCATTCCCCGCCCGAGGAGGGTAGGTTTCGCAGGCCTTCGAAGCAACCGAAACTCGGTGGTCAACGGAAGGGTAAGAAGGCCACCCAGCAGTCCGAGGCTCAAGCCTGGCTGCCCGCTGCCATGCTCCATGATCAGCCTCTGATAGATAACGCGTCAATGCGGGAATCTCAAGTAGCCCAGGGGGCTCTTGTAGCCGAGGCCCTGGAGAAATCTCTTCTTCTTCCCACTGACATGGCCGAGCTAAGAAATATGAGTGGGTTAGAGGTTGTCCTCGACCTTAAGAAGTATCTAGGCATGGTGGGTCCTTTGGCACCTATTTACTTTATTCAAAATTTGTCGCTTAGTACCTTCCTTTCTCTTTACGGAGTTACTTGTTTTTATTGGCAGGCTATCCAGACCCTTTTCAGGTTAGGCGAGGAGGTCGATGGCCATAGCAATGCCTTAGCGCAAGAGCGTGACAAGTTTTTGGAGGCTGCCAATACCCTCAAGAGATCTGAGGCCGACCTAAAAAAGGCGACCGAGGATCTGGAAGAGATGACGAAGGCCAGGGATACTGCTGTCTCCGACCTAGCCGTGGCCAGGAAGCAAGCTGAGGATCAAACTAATCGCTTGTAAGACGTTGAGGGTCAATTACAGACTGCCAAAGAGAACATTACCTATATGAAGGAAAAATTGACCGTGGCAATCCATGAGAAAGGTGTTGCCGAGTATGCCAAGGACGAAGCTGTGAGAGCTAAAGATAAGGCGGTATTTGCAAAAATAGACGCTGAGCGCTCTGTAGAACAGGTAGAGGAGGATGCTTTCGCAGATGGGGTGGCTAAGACTGAAGCCACCCTTCGGGCTTAAGTTCCTGCAGTGTGCAGGCATTACTGTTCTCAGACCTGGCATGAAGCCCTCAACCAAGCAGGGGTTGATGTCTCATCTGATCTTAGGAGGGAGGACAGGGTATATTACCCTATTGCCATTCACGAGGTTGCACCTGCTGCTCCCGAGGAGGGGTCCTCATTACCAGCGGTTGAGAGTCACGATAAGACCGCCGAGGATACACCGTTAACTGACCAACCATCCGAGGAGGTTGAGCCCCAGAGAGCGTTGGGGGAAGTTATAACCGAGGGTTAGGAAATATCACAAGACGTGGCAAGTCCTCCGGCGGACCTTTCGAGACCAAACTCTTAGGCCTTGGCCAAAGCCTTTTGATTTGCTTATTGACTTAATTTGCCTACTGAGTTGAGGAGACCAGTATACGACATAAGATAAATTTGTTTATTTTCTCTTTTATCTTCTCTTTTATCTCATTTTGTTTCTTGCCTCAGTGGCGTTGTAAGGGAGTTGTATACTTTCCGTTTGAACTGAATACTTAATACTTTGCTTCCAACTAATGATATTTTCTTTTATTTGCTTTACTATTGTATTTTGCTCAATATTCGTATTCTATTCTGGAGTTAGCCTCATGAAACCATCTGTTATCCTTCAAATATAAATCTAAAGACCGTATTATAGCTTGACTCTAAGTAACGCTTTGGTTTTTCTCCAGATAGTTATTTTCTCCATAGGTTTGAGTCCGAGGACCATGCAATACCCTGGTTATGCCTAGTACTTCTATTTTTTTATAAGTATCTAGTTTTCCATAGGCTTGGGTCCGAGGACCATGCAATACCTTGGTTATATCTAGTACTTCTATTTTTCTATAAGTATCTAGTTTTCCATAGGCTTGGGTCCGAGGACCATGCAATACCTTGGTTATGTCTAGTAATTCTATTTTTTTATAAGTATCTAGTTTTCCATAGGCTTGGGTCCGAGGACCATGCAATACCTTGGTTCTGTCTACCACTTCTATTTTTCTGTAAGTATCTAGTTTCCCCATAGGTTTGAGTCCGAGGACCATGCAATACCTTGGTTCTGTCTAGTACTCAGGTATAATGGTGTGAATAGTTTTACCATAGACTTGGGTCCGAGGACCATGCAATACCTTAGTTCTGTCTACCACTTCTGTTTTTCTGTAAGTATCTAGTTTCCCCAGAGGTTTGTGTCCGAGGACCATGCAATACCTTGGTTCTGTCTAGTACCCAGGTATAATAGTGTGAATAGTTTTACCATAGACTTGGGTCCGAGGACCATGCAATACCTTGGTTCTGTCTACCACTTCTATTTTTCTGTAAGTATCTAGTTTCCCCATAAGTTTGAGTCCGAGGACCATGCAATACCTTGGTTCTGTCTAGTACCCAGGTATAATAGTGTGAATAGTTTTACCATAGGCTTGGGTCCGAGGACCATGCAATACCTTGGTTCTGTCTACCACTTCTATTTTTCTGTAAGTAGAGGTTTGTCCTCGGACCGCTTTACTGGAGATGATTCCTCCTTGGGTCAGATTATAATCTTTACACGTGGCGTTAATCTCGCCTCCAGCTCGAGACCCCATCTTTTTCATTTATGAAGCGCCCATTGTCCGTTCGTGTTCTGCGCTTGACGCTTCGGTGCGCGAAACGCGCCTTCATTAATGTCCTCGTAAATTAACACGAGTCCAACGGTCTATGGCCTCCTTGGAAATTGGTAGCTTCATTATTAGCCCAGCTGATAATTCTCTTTTCGAACTCTGCATGAATTAATTCTCACCAACCCCCATCCCCTATATAAGGTGAGGAGATGGTTTCTCCACAATCCATGAACTTCCCAGCACAAACAGAAAAGACACCTCCTTCCAACTTCCCAATCCCTTTTAACAACCCCGCCGAAATTGTGACTGGAGTTGGCAAATATGAGGCGGCTCTGGGCGGGTGTGAGGGCATCCAAGCCAAGAGCCATTATGGCTGTAGCCCCCATTGGGCTTCCGGTGCGGCAGAATCTAGGCATAACCCCGATGGCGCCATATAAGGTGGCCCGGAGGGATATTGTTAGAGTACCTAACGTCTTTCCTCAGAGCACACCCCCGACGAAGAAGACGTGCGAATTCATCTCATGGGCGGTGCTCGAGTGTTGCTGTCTCCAACGGCCAACACTCGTGAGGATTGGAGAGAATCAAGGGAACATCATGGGGGAAGGTATCCCGGAGCCCCTGCATCTGCTCCTCTCTTTGTTCCAGTTCCGCCTGGCCGAGAAGGGAGTTGTCGGTGGCCTGGAAACATGATGGCCCTCCCCCTTCTCTGCCTTTTGTGTCAAGCTCTCCCATTCTCTTTATACCAATAAAGGGACGGCTTGACACTTCCCACCGGCTAACTTTTTTAGGGCGGCTCCACCTGGGTCTCTGATTGTAGAAATAGCTAGTAGGATTAGCTTGTAAATTTTTTTGTGAAACACACCTGCCTGAGCCTCTGATTGTAATTTGTACTCTTTTTATTTATGAAATAATAATATCAAGACTTCTTTTTTCGCTGTCAAATCTTCTATTTTTTCTTCTTCTTTTTTTTTTGTTTTTTTTTTCAACCTACTGTAAAACGACTACTTAGAACACTCGCCTGGTGCGCTGGCCAGCACCCTAATCCTTCCCACAAACGGCGCCAATTGTAGGGACTCAATTTGGATTGACCCTGAGTATGAATGAGTTTTCAGCCCAATCTAGCCCAAACAATAAATTTATAGAGAGTGGGTTAAAGGTTTAGGCGCTGGCCGTCGTTCATCAAGCATGAACTCTATTTTATAAAAAAGTCACTTAGAGTTTCTTTACAACTGGGGGGATGCTCCTCGACCCGTGGCCGAGGAGACCCTTTTCTTCTTTCTTCTTCCCCCCTCCTTTTTTACTTTACTTGCTTTTCTTATATAGTCTTCATCTTCCTATCTCCTTATTCCATCTGTTGATCATCCATTTGCCTCTCTTCTGGCCGTCCGTCCCATCAGAGGCCTTATCAGTACTCAAGTGGTTCACTCTGATCAACGTTGCCCTGCTAAGGGGTTATATCCCCATTAATGCGGCCAGGGGGGTTAGGTGAATGCATTAAATGCGAGGGTGACAGCTTACTTTGGGCCTGGTCTTTCCCGAAAATCACCCTTGTCAGGCCGAGGATGAGGAGGTCCTCGGCGTGGATTGGGAAAAGAGGCTTTCCCCAATTTAGCCTTGAATAGTCAGTGTTCCTCGGCATGGGCCTTGGGCCTGCTACACGATGGGCCGAGGCTATCAAGCCCACGGGCCTCACAGTTACTATGATCTATTGGGTAACAGTAAAAAAAAAAAAGCTTAATAAAAAGAGGTAAAAAAATGCTAAATTTATATAATAGTAAAAATAAGTTACTATGATTTATTAGGTAACAGTAAAAAAAAACTTAATGAAAAAAGGTAAAAAAGTTAAATGCAATATTAGAGTGTCATGTGGCAAGACCTCATGCACTCTCACATAAGGTCTCTGCTTTTATATATACTAGTCGGAAACCCGTGCAATGCACGGGAACTTACCTTTTTATAATAGACTAAAATAGTTTTATAAAATTTTAAATTGATTATGAAACTATACTATTGCGTGAATTGCTCCTATCTTTTTGAGTTACAATTTGATGAATAAGCAACGGGTTGCAAAAAATCTAGCTAACAAATTTAGATATTGCAAAAAAAAAAGGAACTAAAAAATTCTGATGTTAAAACTTCCGAAAGGGAAAAAAAAAATCAGAAAATTTACGCACTTCCTAAAAATTATTGAAACAAAACAAAATATATATGACTACCAAATAGAGAAATATAAGAGAAAGATAGGTTACCTTCAAGAGAATAATCCATAGCCATAATAGTTGAAATTTGCCAAACTATTTCAAATATTGCAAAAAATTGAATCCAAAAATTTAGAGGGTCAAACTTTCAAAAGACAATAAAATTAAAAATCAAAAGATTTAGAACCTACAAATTTAAAAAAAAAAAAAAAAATATATATATATATATATAGTCATTATTGCGAGACAATTTCAGTAAGGATGGAAAGCTTTTTTAAGTTTTTTTTAATCCAATTCTTCCTAATTGATGAAAAATTTGGTTCAAACATTGTCGAACACTTTGAAGGTGCAAAAAGTATAGTCTTCCAAAACATAAGATAACATATAGTGCATAGACCTTACTCCACAGATGTGAAAAAATATCCACACAAAAGGAATTGAAAACTTGTACAACAAATGCAATAAGCTACTTCTGATGTGAAACAACCTAACATACGTCTCCGTAATGTAAGGCTTAAGGTTATATAATCTAAAATAATATAGAATATAGCAGCTTTGAACCACACAAAAAGTTAGCAAACTTACTACAATACTTGTAGTTATACTATATAATGTAAAGTACAACTCCGTCGCCAATGAAAGTCATGTAAAATCTCATAGGGCCTAGAAGAACAGGCAGTTGCAAGATCACCTCCACCAGACACAAAACAAAAGCAAAAAAAAATTTTCACAAAAAAGAGAAAAAGCAAGAGGAAGCGTACCAAAGAAATTGAAGCTTAGGGTTTTCTCTCTTAGTGGAGACGGACAGAGCAGGTTGCTTTAGGGTTTTCAAAGATTTTGTCTCTTATATATATATATATGGACTCTCTCTCACTATTTAGTTTTAAAAATTAATTTTTTTTTATAAATTAAAATGATGATGTGGAAAATTGTGGGAGTTTTAAAAACTTCGGTTATATATATATATATATATTAAATATATATATATATATATATATATATATATATATATATATATATATATATATATGTGTGCGCGTTGATTTTAACATTTATCAAAGAAGTTTCCATAGCACATACCTTGCTGATAAAGTGGGCCCTCCATGACATTTTCATCCAATTTTAGGGATTAAGAGCCAATAGTGCACCCAAAAATCTTAAAATTTCTTTGTCAAACTGATTGTTGCCTAGGTCTAGTTGCTCCAGGTTGCTCAGCTTAGCCAAACTTTTGGAATCTGAGAATACTTGAGGCCGTGGTGGCCAATTAGTAGTTATAGACATAATGACAGTTTTGTAATAAGAAGGGGAAATCACCTTCTGAACTAAAAATCTAATAAATCACTCATTCTTTCCACACACAAAAAAAGAAGAGGAAAAAGTACACAAATATTATAAATATAATGGTACTTGATTCAATCATGTGTTATACAAAAACAAATATTTAGAACTTTGGAAGCACCATGCTTAACTCTTGGAAAAATTTTCATATATGCCGGGCGCATGAGATATGGTCTTCTATAGTCCTACTCTAAATGTTGTTCCCAAAAGTCGATTAAATTTCACAATTTTTTTATAGTAATAAAATTTTTTAGAGCCTCTCTTCTCTCAGTTTATGAATACAATGTTTCTACAAGCTTCTAGTCTTTAATGGATTCTAGGGTTTTGTATGTTTGTAAAAGTTGACCACAGCTTGTGCTATTGCTTTCATTCTGATTTAGATGCTCCTTGAATTGTTTTTTAACTTTCATCTTGACCCAATCTCTATTTTTTTTTTCACAAGCATATTTTTTTTTTCTCACATATTTCATTCATAAGCACTATCTTTTCCTTAAAAAAAAAAAAACTAGAGAAAACAATTCAAGTAAAGAAAAAAAAATCTTTTTTAAAAAAAAAATTCAAATGATTATCAAGAGCCTTATAACTCAATGGCATAACCTACCTTTTTTATTATTAAGAGAACTAGAATTGAATCCCTCCTCCCTATCGTTTGGCATAAAGACACACACATACGCACGTGGCACACACACCAAAAAAAAAAAACCCCTCTTTTATATTGGTCATGATGTGGAAGAATTATAAACAGGTGCCGTGAACATAACCCGTCAGCTTCTGTTCTGGCTGACGGATCGAGAGGTGACGTAAGGAAAACGGGATGAGATGCATACCGACTAAATCAAGGTGAAACTGACGGGCTGAAGTCCCCAAGTCCAACTGACGGCTTTTGAAGCCGTCAGGTTACTGAACGAAGCTTGAAGGCCGACAGGAATTACAGGCTGACGTCTTAAGAGGCTGACGGTTCTGAGAAGACTATAACTTGGTCATCACGCATAGGTTTTAGAAATTGCTTGTACTCCACGCCCCGTATCAGAGTCCTATAAGGAAAGGATTCCGCAATCTACGCGCATAAGGATTCCTACAAGGAAAAGACTTCTACTCCAAGGAAAAAAGGTCCACCCACTACTACTATAAAAACCCCAATACCCTCATGAGCCGAGGTACGCATAATTAACCCCTCTCTAGCACTTTAGAGTTGAAAGAAGTTCTAACTTGACCTTCGGAGGGTATTTGGCCGGCACCACACCGGTGCTCTCTGTGAGGTCCTTTTCTTTTTCATTGTGCAGGTGTTGTTTTTGAGCGTACACGCGTCGTGCAACTCACTGGTGAGATTTTCGGCATCATCAGTTGGCGCCGTCTGTGGGAAACGCTTTTAAGTGACTAAGCCACACTCGTTTCCTGGACTAAAAGGGTTGCATGGTACTCACTCGCTCAATGGCAACTACTAATGACGTACAAGGAGAGGAACCGCCCACGACTGCCCTTGAGAGGCAAGTTCAGACTCTCGGTGCCGCCGTGGAGCGTCTCACCAAACGGAACCTCGACTTGGAAGAACAACTGCGCCAGAAGGACACAGCACCAAATGGCCAGCCAGAAGATCAGGAAGGGACTAGCGCTCCAAACAGGAATCAGGAGAGACCCGAGGGCAGCCACGCCCCAAGCAGGCCGGAAAGGCAGCATGTGAGCATGCCATCCCTCGTGGATGCGACTCCACCACATATTGCCGTCGAGATGCAAGCAATGAGGGAACAGATGGAGGTCATGATGAACGCCCTCAAGGGGAGAGTCTCTAGCGATCTTGACGATCTAGTCAACCGTACCGATTCACCCTTCACTATGGCCGTGAACTCTTTTCCCCTGCCCCACAAGTTTCGCATGCCGAATATAGAAAGCTATGACGGGGTGAGGGATCCTTTGGATCACCTGGAGACTTTCAAAACCCTGATGCATCTTCAGGGAGTGGCAGATGAGATTATGTGCAGGGCCTTCCCCACAACACTCAAAGGCCCTGCAAGGATATGGTTCAGTCGACTGACGCCCAACTCTATCAGCACCTTTAAGGAGCTAAGCGCCCAATTCACTACACACTTCATTGGCGGACACAGGTACAAGAAGTCCACGGCATGCTTGATGAGTATCAAGCAAAGGGAGGACGAGACGTTACGATCCTACATAACGCGCTTTAATAAGGAAGCACTATCGGTTGACGAAGCCGACGACAAAATACTTGTAGCAGCCTTCACCAATGGGCTGCGGAAGGGCAAGTTTTTGTTCTCTTTATACAAGAACGACCCAAAGACCATGTCGGAAGTGCTCTACAGGGCTACTAAGTATATGAATGCTGAGGACGCGTTGCAGGCCAGAGAAGAGAAGCCAAGAAAAAGGGAAAGGCAGGAGGATGCGCGACCAGACCAAGGAAGAAAGAGGCCCAGAACAGGAGACCGAAGAGACGAAAAGCGTTCCAAGCCTCCGGGGGGAAGATTCACAAGCTTCACCCCGCTTACCGCCCCAATAGATCAAGTCCTAATGCAGATTAAGGACGAGGGGGCGCTGACCTTCCCTGGAAAACTAAAGGGGGATCCTAACAGGCGCTCCAAAGACAAGTACTGCCGCTTTCATCGAGACCACGGCCATGACACCGCCGATTGTTACGATCTGAAACAACAAATCGAGGCCCTTATAAGGCAAGGGAAATTGCAGAAGTTCGTAAGCAAGGAAAGAACGGATCCAGCACTCCCAGAACACCCTCCCCGACGGGACAATGACCGTCCAAGACCTCCCATTGGCGACATACGGATGATTGTAGGAGGGATCGCTGCCAGACCTTCAAAAAAGGCTCGAAAGACATACCTCCGGATGATCCAAAACGTCCAGTTGACGGGTCCAGAGCAAAATGTAGCCCGTAGGGAAAGCCCCGTTATCGGTTTCTCGGAAGAAGACGCGCGACGCCTTCACCACCCGCACGACGACGCGCTTGTTATCAGCCTACGGGTAGGGGACTACAACTTGCATCGGGTATTGGTCGACAATGGCAGCTCGGCAGACATCTTGTACTACCCAGCGTATCAGCAGATGAAAATTAGCAAGGAACAACTAGTCCCGACGAACGCCCCACTTGTCGGCTTTGGGGGTGCAAAGGTGTTTCCGTTAGGCGCAGTCACATTGGCTGTGACAGCAGGCGACTACCCCCAGCAGATCACAAGAGATATAACATTCCTTGTAGTTGACCATTCGTCCGCCTATAACGCTATCCTCGGGCGACCCACCCTCAATGCATGGAGAGCGGCAACTTCAACATATCACTTGATGATTAAGTTCCCAACAGGACACGGGGTCGGAGAGCTACGTGGAAATCAGATCGCCGCCCGCGAATGCTACGTGGCCATGATGGAAATGGATGACCCCCTCCATACCATGAACATAGAGGAGCACCGGAGTGCAACGGAGCCAGCCGAAAGGCTTGAGAAGATACCTTTGAATGACTCCGTACCTGACCAGACAACAAGGATTGGGACCCTCGCAAGTCCCGCCACTCGGCGAACGCTTGCAGCATTTCTCAAGGAGAATCGGGACGTATTCGCCTGGAGTCACGAGGATATGCCCGGAATAGATCCTTCCGTCATGGCACATAGGTTGAATGTGTCACCATCCTTTCCGCCCATCCGGCAGAAAAAGCGGGTCTTCGCCCCAGAACGAGATCAAGCGATAGCCGAAGAAGTCCGCAAGCTGCAAGAGGCAAATTTTATTAGAGAAGTCTACTACCCCGATTGGCTAGCAAACGTAGTGATGGTCAAGAAAGCCTCCGGGAAATGGAGAATGTGTGTAGACTTCACCGATCTAAACAAAGCATGCCCAAAGGACAGCTACCCCCTCCCGAGAGTCGACACTCTAGTAGATTCCACGGCTCAACATCAGCTGTTAAGCTTCATGGACGCTTTCTCCGGCTACAACCAAATTAAAATGCACGATGAAGATCAAGAAAAAACATCCTTTGTAACTAGCCAAGGCCTGTTCTGCTACAAGGTAATGCCGTTTGGTTTAAAAAACGCAGGAGCAACTTACCAAAGGCTTATGAACAAGATGTTCGCACCGCAGATCGGGAGGAATGTCCAGGTATATGTCGACGACATGTTGGTGAAAAGTCGGAGGGAAGAAGATCATTTAGAAGACCTCAGGGAAACATTCGACACCCTTCGCTCCTACAATATGAAGCTTAATCCGGAAAAATGTGCCTTTGGGGTAACGGCAGGAAAATTCTTAGGATTCATGGTATCCCAGAGAGGCATCGAGGCCAACCCGGACAAGATCCAGGCTATAATGGAGATGGCACCACCTAAAAATGTAAAAGAGGTGCAAAGCCTCAACGGCAAGATAGCGGCGCTGAACAGGTTCGTCTCCAGAGCAACAGACAAGTGCTTACCATTCTTCCGCACGTTAAAGAGGTCTTTCGAGTGGACCGACGAATGCCAGCGAGCGTTTGAAGAATTAAAAGCTTACCTTTCTTCCCCACCCTTGTTGAGTCCCTCACAACCAGGAGAAGAACTATTCCTATATCTTGCTGTCTCTTCGGCCGCAGTCAGCGCCGCCTTGATCAGAGAAGAAGGGAAAATACAAAAGCCCGTGTACTACATTAGCCGGGCGTTGCACGGGGCTGAAGAAAGATATCCACCCATGGAGAAGCTTGCTTTCGCGCTAGTTACAGCGGCGCGAAAACTAAAGCCGTACTTTCAAGCTCACACAATTATTGTCTTAACCGACAGGCCGTTACGACGAGCAATGGGTAGCCCGGACGCTGCCGGACGCCTGACACTATGGGCAGTAGAACTGAGCGAGTTCGACATCCAATATCGCCCGCGCACTGCTATCAAGGGACAGGCTGTGGCAGATTTCATAGCAGAATTTACAAACTGCGAAGATAAGGGGGCAGAGGAATCCCCGCAGTGGAGCATGCATGTGGACGGATCCTCCAACAGACAGGCCGGCGGAGCTGGCATCGTACTACAGTCACCCGAAGGAGACATGGTAGAATGCATGGTCCGCCTCGCATTCCCCACTACCAACAACGAGGCAGAGTATGAAGCTCTGATAGCTGGGCTCGACCTTGCGAAAGCAGCAGGAGCCGAGAAAGTAATCATTTACTGTGACTCCCAAGTCATAGTTAACCAGATAAGTGGGGAATACGAATGCAAAGGCGAAAGAATGAAGAAGTATCTAGAGCAAGCAAGGAGGAGAATGAACGAGCTGGAAGTTAGAATTACGCAGATCCCCCGGAATGAAAACGAGCAAGCCGACCGCTTGGCCAAAGCCGCCTCCGCCGAACACATGGTCGCCATTAGTAGTACACTCTCCTTCACGCAGCTCTCTCCACTCATCAGTACGGTCGACATACAGGAGCTCGACCCCCAGCACGATTGGACCACGCCGTTAACCTCCTTCCTAAAAAACGGCATACTACCGAATGATAAGGGGGCAGCAAGGAAGCTGAAGGTTCAAGCGGCAAGGTTCGTCCTGATCAGAGACGTTTTATACAAAAGGGGTTTCTCCCGCCCCTACCTACGATGCTTAGGTCCCGAAGAAGCGGATTACGTCATGAGAGAAGTACACGAAGGAATTTGTGGAAACCACTCAGGTTCAAGGTCGCTAGTACACAAGTTAGTACGAGCTGGGTACTTTTGGCCGACAATGCAAAAGGATGCCGAGGCTTATGTGAAGGCTTGCGACAAATGCCAAAGGTTTAGCAACATCATCAGGCAGCCACCCGAAGAATTAACCCCAATGACGGCACCATGGCCGTTCGCTCAATGGGGGTTGGACATCATGGGACCATTCCCCACGGCAATACGACAACTGAAGTTCCTAGTTGTCGGTATTGACTACTTCACCAAGTGGGTAGAAGCTGAAGCATTGGCCACCATCACAGAAAAAAACGTACGGAGCTTCGTCTGGCGATGCATCATATGCAGGTTTGGCATTCCAAGAATCTTAGTCTCGGACAACGGGAAGCAATTCGACAACGACTCCTTCAGGGACTTCTGCTCACAGTTGGGGATACGGAACCACTACTCCTCTCCCGCCCACCCCCAAGCCAACGGGCAGGTCGAAGTTACAAACCGGTCCTTGCTTAAAATTCTCAAGACCCGGCTTGAGGGGGCAAAGGGCATATGGGCGGAAGAGCTGCCGAGCATACTATGGGCCTACAGGACAACAGCAAGGACACCAACAGGAGAGACACCATTCCGACTAACGTACGGAAACGAAGCAGTCATCCCAGCTGAAGTCGGCCTTACAAGCTACAGGGTGCACAACCACGACGAAAAAAGGAATGACGAGACCATACGTTTGCAACTTGACTTGGTGGACGAAGTTAGGATGGCAGCAGAGCAAAGGCTTGCACGGTACCAGGATCGCATGGCCAAACATTACAACTCCCGGGTCAGATACAGAGACTTCCAGGTAGGGGACCTCGTTCTAAGAAAGGTGATGGGCGCAGCAAGGGACCCCACTCAAGGGAAGCTCGGCCCTAATTGGGAAGGACCTTACCGAGTCACGGCATGGCAGAGGAAGGGAACCTACCATCTAGAGACCTTGGACGGACGGAAGCTACCACACCCATGGAATGCTGAACACCTACGGAAATACTACCAGTAGGGGCGACGCTCACATAAAACAAAAATTGCTTTTTGGAGTGACACCAGGACCTACGGACTACATTCTCAAATATTTGCTACAATAAGCCCAGAGGGCAGTTTTTCTTTTCCTACTTAAGTATTTGCTACAATAAGCCCAAAATGGGTAGATTTTGTTTTTGAATTACTTTTTATATAGATGCATGGTAATAAGAGGAATTTACTTAGAACTACTGATGTTTCTACTTGCAAATAAGGAGATATTAAAGATCGACAAATTGACCATCCACGAAGTGGACGAGATCCAAAAACTGACGGTCCATCCACAGTGGATGGGAAAAAAAAAAAAAAAAAAAAAAAACTGACGGTCCAAAAGTGAC
Source organism: Quercus cerris (assembly GCA_963669245.1). Taxonomy (NCBI): domain Eukaryota; kingdom Viridiplantae; phylum Streptophyta; class Magnoliopsida; order Fagales; family Fagaceae; genus Quercus; species Quercus cerris. Next base: position 53,803,354 of record OY770012.1, read on the forward strand.
CAAGTCCCCAACCATCAGCTCTCAAGCTGACGGATTAAAAGATGGGTCAAACCCCCAACCATCTCAGCTCTCAAGCTGACGGTCCAAAAGTGACCAAGTCCCCAACCATCAGCTCTCAAGCTGACGGATTAAAAGATGGGTCAAACCCCCAACCATCTCAGCTCTCAAGCTGACGGTCCAAAAGTGACCAAGTCCCCAACCATCAGCTCTCAAGCTGACGGTTTAAAAGATGGGCCAAACCCCCAACCATCCTTCAGCTCTCAAGCTGACGGTCTAAAAAGAATGACCAAATCAGTCATTCCAGCTCTCAAGCTGACTGGCCAGTCTAACTCAGCTCTCAAGATGACGACCAAGTCAATCATCTCAGCTCTCAGGCTGACGGTCTAAAAGATTGGCCAAACACCCAAAACCATCAGCTCTCAAAGCTGACGGTTTAAAAAGAAACTGACCAAGTCAGTCATTTCAGCCCTCAAGCTGACGGTCTAAAACACTAAATGGCCGCCCAAAGAACGGGCGAGAGGCGGTCTAAAAGACCAGAAAATTAAACCGACGATACAAAGAAATCAAGTCCACAAGATGGGCTAAACAACAAAACTGACGGTCTAAGTAAAGACTAACGGAGTTCATAAGCCAATAACGTCAGCCATTAGACTGACGGTCTAAGTAAAGACTAACGGAGTTCATAAGCCAATAACGTCAGCCATTAGACTGACGGTCTTAAAAAATGCTAGATCTCGGTCCACAAATATTCGAGTCTATAAGGCAAGGCAGCAGGATCTTACCAAAAAATTTCTACAATCATTAAAAAATGATGAAAAGCTGACGGGTTCATTAGAACTAACCGACGGATTAACTAACAGTACGACTAGAATAAGAGGGCCCGCGACCTTGGTTTCAAAACATACAAGAAAACCAAGCAAAATAAACTACACAGAAAACTGACGGCATTATAAAACAAATCCAAGCCTAAACAAAGGCATTTACAAAGCTGTCAAAATAAGTACACAACGGTGCCCAGAAGGGCACTTAAATAAAATTGTCTTCTACATAGATAAAAAGTAAAATAAAATAAAAGATGATGATAAAAGCAAAAAGAAGACGTCACTTCAAAAAGAATTCCTATTTGGCGACAGGCTCCTCTTCATCAAGCAGCACCATAGGGGGAGTAGCTGCAGCCGTCGGGAGGTTCGCAGCAGGTTGGGCCAACACAACCCCACTATCTTCAGGAGGGGGGGAATCAACGGAGTCGTCAACACCAGGGGTGACGGCATCTGTAGCAGGCGTCATGGGCCGAGTGTCGTCTATGTTAACACCAGACAAGTCCAAATCAGGAAAAGCTGACGCCACCTGTTTAAGACAGTCGTCGAATCCCGTGCCATAATAGCTGCCACAGGAATCGATGAAAGCATCTGACGCCTTGAATTTTTCAACAGCCTCAGCCCCTACCGTCTCCAACTGACCATAAAGAGCCGTCAGCTTTTCTTCTATTTCGAGCCGCTGACGCTTTGCCTCTTCCAAATCATTCCTGACGGTTTTCAGCTCAATGTTAAGTGTGCGCACCGCCTCTTTATACTGAGCCTGTTGGTTTCGCATGGAGGTGTTGTGATTGTTAACGCGAGTGACGACCCCCTCCTTGGCCACGCACCGATCCTGCAGCGCCTTCACTCGAACCAAAGCCTAAAAAAGTGACATAACCGTCAGTTAGTAAAAGAGAAAAAGTTGGGCGACGGCTAAAGAGAAAGAAGTAAAACTGACGGCTTACCCGAGAAAGGTCGAACAAGGCTGACGACCCCAGTTCCTCCGTCCCTAGCTGATCACAAGGGTCCATGTCCGTCGGCTTTATGAGTGCTTGGATGGCCTCGACGGCAAAGTCCTTGTGCATCAGCAGGCTCTGAGGTCCCTGCAGGACGGGACCAGAAGAGGTCATGACGCCCTTCCCAGCTCCATGACCCGACGTAGGGGGCGACTTCACAGGAGTGACTGTTTGTCTCTTCGGCGGGCGGATGACCACTCCGTCAGTCTTCCTCTTCTGGGAGCCCTTAGCGACGGTCCTGGGGACAGATGTAGACGTCGCCTCACCCTTAGCTTTCTTCTCCTCCCGCTGACGGGCAGCAGCGGCCTTAATACGTTCCTTAGCAGCATCCATTTCTGCAAAAGGCAAGCAAAAGCAAGCATAAGGGAAAGCCGACGACTAAGAGTTTAAAAGCTGACGGATAGGTAAAGACTCACGGTGACGAGCAAAATCTTCCAACCTACGAGCTTCGGGCGTTGGTTCGGGACCCCCACAGTATGTGTAAAGAGTATCAAGGGTAATTAAGTCCCGGCACGATCGCTCTCCTATGGGTATCTCCAAAAGCCGACGGATGAAGTCTTCTTGCTCGTCAGTTATTGATGGACGAGCGAAAGCTGAAAAAACTTGGTTGCGTTAGTATCTTTTCAAAGATAAAAAGTATATACATAGCAAACTGACGAGGATTAAAAGGTGACGGCTAAGACCTGACTCCTTAACAAACCCCCAAGTATTGTCAAAACAACCATGAGGAATTGTTCCCCATTCATCCTGACGGCACACCCAGTCCGTCCCCTCTACGAAAAAGAACCTACTCTTCCAGGCTCTATTGGAATCTGGCATTTCAGATACCAGCCTTAAATCCTTCTCCCTGACGGCAAAGTGATACATCCCTCTGGATGAAGAAAGGTGCCGAGGTCTATAACAATAGAAGAATTCATCCAAGGTAAGCTGACGATGACCTCCGCTTAAACGGCCCCACAACACCTCGGCACTTATAAAAATTCTCCAGGAGTTTGGGGCAATCTGACTAATTGAGATGCCAAGGTAATCAGCTAGCTGACGGTGCAAAGCCGTCAGGGGCAACCTCAACCCGGCAGCAAACATGGCGTCATACATGCCGACGTCTGCAGTTCTTCCAGTATAACACTTCTCACCCTCCATAGGCAGACGGATAGGAATATGGTCAGGAATTTGAAAACGAGTACGTAGTTCACTAAAAATTTTGAGCGACATCTTTGGAAAGAATTTATTCACAGCCCAGTCCTTGGGAAGGATGAAGGGACGGCTACCCTCAGGACCTACGGAATCCCCTTCGCTAGACCCATCGACGCCTTCATCCCCGTCACTGTTCCCCCCTAATTCAACTTCGCTCCCCTCGCCTACTTCTTCCTCCTGGCCGCCGTTTCTTTGACTTTCCATTTCTTCGACGGCAACATGTGCTGACGTCTCCCTATCTGACGACCAGGAGGAACTCTCAGACTCACTACTTGAGCCTGAACCAAACACCTCGTCGTAGCCCGCTCCTTCGCGGACCGACGACTGATCACTCGACATCTACCTACAAGTGACGGGTGTAAACTAAGCACCTAGGATGACGACCTCACTTTAAAAAAGAGAGGATAAAAATTGAAAGCAGGCGAGAAAGGAAGGGAAACTTACAAGTTCTGGAGTGACGGTCGAAAAAGGAACAGCAGGAGCGTTGGTAGAACTGACGGAATGTAGGCGACGGATGTGCTCTCCAGGAATCAAGTGAATGAAATAGTGAAAATGAGGAGAGGGGGACCACATATATATAAGCTAAAACGCACGGAAGACGAAGCGACGTCCGCGTATCCGACACGAAGACAATCCAAGCATGCCACCTGTCCCAGCATTTAATGCTATAAGTGTCAGCAGTAATGATTCTTGTCTTGAGTCAAAGAGGCAGGAAGCGACGAAAACAAACTCCATAACCCGTCAGGTGAAGCCGACGGAGATATGGAGTAGGGGGCAACTGATGTGGAAGAATTATAAACAGGTGCCGTGAACATAACCCGTCAGCTTCTGTTCTGGCTGACGGATCGAGAGGTGACGTAAGGAAAACGGGATGAGATGCATACCGACTAAATCAAGGTGAAACTGACGGGCTGAAGTCCCCAAGTCCAACTGACGGCTTTTGAAGCCGTCAGGTTACTGAACGAAGCTTGAAGGCCGACAGGAATTACAGGCTGACGTCTTAAGAGGCTGACGGTTCTGAGAAGACTATAACTTGGTCATCACGCATAGGTTTTAGAAATTGCTTGTACTCCACGCCCCGTATCAGAGTCCTATAAGGAAAGGATTCCGCAATCTACGCGCATAAGGATTCCTACAAGGAAAAGACTTCTACTCCAAGGAAAAAAGGTCCACCCACTACTACTATAAAAACCCCAATACCCTCATGAGCCGAGGTACGCATAATTAACCCCTCTCTAGCACTTTAGAGTTGAAAGAAGTTCTAACTTGACCTTCGGAGGGTATTTGGCCGGCACCACACCGGTGCTCTCTGTGAGGTCCTTTTCTTTTTCATTGTGCAGGTGTTGTTTTTGAGCGTACACGCGTCGTGCAACTCACTGGTGAGATTTTCGGCATCATCAGGTCATAAATAGTTAATTATATATATAGCTTACTTTAGAACAAACTAGTAAAGTTGGTTGTAGAAAAATTCATTTTATTTTCTCTCTATATCTACCTTGCATCGTTAGGGAGCCATTGAGAAGATTATAACTTAAATCCAACATCCCCAAGTCTTCAAGAATCAAAAGTTCTGCATAAAAATAAAAATAAATGTGAAAGGTAGGATTTGTTTTATATTGTTTAAGGAATTATGGAAAATTAAACATACCTTTGATAAGGAAGGATCCTTTCAATTGATTGCGATGAAGAATTAGATTTTTAAGGGATGTAACTAAACTCAGAGATTGTATGATGCTTCGATTGAACTCATTATAACCAAGGTCTAATATCTCCAGCCTTTTCAATCTACACAAACTTTCAGAACCTATGGTAAGATCGTAATTAAGAAAGAGTTATATATATATTTTTCCCTTGACAATAAAAACATAGTCAAATTATTTTTGAGAAAAGTTATCTCATTAAAAGAATGAAGCTAAAATTAGCATCTTTTGTTTCAAATCTTTAAAACTAAATCCTAAGCAGTAAGCACCATCAAGTTTTTTTCATTGCTTCCAAAAAATATCATTTTCTCTCTTTTACTTTTTTTTTTTTTTTTTGCTTAAGGAATTTCTTGTTAATTAGCAAGAGATGGCTGTCATATATTATGTGTTTTTTGTTGGAAGAAATATTTGTATAAACACTATCCACCGGCTACTATACAAGTCTCAACAAATCATAAGAAACAATTAGAGCGATAAATTAACATTCCTTCATTCCCAATCCAACCTTCAAACTCATTCATGGATAAATTTAGACTTTTTAACTCGTTGAAAGCTTCAAATAAAGAAACATTCAAGAACCACATTGAATGATTTGTTTCCAAATAATGCATGTAATTATCCATGTCATTTCGTAAGAAATAATACTTGAAACGAGGACTATAAACATATGATAATTCCTTGACATTGTGAAGAAACAATTCGACCACATGACCAGTGTTCGAGTCACAAATGACTTGCTCCCAATCACAGCACTCACTCTTTGGGTCATTAGCCCATGAATGGAGAAGATGATCTACATCATTACCATTGGATCTAACAAACTCTTTGATTTCTAATAGACCCATCCTCTCTTCTTCAAAGCAACCTCTGTGCCCACGGATTTGAATTTGAACTATCAAACCCCACATTAAGCACTTCATTAGTATAGGCTGAATGTGTTAACACTCCTATGTAAGCTCATTCCTAAACCAGTTTTTATACTAGGTAGAAGAATGAGTCAAGTCAATGGTGGAAATTGTGAGGTAATAAAGGTACCAAGGCCCGCAAGTTTGAGGTAAACAATTGGAACCGATTGAGATAGATTAGACCCTGGCCTTGACCCAAGCAGAGTTGAAATATTAAGGGAGTGTTTGGTTAGTGTTTTCAAACAACCATTTTCAGTTTTTAAATCACATTTCACGTATTTTAACGTATTTTTTCACCTACATGTATTTCCATAAATGTTTTCAAATAACAATTTTCAGTTTTTAAATATATGTACTAAACGGGCTCTAAGATTTTGGATCTGATTATTGTCCGAAGAAAAAGAAACTATTTCCTTTATAGAACAATTTAATTTATTTATAATTTATTCATGTATTCTCTTCCTACAGGATTGTGAGAGGGCTAACAAATGTGCCGGCATGCTTGCAAGTTGTAAGAATGGGTTACTTCCAACCTTGTATCATTTTAGATGAATCTTGCTTATCAAAACATAAAATAAAATAAGTTTTTTAATGAATAAATATATATCATTGATAAAAAAAAAAAAAAAAAAAGGGGAGAAGGGCCCAGCACATCTCCATCTTCTAGGAAAAAAATCAAGGACAAAAGAGAGAAGGTGAGAAAGTGCTAATTCCAATTACGAAAGACGGCCCAAGGGGGTAAGATTGTAACCAAAGAAATTAACCTCCTATGTTACAAACAAAAATAGTAAACAACTAGACCCAAATTAGATTGAAGAGGGATTAAAAATGAATTATTGTGTTGCATAATTCAATTAATTAATAAAGTAAGCTAGTGAGAAGTTAAAAAAAAAATAAATAAATAAAACTATTTGTTGAGGCAATTTTAGAAGATTTGGAGCTTTGAAATTTGAAGAACTAAACCCTAGAATGATAGAAGAGATTATTATTCCAAATGTACAAGACAATTGTTGGAGAAAATTTCAGTTTGGGGAAGTGGAAACTGATGAGTTTCTCGCATGATGAGTTTCTCGCATGGTGATCATATGCTTCAAAAGCCAGTGATAAGTAATTCCAAACTTCAAAATAAGTGAGATCGATTCTGTCTCATTAACCTTTTAACTAATGATCTCTGGATAAAAATGTCTTATGCCCTTTTCACCTAAATTATATAGCCTTTTGCCCCCCCTCTCAAACTAATTAGAGCAATGCCCCTCTTTTAAAACTCGATTTACTCAAAATCGAGTTAAAGACTTATAATGACGTTTTTAAGGACCTATAGTAGCGTTTTGTAACTCGATTTTCATGAAATCGAGTTACAAAACGCTACTATAAGTCCTTAAAATGTCACTATAGGTCTTTAAAAACGTCACTATAGGACTTCGAAATTTTTTTTTTTTTTAACTCGATTTTGAGTAAATCGAGTTTTAAAATAGGGGCATTTTCCCTAATTAGTTTGGGAAGGGAGGCGTAAGGCAATATAATTTGGGTGAAAAGGGCATAAAGCAATTTTGTCCAATGATCTCTACTTCATGAGACTTAAGTTTGGAGTTCCAATTGATTGTACCATCCCTTGAGATTTACGTTTTATTCATGGTCAATATGTAAAATTTTGCCTAGAGTTATTAGATTAAAGACAATATTCTTAATTCTAACCTTTCATTTTAAAAAAAAAAAAAAAAAGAGAATTATTCATCCAAGGCTTTCCATGCTCTAAAGATGATATGATCCAAATGTCTACATAAATTTTGATCATTTCTCTCCTTTCTTCATTCGTTGATTTTGAAATTTTACTTTTCATCATTGCAATAATAATAATAATAATAATAATAATAATAATAATAATAATAATAACTAGCCTCATCACACGCGCTCCACATGTTCAATGAGACTTATTTATTTATTTATTTTGAGTTTAATATAATTTTTCAATTTGAATTTATCTATCGTTAGTGAGGTTACAAATGAATTGATTTTTATAAAACTAAAATTTAGGAATTGCAATGGAATAAATTGCGAGGTTTAGTATGTACTATTTTTTAAGAAAAATATGTATTAAACGTGTGTGTGCTAGTTTTTAGATAGAAAGTGTGTAATTTTTAGGAAAAAAAGTTTCTCTAATAGTTTTTTTTTTTTGGTTGAATTACACTTTTTGAATCCTCTTAATAATAATAATAGCCTTATTAAACACCCAATCTAATGAATTGCAGGTATACATACTTGACTAAAAAACAATAAACAATATTCCACTGTTAAATAGTAAATGCCTCTTGGTTAGTCTTGACTCCTCCAAATAGATGGTCAAATAATATGAGAATGACAATAACTACGACATGTTTTTTTTTTTTTTTTGATAGACTATACGGTGGCTTTTGGATTACAAGTTAAATTACATTTTGACTGTACCCATTTACAGTCTTATCTCTTGGTTACTAATACTTTATAGGGGGTAAAGATGTGACTGTAAATATAATATAAGTGAGGGGGATGATTCAATAATCACAGTTTTACTAGATCAAACTATCTGTCTTGAAATTACAAAAAAAAAAAAAAAAAATATCTGTCTTGAGAGTTAATTATAAGTGCTCATAACATAAGAGACTCGATTTGTTTACAGGTAATTTTTAGAGGACCACATTGTTAATTTTAACTTATAATTTTTTTAATTATTATGAATTTGATGATTTTATGGATAATTTTGTTTATATAAGATAAATATTCTATTCTAGTCTAACTTAAATATGTATATACATAAAACTCCTTCTTGAAGTGACCATCATGCTAATAGTGCGCGATGATCTTGCAACATTGTTAATGCATACATTTTGGATCATAAGCTTCTTTTCTCCTTTTGCCATGTATAGTTTTATCTCCATCATTGCAAAATAAAAAATAAAAAAATTATTTGACACCCAAGCCTATGGGTTGTAGGTATATATTCTTTTGATGGAGATGAGTTGTAGGTATATTTGACTACAAACGATTTTTCCAATTTCTAAGCAAATAGTAGATGCCTCTTTGTTAGCCTTGGGGTGTGGCTTGTGTCCAGTGGAAATTTCCACTGGACACAAGCCGTGTCCTTAGTCTTGACACTTCAATAAAAATGGTCAAATCATATTAGAATGATGGGGACGATGACCATACGTTGGCCTTTGGGTTTCAACAAGTTAAGTTTTACTTTTGAAAAAAAAAAAGAAAAAGAAAAAAAGAAAAAGAAAGATTGGAGGAAGAAAGAAAGGATTAATTTAATTTACTTCAGACTTTTGCTACTCACAGTTATTCATGGTTACTCATAACTTCTTGAAAGGGATTCAATGCATTTGGTTTAATATTGTTATCAAAGTGGTCATATGAATGCGACTTATTATATCGTAAAGATGTGACTGGAAATATAAACAACTACGGGTATGATTCAATAGTTACATTTCTCTTGTGACTTGTCAAAAAAAAAAAAAAAAAATTCAATTCTACCCAATTAAAAAAAAAAAAAAAAAATTTCAATTGGACCACCATTGGGCCCATTCACATGATTATTTGATAATTACCTACTTTATGTGAGACAAGGAGATTGTACAAATGGGAGAATTCTCAATTGGTTATCTCTCAAAGTGCACTATAATTATCTACACTCCACATTAGGGAATAAAAAAAAAATGGATATATTATTAATTTGGTCGACCAACTATTAGGGAAAATTCTACTTGTCCTATCAATTATTAATTATGTCCCTTAAATTTTTAAAATCAACTCAATTTTTGCAGTTAAGAGCTTTATAACTCCAAAAAAAAAAAATGTAAATGACAAATTATTTTTAAAAAAATCAATTTTGCATCTTCCTAAATCTCTATTGTAGAGTCTGTTTTTGTAGCCCAAGCCCAAAGGATGTGGGTTAAAGGCCCAACGAACCCAGAACAATGAATTTGTAGAGAGTGGGCGAAAGAGCTGGGCTGGTTATGAAGCACAGAACAGTTGGCTAGGTTACGTGCAGTGATGATAACATGAACTAAAGCTTGAACAACTCCATGAATGAATGTCCGAAGAGGTGTTTTATTGAGTGAACGGTGATTACAACATTTAGAGCTACAGTAGAGCTTTTCTCTCTCTTTCTCTCCTTTTTTTTCCCGGTCCCCCATTATCAGGGACCCTTCTTCTTTATATAGCATCCTCTCCTATCATCTCTATTGTCCACTTGTTCTTCATCTGCATACCTACTCAAGTGCATGTCACGTCATGTGCCTACTTTAGTTCTTTGTGAGTGACGGTAGCCGAAGTTACACTGTTCAGGGGTCTTCTCCACATAAATGCGGCCAGAAAAGCTGTTGCAGTGCATTAAATGCGGTGGTAGCAGCTTTTCCTTTAGATATTTTTTTATTCTGATCATTTCCGGATCCACCCAGGACCTATCATTACTGTTGGGATTGCTAGGAAGATTAGTCGGACCTTCCACACATTCGTTTGATCAAGGCTCTTCGTAGTCGAGGAGCAAGACGTCTTCGGACCAGTGGTGACCTCTTCGGACGACACACCCCCTCTGCTTCTGGGCTTCCTGCTTTAGATGGGCCGACCCAACCACCTATTGCTTCTTGGAAACACAATAGTCCTTAACAGGGGGTTCCGGGCCCATTAAGTAGCTTTGAGCTTTTTCCCCCCACATTTATATTTTTTTTTCGGGGGTCCTAAATCTCTATATTAATTGTGTTAATCTGCATCTTATTTTATATAATAAAATTGAGTTGATTTTGAAAATCAAGGCATGCAATTAACACCATAAGTAATTAAGTGATTAGAAATTTAACCTCAAAATCTTATAAAATTCTATTTGGTCAAATTATGCAATTGAACTTTTGATTGTTTCTTTCAAATAAATTAATCATGTTACATATTTTAATTTAGGAGTCAAAATGGAAGAATTGTACATGCTCACACATTAGTCCGGTTTCAAAGAGCTCTATACATTCTCTTAGAACCACCAAAAAAATCATTTGGGTCAAACTCAAACTACTTATTAGAAGTGGGTTCTAATTAGCTCAACTAGTAAAATCTTTGATGGTTGAATAAAATATCTGAGATTCAATCTCCACCTACACCAAAAATTGATTAGTATTTTGATCTAATGATAAATAACTATCATAAAGAGCAGACGTCATAAGTTGAAAATTGAAACTCTTTAAAAAAAAAAAAATTAGTTATTAGAAAATCCCAAAAGGACATCGTTTTAATTAAACAAAATGACATCGTTTTAATTAAACAAACTGTGTTTAAAAAAAAAAACAAAAACAAAACAAAACTGTGTTACATATTTTAATACCAGTAGCTTTCAAATTCCAACACATAAAACATAATTAGCCTTTCAAATTAGCTCTTTTATAATTGTGTAAAATACACATTTTGACCAATTTTACACATTTTAAACAAAAAACACCCACATCAGCAGGGGTAAAAATGCATAAAATATACACAACCACTGTAAATAAACAGTAAACCGTGCATATTTACACGTTGACTGTTCATGTGTATCCGATTTTTTTATTCTTTTTTCTCACTTCTCTGTCAAACTGCAACAAACTAGCGCGGGGAAGAAGGCGCTGGCGCCACCACCAAACTACAACAAACCCAACCACCAAACCCAGTGCCACCACCACTCAATCACCACCACCACCACAACCCATCCAGACCCATGATATTCCAATCACAAAATCAACCAAAAACAAAGAAAAATCATACCAAAAATCAAACCTTCAATGGAAAACTCAACAACTTAAAACCCATCAACCTAAACCCAAACTCAAATCAAAGTCACTGTCACCACTGCCATAGAGAGCTTGCTGCTTTCTTTGCTCGTGGAGAGCTTGCTGCTGCCATTAGAGAAGAGAGAAACAAGTGCTGAGCTACAACAAAGGAAAAGATCAAAAAAAGAAAAGAAAAAAGAGAGCGGACCGTGGGAGAGGAAGTAGAGAAAGGATGTGACTTTGTGAGATATAAAAGGAAAAAAAATAAAGGGTGTGGCTTAAAAGTGAGGGTCAGATGTGTGGTGGGGGTTAAAAGTGAGGAGCTTGAAGCTTCCTTAATATAGACTTTAATTATAAAAGAATTAAGATTGAGATTTTTTTTTTTTTTTCAAACAAAGCATGATTTTATTTGGAATTTTATTAAGTCTATATTAAAATTTTTAATTCAAATCGGTGCCTTTTTTTTTTTTTTTTTTTTTTCTTTTATTAACTAAAATCACACTAATAGTAAATAATATATATATATATATATCTCTTCAATGTGTAACCCTGAAACGACACACCGAAATATTTTATTGTTTATTGATGGTAGAATGATAGTTGAAAGTACTGATCTGTCGGTTGTTGCTGAAGCTACTATTTTGGTGGTCTGGCCACCAGTGTTAGCGGCACGGTGGGCGGAAACACCGATCTAGCGGTGGTCACCAAAAACATTATTTCAGAGGTTTGACCATCAGACCTCCACCACAAGCGGCTCCATTAACCGAGCCACCGATGTTGATCGTTTAATTAAAATTTAAGTTTAAATTAAAAAAGTATGACCATTAGGAAAAATAATAAAAAATTGATGAAAAATAAATATTTTATTGAAATATTTTGTAAAATAAATAAACTAATATGAGTGTTCTGTAAAAGTGATAGTATAAAATCAAAATAAAATATTTTTTTTTGTGTAAAATAGACGGAATCTTTTAAAAGAGCTTATATGAATGTTATTATGAAAAGAAGTTTTAGAAAGTAGCAAACGCAACCCAAAACGGCAAAAAACACGCCCCCAAAAAAAATTTAAAATTTTAAGTTCCGAAAAAGCCCTCGATATTTTTCCATAATCCCCGTCATGTCCTTAGACTCAGACTCTCTTCCTCCTTCGACTAGCAGCGACTGGTTTTTTCCCACTCCACCGAAATACCCAAAATACCCTCGCAGATTCACCGCAAACCCCAGAAGCTCCTTCCCATATTGCCCTCCTCCTCCTCCTCCTCCCAAATCGCCGTCGTTCTGAGACGTATCGGAAACCGCACCGACGCCGTATCGGGATTTCAAGTATGCGAGGACCCGCCGGAGAGTCGACGTGTCTCAACGGAGCCAGAGGAATAAGGTTTCCGACGAGGCTAACGGCGCCGTTTCGGGGCCGAAGACAGAAGTTTCGGGCGTTTCGGCGTTGAAGAAAGTGAGTAAAATTATCGGGGTTTCGGTTCGGGACTTGAAAAATCGGTGGCACATGGCGGTCTCAGTAGCGGTGCTTCTCTCTCTCTCTCTCTCTCTCTAACATTGCAATGAAATTTTAGTTTATCATTTTTTTATTTCCTATTAATTTTGTTAATTTTTGTATATTAATTTTGAATTTTTAATAATCTCTCTCTCAATTTTATGGCTAACAAATGTGTATGTGTATGTGTGTGAGTGTAGGTGTTGATAACAGTGTTTTCTTCATTGCTGCACAAGAATTTCTCATTACAGAACCAGGTCAATGAGCTTCAGGTACATTAAAGTTTGTTTCAAACTTTAATCAATTTAAAAAAAAAAAATAAATTAAAAGCTGGTTTGGCTTGTATTTCTATTTTTGTTGCTTTTACTATTATGATGGATTGTACTGTTTGTTTTAGTTGAAGCGGTTTTTAATGCATTTTATAGAAGTAGTTAAATAGGACGGGTCAATTAAGGCAGTAACGAACGCTATGACTTCAGATAGAATAGAACAGTGGTTAAAAAAATACATGTGGCCAAAAATTACTAATTTGTTGAGGATGTATAGCTAACCCTAAAAAATTTGGGACTAAGGTTGTTGTTTTAATTCATTTCATAAATGAGCTGTAGCTCAACTAACACTTCCTTTTTCCATTATATTGGTTGGAGGGTAAGGTCATGGGTTCAATACCATTGGGTGCTTGTGAAAATACTTGATCTAAAGGAAGCACAGAGACAGACATGGGTACGGCTACGGTATGGACACAGGTACAACATAGTGACACGAGCAAATTATGAAAAATTATAACATGAAATGGCCAGTACGATACCGATATGAAACGGGTAAAACACAGATATGACACCCTAAACGAAGTGTCCGTGCTTCCTAGACGTGAATTTAGGAACGTGCAAGCATGGTGAGCTGGACTGAGTGAAGATTTTATGTTTCTCTTGTATTGTTAAAGTTGGAGTTGGATAGAATTTAGGTTGAGCTTGAGCTCAGGCTTAGCTAACAGATTTAAGTTTTAATCATTTGTAGAGCCATGCTTGGACTTGTTCATGAGCCAAACGTTTATCCTAAGTAACCTAATCCAGTAGTTACTGCTTTAAAACAAAATCATTTGTGATACCATAATGCCTTTAAAAACTTTTTCCACCTTTTAGTGTTTTGTCATGGTTTTATGTTCTCATGATGATTAGTTCATTTGGTAAGACCTGAATAAGCCTAGGTTGGCATTGCATAATCTTGGATTATTTAGCAATCAAATTTCACACCTGCTTAAGATTAATTCGTATATTTGTGATAAAGCCTGAAGGAGCTACTGTCTGCGATCTTGTTTAAAAATACTTCTGCATGATTTGTTTTTGGGTTAGCAGTGACTTGGATTCGTTGTCTATGTTTTGGCTGGGACCTATTAATTTTGTGTGTTATTTATAAAGTAAAATCTTAATGATTGGAACTAGTTTCTGCTTGCAGGACCAGATCTCCAAATGCAATATTTCTATAGGTGCTACCAACTCCATTGAACAAGAGATTGATAGTATTCCAAGCACAAACTTGAAAATTTTAGCTCTCATACTCTCTCTCACACTTTTATCCGTCCCTTTTCTGATTTTCGAGTATGTTGATTATGTCTCTAAATCAAGATCATTGGACAATATTACTGAAGAAGTTTCTCTTAACAAACAACTAGCATATCGGGTGGATTTGTTTTTATCGGTACACCCATATGCTAAGCCGTTGGCTTTGTTAGTTGCAACTCTATTACTTATATGTCTTGGGGGCTTGGCGTTCTTTGGAGTGACTGATGGTAGCTTAGCAGAATGCCTTTGGTTATCTTGGACATATGTAGCTGATTCTGGCAATCATGCTGACTCTGAAGGTATTGGTTGGAAACTAGTTTCAGTTTCCATTAGCTTTGGTGGGATGCTTATATTTGCAATGATGCTTGGACTTGTTTCTGATGCAATTTCTGAGAAGCTTGACTCATTGAGGAAAGGAAGAAGTGAGGTGGTCGAAAAAAGCCACACTTTGATACTTGGGTGGAGTGATAAATTGGTAAAATTTGGATTCCATCAGTTCATTGTATGAGACATCACTCTGTTTCTTTCTTTCTACGCTTATATTTTCCCATTGCTAATGATTCCATTGTGCACTCAGGGATTACTACTTAATCAACTTGCTATAGCCAATGAGAGTTTGGGAGGAGGAATTGTTGTCGTGATGGCTGAGCGAGACAAGGAGGAAATGGAACTTGACATTGCTAAGATGGAGTTCAATTTTAAAGGAACATCAGTGATATGTCAAAGTGGGAGCCCTCTGATTCTAGCTGACCTGAAAAAGGTCTGCCTACTTTGGTTGTTCAACATATAAGCCTTATCATATTACTAGTTTCTGGTTATGAATCCCTTTCTGTAAGCTTGCTGCCTGATCTCAATCCACTGGCAAAGTTGGATCATTAAAGAGATCATTGGTTGGAATGCAGTATACTAACTTCTGCCTAAGTGTTCATAACTCTCCAATAAATCTACTAAAGACTTTTGGCAAAGTGTTTACAGACTTCCACAAAATACATAACTTTTAATGACTTTTATGTCTGTTAATATATAATTCTTATTTTGAGTTCATTTTAGATTTATGTTCATCCTTTTTGTGCTCTCTCTCTCTCTCCTTTTTTTTTGGGGGGGGGGGGGTGGGGGGTGGGGGGGAAATGAAGTCATTA
This sequence comes from Quercus cerris, assembly GCA_963669245.1. NCBI lineage: Eukaryota > Viridiplantae > Streptophyta > Magnoliopsida > Fagales > Fagaceae > Quercus > Quercus cerris. The sequence goes on from OY770012.1 coordinate 53,818,924, forward strand.
TTTTCTTATCAGTCCAAAAGCTACCTGATGATAAGACCAATGTAAGCTTCACTATTTTGCTGACAACTTTTGCTTCATAGGTATCTGTCTCCGAGGCCCGTGCAATCATTGTCCTTGCTGAAGATGGAAATGCTGACCAGGTCTTCTTAAGTGACAACGTTGATATTTTTAATGGTTGATATTAGATAAGGTTAAATTGCTATTAACTCACATTTGATCTGATACAGAGTGATGCTCGTGCACTTAGAACAGTTTTAAGTCTAACCGGAGTTAAGGAAGGGCTTAGAGGACACATAGTTGTGGAAATTAGTGATCTTGACAACGAGGTCCTTGTTAAACTTGTTGGCGGAGATCTTGTACAAACTGTAGTGGCTCATGATGTAATTGGTCGTTTGATGATTCAATGTGCTCGGCAGCCAGGACTTGCACAGGTTAATTTCCATTACTCTATACCCTTTAACATTATTTTGATAGTTTCTTAATGTTAATTTAGTATTTCTTTTTTATATTACTAGTTATTTGAGTTTCATTTACTGCCCTGGATCATCATATTATGCAAATTAAGTTCTATAATAAGATTCATTTAATTACTTGTATGGGATGTCTGTACTTTTTTCCTCTGATGGGTTTTGTCTGTGGCAGATCTGGGAAGATATTCTTGGGTTTGAAAATTGTGAGTTCTACATCAAGAGATGGCCACAGTTGGATGGCATGCAATTTGAGGATGTCTTAATTAGTTTTCCTGATGCCATTCCTTGCGGAGTCAAGGTTGCATCATATGGTGGTAAAATTGTTCTTAATCCGGAGGATTCCTATGTCCTACAAGAAGGCGATGAAGTTCTTGTTATAGCTGAGGATGATGACACCTATTCTCCAGCAGCACTGCCTACGGTGCTTACATTTTCCTTGGAACATATAGATTTCAAATAAATTGCTTGATATTCTGCTAGTTTGTTTTAATTTTTTTTGTTTAGTGGCATAGTTGAGGTATTTCGTTGTGGGAGAGACTTAGTTCACTCCACTTACCATGCACACGCACACAAGGAAAAGAAATACTTTGATTACTTTTTGTCCACATCAGGTGATATTCAGACCCTTCTATTGAAAAGGGAAAGGAAGCAACAAATAGATTTAGAAAAAAGTAACTGTCTGAATTAGGAAAACGTTTCTATGACTTGGCTAGGAGCAAATATAGGCTATATAGTTGATTTAGTAGTCAACATTACAAGAAGCCAATAATCAATATCTCTTGGGGAAATACAGATCTGCTTCAGCATATTGCAGTATTTTTTATTGTATTGAACTATATGCTTTTCTAGTGTTCAAGTGCAATTGTCCATTGGACTGCACTGGAACAGCTTTGCTAATATGTTTTCATTGAGAATTTGAATGTTACTTGCATTTGGCTAGATGTTAGGTTCAAATTATATTGATTAAAAAATTTATTTCTCCCTCATAAACTTCAGTCTTTGGTTATTGGCTGATCTTTTCCTCTAAAAAGGATTTCCTAGACATAAATGTTCAGTGTACAAGCAAGAAAGATAAATATTGAAACAATATATTTGTAGCTTCACTAAGAGGTTTTACCATTTATGCATTGTGCATGCTTGTTTGTTGCCAACGAGCTCTAGTTCAAATGGTACTTTTTTTGCAAGAGTTGACTGCGGGTAAGGTTTTGAGTTCAAAACCCACTAGATGTGTGTGAAACTTATCAATTAAAAAAAAAATTGTCCCTTTTTGTTGTTATATTCCATAAAATTGAGGTGCCAATGCTTATACCATCACCATAACCTAATCGAATTAGATAGGTCTACCACCTAATAGGAAATAAAGAGCTGTTGAATGCACTTGAAGGTTTAAACAAACCCATCTACTTGACCAATTAAATTTTATAATCATGTGGGTTGTCCCTAATTGATCTTTTAAGTCTTAAGTGGTGTGCAATGCTGTGGGATCTATCAACCTATGTATGCCCTGATTATGTATCGTATACACAACTGTACTTTGATGATGGTGCCCATTGTTAATGCAAAGGTAGTCATTTCCATCTTACTAAATATGATTTGACAAACTAAATACAGGAGTAAATAGAATAAGTGTAATGTTTTTGGGACCAAATGACATCTCTCTTGTAACTGACAACTGTTGGAGGGTGAAGTCATAACTTCAATCTAATATGAGTGCATGATTTGTGTTTTCCTGTTAAATTAAAGTTAATAAGTCACAGTTAGGCCAATCAAACTAATATAAATAAATATAAAATAAACAATAAATAAAAGATCTACTAATTTGTGCACATTGGAATGATGCCTACCGTGGAGAGTGAATGAGGCATACCATAATTAAAACTTACAAAAGTATGATCAATCTGATCGTTCAGGTCAAAGAAGCTTCGTTCAAAAACATTGCGCAGAAAGTCACAGAAGATTCTACTTTGTGGATGGAGGAGGGACATTGATGATATGATTGTGGTAAGTTCTTTCTACTAAAGCCCCTAATTCCATCTTCTTTTGGCCTGAATGCTGCAGGTTTGGAGAGGAAGTCTACCCAAATATTTTTTTGTTCCAAAATCTACCAAAAAGATACTTTTATGTGGTTGGCGACGAGATATGGAGGATATGATTATGGTAATATAACACGAAATCTGCAATCATGCTCCCAATACTTCTTGGGCCCAGTTCTCTCTTGGTATAAATGAAATGGTGGTAGTCAAGTCAAAAACTTTTTTTCTTTTTAAAATTTTTTTATTTTAATCTTCATAACCAGGACACTTGTAAATTAGTTTTTACTAGTTTTCCCTTTCTTCACTTGCTATATCTGCTTTGGCACTACAGTAGAACAATTGAAATACTCAACTTTCATTTATTCATCAATGTTTTAAGGTATTCGATGCGTTTCTAGCACCTGGTTCAGAGCTTTGGATGTTCAATGATGTTCTTGAAAAGGAGAGGGAGAAGAAGCTTACTGATGGTGGACTTGACATAAACCGATTGGTGAATATATCCTTGGTTCATTGCGAGGGAAATGCTGTAATACGGCGTCATTTAGAAAGCCTTCCCCTGCAATCTTTTGATTCGGTGAGTAGCATTAAATTTTAGCTTCTCCTTTATAAACATTTGCACTAGGGTGGCATTCAGGAAAAATTTTCATAGTTAATGAGATTGAGGACTTGTGATTCTTGTGGAAGTATTGGCACCACCAACGGGATCTCCCATGGGAAAGAACTCATTAGATTAATGTAACCATGTCAGTGGTCTACGGCATACCTCTCCTGAACAGTGCCATAATTTTACCTTATTAATGCAGTAAATCAGGCTGTGAGAATCATAAATTAGGTTTACAATATTTTGATTTAGTTTCTGGTCTTTACAAATCTTGATTCTGGCTGACGAATCTGTGGAAGATTCTGCAATTCAAGCTGATTCCAGATCTCTTGCCACATTACTATTAATTTGTGACATTCAGGTAGTTTCCTTAAAATTTGATCTTCTAATGGAACTTAGTGAACCTTATTAAAATCGTTACCTCTTTTGCATTATCTCTTCTACTTTAATATTTCCTATTAGAGTGTTCCATTTTAGTAATGAGTTATTCTGATTATGATGATCAATTCTACTTATACCTGTCTGCTTATCCATCAGCTTTAAACTAAACTCTTCAAATTTTGTTCCTAATATCACCCATCTCAATGCTTTCTATACTTTGGATGTTTTGGGATTATTTCTAGACCAACAATGGACTCAAGAATCAGATCAGATTTCAAATATTCTATAACCTTTTTCCAATACTTGTATAGAATTTGTTGGATAATGTTGGCTCGTGTTCCTTTTCCATAATTTGAGACTAAGAGTAGGCCAGGATTTGAAATAGATACTTCCTTCTTTGTTGCACTATTGAGATTAGTGTTAGGCAGTATATCACAGTGCTTGCCAATGAGATTGAGTTATAATTCATCTCTCACCCTTTCATCAGTTCTGAGCAAATTTTTTTTCCAGGCAAAACGTCTCCCATTCAGAGACACTCAAGTTCATAGAGGAAGCTTCTCACAAGGGTCTTGGATAGGAGATATGCAGCAAGCTTCAGATAAATCAGTTATAATCAGTGAAATTCTGGATCCAAGGACAAAAAATTTATTATCCATGTCAAAGATCAGCGATTATGTTTTATCAAATGAGCTTGTCAGCATGGCACTGGCCATGGTTGCAGAGGATTGACAAATAAATGATGTATTGGAAGAGCTCTTTGCAGAGGAGGTAGTCTTCTTCTAATGATATAATGAGATATGCACACACAGCATATAGAAAACTTGCAATGAATGCACATGAAACTTTTTAAATTGTTCACATGTGGATCCTCGTGCACATAAATCTGTATGTTTAATATTTACAAAAACACTTTTCAAAGGCCACAAATAATTGAGACGCCAGATTGTTTCCACAACTGACCAAATTTGTGCCACTCTGCCCAGGTTGTATGACAAATTTCTGGTGTTAAAATTCCTTTAAAGTTTGTGGGGGCCAATTCTTTTGTGAGCATAAGTTAATGGAGTTCCTATAGTGATAAAGAACTTTCTCTTAGAAAGGGCATACATTAACCGGATCCTAATTTTAATATCCTCAAAAAGTCTGCAAAAATTCCATTTTAACTAAATTATGGATTATCTAGTAGTTTCCCAACTACTTAACTGTTAGGCCTGGTAAACTTTGCTTTGACTTTTGATGTTTGAACAATAATCTTTCTTGATGTTTTTGTAGCCTTTGTTAGTTGCAACATTATATTTTTACTCTTCGTTTCTCTATTCCATATGGTTTTATCAGTTGCTTGCTCTTTGAACTGTAAGATATCTGTGCCTGTTTTTCTTTCATGGTGTTATCAAGTATACCAAAACTGAGAAACGAAAATGTTATGGATTCATTTGGACAACAAACACCATGGAAGGCCAGAAGCTTGTTGGCCTAATTGTCAATTTTGAACAATCCCCAATCCCTCCTCTTTCAAATGAGAGAGCTTTATGATATGTGAATATGCATCTAAATCTTTGAAACGGAAGAAATTGCAAAAAAAAAAAAAAAAAAAAAAGAGGGGGGAAAATAGGAACATTAGGTGTGAATATATTGATTGGGTGTTAACACATGCTTTTGGCTAGTGCTTCAGGGGTCCAAGCCTTAGTAATAATATCCATGTTGCATACTTTACTTTGTTTACTTATCAATACACAAACACACATGCAGAGAGTTACCTATTTACTTTAGTCAATCATAAATGTTTTGGCTTTTATCAGGGGAATGAGATGCATATAAGACTAGCAGATCTCTATCTTCGTGAAGGGGAGGAATTAGTTATCATTTTGCCAATGCTGAGAGAGCTGTCATCAATCCCCCTGCTAAAAGCGAGAGACGAAGGTGGTCATTGAAGGATGTATTTGTGGTAATTGCTGAGAAAGATGAGTGATGAAATAGGGTATCCTTGAAAGGAACGAAATTTTGTTTATAATCAGGATAGGATTGAAGACCTTAGTCTCCAAAGTCATTGAGATTGTAAATTTTCTGATGGCCTGCAAGAGAACAGGCCAGCAATCCCATTTAGATTTCCTGTCCCAGAAATCAACCTCAGATTTTGACTGGTATTCCAGATAATTTTCTGATCAGATGGAAAAGAGCAACTCAAATTTAATGCCCACCTCTCTCTGTATTTCATTAATCATAGTGATTGCTTTACATTAGTCAGCTGTATAGCACCTATCTATATACCATCACTGTAAATAAAGTTGAAAAAAATGCCATGTTCTTCCTTATCATGCCTGCAAATGTGGTTTAAGGATTTGAATCCCTCATTCCTATGGTAGCTTTTATTTTTATGGCTGTAAATGGCTGTAAATGGATTGAACTTTTTATACTGTATCAATTATTTGAATCAAATTGACTTTTGTATTTCTTTGTGTGGTTTCTTTTCTGTCTCCGTAGGGTATATGATAGAGCTGTGTTTGTATTTCTTTTCGTCATTCTTTAAGGATAATCTGGTATTTGAAAATTGAAGATAACAAAGGTTCTATGGTTTTCCTGTTTGTTAGATCACCTTCTTTACCAACCAAACTCAAAGCTTCAAGCCAGAGCATAATAGAATGAAGGTTCGAGTTGTTCAAAATTTTCTTCAATTTAGACTAACTTCAATTGGATGTCAAATTCTTACTAAATTATATGCATGAGGAATTCAATTTCCACCAAAGTGGTGTAAGATTGGTTCATTTCTAAACTAATGTAATTCCATTGAATATCCTCATGACTCATGAGCATTCCTCTATTAATGTGTCATTCAATTGTATGGCAAGGATGCTTAAGTGATGAGTTTTCCACTAGTAAGCTCTTCCTAAATAAAGGACGGAAAAAAAGAAAATTAAAAGAAAAAAAATGGAAGAGAGAATTTAAATTTTATTTTATATTTGAACCCTCTATTAAAATCTTGGTAGGTTATATTTTTTTTCAAATAATAAAATATATAATTCCATATAAAAACAGAATTATGATTGTATGGACCAGATTTGAGTTCCTAGCCCAAAAGGTGGGTGGACTTAGGCCCAAAAAACCCAAAATAATGAATTTGTAGAGAGTGGGTTGGAAAAACTGGGCTTTAATGAATTAGACAAGCACTAAAGTGGATTCAGATCACAAGAGAATGAAAATAGACGAATTATACTAAAGAAAATCGTCCTTGGCACAGTCCAAAGAGATCAGTTCTTATATATTTCTTTCAAGTTTAATTACAAAGTCAGTTCTTGATGCTACAGTGTTTTTCTCTTAGTTTCTCCCTCCCTTTCTCCCATTGCTTCCTTCTTCTTTTATACTCTATTCCCCTTTCATCTCTACCCTCCACATGCAGGCCAGATTATTGGTATTGATACTTGTTCTATCAGCACTTTCCTAAAGTCTTTATGTAGCAGCTGTAAGGTTGAAAGTTACTGTTCAGGTATCACCTCTACATTAACGTGACCAGAAAATTAACTACAGAGCATTTAATGCGGTGGTAGCAACTTTCTCCTCAGATATTTTAGGACTTCCCCCTGTCTAATATTTTTGCAATACTTATCCGTACCAATAGAACTCCCTAGAACGTTCCTCTAGATGGCAGACCACCTATTCGGACCTCGGCTCTGGTTAGCCAAGGAGACATTTGTCCTTGGCCTACCCTCTTGTGCCATTATGACCAAAACTAACTTCTTCATCTGCTAACACGGACTCCCTTGACAATGTTTACTTCTCCTCGGACAACCTGTAGTCCTCAGCTTGGGCCTTAGGCCCAATAGATGCATAGATAATGAGCTCCTAGGCCCAATGCCCCTACAATGATAATTGGCTAATACTATAATATATAGTTTCATATACAAATACAATCATAATAAATACCTATTTAACTTTCTTTTGCATTGCATGGTTGACCGATCGACTAATTACATCAATACAAAAAGACACCATATGGTTATGAATAATTACCCCCGCTATATCAATTATATTATTAGTGATGACCATTTGTTTCTTTTACTGCTTTCCTTCTCCAAATTTTCTGAACATTCGATACATATGGTCTTCTCAGGCCTTCAAGGAACAGCCTATTATAGTTAGATATAATCCAGCAAATATGAATCTAAAAAGAAACAAATATGTATAACTTAAAAAAAAAAAAAAAAAAAAAAAAAAAAAAAAAAAAAAAAACAATCAGCAATATCCATAGTTCCATACAATAACGAAAGGTGGGAATACAAAGTTCAAAATATAATAACTTATCCGTTGTTTGTTTGAAAACCATATTATTGGAGACTTTCTTCGTATTTTATCATGTTCTATCATGAACAACGATATTTTCTTTGAGTCATTTGTATCGTTGATTAAAAATACTTAAGTCTGACAATCTCTTTGAAAATCGGATGGCTTATCATAATTTTTTTTTTTTTTTTTTAAAGGGTACTCCATCACTCTCTCTTTCTGCCTCACAAATCTCTCTCTCTCTCTCTCTCTCTCTCTCTCTCTCTCTCTCTCTATTTATTTTTTTAATAATTCAAACTTACTTGGCTTCCTTAATGTTATATAAGCATAACGACATAAACGTTTTCTACTGTTCTACACTGCATATTTGTAAATATTATGAAGAATATTATTTATAAAATTTTTTGAAAAATGACATATATCTTTCATCATAGTTATTATATGATATGCTTAATATGTCAATAAATTTTTTTTTGGCAAGAAAATCCAACTAACTAGGCAACAACTAATAAAAATCTATATTTGCATTAATTCTTGATGTTTTTACAAAGACATTGTGAAGAGCAATATCTATAATGCGAAGAGCACTAGCTAAAATTATATGGGACTCAAATTTGTTATTAAATTAATTTTGTAAATGCTTATAGATGCTTTCTTTCTTCTTTTTTTTTTTTTTTTTTGAGGAACAAATGCTTTCTTTCTTGATAATATGTATAAGATAAGTAATCTTGACTTCTTTTTAAATATGGCTCTGTGCGATGTTTATTGTGAGTGCAATTCTGGAAGCATTGATAATTTTTTATCCATGAAAGTTTATATATATATATATATATATTTGGAATGTGTGCGTGCGTGTTGACATGGTGCTAACATATGGCAATATGCTAGAAATCAAAGCCTGGGAGTAAAATTAATTTGGTACAATGAATTAAGTCTGACTGGCCCATCTCTGCACTAGCTAGCTAGGCAACATATAAACAAATGGGATCAAACAAACCCATCTTCTGTTCTTCTTGTAAGTGGGTCAGAAGCCCACTAGGAGTTGCATGGAATACAAAATGGCCCTTAAACAATCCTATAGTTTTTTTTTTTTTTTTCTTTTCTTATTAACTCTTTTATTTTTGGGTTAAAAGGGCTAATATATTAGACTAAATAATAGAAATAAGTCTATTACAAACGTTTGCTTCCTTATCTAAGGTGAGCAAGTTCTCCACTACATCCTGAAGTTGATCAGAAGTGGTGGGAAATCCAAAGTTACAAAAGCAGAATTTAGATTAATTAGCGCCAAGTCTTACTAATGGATCATCACATTGGTGTATATGACCTTTTTTTCTCTTTTCTTTTCTTGCCTTAAAAAAATATGTAGAATTATGAGTATATCCCATTCAGGCATTTCTTCTCCACGTCTATCAGTACATTTTTGCATCTTATGGAAGGATTTTATTGCAGATATTGCTTTGAAAGATGAATATTTCAACATCCATTTGTAGCCCCATATTTTTTCACATTACTGATTACATCCAACCAAGTTCGTCTAGGTCTGAATTATGAGTCTGAGAAGGTGCTGAGAGTCTGAGACAGCTGACTGCCTAACATTCTTCACCAGCATGGAAAATCTCTAGAATTCACACCTCAAACCATTGATCCGTCAGTCCAGCCCAAGCCCCATTCAACATGATGGTGCATTATCACCAACAAGGCTTGAAGTTTAATCAATATAATTGACACAATTTTAGGTCTATATCATATTCACTCCATGTCAATGTCTTTAATATTGGACACAAGTAATCTTACTATCATATAAAAAGTCACAACTTTTGCCACAATTATTTTATATGATAGACTATGATTGGCTGCATGTCACTTTCATATGGACTCACTACTTTTGCTCTACTACTCACAGTCTGACACATAGACAGTTGTGGTAAGAGTTGTGGTTTATTACGGTGATATTAGAATTTTTGTATTAGGCACAGATATAGTGGAGCTACTAATATTATATTCACAAAATGATATCATGTTATTAGCTGAACATTTCCCAACAAAGCCCTGTTGAGTCCTGACTTGCATCCCCAAGAAGATGAAGCATAGGGCCTAGACTAGAGGGTTAATGGAACTGATCGAGCCACTGTTGTTAATTAATTAGTTGCACATGGCTTATACCCCATTGGAACAAAGAAATAAGCTAAGCAAGCAAAGAGATTGCCAGTTCTCCTTGCAAATTAAAAATCAGCCTACCTCATGCTAAATTCTCTTTTCCACTGTCAACCCTCAACAGTCACCTCATGTTCAAGGCAGGACAAACATCATCTATGGATACAAGAACTTCCTAAAAGGAATCTCAAGCTGGCTATATAAAACTGAGCTTTCCACTGAACAGGGAAAAAAAAATGTAACCCCAAATTATTGTTTAAAAAAATAGACTCTTAAAAGGAAGTCAATTTCTAGATGGCCTACAAAGATGAACCGATTAAAATCCATGATAAGATCATATACATATGGCATCAAGTAGAGAAAACAAACAGCAAGTTAGGCTTAAATAAGCTTACCCCAATAAAAAGGAATGAAAAGGAAAAAAAATTAAAATAGGTTATAGCAGAACTCAACCAGATTCTAATGCGCGACAATTGATGGAGACGACTAAACGGAGGTAGGGTGTGCTTGTAACATAGAAAAGGCCTAATATTCATCAAATTAGGCCATATATCTAAACAAAATCCCCCAAACAATAAAGGTAAGGTCACAATAACACTTAATTTATACACATGACCTACCATAATCTCCGGTTTAAAATATTTTGTAATGATTCATTTGTGAGGTGATAAACAAATTAAGTATGTGTTTGATATTGACTTAAAAAGTAGTTTTTTTAGCTATTTAACTTATTTTTGCTACTATTTATGAGTCTTACTGCACTTTTTGGCAAGGTTTTCAGACCCGGACCGTTCATTGAACCGTAAAAAGGAGATGTTCAAGGTTTTTGAGGTCGAACCGAGGTCGAACCGGGGTCGAACCGTGATGACGTCATAATTAATTTAATAATTATTTAAAGCCTAAATATAGATATAAAATTTATAAAACTAGCAAAATTGACTAATATATCTATATATGTAAGGGAAATTTAATGATTTTCGAGCATATATTTAATAATTAAATAAGAAAGTTAACAAAATAAAATAATAACCATGAAAACATTAAAATTTATGATTAATTTTTGAAGTAAAGTTGAATATTTTTGAAGGATTTTAATTATAATTTTTTTAATTCCTTGTAAGAGATGGATAATTTAATTAAGTAGAATAAAATTGTGTTAAGTTGTTTTTATTAAAAAAAAAAAAATGCTAAGGGTTGGACCGCATGGTTCTCACCGGTTTGTACGGTCCAACTCCGGTTTTAGGGGTTCACGGAATTAACAAAAAATATGATTTTTTAGGCTTAAAAAACCAGTTTTCATTCCGGTTCCCGGTTCTCACGGTCCAACTTTTCGATCCGGTCTGATTTTGAGAACCATGCTTTTTGGTACTATTCATGGGTCTCACTGTACTATTTCAGCAACCTTTTAGTTTTATCTATAGTACTTTCAGTAAAAATGTTTTTAGTTTCAGTTAAATAAACTATTCCAAACGGATCCTAAATGTAATTGTAAAATTGATATGAATTTTTATTGTGAACTTCTGATCCTGCAATAGTATCTAAAGACAAAACGAGCCTCTTAACTAATATTGGGTTAAAAAAAAAAAACTAAAAAGAACTTGTGATAAATTTTTTAAAAAGTTGGATAGAAAGTGTCATAGGATTTTTTATAATCTACTACTAACATTAATTTGAATATGAATTGACGTGAGAGAGTGGGATAGACAAGGACACTAAAAATAAGTGAAAATCCTTTGCCTTATTTTTAATTTTTAATGTTCCATTTTATGCATCATTAAATACACATTGCCAAGTGTAAGATTTTTTTTTTTTTTTTTTTTTTTTCATTTTAAAATTTGGTTATTTCATTAAAAAATATAATGCGTCAAACTTTGTGATTGGAAGAGTATATAATAATATAAAGCGGCGCAATAAAAATTAGGATAGAAGAATTTATTCCTTGAAGTATATTTTCTTGTCAAAGCATGGTTTGTTTGCACATCCATTGGACCTTCGCAACTAGTATTAAAAATCATGTCACAGAAGTTATAGGACTTAAAATTAAATAATGGCCGTAACTTGCAACAACATTGGTGATTAAGTCATTAGATTTAAACCAACCACATTTGTGGTTGTTAAAGCGACATTTTCCAGTCACTATCCAGAAATTATATATTTGGCTTACAAGAAGTTTCATGACATTCTCATTTCCATTAAAAAAAACATTTACTTCATTCTAAACTACCTTTAATTGAATGTCAAATTTGTACTTAGGGTTTGTTTAATTAGGCATTTTGGGAGCTTAAGAGCGCATTTTAAAAACTTAAAACTCCGTTGAAATTCTATCATGAACAATGATCTTTTCGTTAGGCCATTAGCATGCATCGTTGATGCAAAAATATTTACACCAAAAATCTCTCTGATAATTGGATAGCTCACCACAAATATAAGCATTTTCAAAAAAGAGGGTATTCCATTAATATATCTTTTTGTCTCACAAAGTCACTTTTCTTCATTCTCAAAAAAAAAAAAAAAAAAGTCACTTTTCTTGTATTGAAAACTGACTTCGAGTCCTTGAGTTTATATAGGCATATAATAATTGTAGGGACCATGTTCAGGCCTCCCTGGGTGTTATGGGAATGGACCCAAGTCCAGCTAGCCCTGCAATGAATTTTTAGAGAACGAGGTCAAGAACTAGGCCCTAGTAAGGGGTGCAACGACCACGCGTGGTAGTTCTCAGGTGAACGTGAACAATGATGCTCCTCGACCTTTCTCCGGCGAGCTTGCTGTTCTTCTGACCTCCCTCTCCTTAAGAGGGGTCCCTTACATTATATACCCCTCTCCCCATTGATCACAGCCTTACATTTGTTGAGCAACCAGGCCACCACTTGAGTACCTGTCCCATCAGCCGCCTTCCCATTCTTCCTGTGGGTTGCGGCAACCAAGGCAACACTGTTCTGTAATCCCCTCCTTATTAATGCAGCCAGGACGTTAGTTGTGGGCATTTAATGTAGAGGTGACAGCTCGCCTTGGACTTGCTCCTCCACCATGCTCCCGTTGTCGACGTGTGGCACTTGCCCTTTCTTTCTCGGATATTTAAGAAGACCCCTCTTTGGTGGAGTGGTGCTCATGTACTTCTAAGGTATCGAATGTCCGAGGATGGGGTCGTCCTCGAATCTGTTCCTTGGGGGCCGGACGTCGTACTTTTATCATCGGATCCCACATGCATCCTCGGCATGGGCCTCTGGGCCTAGTTTGAGGTGGGCCGAGGCTGCCTGATTTTCTGGCCCCACAATAATAATAATAATAATAATAATAATAATAATTATAATAATAATATATGTATATATATAAAGATATGAATGCTTTCTACAAGGAATTTATTTGTAAATATTAAGAAAATATGTTAATATCATCATTAATATAATATACACTTAATTCTACATATTATCATTCTTCCCACCTTTTATAAACTTTTTTTTTTTTGGCAAGCAAGCAAACCCAACCAATTATGCAACAGCTAATAAACATCTATATGCATTAATTATTGATATTTTACAAAGATATGCTAAGATCAAATGCTAAAACTAGCTAGGAGGACACATAATTATTACTGTGATATATTGCAAAAGGCAAGACTTAGGTACAGTACCTAGATGCTGTTCTTTAAGTTTTCCTCTTAATATTTTGTCATGTAGATTTTTTCTCATGGAATGGAAGACTATTTTTTAGTTAAGTAGCCACATGACTAAATTTTAAGAAGGGAATCTAAGAAACAGTACCTAAAGTACTGTACATTAGTTTTGTCCTATTGCAAATGCACACAAATTTGTTCATCCTTGTGTCACGTAGAAGACAAGTAATCTTGATTTCATTCTAGATAAACTATTCTTGATGTTCTATGTATGAAGATACTATTAAGATCACCTACTAAAATTAGTTATAACTCATAATTATGATTAAATTTTCAAAATGCTCATAAATGTGTTCTTTCCAAATAAGGCCTTGTGCCTGGTTTATCTGATTATCTCATGGATGCATTTCTTAGGGTTGGCTCAATATAATTTGAGGTCTAAGATAATAATTATAAGTAGGATTTACTTAATATTCAAATATCAATTTAATAATATTTGTTTAACTTTCTATATTATAATTTTTTTTTGGTTTAAAAATGATTGTTTTAATTCCTTTTTGAGATGCAAAATTACTAATTTAATTTATGTATTTAAGTTGTATTAACATCCCTTTTACAATTGATAATAGTCAATCCACCTAATAAATACACTTATAATAATTTTCTTTTGTTAAGATAATTTAATGGTTTTAAGTGAGTTAGATTTCTACTTGCCTAATATTTTTCTTGTAAGTGGGTTTCAAGCCCACTAGGAATTTCATGGACCACAAAATGGTCATAGACAAATCTTATAACTATAAGCTTGGAAAAGTACAACGTCCAAAATATTTTCATAACAAATAATTAGAAGTAACTTGTTATTGGTTTTAATTTGTATTCACAATTTAAATTACTTTTTTGCCTATCCATAACAACCTATCACTAAAGATTTTTTGTGAAAGTAATGTTGTGGACATAACATTTCTCACAAGGTTGTCACATATTAGTCTATTACTGCCATAAGCTTTATTTTTTATTTGACAGCTCGTTATTGTAGCATTTCTTTCCACATCTATCATAGCAATTTTTTGCATCTTATGGAAGGTTTTTAATTTGAGATATTAACTCTTTTTTTTCTTTTTTCCTTTTTTCTTGAGAAGATTAACTTGAAAGTTGAAACTTGAAAGATGAAGGTTTTAGCATCCATATTTTTCACATTACACTAATTGCTACTCCCTTTTTAATCACCTAAGTTGTACATGTGTTTCATTATCTTGAAAATAAATCAATGTTAAAAAATAGTAATATATTGCAAAGTTGTACACACGATTCACTATCTTGAATGCGTTTAAACATTATGTACAATTCAATTTTATTTCCCTTTATCCTTCCAAGTAGTTAAAATTTGGGATTATTTAAAAAAAAAATCCTAAAATTTTGAAAATGTAAAAAAGTCCAAAGATGAAAGATATGTTACTTTTTTTTTTCCTAATAAAAAATTTCTAAAAAAATTTCATAAATCAATTTCCTTTAACATCCGTTAACTATTCTCATATTATAAAAGCATTCAGTAACTTCTACTAAAAGCATTTGGCCATATAATAATTAGAATCAATGTTTATCAGGTGAAATACAATTCTTTTTTTTTGGTTTATATACTAGATTAATCAGGTCAAAAGCAAAAAATGCCACTTATTTTAACTTGTCAAATAAGCTAGTTAAAAATGCACTTATATTAACTTCGCTCATTTCACTCTTGACTGTTACTTTTTTCAATAAAGATATTAAGGGTATGTTTGGATACCGCTTATTTTATTGAAAATTGAAAATTTATTGCTTAAAAAAAAAAAATTATGTGTTACTGTTTACGCTGAAAATACTGTTCATTTATCTTAATACATTGTTCTTGTCTCATAAACAGTGCAAAAAGTGCTAGTAAAAATAAAATATAAAAAAAAAAAAAAAAAAAAAAAAAAAACAACGCTGAAACGCAAATGCACAAGTCGGATTCAGCAAAAAATAAAGATATTAAGTCGGTGTACCACTGGACCATAAGCTAGTTAAAAGTGATAGAAAATGAATCTATATTATAACGCAAATTAATAACTATTGATAATAACTTTTTTTTCAGCAAAAAAAAGATTATAACGTCTTCTTTTTCACCCACTTTGAGTTATTAATAACTATTGATAATAACTCAAATTAATATTAACCATTGATAATAGCTTATTAATAATTTGATTTTTTTTTTTTTTTGAGATAGTTTCAACTTATGGCATCCGCTATTGATGATAATTCTTTATTATCAAATCAAGACACCAATTAATTTTTGATATAGACAAAGATTGAACCCGAAATCTCTTATTCAACCATTACAGATTTTACCAGTTGAATTATTATATCGCTTATGGTAATAACTACTAATAACCACC
This sequence comes from Quercus cerris, assembly GCA_963669245.1. Taxonomy (NCBI): domain Eukaryota; kingdom Viridiplantae; phylum Streptophyta; class Magnoliopsida; order Fagales; family Fagaceae; genus Quercus; species Quercus cerris. The sequence goes on from OY770012.1 coordinate 53,834,859, forward strand.
GTACCACTCATTTTACTAGCTATTGATAATAACTTCTTTTCAAAAAAATAATAATAATAACTTCTTCTTTTATCCCATGTAATTTTTTTTTCCACATCCTTAATTATAAGCTTGTGCTATTTCCTTGATCTCCATAATTTCAATTGGATGTCAAAATTCATACTAAACAAATGCACGAGGGGTTAAAAATTTCCACTAAAGTGGCGTAAGGTTGATTCATTACCATTTAGCAGACTAATGTAATTCCTAAAAAATAAATAAATAAGCCCTTAATGTTCCCATTCGATCCATTGTGGTCCATTTCAGTCTTGTTCAGTTCATTTGGTCTATTTTGGTCCAGTTCGGCCCGTACAGTCCATTTATTCTGTTCAGCCCATTGCGATTCATTTCGGTCAATTTCAGTCCATTCGGTCCAATTAGATTTTTTTTTTTTTTTTTTGGGTTTTTTTTTGTTAGGATAATTTGGATGGGAGGGGAGGAGAGGGTTTCTACTTATGTTAATAATTGATAACAAATTGTCAATTTAATCCTTATAATGTTGATTCCTAACCATATCAATGATTGAGAAATGCATAAATATCATTGAACAAAGCATAAACCTTGAATTGGGATGAAGGGAAAGTTTTGACATTAAACCAAAAAAACAAAAGCCACTAAGCACAAGCATAGCGCAAATGATAAGGCTAATTGTTTTTTTATTTTTTTGTTTTTATTTTATTTTTTATTATTATTAAAGTACTATTGAAACATTTCTTTATATATCTTTGGGTCTATGGCGTTTTAGCGTGAAACTTATATTTATCTTTGCGAAGCTTGTCAGTTCTGTTTGTTAATTTTTCCATTGAGATCCGGTGCAATAGGCAATAGCAAATCAAATGTTGAGATTAAAAATTTCATTTTAACCTTCAACTTTTTGTTATTTTACTTTTACACTCTATTTCTTAGCTTCTCTCTTACCTCCAATGGTTAATTGAACAGTGCAATTTGCACCAAAGCTCGCTCCGTACCCGCACATAACTTGTCCTGTCATTGGCCTTAGTTTTTGAAAAATACGTCTCTAGATATATTGTTACCAGTAGCGTAGTCCTTTATAATTCTTTCACACCAGTTGTACCAAATTCCTAAGAAATAGTCAAATAACCATTCATGTCAAACATGAAATACTGGAAATTTTTTTAAGCAAATGTCATAGTGGATTTTTTTTTTTTTTTTTGGAGAATCATGTCATAGTGGAATTGAACATATTAAATATTGATTTTGCAGAGATTAGAGAAACAAATTTTAACATGAAAAATATTTTGTTTTGTTTGTGATATAGCACATTGTGAGACTGAGAAGAGTGAGAAACTAAGCAAAATAAGCCATGTTTTTTAATATTGGGATTTGAATTTTCACAAAGTTGATTTCAGGAAACCTAGTTTATAAATGATGAAATATACAATTACTGATTCTACAGAGCTACTAATGTCATGTTATTAACTGAGCATTTCGAACAAAGCCCTCTAGCTCTTGAGTCCTGACCTCCATCCCCAAGAAGATTAGAGGATTAATGGAACTGATCTAGCCATTGTTGTAGTTGAACAGAGCCATATATATATGCCCCCATTGGAACCACGTAGCAAGCAAAGAGTTTATTCACTGAATGTCCACATGAGCATTCCTTTTAAATGTGTCATTGAATTGCGAGACGCTTGCAAATTTCAAGGATGCTTTTTTTTTTTTTTTTTTGAACCAATTGCAAGGATGATTAAATTGATTATTTGAATATTTGTCCCCCATTAAGGTCTTTGTAAATAAAGGATGGAAAAAAAGAATAAAAAATAAAAAGAGACGGAGAAGTATTGCTATTGAACAAGCTTCACAGTTCCATGTTAGACATTTTTTTTTTTCTTTTTTTGGAGTCACAATTACTTAATTTATTGATGAAACGTTTCTTCGACAGGTCTCCTCGTCCAAATTGTATGAATATGCAACGCATATGGACTCCTCCGAACTTCAAAGAATAACCGATTACAATAGATATTATTCGGCAAATACGGATCGAGAATGAAACAAATATGTATAAATAGAAATATTCATACAAGAACAAAGGTAGGAATATAAATTTTAAAACATAATGATCACTTACCCATTGATGATATGAAAACCATATTATGGGAGACACTCATGATATTCTATCATGAACAATAATCTTTAATTACTTTGTGCCATTAGCATCGTAAATGCAAAAATACCTACATCCAGAAATCTCTCAGATAATATGCTCAATTTTACCTATTCTTCACATATTTTGTAATCTTCTTCTTCTTCCTTCCTTTCTTTTGTGTGTGTGTGTAAGTGTAAGGAAGCCCAACTAACTGTGCAACAACTAATAAACATTTGTATTTGCATTAATTCTTGAAATTTTACAAAGATATTGCTAAGATCACTTGCTAAAATTAGTTAGGACACATAATTATTACTATTACATTTTACAAAATGCTCACAAATGAATTCATACTTGAGCATACGTAGAAAACAAATAATCTTGATATCTTTGTAGATAAGAACTTCCAAATTCTCTATGGAGATATTGTTAAGATCACTTGCTAAAATTAGCTAGGACTCATAATTTTAAAATGAATTTGGGAAATTCTCACTAATGTATTCTTGATATTCTATCATGAACAACGATCTTTTCTTAGGATCATTATCACTGTGGATACAAAAATACTTACATCCAAAAATCTCTTTGATAATTGGATAGCTCAATGGCTCATCACAAAAATGAACATTTTCAAAATAGGGGGATACTCAATCACTAGTTCTTTCTACCTCACAAAATTGCTTTTCTATTATTAAAAATTGCCTTGGAGCCCTTGAATTTATATAGGCTTCAGATATTAATGCTTTCTACACGGTGTTATTTTTAAATATAATGAAATATATCCTTCATCATCATTAATGCCTGATATGCTCAATTCTACATAAATCACTCTTACCATATTTTGTATGCAATAATTAATAAACATCTATATTTGCATTAATTCTTGATATTCTACAAAGTCATTGCTAAGATCACTTGCGAAATTAGCCATGACACATTATTATTACAATTACATTGCATAAATGTTCATAAATGTATTCATTCTTTCTTTCTTTCTTTTGAGGGGAAAATGTATTCATTCTTGAGCATACATAGAAAACAAGTAATCTTGATTTCTTTCTAGATAAGGTCATCTTGATATCCTAGAGAGATCATTGTTAAGATTACTTGCTAAGGCCCTGCACGGGGTTTATTTCATGGATGCATTCCCTAGGGCTAGCTAAATATAATTTGGGACATAAGGAGATAATTTTATGTGAGATTTATTATTATTATTATTTAACTTTCTATATTATAATATTTTTTTGGTTTTAATAAGATTTTTTTTAAGGTGCAAAATTACTTAGTATTTAATTATCTAAGTTTTAATAATATCTCTTTAACAATTGATAATAGCTAATCTACTTAATCAATACAATTAAAATAATTTGAGAGTTTCAATTGGGTTATATTTCCATTTGCCCAATATTTTGGAGGCCTTTTTGATTTTAGAGGTAGGAGAAAGAATCTGAAATCCACTTATATTTTATTTAAATGATTTGTCATCCTACAATTTTTAAAGATTTTTGAATAATTGAGGGGCTTTTTTTATTTTTTATTTTTTTTATGGGGGCCTTGGGCCGAGCCTGCATTTATTTGGATACATTGATAGTTTTTTGAAAAGAAAAGTTTTATTTTTGGAAGGTGAGTCTGGGTGTTGACATGGTAAGTGACATATGGCAAAAATGCTTGAGGTGAAAGCCCAAGTGTGGAAACTATTTTGGACCAATGGATTGCTTGGCCCATCAATGCACTAGCTTGCTAAATACAAATGGGCCAACATCCGATCTTCTATTTTTCTTCTAAGTAGGTTTGAAGCCCACTAGGAGTTTCAAGGAACACAAAATGGTCCTTCGACAAGGAATCCTATAATTATGCACCTATGGCATATTAGTCGCTTACCACTTTAAGCTTTATATTAATTTGGTTGAAAAATCATTCTAGCATGTCTTTCCACATCTATCAGAGTTCTTTTGCATATTATGGAAGGTTCTTAATTTGAGACATTACTTTGAAAGATGAAGGTTTTAGCATCCATTTGTAAGTTGCCTGTTCTCCATATTTTTCACATTGCCTGTTCTCCATCTACTCCATTTTTCAATCACGTAAGTTGCATTTACTGATAATTTATATTTTATAATTTTTATAATAATAAAAAATAAAAAATATATTTATTTACTGAGATAGGCATGAACAATGTAACATATTATGGTCAAAGTAGCTCAAATCAATTGTAGGTTTATTTACTTGTAGAATAAGCAAATTAACAGAATAGTGTAATATATTGTTGTCCAAGTAGCCCAAATCAATTGTAAAACAAGTAAATTAACCCTAGGATATATTATGGTTAATTAGGATTTTCTAGTATATAAATTCTATATTGGGTTCATTGTATTACAAAAGCTTAATATTAACATGCAACCATCAAGGGCTTTCTACCGAATTCTAGGCCTTTAGATTTTGGCCATGGCCGTGAATCACAGCCCCACAAAACCTCTCACAACCTCTGCAACCAAGTTAACCGTTGTTCTTCACCTTGAAAACCCATCGTAGAAACGGCCACATTCAGATCGGATTCAACCCCCATCACAAATTCATTCACAACACCAAGCCACCATACAACAAGGCCACAATAGCCGCAGCACCATGGAAACATGCGCAGGAAGTATCCTATCTATATATTGGTAGGCAACACGAGGACATTGCAGTTGATGAAAGAGGTACAATGAAATTAATCTCCTCATTTAAGGTTTGCCAACAACTTGAAGCAACACATAGCATGGGTTAGAATAGCTTATGCTGCTACTTTGACGAAATACAGGAAGTGGAATTGAATGTATTAAATATTGATTTTGCAGAGATTAGAGAGACAATATAACATGAAAAATACTTTGTTTTGTTTTGTTATATAGCACATACTCTATGCCCCGTTGGAATTTGGAACCAAGAAATAAGCCACTTAGCAAGCAAAAACGTAAATTATTCATTTTATATGCGTCATTCAATTGTGAGATGCTTGTAACTTGCAAGGATGCTTAAACGATAATTTGACGGCCAGCAAGCATTCCTATAAATAAAGGTAGAAAAACAAAAGCATCAACAACAAAAAATAACTAAAACAAACACGGACAAGTTCTATTGGACAAGAAGCTTCGATGTTTCATTTTTGAAAGTTATGACACTTTTTTTTTTTTTTTTTTTTTCACTCCGCTGGGGATCGAGGGGATACAATGATATATACTTTTATTATTGAGGAAACGATTCTTGGACTGATTTCTTTCTCCAAACTATCTGAACATGCAATACATATGTGCTCCCCCAGCCTTCAAGAAACAACCAATTATAATCAGATATAATTCGAAAAATATGGATTGAGTAAGAAACAAATATACATAACTTTTAAATAAATAAATTAGTAATATTCGCGCAAGAACAAAGGTAGGATATAAATTTTAAAAAGTAACAACTTACCCATTGAGTTTACGAAAACAATATTATAGGAGACACTCATGATATTCTATCATGAACAATGACCTTTTCTTTGGGCCATTGGCATCGTTAACACAAAAATATTTGCGTCCAAAAATCTCTCTTAAAATTGGATAGCTCATAAAAAAGATGAACATTTTCAAAAAAGAAGGGTACTCCATCACTATTTTTTTTGAACTCACAAATTGGTTTTCTTCTATTGAAAACTGATTTGGAGCCCTTGGGTTTATATAGCCATAAAGTTATAAATGCTTTCTACATGGTATTTTTTTTTTTTTTTTAATTTAAGAAATTTTAAAATTAAGAAATATAACTATGCAACAACTAATAAACATTTGTATTTTTGCAAATGCTCACAAATGTGTTCTTTGTTGAGCACACGTAGAAGGTAAGAAATCCTAATTTCTGTCTAGGTAAGGCCTTCCTAATATACCACAAAGATATTGCTAAGATCACCTACTAATATTAGTTAGGACTCATAATTATGATTAAAATTTGGAAATTCTCACAAATTCGAAATTTGTTCTTTCTTGAGCTAGCATACGTAGAAGACACTTAAAATTGATTTCTTTCCAAATAAGGTCATGCATAAAGTTTATCTCATGCGTTCCTTATGAGGACTTTCCTTGAAAACACAGATAATTTTTTGCACATGAAAGTTTTATTTTATAATAATTTTTGGAAGGTGAGCCTAGGTGTTGAAGTGGTAGGTGACATACATAAAAAATTAAAAATGTTAAGGTGGCATTTGGTTTGCCGTGATATTACATTATGTCGTAATATTACGTTATTATAATATTATATATATATATATATATATTAATGTAGTTTCAATAAAAAAATACAACATTATATTGTTTAGGAAGATGATGAGATTAAAATATGTGATATATTTTGTAATTTTAAATTATGATAATGTTAGAAAAAATAAAATAAACCAAAAATTTTAATATCATATTATCATAATATGCATTATATTAAGAGCATATCACAATAAACTAAATGCCCTCTTAAGGTAAAAGCCAGGCGTGAAAATTATTTTGGTCCTATTGGTTGCTTAACCCATCAGTGCACTAGAGCACTAGCTGGGCTAGACATAAATGGGCCAAACCAACCCCTATAAGATCTATTCTTCTTGTAAGTGAGTTTGAAGCCCACTAGTAATTTCATGGAACAAAAAATGGCCCTTGGATAAATCCTGTAATCACAAGTCTATAATATATTGGTATGTTACCGTTGTAATATGTAAGCTTTATCCTTTGATTAGCAACTCCTACTCATTGAAGGATTTCTTTTTCACATCTATCAGAGCACTTTCTTTTGCATCTTGTGGAAGGTTAATAATTGGAGATACTACCTCAAAAGATGAAGGCTTCAGCATCCATGCATTGCCTCATATGTTTCACACTACATCCTTTGCTTATTCTCCGTCTACTACCTTTTTCAATCACCCAACTTGCATCAAGCTGCATTACCAGTAGCATAGTCTTCTATGACTTTGGCAATCAAAAATTCCCCCACACCAGTTACAACAAATTCCCCAGACATTCAAGTCGAACGGAAAATATTGGAAAATTTGTAAGCAAAATGTCAGTGGAATTTAACTGATGAAATATTGATTTTGCAGAGATTTGAGAGAGAAATTTTAACACACACACACACACCAAAAAAAAAAAAAACTTTGTTTTGTTTTGTGATATAAAATATTGGGAGAAGAGTGCGAAATCAAGCAAAATAAGCCATATTTGTTTTAATATTAGGATTTGATTTTTCACAAAGGTATTTCAGGAAACATATTTTACAAATGATGCAATATACAATTACTAATTCTACAGAGCTACTAATGTCATGTTATTAACTGAGCATTACGAACAAAGCCCTCTTGAAAGAGGATTAATGGAATTGATCTAGCCACTGTCATAGATGTACATATGGTATATGCCCCCATTGGCAAAGAGTTTGATAATTCTCCATGCAAAAGAATCAGCTTCCCTCATGCTAAATTTGATTATGAATTGACATGAGAGCGTAGATAGCTAGCTAGACAGTAATATTTTATTGCCAAAGTGTGGCTTTTTATGATCATGGAGTTAATCTCATCAGATAAGGTTGCAGCCAACTTGAAGCAACACATGGCTAGCATGGGTTGGGATATGAGAATCTCTCTTCCAATTATAGATAATATATTAATAATTGCCTCAGAGTAATCTCAAATTGGCTATATACTTTCCCCTCTAAAAAAATAGTGACTATATACAACGAATGAAGTGGAAAGGCCACATAAATTAAAGCCACAAAGAAGAATGGGTCTCAGGACATCAAAGCTTTTTATTTGTAATTCAAACAAGGATGGAGATAGTAGCAGAGCTAGGATTTTGGTTCAATGAGAGAAAGATTAAAATATAAGATTGAAAGTAAAAATAATTTGAAAAATAAAATTTCAATCTAGACTCGATATTATAATTAAATTTTTCCATAATCTTAATTAAGTAATTTAACTACAAATACAAATTTTTAATCAATAAAATGAAGAAACAAAATTAGTTAATAGTTAACAAGAATCAAATTAAGAGATTGATTTTACTCAAAAAAATAATAATTAAGAGATTAATTTAAATACATAAAATTTAATTATGTAATTTAATTTCTTAAAATAATTAAATTGAGAAAATAAATAAATGAAAAGTGTTAAAGAATATAACAATATATCTGTAAAGTTTTTTTTTTTTTTTAATACAAGATAAAATTTTTACTCTAACATAATCTAAGTATATATGTGTCTGAAACTCCCTCCTAGAGACTTGAACTCTGAACTTTGCCCTCCACATTCTACAAGCATTTATACTAATGGAGTGACCACTGCTCAAAGAGTGTGCGGTGGTTAAATTTTTTTTTTTTTTAAAGAGTAAATCTATAAAGTTGTACACGTGTTTCACTGTCTTAAATGCATTTAAAAAATCATGTATAATTCAATTTTTTAGCTTTATTCTTCCAACTAGTTAAATTTTGGATTTATAAAAAGTATTAAATTTTGAAACTGTAAAAAAATTAAGAGATAGAAGAGAAAAATGTTAGGGCTCTAGGGGTTTTTGTTTATAAGTATTCTAGGTTTTAGACTTTTAGTGTCAATATAAAAAGACATAATAGTTTTTTAGAACGGGCAAATTAATATGTTTTTGATAACCTATTTATTTATTTACTGAGATGGGCAGGGATAGCGGGGGTGAAGCCTAGACATAATGTGTATGTTATTAATCATTTGTAAAACTTAACTCCAATTTCTGGACATAGTGTAAGATAGAGATATGTCTATCTAATCTTAACAAATGAATGAACCAATAATTGAAAGTGGAATAAATGAAGTTTAATTCCTTTTTAATTTTTTTTTTTTTAAATGAGGTATAATTCCTCTTATGGAAGACCTAAACTTAAACTAGCAGATAAATCAATGCATCATAAGAAGCAAAATCATGAAATATACCCTAATAATAATCCACAACTTCTAACAATTAAATTATCAATAAAAAATTGCATAATCTATAAAAACTTTAGTATTCCTAAAATTGTACAAATCTAGCAGCAATAACACTAAGAAAAAGTGAGAGAGAGAGAAAGAGAGCTGATGATTTTATTGTCACTGTGGCTGTTGAGGCTACCTGGAGTCGCTGTTGTTGCCTAGGTTCACAAGAGCTGATGGGTTTGGTCTTTTTAGGTTCGCATGTGAAGGAACTAAGGAGATTTGGATCTGGGTTCACCGCCCCTAGAGCCTTCGCCACTAGTGCTGCCGCCACCGCTGAGATGAGGGGTTTGGGTTTGTGAGGTTTTAGTTTGTGGGAACTCTGAGTTTTCTGTCGTGAGGTTTTGTTTTTAGATTTTAGGATTTTGGCTGAAACTATGTTGTTTAGGGAGAGGTTTTTGTTTTATGTTTAGCCTTGATACGATGTAGTTTTGATGCATGCCAGCTCTTTGCTTGGTCAACACTAAAATGACTGACAAGTTTTAAAAGCTGAATTGCAAAAATAAAACACATCAGTATGATGATATGTCACTTAACAGTAAAAATTAATAATGGGATGAATTGTTAACGAAACAAAACTTCAGGGTGTAAAATCAAGTTTTTAAAATTTTGAGATGTAAAATTTAGTCATCTCAAATTTTAAAAATGTAATTTGCAATTTACCCGAAACCAAAATACAAACATAAAAACATGTGTTTGATTAAAAAAACCAAAATACAGACATAAAAACATAAAAGTGGAGTTCAATATCACAAGCTATTGCCATGTCAGCCTAGCTACATAGCTTGTCGTATCAATTTCAATGTAGGGTAATTGACACAAGATAATCTTTGGTAAGTGGGTTTGAAGCCCACTAGTTTTTTGATGAAAACACAAAATGGCCCTAGGATAGATCCAATATGCCCCACTAGTCTATCTCGCACCCCAAATTTTTACATTTACACCCGTTGCCTATTCCCTAATTTTTATACTCCCTTTGCAGCTCGCATCAAGGGTGCTTTTCTATGCATAAGAAGCATTGCCACTTGGTTTAGCCTCAAGGGTTTTAGATCTCTATATCGTACAAATGTGTATTATGTATTAGTTTCTTTTCCTTGCTAATTAACAAAATAAATGCTTTTCATAATAAATAATAAATAAATAAAACAAAATAAAAGCTTTGATACCCCTAAACCTTTACCATTTCATTGTGCTCTTTCTCTCATCTTTTGGCCCTACCAAAAATCATTGGTTATTAAATAAATCTTGATTGCCAACGACATTCTTCGACTACCCAAACAAAAGAGTAAATTGTCATATGCAATAGAAGAAATGAGTAATCTGTATGATACTATTGTCAAATTATGATTGAAGTAATATTATTTTCACATGGTTTACTACTAACACTATTTATAGTCCTCTATGGCTTTACTAATCATAAATTCCCCCACGCCACTTGCAACAATTTCCCAAGAAATAACCTATCATGTCAATCATGAAATACTGGGAAAAAAAAATTCAGCAAAATGTTATAGTGGAATTGAACTTATGAAATATTGATTTTGCGGAGATTTAAGAAAGAAAAATTGACATGAAAAATACTTTGTTTTGTGATATAACACACTGGGAGAAGAGTGAGAAATTAAGCAAAATAATCCTTTTTTTTTTTAATATTAGGAATTGATTTTTCACAAAGGTAATTTAGGTAACCTACTTTACCTATGATGCAATATATAATTACTGATTCTATCCATCCCCAATAAGATGAAAGGATTAATGGAACTGATCTAGCTAGCCACTGTTGTAGTTGAACATAGCCATATGCCCCATTGGCACCAAGAAATAAACCATTTAGCAAGCAAAGAGTTTGCCAAGATTCAGAAAATTAGCGTCCCTCATGCTAAATTCTCTCTACCACTGTTACCCTCAACAGTCACCTTGCGGGCCTGCGGCCAAGGTACGGTGGACAAATCATCATCTGTGGATATAAGACCTACCTCTAATCTCAAACTGTATATAAGATTGAGCTTTCCACTGTACAGAAAAAAGAAGAAGAAAAAAAAAATGTAACTCCAAATGAATAAAATAAAATAAAAACTAGAACTTTAAGAGCAAGTAAATTTCTAGATGGCCTCTAAAACTAGCACTTTTTTTTAATAGAAATGCTATAATATTTTTACAACTCTTTCACAATAAATTCTAAATGGTATGTTATTACTTATTGACAGGCAAAAAAATAGCTTCAATGAGTTTCAAATTAGAACCAGTAACAATTTATCACCTAGGATTTATTGTGAAAATATTGTAAAAATATTATGGTTATAGCACTTCTCTTTTGTTAATGGCTCATAAAGAAAAGTGTTACATCTACAACATTTTTACAACAATCATAAATTCATAGGTGATAAGTTGTTATTAGTTCTAATTTGAATACACAATTTATATATTTTTTTTTTGCCTACCAATAACTGTCAATAATAACCTGCTACTTTTTAAATTTGTTATAAAAATATTGTAAAAATGTTGTGAATATGGCATTTCTCAATCTTAAAACTACAGTTGCTTTTCTCAAAAAATAAAAATAAAATAAAATAAAATACAGTTGCTATTGATAAAGCAACACTCACTAGTCACGACCTAAAGTATATATTTGGCTTTAAATAAGGTAATGAATTTAAACTTTAGACTAATTTACTCATTTCCATTAAGATAACTTTTATTCATTTTAGACTAACTTCAATTAGATGCCAAATTCATGCTAATCACTCGCATCAGGGATTTCTTTCCTTGTTTTGGGAGAATCATACGCATTAGGGATAAATTTCCATTAAAGTGGCGTAGACAGGTATTGGTACTAATGTAATTCCTCGCCAAAAAAATGTAATTCCATGAATATCCAAACATAAGCATTCCTTTTATATGTGTCATTCAATTACGAGATTCTTGTAACTTGCAAGGATGCCTAAATAATTATTTTTCCGCCAGTAAGCTCTGCCTAAAAAAAAGAAGAAGAAAAAAAATTGAAAGAAAAGATTTTTTTTTTTTTTTTTTGAGAAAAGAAAGAAAAGAAAATAAAGACAACAGGAATTGGAGAAGTGCTACTGGACCAAATAAGCTTCAATGTTTCTCTACAACTTTTTTTTTTTTCTTTTCACTCTGCTGGTAAAATGTTTTTATTTACGGGGATACAATGTTTATTAATTTATTCTCGTAAATTTTTCTTGGACCGGTTTCCTTCTCCAAGTTGTCCGAACATGAAATGTTTATGGGTTCCTCTAGCCTTCAAAAAATAACCAATTATAATTAGATACAATTTGTCAAATATGGATCGAGAAAGAAAAATATATATATGACTAAAAATAAATAAATCAATTACTAATATTCATACAATAACAAAGAGTTTGGAATATAAAGTCTAAAACAAAACCGCCTACCTGTTGATGGTATGAGAAACATATTATAGGAGACACTCATGATATTCTATCATGAACAATGACCTTTTCTTTGGGCCATTAGCATTGCTAACACAAAAATACTTGCATCCAAAAATTTCTCTTATAATTGGGTAGCTCATAAAAAAGATAAATATTTTCAAAAAAGAGGGATATTCCATTACTATTTCTTTTGAACTCACAAAATTGCTTTTCTTATATTGAAGAATGACTTGGAGCCCTTGGGTTTATATAGGCATAAAGGTATAAATGCTTTCTACATGGTATTTGTTTGTAAATACTATGAAATATATTCTTTATCATCATTAATTAATACAGGATATGCTCAATTCTTCATATTATCATGCTTCCCGTATTTTATAATCTTTTAATTTATTATTATTATTTTTTTTTGGGTAAGCAAGCTCAACCAACTATTCTACAACTAATAAACATTTGTATCTACAATTATTGATATTTACAAATATATCGCTAAGATCACTTGCTAAAATTAACTAGTACATAATTATTAATATTACATTTTGCAAATGCTCACAAAATATGTTCTTTCTTGAACATACGCAGAAGACAAGTAATCTTAATTTCTTTTTAGATAAAGCCTTCTTAATATTTCACATAAATATTGCTAAGATCACTTACTAAAATTAGATAGCACTCATAATTATGATTTAATTTTGAAAATGCTCAGAAATTTGTTCTTTCTTAAGCATACTGATACTGCATACGCAGAAGAAACGTAAACTTGGTTTTTAAAATAAAGCCCAACATAAGGTTTATCTCTGGATCCATTCTTTCAAGAACTTTCCTTAAAAACTCTATTAATTTTTTGTTTGTAAAAGTTTTATTATTTTTATATTTTTGGTGGGGGAGCCTGAGTTGATGTGGAAAATGACATATGGCAAAAATGCTAGAGGTACAAGTGAAAACTATTTTGGTCCAATGGGTTGCTTAGCCCATCAATGCACTAGCTGGATTAGATATAAATGGGCCCAAACAACCCTTATGAGATTCTCTATGCTTCTTGTAAGTGAATTTGAAGTCCAATAAGAAGTAATTTTTAGGTATTTTTAGAGTACCGAAAATTATACTCATTTCTCTCATATTTATGATGAGGTTTACTAATTAAATTCATAGTGAAGTCTACTCTGAATATAAGAGAAAAGAGCATCAATTCTCTATACTCTAAAAGTATCTAAGAATTTTCCCTCAATAAGAATTTCATAGAACACAGAAAGACCCTTGGACAAATCCTATAATCACAAGTCTATGATATATTAGTATGTTACCACTGTAAGCTTTTATCTTTTGATTGCCAGCTTCTCATTCAAGGATTTCTTTTTTACATCTATCAGAGGCAGAGCACTTACTTTTGCGTCTTGTTGAAGGTTAATAATTGGAGATATTACCTCTAAAGATGAAGGCTTCAGCATCCATGCATCGCCTCACATGTTTCACACTAACCCTTCGCTTATTCTCCATCTACTACTACCCAACTTGGGTCAAGCTACTTTTCCATGTGTAAGAAGCATCGCCACTTAATTATATGGTGAAAACTAAAAAGTACATATTATGCATTAGTCTTCATTTTTGTTTGATTCAAGTAACAAATTAAAAGCATTAGAGCCTATTTGGTATTATTGTTTAAACAACAGTTTTTGTTGTTTAAACACTACAACACATATTTTTACAGCACTTTTTCACTCATACATATTTCTACAATACTTATAATACATTACTAGAAATCTCTTGCTAAACAACCTTTAACATTCCAAAACCTCATTCCTCTTTGTTGCTTTGATTCGCGTAACCTTTCCACAGTATCTGATGTACCTTTCTGTCATCTTTCTTCAGACCTCACCAAAATTTAATGGTTGCTAACAACTTGAAGCGACATATACCATGGCTTGGGAGTTGGGACTTGGGATAGTATTTGCTATTGCTTTAACGAGAATCTCTTTACTAACTGTAGATAATAACTTGTCTTTTTACCTTAGTAATTTTTTCCAAACTCTTTCTTTGATCTCCATAAATATTTTCTTCTTTGATCTTCCTATTATGAAAGGTATCTTAAATATTTTTCACGTTGTTTCACTTCTTGGACTCGTAGGTTGCTTCTGATTTATTCCTTTTATATCACTTCTTGTGTTTTTAATTGAAAAACAAGTTAGACTTCTCTCCTCTCTCAAAAAAAAAAAAAAAGTTACTTCTCTCTATTTATCTTTTGTCATATGTTTCTTTAGATTCTTCAAATTATCCAACATTCTTTCACACCTGCCCTACAAAAGAGTAAATTGCTATTTGCAAATATAGAGTAATTCATGATATAATGTGATTCTATGAGTTTTCCTCTTTATCTCCACATTTTAAGGAAATCATGTAGCTATATGGAATACATTTTAGATACACACAGAAGTAACATATTAAATCAAAAATGCTAGAAACATAATTTTTTTCACAATATCTAAGGTGGTGGATTGTGATTGCTACTGTAGACAGGAAAAATTCCCGACCTATCACAAGCTGACACGTCACACTACCAAGTCCACAAAATACGGCCAATTACAAAACGCCGCGTATTGCTGCTAGGTTTTGCTATCATTACTCAGAAACCAATAGAAATTTGCCAAGTGTCATGCAAAAACCAATCACACATCATCGCACGTGTAAGCGATGACATAATCAGCTTCGCACGTGTAAGCGATGACATAATCAGCTTCGCACGTGTAAGCGATGACATAATCAGCCTCGCACGTGTAAGCGATGACATAAGCGGACCAATCAAGCGCTGCCACGTGTCACCAATCAAGCTCCGCCACGTGTCACTTACCTACCCCTAAACTCCTATAAATAGAAGCCTTCCTAAGGCATTTGAAGGGGTCTGAGCGGAGGAGATCAAAGAGATTTGGAGAGGACCAGACCATTGGAAGCACTCAGAAGTCCAGAAGCTCTGCCGGAACCAAGCTCTAAAGCCTCCAAGAACTTCAAGAACTTCAACTTCGAATACGAAGAACATTCGAAGGAAAATCATCCAAATCATCCGCCTAGATCCAAAAGTTTACTGGAATCAAGCTCAAAAGCCTCCAGAAACACCAACAAATTACAAATCAGCGAAGCTCTACGGATTCAAGCCTCTAAAGCCCCGAAGAACTTCCACCACAAACCTTCGAATACAAAGAACATTCGAAGAGGAATCATCCAAATCGTATTCCTAGATCTCAAAGTTCACTGGAATCAAGCTCAAAAGCCTCCAGAAACCTCACAAACCACAAATCAGTGAAGCTCTACGGATTCAAGCCTCTAAAGCCCCGAAGAACTTCCACCACAAATCCAAGAACACGAAGAACACACGAAGAACACGAAGAACGTGAAGAACAAAGGATTTCTAACAAGCTCATAGCCAGAGATTCATTGTAATTCCGTTTCAGCAATCTTCGATCCATCCCTCAGCCAAATTGAAGGATACTTTGTGTTTAAGTGAAAATCACATTACCACAAATCCAATTAACAAATCTTTCAAGGAGATCGAATCAGAGGATCACTCTTTTGTAATCAACAGAGAATTGTACCACACAATTCATCAATACAAATTCACATTTGTGATACTATTTTTACTTGTTTGACTTATTTCGAACCGAGAAATTTAGTCGTCCACATATTCTGGCACGCCCGGTGGAACATCTCTGCCTCTCATCTCCTTCTCCTTTAAAGAAAGAAATCTTCATCATCTTGCTACCAGCTCAAATGGCCACTAGCAAGAACATTCAAGCTTCAACAGCTTCTTCAACTAAACTTGGTACGGCTACCACCAACAACTACATTGGTGTAATCAATTGTAGCCAACCCAAAGCAAATAATCAACTTCAATCTCAATCAACCAAGGAAGCCAAGGTCCAGACAATCATCTCCTTAGACCCTCTTACAAGAAACAAGGTCATCAACAAGGACACCTCCACCTTGGAACACCTCAAGTATGGGGGCAAATCCCCTTCTTCCTTCACAAGAAGTTGGTCACACGATCTTTCTCCCATCAAAGGGAACCCACAAAATGAGATTTCATGTGCTCACTTCAATTCACTTCCTTCTCCATCATCTTGGGAAGTTGTGTCAGTCATGATGACTAACACCTCTACAATAGAAGAAAAGATGGTTGAAATGGAACAAAGGGTCGTCCTTCTCACAAAAGCACTTGAAGATAAGGACCTTCAAATTGCAACTTTAATGAACAAACTCGAAGTACAAGATCTTGGTGAATCAAGCCATGGTCATAAATTCACATCTGCGAAGGATGACGAAGGGAGAGAAATTGAAAACACTCCCCGACGAGAACAATCTACTTCGGTTGCTTCGTTGTCAGTCCAACAATTACAAGACATGATAACAAATACCATCCGAGCACAATATGGAGGTTCTTCTACAAGTTCTCTCACATATTCAAAACCTTACACAAAGCGCATCGACAACATGAGGATGCCAAATGGATATCAATCCCCCAAGTTCTTGCAGTTTGATGGCCATGGAAATCCTAAGCAACACATTGCTCACTTTGTAGAAACTTGTGAGAACGCAGGGACTCAAGGAGGCCTTCTTGTAAAGCAATTTGTCCGTTCGCTCAAAGGAAATGCCTTTGATTGGTATACAGACTTAGAATCCGAGTCAATCGATAGTTGGGAACAACTTGAAAGAGAGTTCCTCAATCGATTCTACAGCACACGACGCACGGTAAGCATGATGGAGCTTACTAATACCAAGCAATGGGAAGATGAGCCGGTGGTCGATTATATCAATCGATGGCGTTCTTTGAGTCTAGATTGCAAGGATAGACTTTCTGAAATTTCTGCTATAGAGATGTGCATCCAAGGCATGCATTGGGGACTTCTTTACATCCTTCAAGGGATAAAGCCTCGAACATTTGAAGAGTTAGCAACTCGTGCACACGACATGGAGTTGAGTATTGCTAGCCATGGAAGTACAAACCCTTCCATACCTGAGGAAAGCAAAAGGGAAGTAAGGAGGAATGATAGGAATGCAAAAGTCAGCCTCAAAGACCCAATGGTTGTTAACACTACCGAAGTTAAGGTTCCAAGAAGAGAAGCGAAGGCAAATGAAAAACAGCTTGAAGGATGGCAAAAGAACGAAGTGCGTCGCCTAACTTTTAAGGAACGTGAGCAAAAAGCATATCTGTTCCCTGATGAAGATGTGCCAAACATCTTAGAACAATTATTGCAATTGAAGCTGATTGAATTGCCAGAATGCAGGCGACCACAAGACATAGGGAAAGTTGATGACCCTAACTACTGCAAATATCATCGCATCATTGGCCACCCAATCCAAAAATGCTTCGTCTTCAAAGAACAAATCATGAAGCTTGCCAAAGAAAACAAGATTGATCTAGACTTTGATGAAGTTGTCGGGTCAAACCATGTGACCGTTGCTTGTGATGTACTTCCAACTTTCAAGCAAGGGGCAAACACCCATGAAACTTACAAATTGATTAACAATGATGGCATAAGGATCGGCCCCATCAATGGGAAGTTCCTTAAACACTTCTACGCTTGAACATCAAGGATTGCTCCTTGGCAAGAGCTTAAACTGCCCACTGTAATGCTGCAAGGGTACATGATGTCTTCCCATTACCTTTGAAAGCATACTAATAAAGAGAAATTAATCTCACTCTATGTCACCAATTGCTAGTGTGGCGTAGTGGTTGGATGCCCAAGTCGCCCTTGAGAGGTCTCGGGTTCGATTAGTGGTGATACCCACTATTACACACTGAGCCCTCCTTTTTTGCAAAAAAACAAAAAAATCATTCGAACTACGTAATGACTTGATCCCTCTCTGGGGTACGTAGGCAACTTGGTATCACTTACTAAGTTCAGTCACATGAAAAGAAGAAAGATTGTCAGGCTAGCTTGAAGAGTTTTCCAACGATCAATATGCTTTTGGAATCCCTTTAATTGGCAGGCGTTGCTTAAGATCAGTCAATTGCTCACTACATGATGCTCGAAGATCATTGTGGTGGAAAATGGCAGCTGCAAAGAGTTAGTGTTACTCAGCTTTCCTTGAACTAATGATAAACATAAGTTAGTTCTTGGTTGTAGAGCAAAATAAAATCTTCAACCACTTTTGCAAGAAATGAAGTTTGCATGGCATTGCCTATCTTCTGTGGACATCCTCCCATGTCTCTAAAGTATGCTTTGCATCATTTATTTCCTGGGGGCATCTTTTTGTACCTTGCAAGTCTAAGCCACATCATCTTTCTTCTAGGTTGTGCCACTTCACAACTCCAAAATTTGAACCACATCATCTCCCTTCTAAGTGGTGCCATTTCACATCATATCTCTGAAATTTGGACAACGTCACCTTCCTCCAGCATCTAAAGTTGGTGTTGAAGTTGGTGTTGCGTCATCTCTCCTCTAAGGGCATGTTCGTGCAATATCAAAGTCTTGGCGGCATTCTTCTCGCATCTTCAAGATCTTGTTGGCATCATCTTTGCATCTTCAAAGTCTTCGTAAGAGCTTCTTGAAACTTAAAAGTTTTATTGGCATCTCCTTGCATCTTCAAAATCTTAATGAGAGCTCCTTTCATCTTCAAAGTTTTGGTGGCAATCTTCTCAAAACTTCAAGGGTTCGTTGGCATCTTCAAAGTCTTAATGAGCTCCTTGCATCTTCAAAATCTTGATGACATCTCTAAAATCTTGTTGTCTGGCGATAATACTATGTATCCTTGATGTTTGAACTTTGTCGCCTTTAAAAATTGGCGCTAATGCAACTTCAAAGGCCAATATTGGCGCGACTTCAATTCAGAGGAAGTGTTGATGAGATGTCATGGCAAAGACGAATATTGGCGTGGCTGCGCCGCAAGTGAAGTGTTGACGTGGCTTCATGTTGAAAAGGCTTCATTAAAAAAGACGAGTGCAAATATTGTTTCAGTAGACAAGTAATGGTGATGCTTCAATGCAAATGCAAGAGCTGGCCCAGCTTCATGACAAAGACAAGTGTGGATCACCTTCATACAAAAACAAGTGCTAGCATATCTTCATGGTGAAGACTCTTGATGTGACTACGTTGCAAAGACTCTTGAGATGGTTGTGTTGAAAAGACAAGTGTTGGTGCGGCTTAATTGCTAAAGAAAACTGTGCTGCAAAACAAAAACAAGCAACAAAAAATTTTGTCAGGAAAAGGTTTCATAGCACATAATAAAAAAATAAAAAAAATAAAAAATAAAAAAAAAAATCTTGAAAGCTGGAGAAGAAGACTGAAGGCTAGGAATGCCTAAATGAACGAAGCCAATCTCACGTCTTATATAGAGCACTTTTGCTAAACTAGCAGACAAGAAAAATGAAGAAAGTCAGCAAACCATTAAATGGTTCCACCAACCAACCAGTGAAAAAAATTTTCACATTTCAGACATGAAAATAGCAGAACCTCGAAGTCAAATTTTGCAAACTTAAATGCACTCAAAATCAAAGAAGACTGCACCAAATGTTGAAATGAAGGATGACATACAGAAAACGGTGGCTCATCACCCACCTAAAGACTTACAAGTCAAAACCTTGGCATCATCCTGTCAGGGCGGCCACTGCCAAAGCAGACCAAAAAAGCCCTTAAGTCCAACAACGGCCCGCGGCCTTCTCTGTCAAATTTGTGCAAATCAGTTCAGGATTTCACAAAACTGAACCCACAGAGACCTTAAACAGCCTCCGATTTACAAAACCCAAAAAATTCGATCCCAAAAGCCTTGCCACGCGCCTCCACGCGCCGCAAAGAGTTTCCGAAAATCGCGCCCTCATCCTTCAAATCTGTGCAAATCTGATCCAAATTTCACAAAACTGACCCTACAGGGATCTTCAACGGCCTTAGATCTATGAAACCTGAAAATTTCAGGTCCAAAACATGAGGCACGCGCCCCCACGCGCCACCAGATGCGTCGGAAGTCCTAGTCTCCGATTCACGCGCTGTCACGCGCCACTCCACCAATTCACGCGCTCACACGCGCTGGCTGTTCTCACACGCGCTTACACGCGCCTCTATGACGTCATGGATGACGTCATCATCCAGAACCACGGTCTGACCCGTTTGACCCGAACCAACCCGGAAGTCTGACCCGGTCCGAACCGCCTGCACCCTAAAAAAAAAATAATAAAAAAAAAAAGAAAAAAAAAAGAAAGAGATTAAAAAAAAAATACCTTGACCAAGTTTGACCTTTGACTTTGACCAAAAAGCCAAAATTTTTAAATGGGGCCTGTCTCACTCAGTTTTTCGAGTACATTCCGATTTTGGGATCCGTTTCTCCATTTGAAGCTCGAAAATTGCGCAAACGTCCAATTTTCAGAAAGTTGACTTTTGTAAAAATTTTGACCAAAAAGTCAAAATTTTCAAGACGGACCTGTCCCACTCAGTTTTTCAAGTACATTCCAATTTTGGGATCAGTTTCTTCATTCGAAGCTTGAAAATTGTGCGAACGACCAATTTCTAAAAAGTTGACTTTTGCATAAATGTTGACCAAAAAGTCAAAATTTTTGAGATGGACCTATCTTGCTCAATTTTTCGCGTACATTCCAATTTTGGAGTCCGTTCCATCATTTGAGACTCGAAAATTGCACAAATAACTCAATTCCAAGCTAGTTGATTTTTGTGTTGAATTCAACCCAAAGTCAAGGTTTTCGAGCCAGACTTGTCTTGCATAGTTTTTTTTTGTGACTTGGAAATCACCAATCTAATTCACATCTCCGAAGCACTGACAATGTCCAAAACTAAAACTCCCAAGATCAAGATTCGAGATTCATCCATTTAGTTTGGATCCCCTCAAGGTTATTCTCCAGACTTCATCAAGGCCTCCCTTTCAAAAGTACAGATGAACTCTCACAAGTGTGTCTTAAACTTGAAATCACATCGGGTCACCCGTCCAACCTACCATTCCCCTTTCGGTGCCAAACATTCCCACCTACCATTTGGCACCTACCAGTCGGGAATCTACCATTCTCACCAAAAATTTCCATCCGCCATTCTCGGCTACTCCATCTACCATTCTTCATCTCTCTGCTATAAATAGAAGGGCCGGATTCAACAAAAACTCATCCAGAAAAACACTGAGTCATGAAATGAAGATTTGCTTCTTTCAAATTTTCAAGTCCTCCTTCTCACAGCCATTTCTCACTATGGCTTCATCATTCTCAACACTTAGCAACCAAAATTGCTTCATAATCAGTTTGAAATCAACCCTCTCATGGTTCGGTAGAAACCCTCATCACAGCATCATTGTAGTTTTGAGATCCAAACAAATTTGGTTTCTCCACCTAACAACCACCTTTGTCCATAGAATTATTCATAACAAGGCCTGCATTGTGGTTCCACGCTTCTTCAGATTTGGTTGGCTAGGAAATCCAAGTCCAGCAGAGACACCAGTTCCTAATCTTAGGTCTCCCGCAGTCTCTTTCCAATTGTTTGGCCTTCCAACAGAAGCAGTGGTCCGGAACAAACAGCAACTTGGCTGGTTTTTAGGACCAGAATCACAAGTTAGCTCCATCTTTCATTTTTCTGTGCCTTTCCAACAAGTAGCAGTAAGTGAAGATGGTAAAAAGTGTTAGGGTATCCTACAAATTGTTTTCCATCCAACACTTGAAACAACTTTCAAGGCACCAGCTCATCAGAGTTCAGCCTTTGGGGCTGGTAAATGGTCACCAGAGCCTTATTCCATGTCCCCACCACTATGGGACTCGAAGGTCATCGTTGCTGGTACCTCAAAACATACTTTCTGGAATTACTCCAACTTAAATTCAACTTGAAGTATTTCAGAATGCACTTTTCTGAAATTACTTCAACGTAATGTCTGTCAGTATGGTCCAATCACGCATGCACATTCTACGACTTACTGTCAGACCACATGCAACATACAGTCAGTCCCATATTCAAAGGTGTATCTCCTAGAAACACCTACACCAGAGGGGCCCCAACATACAGGACCAGTACCACGGTGGCGTATGTTTCACCCATTCGCTTTGCTTCATCCCCGTCTTCTTCACCACCACCACTGTCACTTCAGAATCTGTAAGCTTCTGAAATTACTTCAATCCGGGTAAAACGATGACGCAAGCGCACTCAATCACTTTCCCACATGGCCTCGCCGTAATCCGAAGTATACTCTTCTGATATAACTTCACCAGCGGCTCTTAAAAGCACGAGGCTAGCCCCGTGGCTCCGCATGCTGTACCCAGCCACCATCCTCGCATCTTCCCCATCTTCTACACCATGTGATCGCCGCCAACGATCCAGAAACACTCTTCTGAAGTTACTTCAACTTAACCTCTGCTGAGAAGGTTCGGTCATGCAAGTACATTCAAATACAGGCAGACCCCTTTTCGGTCTTACCAAATCCTTTCATATGGGTGGGTCTACTCCTCGGAAATTATCTCATCCTGCTAAAAGCTCCGCCACCTTCAATTACTTCATTTGGAGAGCCAGGAGTAAAAGTCTGTTTTCGAAACTCATTCCCACACCACGCTCTGAAACTATGTGTGTGAACGAGTCTCGAGGGGGCATTTGTAGACAGAAAAAATTCCCGACCTATCACAAGCTGACACGTCACACTACCAAGTCCACAAAATACGGCCAATTACAAAACGCCGCGTATTGCTGCTAGGTTTTGCTATCATTACTCAGAAACCAATAGAAATTTGCCAAGTGTCATGCAAAAACCAATCACACATCATCGCACGTGTAAGCGATGACATAATCAGCTTCGCACGTGTAAGCGATGACATAATCAGCTTCGCACGTGTAAGCGATGACATAATCAGCCTCGCACGTGTAAGCGATGACATAAGCGGACCAATCAAGCGCTGCCACGTGTCACCAATCAAGCTCCGCCACGTGTCACTTACCTACCCCTAAACTCCTATAAATAGAAGCCTTCCTAAGGCATTTGAAGGGGTCTGAGCGGAGGAGATCAAAGAGATTTGGAGAGGACCAGACCATTGGAAGCACTCAGAAGTCCAGAAGCTCTGCCGGAACCAAGCTCTAAAGCCTCCAAGAACTTCAAGAACTTCAACTTCGAATACGAAGAACATTCGAAGGAAAATCATCCAAATCATCCGCCTAGATCCAAAAGTTTACTGGAATCAAGCTCAAAAGCCTCCAGAAACACCAACAAATTACAAATCAGCGAAGCTCTACGGATTCAAGCCTCTAAAGCCCCGAAGAACTTCCACCACAAACCTTCGAATACAAAGAACATTCGAAGAGGAATCATCCAAATCGTATTCCTAGATCTCAAAGTTCACTGGAATCAAGCTCAAAAGCCTCCAGAAACCTCACAAACCACAAATCAGTGAAGCTCTACGGATTCAAGCCTCTAAAGCCCCGAAGAACTTCCACCACAAATCCAAGAACACGAGAACACACGAAGAACACGAAGAACGTGAAGAACAAATGATTTCTAACAAGCTCATAGCCAGAGATTCATTGTAATTCCGTTTCAGCAATCTTCGATCCATCCCTCAGCCAAATTGAAGGATACTTTGTGTTTAAGTGAAAATCACATTACCACAAATCCAATTAACAAATCTTTCAAGGAGATCGAATCAGAGGATCACTCTTTTGTAATCAACAGAGAATTGTACCACACAATTCATCAATACAAATTCACATTTGTGATACTATTTTTACTTGTTTGACTTATTTCGAACCGAGAAATTTAGTCGTCCACAGCTACAACATCACCTTCACATGAAATCACTGCTAACATCGCTTTTTTTTGTATACCAATCATAGCTTGTCAACTCAACCGTTGTGAAAAAATTGTAGTGTGTGTATATATATATATACACACACTTGTATACACACTTGTTGATATAAGACCTGCCTCTAAGTAATCTCAATCAAGCTACATACACCTGAGCTTCCCACTTAAGAAAAAAAAAAGGCTCTAGTAAATTAAACATCATATGCCCAATGGCACTAAGAAAGTTGGTGCTTGCTTCTAATACGAGTTTACCTATCTGGAATGCAGTCTAATTTGGTCCATTTTGGTCCAATTCAGTCCAACTCTGTTCACTTCAGTCCAATCCAGTCCACTTTGGTCCAGTTTCAATCACTTTGGTCAAATTCAGTCTATTTAATTCTCCTTTGGTCCAATTTGATCCACTTGGTCCATTTCGGTCCACCTCGATCCTTTTCCATCTATTTCAGTCCATTTTGGTCCCTTTTATTCATATCAGTCCACTTCAATCTATTTAGTCCATTTTAGGTCCAGTTCCATTCAGTCCAATTCTAAATATTATCATTTTCCCCATATTTTGTAATCTTTTTTGTTTTTTTGGTATGCAAACCCAACCAACCATACAAGTGACATATGACAAAAATGCAATAGGTGAAAGCCGAAACTATTTTGGTCCAATAGATTGCTTGGCCCATCAATACACTAGCTAGGCCAGATACAAATGGCCGAAAACTACCCCAATATTCGATCTTCTATTCTTCTTGTAAGAGGGTTTGAAGCCCAATACAAGTTTCATGAAATTCTTCCCATGTTTGTAATCTTTATATTTGATTGACGATTCCTTATTCTAGCATTTCATATCTATGGACTATCAAAGCATTTTGCATCTTATGGAAGGTTTTTAATTTTAAGATATATATTAACTTGAAAGATGAAGGCTTCAGCATCCATCTTATGGAAGGTGTTGACAGATCGTATAATATTTTATGGAATATTTTGTTACCATCGTAAACTTTTATACTTTGATTGACAACTCATTTTAGCATTTCTTCTCCAGCTTTATCGAGGACTTACTTTTGCATGTTATGGAAGGTTTTTAATTGGAGATATTACCTTGAAAGATGAACTGATGAAGGATTCAACATCCCTCTAGCACCCCAAAATTTTCACGTTTACACCCGTAGCCTCAAGGAATGTACAAGATGGAAAATACTTGCTTTGTATACCTCTACATTGTACAAAATGTGTATTGTGTATTAGTTTTATTCCTGGCTAATTAACAAAATAAAAGCTTTGATACCCCATTCCTCTTTGATACTTTGATTCATGTAACCTTTCCGATTTCATTATCTGTACCTTTCTCTTGTTTCTTTTGGCCCCTTTAAATTTCATTTATCATTAAATTTATCTCATCATATAAGGTTGCCAATAACTTAAAGCAACGCATGGCAAGGTTGGAATAGCTTGTGCTACTTCTTTGATGAAGATTTCTTCTAGCTATCGATAATAACTTTGTTTGTTTTTTTTTTTACCCTTGTAATTTACTTTCCATATGCTTTCCTTGATCTCAAAATTATTTTCTTTATCTTTTCATTATAGAGGGAATATCCATCACTTCTAATATTGTTAATTTCACTTCTTGGACCCCCAAGTTACTTTCTATTTAGCTCCTTCATCTAATCATCTCAATTTTTTTTTTTTTTGGTATTCTTTCAAGATTTCTTGAATTATCCAACATTTTTCTACAATTGCCCACCAAAAGAGTAAATTGTCATCTACAAAAAAAGAAATGTGTAATTTGTATAATACCATTGCCAAAATATGATTAAGGTAACATCACTTTCACAAAGTCTACTCAGGGTCGACCCTTCCACTAGGCCAATTACGCCATTGCCTAAGGCCCCCAAGTGGAAGGAGGGCCCAAAATTTTGAAAAAGAAGGGGTAGTAGGGAGAAAAAAAAAAATTAGTTTAAGATGAAACTCCAAAAAATTAATACATCCTTGTGACCAAAGAACAAAAAATCTAAAACATTCTTATAAACATTGATACCCCAAAAAATTCTTTGGTCTAAACAAAATCAATTATCTCAAAAATATCATCCTTAACTTATAGACAAATCAAAAATCAACTAGATAAAATGCAAATCCGGTCTAAAAAATTACTCACAAATCAAAAATCTCAAATCCCTAAAATTTACTCATACATTTTCTCTCTCTCACTCTTGCTCTCCGCCTCTCTCTCTCATCTCTTGCTCTCTGGCTCTCTCTCTCAGCTAGATGATGATAGTTTGCAAAAATACTGTCTTAAACTTGAATCTTTTCTCAAACATGATGTTTATTATGATATTGAGGGTTTGGATTGATTTTCAGAGTTAAAAGTTTTAAAATAAATTTTATAAATAAAAAAAATATACTCCAATTGACGTACTAAATTATAAAAAATGTTAGATTCATTTCCAAATGCACGCACTTATAGAATTTTACTAACAATACCTATTACAGTTACTTCTACAGAAAGAAGTTTCGCAAAATTAAAATTAATAAAATCATATTTAAGATCGACAATATCTCAAGAAAGATTAAGTGAATGAGCTATATTATCGATTGAAAATGAGATGTTAGAAGAACTTGAATATAAAAATTTAATTAGCCAATTTGCATCTCAAAAGGCAAGAAAAAAAGAATTTTAAAAGAAAATATTATAATCTAAAAAAATTAAATAAATATTAATTTAATTAATACATAAATATAAAAAAGATCCCATTTTAGTTCTTGCCTAAGACCCCAAAATGCCTAGGGTCGGCCTGAGTCCACTATTGACACAATGACACCATTTATTGTTACTAGTAGCATAGTCTTCTATGGCCTTGGCAGCCAAAAATTCCTTCACACCAATTACAACAAATTCCCCAGAAATTACCATTCAAATCGAACTTGAAATACTGGAAAATTTGTAAGAAAAATGTCGCAGTGGAATTTAACTTATGAAATATTGATTTTGCATAGATTTGAGAAAGAAATTTTAACACAAAAAATAATTTGCTTTGTTTTGTGATATAACACATTGGGAGAAGAGTGAGAAATAAAGCAAAATAAGCCATATTTGTTTTAATATTAACTAGGATTTGATTTTTCCCAAAGGTATTTCAGGAAACCTACTTTACTTTGATGCGATATGCAACTACTGATTCTACAGAGCTACTAATTATGTCATGTTATTAGCTGAGCATTTCGAACAAATCCCTCTTGAGTCCTGACCTCCAACCCCAAGAAGATGAGAGGATTAATGGAATTGATCTAGCCACTGCCATAGATGCAGATAGTATATGCCCCCATTGGAACAAAGAAATTAATAAGCCACTTAGAAAGCAAAGAGTTTGCCAATTCTCCATGCAAAAAAATCAGCGTACCTCATGCTAAATTTGATTATAAATTGACATGAGAGCTTAGATAGACAGTAATATTTTATCGCCAAAGTGTTGCTTTTTATGATGAGCAATTTGATTAAAACATGTAAGTTGTCGACGGTGAAAGATGAAAATCATACACGATTATTGCACATCCATTGAACCTTAGCAACTATTAAAAATTATGCCACAGTAATTACTACTTATAGGACTTAATGGCTAACGTTGCAACAGCATTGGTGATAAAAACCACAGATGCGATTGTTAGAGTGACCCTCACTAGTCACTACCCAGAAAGTATTATGTTTGGCTTGAAATAAGTTAATGAATTTAAATTTTAGACTATCTTCCTCATTTTCATTAAGGAAACTTTTCTTCATTTTAGACCAACTTCAATTGGATGTCAAGTTCATACTAAACCAAATGCATGAGGGATTAAAAATTTTCACAAAAATGGCGTGAGATTGGTTCAATAGTTAAACTAATGCAATTCATTGACTATATATATATATATATATATATATATATATATATATATATATATATATCCCCGTGAGTATTCCTTTTAAATTTGTCATTCAATTCCCAGGTACATGCAAATTGCATGGTTGCTTAAATTGGTAATTTAATTTGTCCGCTCTTCATAAATAAAGGACCAAAAGAAAAAACACAGAGAAGTTGAAATTTTTTTTGCATATTTTCACAAGTTGGTAAAATGTGTGTTTTTCCCTCTCTTTATATATATATATATATATATATATATTATAAAAGTCAAAGCTCAAAGAGAATCTAATTAGATTTCAATTGTGATGAGTGTGAACTCGTCAGTACTTGTTCGGCGGACGGAGACGATCTTCCAGCCCTTAGAGATGAACACCAGTGTGGTGCCTGCCACAACGCCTCCGATGCCAAAGTTAGTAAAAGAATGTTTGAACAATGCAATTGGAAAGAACTCAAGAAAATGTCTCAATGAGTTTTCTGTGTGTATGTACCTGTTCTTCAGCAATGTGGGGGGCTTATATACCCTCTCCTGGCCTCTAGCCGTTGGGTAGTTATGGAGGTTTTTAATGCTCCTTTTCGTAACGCCTGAGGCCCTTTAGGGTGCCATTATTACCTTTCAACGGACTGTACAGTTGTCTCTCGAACCGTTTTGCCTGCATTGAATGGTCCGGATATGTTCGTCAGTAAAGAGTACGATCGTCTCACCTAGCCTGAGCATGGAATCGTCCGTGTTGATGGAATCGTCAGTGCGTCCATGAATTTTGTCAGTCCCGTCAGTTGCCCCCCGATTCTGTGTTCGTCATTGAAATGACGATCATAGAATGCAAAGAGTCTGGGTGTCGTTTGGGATTTCGATCCGCAGTAAATGCAAGGTGGCGGCGCTTCGCAAATCGTGGCACACGTGGCACGTGCTGGTAGGTGCAGTTAATGCTCTAATTTGGTGGGACTATTGGGCTTCCCACTGGTTTTTCAGTTTTCCAAGGCCTTAGTTTAAAATCTTCCTTTGCTCACAATTCTCTCTTTTTTCAAAAAGTTTTCTAATCATTTGCTCCGAGCTTCTTCCCCGGCGAACTCTTTCTGCCTTCTTTCTGCGAACTAGCAACCGGTGTGGTGGTTCCTCCTCTTTTGGTGGTGCTTCTTCTTCTAACTGCTTCCTCAAGGTATGTTTATTTTCCAGTGTTTTACTTCCCTGTTTTGTTACTGCCTTGGCTCTGATTCTATTCTTCTTTTTGTTTTGTTGTTGTTTTTTTTTTTTATGGGGGTTTAGTTTGCTGTTGTGTTTTCTGGGTTTTTCATGCTTAGTAGCTCAGAGGTTAGGGTAGCTTGTCCCTCAATTTCATTTCTTTTTGCTCGGCTAGGTGGATTTTTGGGGGTTTCCTCGAACATTGAGGATTTTGTTTTTGAGGGTAACTGCTTAAGTGTTGCTTTGGCTGATCTGGTGCCTCTGCTTCGTCAGTCTTTGGATTGGTTTAGGGACGAGGTTGGGGTTCGAATAGATATGTCGGAGGTTAGGTCGAGTGAGCTTGAGACTGGACTGTCGTCCAACGGCGGTCCGGTGGACGAAGATACAGCCGCTTCGGGCTCTCGAGAGGTTAGGGCTTTTTATGCCCAGGGTGAGGAGTGTGGGTTAGATGCTGACACGCTGGCAAGATTTAGGGATAGATTTCAGTTTCCTGATAGGGTTAGGGTTCGTCTGCCCAGTGTGGAAGATCGGGCGTGTCACTTCTTCCCCGGTGAGGTTTGCTTTTATGAGGCTGCCTTTATTTGTGGGTTGAGGTTCCCCGTCCATCCCTTCCTGATGGAGCTGTTGCATTATTTTGGTATCGCTCCGGGGCAGCTCATGCCCAACTCCTGGAGAATTCTAATCAGCTGTATGGGGATATGGCTGGCAGCTAACGACGGGGATATGATTAACGTAGACGAACTAGTGTATTTGTACCGTTTGAAGGCGTCGAAGGAGTATGGGTACTATGAACTAGTGCCTTGGGAGAGAGGGACTAGGATCGTCAAGAAATTACCTTCGTCATTCAGGTATTGGAAATCCAGATTCTTCTATGTATCTGGGGACGAATTTGAGACGCCTTCGGGGGAGGTTTGGGGTGATCTCCCGGTGTTACGTTGTCGGTGGGAAACCCCGACTTTAGGTGCGTCAACATTTCTACTTCGTTTCTTGAGTTTTGTCGCACTCCTGTTTATGGCTGCTGACATCGTCTTTCTTTCTTTTTTATAGTTAAGAGACGACCTAAGCTCAAGAGCAGGTACAGAGAGCGGGTACAAAAGTCCATTAAGTACGCGCAGACGATCGAGAACTGGGACGACCTCGTCAATCCCAGAACTCTTGCGTTCTTCTATATCGGGCCTGAGCCTTCTGCTTTTGTTCTGAAGAACCTAGACATTGAAGGAAAAAAGAGTAAGTTATATCTTCGTCAGTACTGACCTTTCCTGTCCTTATGCTTTCCTTCGTGGCTAACGTTTTTCTTTTGGCAGAGATGACGTCGAAATTTAACAAGGACATGTATGCCAAGATGAGGGCGAAGAAGAGCGAGCCCTTATCTAATATAGGTAAAAAGATGGTGCGCGTAGTAGGGAAGGGTCTCTCGGCCACTCCGCCGTCTTCCGTTACTCCCCTTTTATCCGGTACCGAAACGACGAGGACTGCTTCTCCGTCTACTTCAGTGGAGGAGCTTCCCACGCCCGTTGCCAAGAGGCCACGCCTGACGGGGAAGGAGAAGGAGAAGGAGGTAGGGGACGCTGGGCGCTCGTCGGTCTGGAGCGACGAGAAGTTGGCAGTTGATCGGGCCCATACTCTAGTGACTGCCGACGACCCTAAGGTCTTCTCTGGAGTTCCCTTTAATACGGTCGCTAGTGGCCACGTCCATAAGTTAGTCCAGGTGATGAGCTTTTCTCGAGCAACCCCTTTCAAATTTTTTTTTTTTTTTTTTAACTGAAGAGTTTGTGTTTTTTTTTTAGGCACTGGGAGAGAGTTTGCACATTGCTTCTGAGTATCTTACTCAAGAGGCTAAGTTTGCATCCCTCGTGTCAAAGGTGCAAGCTCTGGAGAATGAGAATTCTCAGCTGAAGAAGAACCTCATTGACTCCATGGACGAGGCCACTACTTTGAAGGAGAAGGTCAAGGTCTTAGGTGACGACCTCAGGGTGGAGCGCCAACTGAACCTGGAGAAGGACGAGCAGCTCCAGAATTCCAAAGAGACGATGAAGACCATTGCTGCAAGGTCAATTGAGGCCTTTCAGACCACTGAAGAGTACAATACTGTGCTCTTCAGCTGGTACTTCAAAGGCTTTGAGCTTCTGCGGAGATACCTGGTCAAGCATCCAACCGGCGTCGACATGGGAAACCTGGATCTGGAGGAAGTGGACAAGGAGATGGCCTCTGACGAAGCCGCTGCGTCCGTGACCCCTGCTGACGATGTTCCAGGAGATGCCCCTGCTGATGACGACACTGTTGCTGACGCCCTCGACGCCTGAGCCTGTTACTTAAAGAAATTTTTTTTTTTTTTTTTTTTTTTTGTTTGTTTGCCCGTGGTGGCTCTTTTGTAAATTTAACTCAAGAACATTTTTTTTTTTGGTGCCCATTGTGTTTGTGGGCTAATCCTTTGAACAATCTATCTTATTTTGGTAACTATATTGGCGACCCAGTGTTTATGGGTTTTGTGTGAAAACAATGATAATTACCCTTGGTTTGGGGATTTTAACTGCACTTTGTCACATACTTACTTAAATTGATCACCTGTTTGTTTGGATTTCATGAATGTCCATGTGTTTACTGAGTTTTTCCTGGTTCCACCTGCTCTGTTTAGTGAAGGTTTCTTGCTCCTCTTTCCCGTTAGCAGCTATTCTATTGGGACTTGAACTCTTTAGGTCCAGGCAAATGAGCTGGGCGCTCACTTCGTTGTCATATTACTGCCGATTTGATTTACTTCGTCTATAACTAACACCCGTCGACGCGGACTCTTGTTACTTAGCCCCTTTTTCGTCTATTGAAAGTTTTCCAGGCGTCAGTAGTGTACATCCGTCTATACAGAATCGATCCACTTGGCTAATTTTGGCTTTTCAATGACATAGTTTGTCATCGTCGGTAGTTTACATCCGTCAATGCGGAATCTTACTACTTGGCCAATTTTTTGGCTTTCCAATAGATTTTTGTCGTCAGTAGTTTACATCCGTCGATGCGGAATCTTACTACTTAGCCAATTTTTTAGCTTTTGATAAATTCTTTGGGCTAGCCTGTTTGAACACAAATATTGACTGAATAATTTGTTTATTGAGAGTTATTGACGAATATGTCTTAAAATTACATCTACTGATGGTATTTCTTCAAATGTTCAATGTTCCACGGCCTTGGGAGCTTTTGTCCGTCTAGGGTCTCCAGGTGGTAGCTGCCTCGTCTGGAGTAGTAGACAACTTTGTATGGTCCTTCCCAAGTAGGGCCAAGCTTTCCTTGAGTTGGGTTTTTGGTTGCCTGGGTTACTTTGCGCAGGACGAGGTCTCCTATATCGAGTCGTCTAAGCTTCACCCTTCTGTTGTAGTATTTTGTCATTTTCTTCTGGTACTCCGTCATTCTGCTGAAGGCTTTGTCTCGTACTTCGTCAAGGCCATCTAGATCAACTCGCAATAAATCGTAATTTTCTTCTTCGTTGAACACTTCCCGCCGGGTGCTGGTTACTTCGACTTCGACCGGGATCACTGCTTCTGTACCATATGTAAGCCTGAAGGGGGTTTCTCCTGTTGGGGTTCTTGCCGTGGTTCTGTAGGCCCACAGGACATTGGGCAGTTCCTCTGGCCAGGCACCCTTCGCATCGTCTAGCTTGGTCTTTATGATCTTGAGCAGAGTACGGTTCGTCACTTCCGTCTGTCCATTCGCTTGTGGGTGGCCCGGTGATGAAAACTGGTTCTTGATGCCTAGGCCTGAGCAGAAGTCTCTGAAACCTTGGCAATCGAATTGTCGTCCGTTGTCTGATATGATCGTCCTTGGAATTCCAAATCTGCAGATTATATTTTTCCAGATGAAACTCTGGATTCTGGCCTCGGTGATGGTCGCCAATGCCTCTGCTTCAACCCATTTAGTAAAATAATCAATAGCAACCAGTAGGAATCTTACCTGACCTTTGCCTTGGGGTAGGGGGCCAACGATGTCGATCCCCCATTGTGCAAACGGCCATGGAGATGTTATCGTCGTCAGCTTTTCTGATGGCAGGTTTTGAACATTCCCGAACCTTTGGCATTTGTCGCATTTTCTGACAAACTTTGCTGCGTCATCTTGCATGGTTGGCCAGAAGTATCCTGTTCGCATGATCTTTCTCACCAAGGATCTCGATCCTGCATGGTCCCAGCAAATTCCTTCGTGCACTTCCCTCAGGATGTATTCCGCCTCTCCTTCGTCCACGCATCTCAAGTAAGGCATGGAGAAACCTCTCTTGTATAAGGTGTCATTGAGAATCGTGAATCTGGCGGCTCTCTTCTTGATCTTCCTGGCTTCATCTGTGTCCTGGGGCAACCGTCCATCCTGGAGAAAGGACAAGATTGGCGTCATCCAGCTACTTTCGCCCCGGACTGCGAATGTTAAGACTTCTTCTATGCTGGGGTTTCTCTGCGTCTCCATCATCAAGTCCGTCCTTGACTCTGCTCCGTCCGACGAGGCTATTTTCGAAACTTCGTCTGCGGCCCTGTTCTGGCTTCTCGAAATTTGGATGAACTCCACTTTTTCAAACTCGTTTGCCAAGTGGTTCGTCAATTTGAGGTATTTCTGCATTCGTTCTTCTTTTGCTTCGTATTCCCCTTTTACCTGCCCGATTACTAGCTTTGAGTCGTTCTGGACCTGCAGGTTCCTGGCCCCAAGCTCTTTCCCTAGCCTCAGGCTCGTCAGGATTCCTTCGTATTCAGCCTCGTTATTGGTGGTAGGGAATTTTAGCTGAACTCCATACTTCAATACTTCTCCGTTGGGGGTTGTTATGACTACCCCTACTCCTCCTCTCTTTTGGGCTGACGAGCCGTCAGTCTGTATTATCCATATCTCGTCTTTGCTGGCGTGGTTGAAATCGTCTGGATAAGTAAACTCGGCGATGAAGTCTGCCAATGCTTGTGCTTTAATGGCCGTCCTGGGATGGTACTCCACGTCGAACTGGCTGAGTTCAATTGCCCATTGGATCATCCTCCCCGCCGCTTCGGGCTTGCTCATTGACTTTCTGATGGGTTGGTCCGTCATCACTAAGATCGGATTTGCCTGGAAGTATTGTCTGAGCTTGCGCGAGGCTACTATCAAGGCGAATGTGATTTTCTCGATCTTTGGGTACTTGAACTCAGCTCCTTGGAAGGCTTGGCTAACGTAATAAACTGGGAGCTGTTTCCTATCTTCTTCTCGGATCAAGGCTGCACTGACGGCTGTAGATGATACTGCTAAATACAAATACAAGTTCTCACCTTCCTTTAACGGGCTCAGGAGTGGCGGGTTGCTGAGGTAGAGCTTGAGCTCCTGGAATGCTGCTTCGCATTCGTCAGTCCATTCGAAAGCCTGCTTCAAGGTCTTAAAGAAAGGCAAGCATTTGTCCGTTGCTCTTGAGACGAATCTGTTGAGTGCAGCAACTCGGCCCGTGAGCTTCTGGACCTCCTTGACGGTTTTAGGTGATGTCATGTTGATTATCGCCTGTACCTTCTCGGGATTTGCTTCTATTCCTCTTTGGGACACCATGAATCCCATAAATTTTCCTGAGGCAACACCGAAAACGCATTTACCAGGGTTCAGCTTCATCTAGTATTGTTTGAGTGTTTTGAGCGTTTCCCTAAGATCGTCCAGATGTGCAAGTTCTTCTTTGCTTTTGACGAGCATATCGTCAACATACACCTCCATGTTCTTGCCTATCTGCTTGACGAACATTTTGTTTACCAATCTCTGGTAAGTTGCTCCAGCGTTCTTCAGTCCAAACGGCATCACATTGTAGCAGTAGAGCCCTTGACTCGTAATGAAGGCGGTTTTCTCTTGGTCCTCGTCAGCCATTTTTATCTGGTTGTACCCTGAGAACGTGTCCATGAACGTCAGTAACTTGTGTCCAGCTGTAGAGTCTACGAGCTGGTCTATCCTTGGGAGAGGAAAGCTGTCTTTCGGGCAGGCCTTGTTTAGGTCCGTGAAGTCCACACACATCCTCCATTTCCCATTGGCTTTCTTTACTAGGACGACGTTTGCAAGCCAATTTGGATAATATACCTCTCTGATGAAGCCTGCCGCCAACAGTTTACTCACTTCGTCAGCGACAGCTTGGTCTTTCTCGGGTGCAAAGGTTCTTCGTCGTTGCTTGATGGGTTTCCTCCCTGGGTCCACATTCAACCTGTGTTGGATGATTTCGGGAGACATGCTTGGCATATCGTCATGGCTCCAAGCAAAGACGTCCAAGTTCTCCCGAAGGAACTGTATGAGCTTTGCTCTCATCTCAAGACTTAGGGTCGTCCCTATCCTGGTTGTCTTTGCTGCTTCCCCTTCAATCAGCTCCACTGTCTCCAGCGCTTCTGTTTTTGGTTCCTCTTTTTCTTCTATCGTCAACGTGTGGTTTTCCTTGGCTGCAAATACAGCCTGGTAACACTCCCGGGCTAAAATTTGGTCTCCTTTAACTTCCCCGATACCATTTTCTGTTGGAAATTTCACCTTCAGGCAGTAGGTGGATGTGGACGCTTTCCACTTATTCAGTGCTGGCCTCCCAATAATGACGTTATATGACGAAGGACAATCTACTACCAGGAAGTCCATATGACGAGTCAATTGTCTCGGGTATGTCCCTACTGTGACGGCCAGTGTTACTATGCCTTTGGGGTACACTCTGTTGCCGCTGAAGCTGACGAGAGGGGAGTCAAATGGACGCAGTCTTCCTGGGTCCAGTTTCAATTGCTGGAATGCGGGAAAGTAGATGATATCAGCAGAACTACCGTTGTCCACGAGGACCCTTTTTTTGTTAAACCCTTCTATAGTAAGCGTGACGACCAAAGGGTCATTGTGAGGCTGTTTCACTCCCCGAGCATCGTTCTCGTTAAAGGTCATGTCTTGATCACTTTGTCTGTGCTTTGGTGGGGGCTCCATGTGGACGCTATTCACCTGTCGTTGGTGCGCTTTCTTAAGTGATTTGAACGAACACCCCGTGATAGGCCCACCTGAGATCGTCTGTATTTCCCCGATCACATTTTGGGGAGGTTGGGACTGACGACTCCCGCTCTTGGACGAGGACTCATGTTGGCCTTTGTTTTCACCTCGGAATTTGTTGTATTCTCCCTTCTTTATAAACTTCTGCAACTTCCCTTTTCGTATCAATTCCTCTATTTGTTCTTTGAGATCCCTACAGTCTTCAGTGTAATGGCCATGATCTTTGTGGAATCGACAATACTTACTCCTGTCACGGACGCTAGGGGACGAGTGTAATGGCCGTGGCCATTTGAGGTAATGTTCATCTTGAATCTGTGTCAGAATTTTGTTAACAGGCATAACAAGAGGAGTGAATTTTACTGTCCGTGAACTTTTATCATCTTTCCTTCTGACTCCGTCATTATTTCGACGATCTGAACGATCTCGCTTTTGTCCTCTACGGTCGTCTTCCCTTTTCCCTTTGTCCTCCGTTCTATCCTTGTCCCTGATAGCAGCCAACGCATCCTCGGCGTTCATGTATTTCTGCGCTTTAAGGAGCATTTCAGCCATCGTCTTCGGGGGGTTCTTCGCGAGTGAACTGACGAGCTCCCTAGACTTCAATCCTGCTTTGAAAGTTGTCAACTGTACCATATCGTCAGCCTCGTCTACCTCCAATGTCTCCCTGGTGAAGCGCTTCACATACGACCTCAATGTTTCCTTTTCTCCTTGCCTGACGGTGAGCAGGTGATCCGCGGTTCTCTTTGATCGTTGTCCTCCAATAAAATGTCGCAGGAAAGCATTGCTCAGCTACTCGAATGTGTCGATTGACGACCTTGGCAATTTCGTGAACCATTCCCGGGCAGTTCCCTTGAGTGTTGTTGGGAATGAACGACACAGTATTTCGTCTGGGGGCTGCTGAAGCCCCAGGGTCGTTTTGAAAGTATTCAGGTGATCTTGGGGGTCTTTCAGCCTATCAAAGGGCTCGAGCTGAGGTAGCCGGAACTTTGAGGGCACTGGACAGTCGAGGACTGCTGTTGTGAATGGCGAATCCGTCGCCCGAACCAGCCGATCCACGCTTCGATCTGTTTTTTCTTTGATGGCATTCCTTAGTTCGTCCATCTCCCTCCTCATTTCCCGAAGAATGTCCGAGTTTTTCTCGACAGGAGTATTTGGCCCTCGATGGTCACTTCTTCTGCAACTTTCCCCTTCGCCTTCTTGATTTCCTCTCAAGCGATTTTCCTCCTGCTGAAGTCATTGCTTCATTTCCTAGTTTTGCTTAGTCAGCTCTTCAACCGTGGCTGCAAGGGCCTGGACTTGTTGAGCTAGGGCTGCGGAATCTTGATTGGACTCCATCCTGAAATGAACAAGGGTAGGAAACTGCTATTTCGAGTTTGAACATGAAAAATAACTTGTCCCCACAGACGGCGCCAAACTGATGAGTGTGAACTCGTCAGTACTTGTTCGGCGGACGGAGACGATCTTCCAGCCCTTAGAGATGAACACCGGTGTGGTGCCTGCCACAACGCCTCCGATGCCAAAGTTAGTAAAAGAATGTTTGAACAATGCAATTGGAAAGAACTCAAGAAAATGTCTCAGTGAGTTTTCTGTGTGTATGTACCTGTTCTTCAGCAATGTGGGGGGCTTATATACCCTCTCCTGGCCTCTAGCCGTTAGGTAGTTATGGAGGTTTTTAACGCTCCTTTTCGTAACGCCTAAGGCCCTTTAGTGTGCCATTATTACCTTTCAACGGACTGTACAGTTGTCTCTCGAACCGTTTTGCCTGCATTGAATGGTCCGGATATGTTCGTCAGTAAAGAGTACGATCGTCTCACCTAGCCTGAGCATGGAATCGTCCGTGTTGATGGAATCGTCAGTGCGTCCATGAATTTTGTCAGTCCCGTCAAATTGGATTCTCAATGTGTTAACAATGCTAATGTGCAATTGTGACTATTATTAATTTTCTTATGCATATACTTAAGGTCACAAACTAGTAATAATTTATTGTTGAAACTTTTCTTGGATTGGTTTCCTTCTCCAAGTTGTCCGAACATGAAATGCATACTGGTTCCTCTAGCCTTCAAGAAATAACCAATTATAGTTATAAACAATTCGTCAAATATGGAACGAGAAAGAAACAAATATGTATGATTAAGAATAAATAAATCAACCAGTAATACTCTTACAAGAACAAAGAGTTTGGAATATTAAGTCTAAAACATAATCACTTACCCGTTAATGTCATGATAACCATATTATAGAATACACTCCTGATATTCTATCATAAACAATGATCTTTTCTTTGGACCATTAGCATCATTAACACAAAAATAATTGCGTCCAAAAATCTCTCTTATAATTGGATAGCTCAAAAAAAATATAAACATTTTCAAAAAAGACGGGTACTCCATCACTATTTCTTTTGGACTCACAAAATTGTTACTCTTATATTGAAAATTGACTTGGAACCCTTGACCTTGGTTTTATATAGGCATAATAAAGATACAAATGCTTTCTACACAGAATCTATTTGTAAATATTAAGAAATATATTCTTCATCATCATTAATTAATACAAGATATGCTTAATTCTACATATTATTCTACCCATATTTTGTAACTCTTTTTTCTTTTCTTTTTTGAAAAGCAAACCCAGCCAACTATGCAACAACTAATAAACATTTGTATTTGCATTAACTCTTGACATTTTACAAAGATATTGCTAAGATCACTTGCTAAAATTAGCTACTACACATAATTACTACTATTGCAATTTGCAAATGCTCACAAATATTTTTACTTGAGCATATGTAGAAGGCAAGTAATCTTGATTTTTTTTTTCTACATAAGGCATATTCCACAAAGATATTGCTAAGATCACCTACTAAAATTAGTTAGAATTCATAATTATGATCAAATTTTGAAAATGCTTACGAATTTATTCTTTTTTGAGCATACATAGAAAGACACGTAAACTTGATTTTTTTTTTTTTTTTGTTAGATAAGGCCCTGCATAAGGTTTATCTCATTCTTCTTAAAAAAATAAATAAATAAATAAAAATAAAAGAAGAAGAAGAAATTATCTCATGAATGCATTCCTTTAAGGACTTTCCTTAAAAACACTAATAATTTTTT
The DNA here is from genome assembly GCA_963669245.1 of Quercus cerris. Lineage (NCBI taxonomy): Eukaryota > Viridiplantae > Streptophyta > Magnoliopsida > Fagales > Fagaceae > Quercus > Quercus cerris. The sequence goes on from OY770012.1 coordinate 53,874,297, forward strand.
GTTTGTGCAAATTTTATTTTATTTTTTATTTTGGGAAGGTGAGCCTAGGTGTTAAGAGCATTCTCATCAAGGAAAGTAAAATATTTAGCATATACCACCTCAAATCCCAAAATTTTAGCTTTTAACACCTCACTTTATAATACATCATGCATCAAACATTCTAATTTTTTTAACACTTCATTTAAATATTGTTTTTTTATTTACTGTTTCTTTCTCTCTGTCTCTCCCTTTCTCTTAAAACTCACCCCTTTCTTTGCAAACCCACACCCACGGCTAGCCATCGGCCACCACCATCAAAAAATAAAAAAAATAAAAATAAAACCACCCGCCAGCGCCACCACCATCAAAAGCAAAACAAAATAAAACCACCTACCAGCACCACCACAGCTACAACTGCCACTGTTACCACCACCCACAACCATGACCACCAACCACCAAAATCATAACCAAATCACAAACCCAAACCCACAACCTTATCACCATTCACCACTAACAACTAGAGAGAGAGAGAGAGAAAAAAAAAAAAAAAAAAAAAAAAACCCTCCAAAATCACAACCAAATCACAAACTCACAACCTCATCACCACCAACAATCCAAAAAGGAAAAAGAAAAACAACCACCAAGAGAGACCCACCGATCAGAGACCCACGCCGAACGCTTAGCTGATGACCCACGGCGATCTACCCTCAACGCCGATGCCCACACCGGTCAAATCCAAAACACCAAATCCATAACCCACACAACCACTGCCAAATCTACCATCAAATCACAAACTAAAAAAAAAAAAAAAAAAAAAAAGAAGAAGAAACCACTTCGACAGAGATTGGCTTGCCTTGATGCTCCGGCTTGGATTTTGTCGAAGAGGGAGGCAGAACGGAGAGAGAGAGAGAGAGAGAGAGAGAGAGAGAGAGAGAGAGAGAGAGAGAGAGAGAGAGAGAGAGAGAGAGAGAGAGAGAGAGGGTTGGAGGCTCTCAAAGCAAGAATGGGAGACGGAGGAAAGCCAAGGAAAGGAGAAAGAAAAAAAATAAAAAGTAAAGTAAGCAGGCCCATGGAATAAAAAAATAATTTAACTTTTACAATTGGTGAACAATGCGGTCTCAAATTTGAGATTGCACTGTTCATCAATGCCAAAAATTTTGGCATTTACAATGTTTGATGAAGGTGATTTTTTTTGAGTTTAGGGTGTCAAATGCCAAATATTTGGCATTAGACACCCTTGATGAGAATGCTCTAACAAGTGACATATGGCAAAAATGCTAGAAGCCTAGAAGTAAAAGCCTAGGAGTAAAAACTATTTTGGTCCAACAGGTTGCTTAGCCCATCAATGCACTGGCTAGGCTAGATACAAATGGGCCAAAACAACCCCTATAAGCCACTAAGTAATCTCAAACAAGCTATACACACCTAAGCTTTCCGCTAAAAAAAAGAAGGAAAAAAAAAAAAAAAAAAAAAAGCTTCTAGCCAATTCCTAGGTGGCCTCCAAAGAACTAATTAAAATTCATGATAAGATGCTGGAGTTCTTGCATGTAGGAGGGAGGAAACCATCATATGCACAATGGCACTAAGTAGAGACCACAAATGTATACAATTAGAAACCCACTTTAGCATTTAAGAAAGTTGATGCTTGCATCAAAAGTAGAGAGATTATCTGTTTGGAATGCAGTCCATTTGGTCCATTTCAGTCCACTTTTAGACTATTGTCCAATATGGTTCTTCTCAAAAAAAAAAAAAATCCAATTTGGTTCACTTTAGTCTATTTTGGTCCAATTCGGTCCAGTTTGGACAATTCAGTCCCTTCAATCAATTTCAGTACACTTCGGTCCAATTCTGTGTACTTCGGTCCATCTCTGTCTAAGTCAGTCTATTTCGACCCATTCAGTCCATTTTGATCCACTTCTATCCATTTTGGTCCAAATCTCTAGTTCGGTCCATTTTGGACCATTTCAATCCACTACTATTCATTTTTGTCCACTTTGGTCTATTCGATCCATTTTGGTCTATTTCAGTCCCTATAAAATCTTCTATTATTCTTGTGAGTTTAAAGCCCACTAGGAGTTTCATGGAACGCAAGACGGTCAAATCCTATAATCACGAGTCTATGAGATCCTTTGATTAGAAACTCCTCATTCAAGGATTTCTTTTTCACATCTATTAGAGCACTTACTTTTTCATCTTGTCGAAGGTTAATAATTGGAGATATCACCTCTAAAGATGAAGGCTTCAACATCCATGTATTGCCTCATATATTTCACACTACACCCTTTGCTTATTCTCCATCTACTACCTTTTTCAATTACCCAACGTTCATCAAGCTGCTTTTTCGATGTGTAAGAAGCATCTCCACGTATATGGTAAAAAGTAAATAATATGCATTAGTCTTCAATCTTGTTTGACTAACAAATTAAAAGCATTGGCATTCCAAAACCCCATTCCTCTTTGTTGCTTTCATTCGCATAGCCATTCCAAAATTCATAATGTGATCATATGAATTTTCCTCTTCATCTTCACTCACATTTTAAGGAAGTTGGGAAGCCATATGGAACACAATTCTACAGAAACAGCCTTTTTCACAATATTTAAGGTTGTGGATAGTAATTAATACAACATCACTTTCATATAAAATCACTACTAAAATTATTTTTATTGTATACCAATCATAGCCTGTCAACTCAACAATTGTGAAAAAAAAGTGTTGAATTTGTTATATATACAGAGACTTACTAATAGAAGACCTGTCTCTAAACAGGCTACATATACCTGAGCTTTCCACTAAAAAAGAAACAATAAAAATAATAATAATAATTCCTTCTGGTCAATTCCTAGATGTCCTCCAAAGAACAAATCAAAATTCATGATAAGATGCTGCAATTCTTACTTGTGGAATGATGCAAATGTATAATCGGTTAGAAAACCACCTTAGTATTTAAGAAAGTTGGTGCTTGCTTTTAAAGTACAGTTTATCTGTCGGAATGCAGCCAAGTTAATGAAATGTCAAAAACTTGCTTCACTGACAATGAAATGTACAAGGTCACTCTTAAATTTCACAAAAGAAGTCAATATGCAATTACTGGTTATTAATAACTCTATCCAGTCATTGAAGTCAACTTGGATTCACCGATAATACAACTCAGCTCAATTCTTGCGTTTGAATGTGAGGCTCGAATTGAAGTACTGTACAAGAACCATCTCAACCTTATGCTTCCGATAGATCTACATTCTCAGTAACAGGAATTGTTGTTGATTAAGGAGATGGCTCTTGGATACCTTCGGTATCAGGTGGTTGAGATCCATGCTTTGCAGCAGCCTGCAAGACCCGGTTTTGAACATCTAAGGATGAAGGGGATGTTGGTAGTCCAATGCGGTTTGTTTCCAATTTTCCAGCAGCCCATGAAAATGACTGAGCTCCAAATCTGACAGGAGCAAGCAGCAGCCTTCAATAAAAATAAGAAGATCATGGTTTTAGAAAATCATTCAGTCAGATGATTCTTCTCAATAAAGCATACTGACAGTAAACACGTGCTGCAAGGCACGACCCTGGAAGTAACGAAAAAGAAAATGTTATGCGGTTAGACCATTAGCATTTTGAGAACTGCATTTCTCTATTTTATTTTCCTCACACCATTTTCAGCAGAATCTTACTAAGAAGCTCATTTTGCGAGAGCAAGCTTTAACAAGCACTAGGCAAAAGGACTAACATTTCCCCATAAAATAAATATTTGAAATCTAAGACTTTTTCACGCCGGCCCAAGCACAAAAAATTTAGCAACATATCATATAACTTATATGCAAGAATATCAATATGCCTTTTCTATCAGCAATGCAGCTTGCTTGGAAATTTTTTGAACATTAACCATCGAAAAGAAAGTTTGCAATGTTATGGAGTTACATTGATCCATTACATAATTGAGCTTTCACTTGATTTTAATTCTTAATATGATATAAATTATTGCGTGTCCTAAAAATAGAAAGAGAAAAAATAAATTATGATTCTGACATTAGTTCAGAATTCCATTCATTAGGGTACGTTTGGTACACTGAATGAAGATTACGACAGGAATTGTAATCTTTATTACTAGTAATAAAGTGTGTTGTAATATAATAACTAAACATATTCATTAGTTTTGTTGTAACTTATAACATTAGAATGAAACTTAACATTTATTTTAGGAAATATCTTACTCATACAATTATATCTCCTTAAAAATTGTTATTTTTAAATTTAATAGAGATATGTGCTATTTTTTATGATTTTTTTTTTTTATAATTGTTAGATGTATATGGAAAGTTTGTTTATTTGAAAATAGGCAAAAATGCAAAACTGACCCTCTAACTTTCACGTTTTGTCAATTCAGTCCTCTAACTTTCAGTTTTGTCAATTCAGTCCTCTAACTTTCAATTTTTGTCAATTCAAGGCTCCGTTACAAATCTGTTATTGCTGCCGTTACAGCTGCCAAAAACGACGCCGTTTTTTTTTTTTTTTTTTTTTTTTTTTTTTTTTTTTTAATTTCCGGAATTAAAAGAAAAATCTGAAAAAAAAAAAAAAAAAAAAAAAAAAAAAAAAAAAAAAAACATTAAGGGGAACGACGTCGTCGTTCCCCTTACCTGAATCAAAACAAAAGCAAAAAGGGATTCGTTCCCTTCACTGAATCAAAACCAAAAAAAAGGATACACTCAAATCCCTAACTTTGAGTCCGAGAGAGAGAGAAAGTGAGCCGGTTTGAGAGAGAGAGAGAGAGAGAGAGAGAGAGAGAGAGCGACTGAGTTCACAGCGGTGTCGCCGCCCCTGCTCGCCGCCTCTGCTCGCTGCCCAGTCGCCGCCCCTGCTCGCTGCCCAGTCGCTGCCCAGTCACCGCCCCTGCTGCCCCTGCTCGCTGCCCAGTCGCCGCCCCTGCCGCTCCTGCTCGCCGCCCAGCCACTTTGCAGGTATATTTTTGCAGCTTCTGAATCAGTGACCCTCTAATACATAAATGGGTTATCTTATAAATATCTTCACCCACCAACACTTCCCTCATAAATACCCAGCAAAGAATAAGCACAAGAATAATTTTAGTGTGTTTTTTTTTGGGTATATGTAGCAGCAGAACAATGAGCTGTGTATTTTATAAAGCTGGTGGCTTTTTGAAAATAGTTTTTTTTGCATTTTGTTTGTTGATGTTGGACTTTATTGACTGTTAGGTGGGAATGGGATAATCTACTTTATATGATTTATTTTTTCTTTTTTTGAGTGAATAATATATATTTTTTTGTCTGTTTGCTGAACATCTTCACATGCAATTTTATTGTTTCGAAATATTTTGGTCCCCACTTGGAGGAATTGTTTGCTGTGTGGGGTATTTAGATGTCAGCCCTTTATTTTTTTGTTGGGCTAATGGTGTGTGTGGGGTTACTTAAGACTGTCTTTGTCACTGTCTTTGTCGGCTAAAATACTTATGTTGTGTGCTGACTTTTTTTATTTTAAACTTTCAGAGGGAAGATGATTGGTCAGAATTTTACGTTAGTTCTTCACTACAATGGAGTATTGCACCACTCGGTTAAGAAGAGGAAGTATATAGGTGGCAAGGTGAAAGTTTATGATAATGTGGATTCGGATTGCTTTTCTGTACCAGAGGTTAAGAATTATTGTGTGGAGTTAGGGGTATTGGATTATGTTCAGTTTTATTATCTTGTGCCTGGGTTGGATCTTGACAATGGCTTAAGATATTTGTCTACTGATGGTGATACTCATGAATTATTTAAGTGTCTTGACCCCATTGATCCTAAAATAGACATTTATGTAGAACATGCAACCCCTGTTCAGAAACAATTGTTAGTCAAGGATGTTAGTGTTGTTGATGCTGCAAATTTGGTTGGTTGTGGTGTTGGTGTGGAGGGTGTGGGTGTTGATGACATTGATGGTGATTGTGATGATAATGATATTGATGAAGTTGATGTTGAGGATGGGGATGGGGCTTTTGCTGATGATGAGTTTGAGAAGGGTGATAATGTAGTTGATAAAGGGAATGGTATTAGGGGCAAGGATGGGAATGGTGCCGTGGGAGATGTAGATTATGAATGGTATGACTCTGATTATGATGACCCAGCCAATGAACAATTATATGAAATTACTGTGGATGACTACATAATTCAGCCCACCATAACCCATAATAATCAACCCTCACAAGAACTCACAAATGACATCCATCCATTGTCACACCCACCTAATTTTGCAAACCAATCACTATCCCACCTAGATCTAGTTCCAACTCTTTTTAATTGGCCGTTGGATGAAATTCCAAGTGGATCCGACTATGCATCCTCGGACCAGTTGCATTCTCCCAACAATTCTGATGGTGAGCAAAAGAAAAAATTACCTGAATTTAGAAGTGAATACTTAAAGGATCCTGAGTTTGTGTTGGGGATGTCATTTAGGGACAACAAGCAATTCAAAGAGTTTGCACGAGCTTACAAATTGAAGCATGGATATGGCATCAAGTTGTCAAAGAATGAGAAGGCTAGGGTGAGGTATAAATGTGTTGAAGGTTGTCCTTGGAAAGTGTCTGCAGGTATTGATAAGGAGGCAAACTTCCGGATTAGTGCGTTGTATAATACTCATACATGCATTAGATCTTTCCATAGTAAGCAAGTTTCTGCACATTGGGTAGCAGAAAAGTATGTTGATCAATTTCGGACTAATATTGAATTTAAAGCTAAAGATTTGGTAGCTGCAGTGGGGCGGGATGTTACTGTGCAGCTTGCCTTGTCGAAGGCATATAGAGCTAGAGACATTGCTAGAGGCATGGTAAGAGGAGACTTTTGTGAGCAATACACCAAGGTTAGACGCTATTGTGCGGAGTTGAGAAGATCTAACCCAGGTACCACAGCTAAAGTCACAGTTGCTGTCCCTGATCATAATTTCAAGAGGGTCTATGTCTGCTTAGCTGCATGTAAAGAGGGATTTATTAGTCATTGTAGACCATTGATAAGTTTAGATGCTTGTCATTTGAAGGGTGTAGTTGCTGGCCAACTTCTAGCAGCTGTGGGTATAGATGGAAATGATGGTATGTACCCAATTGCTTATGCTGTAGCTGAGGCAGAAAATAAAGAGACTTGGACATGGTTTTTGGAGAATTTAATAGGTGATATAAGGCTTGTGAGTAACCATGGATGGTGCTTTATTTCAGACCAACAAAAAGGTTTACTTCCTGCTTTAGCTACTGTGGTCCCAGACGCATACAATAGATTCTGTGTGAGGCATTTGTTTGCTAACTTCAAGAAGAACCATCAAGGAAAGGAGTTAAAGGACTTGATGTGGGGGGCAGCTAAGGCATCAACAAGAGCAGCATTTGAAAGTTATATGAAGCAAATGGAAATAGTGAGCAAGGAAGCTTGTGATGATTTAAGAGGTAAGTCTCCGATGCAATGGGCTAGGTACGCTTTTCCCTATTATCCAAAGTGTGATATGCTATTAAATAACCTTTGTGAGACTTTTAATTCGAAGATTGTGGAAGCAAGAGAAAAGCCATTGGTCAATATGCTTGAAACCATTAGAAGATATCTCATGGTTAGGATCCGTAAGAATAGGGATTCAATGGCTAAGTATGAAGGCCCTATTTGTCATAAGATCCAGCAAAAATTGGAGAAATGTAAAGAGGCTAGCATTGATTGCACATCTATTTGGTCAGGTGGGGCGAGGTGGGAGGTGAATAGTGGTGGCAAACAATTTGTGGTTGATGTGGAGAAACGTTCATGTGCTTGCAACTGCTGGGATTTGACTGGGATCCCTTGTAAGCATGCAGTGCACGTAATAGGTTTCAGGAAAGAACGAGCTGAGGATTATGTGCATGACTTCTATAAGAAGGATACATATATTGCTTTATATTCGCATCTCATTCAGCCATGCAATGGTCCTGATTTGTGGCCAGAAGTAGATGGAGATGCAATACTTCCTCCAATCCATAAAATCCAGCCAGGGAGGCCTAAGATTGATAGAAGAAAAAAGGATAAAGATGAAGTTCATAACCCTTACAAGATGAAGAGGAATCAAACAAGTTTAAGATGTGCACATTGTCATCAATTGGGTCATAACAGAAGGACCTGCAGGAGCAATCAAAGACCACCAGGAGTAGCAACTGCCAAGGGTAAAGGCAAGGCGGCAACAGACAAGGGCAAGGGCAAGGCAACAAGTAGCAGCAGAAAGAGGGTATTTGAATTCATTTAAATTATTTCCTTAATACAACAAATTATGCACATTTCTAATGTTTTTCACATGCAGGCCGCCAGTACTGAGGAGCACTTCATGGGATTTAGAGTGCAAGTAGATAGTGCATTTAGTAGCCAACAAAGCAATGTATGTGTGACGTGTATATATATATATATATAGCTAGGCAGCCAACAAAGTAACGTCCTTTGTTTATTTTAATGACTTTGAATTTTATGAATTTTTTTAGTTGGGTATATACGTAACCGAAGCTTGATGTTTATGAATTTTAATAAAATACCAATATGGCAGCTAAATATATATATATATATATATATATATATATATATATATATATGTTTATTACTTTTATATCTTTTTGCTGTCAATTTCTAATGTCTGTATACTTTTCACATCCAGGCTGTTAACATTGAGGGGAACTCAAAGAGATCTAGAGCAGGAGGAGTTGATGGTAGTCAACAAAGCTGCAGAAATTTTAATAGTCAACAAATTAGCAGAACTTAGTTAATTCTAGGAACAGTACTTCAGAACTTAGGCATGTAGTTTGTTATGTAATTGGCCAAATATTGTCACATGGCTATTATTTTGTGATGTTATTGCTAAACTATTAAGGCAATATAGTTTTTGAAGCGAGGAGACTAATATTACAATTATTTTGTGACGTTAAAGTGAAAAGGTAAGGCAAGGTTTCCTTTAGCTTGTGGAGGAATTGACCAGTTTGATTGATTTCTTGTGTTGTGTGGAAAGTTTGTTCCATTTATGCATTTACAGGACAGTTTGGCTAGATGTACTAAATCGAGTTAAATTTAATGTTTGGCAGCCAACTGTAAGCTTCAGTTATCAAGTTGGAAAGAGGATTCCTTTGTTTTGGACGAAAGAAAATTACTGGAAGTCAGTTCTCACCTGCAAGCTTGAGTGGCTGGTATTTGGTAGTTGGTGGTAAGCTTGAGTGGCTGGTGGCAATCTTGAGACCGTGGGTGGTCGTCAAGGTGACCCATCACGGTTTTTACGCAACTATCAAGGAATCTATGTTATCACTGTTAGCCGTATATACCACCTCCCCCATAGTATTATTATGCATTATGTTTTTTAATTGTTAAGTTATGTACACCTAATGAGTTTTGAACACAAGACTTTGTTAGAAAAATGGTTAAATGATTAAAATTTAACATTTTCTAACAGCTCAAGCTTTAGAGATAAGTGGTAATTTATCAGACTTCACCCTCCATCCATATTCTTTTGGGAGGAGGAAGTGCCATTTTAGCTGAAGCTCATTTTCTATTATTATCATATATGCCCTATAGAGGATTAAAAAAATTCCATGGGAAATATTATCTCCAATCCAATGGTTGTGCCAAGTGTTGGATACAGTTAAATTTAACCAATTCACGTGGCCTATATGTGTATATTATCTCCAACCCATCACGGTTTAAAAAGCTCTTTGTGTAAGATGTAATGCATCTAGCATTCTAATATGTCTTACTGACGTTCATTGGTTGTCCAGGTACCTTTTCAGTTACAGTATATGGTGCCTTCCTTCCCCGACATATTTTCTACCGTTTTCATGCTTTATGTGCATATCTGCAGTGCATTTACAGGACAATTTCCTCAAAGATGCCAAATCAAAAAAGCTAATTACAAAATTCAGGTCTATGAATGAATTGATGAAGCAAAATCACAAGCCAATGTTCAAAGCAAAATCATATACAAAGTTATAACCCCCTCTGTCCTCACAGTCTTCATGGCACACCCACCACTGATTCAGTCAAGGCAGAGCAGCGAGGGTGAACACTGTCCACAAAAGTCACTCTTCAACAAGATTCACAAGCACATATTCAATCAGTGACAGGTTATTATCTTCCTTCACAGTGAAATCAGCAGGTTCAGTGACTTCAACACGGCCCCACTTGTCCACAGCAAGCCTCATTGATCCTTTGAACATGTCAATTTTAGCATTGAGCAATATTACAGTGCTGCCCTCTTTCATCAAGTCCACTAAACAACATCCAAGATAAATAAAATCAATTAAAGGAGAAAAATTCAGACAAACTACATGAATTGTTTTTCCATCCCTAAAGTTTAATTTTTGTCATTTTAGTCTTGAAACTTCAACAATTCTTTCATTTTAGCTTATAAAACAAACACTATTCTCATACGTGATACAATGTGATTTTACAGTAAAGACAATGGATGGAAGCACCAATATGACAGAAATTTTAAAGCTAACCATAAAAATGACAAAAAAAAAAAAAAAATCAAACTTTAAGAACACCCATTAAAAAAAATAAAATTAAGCTGCAAAAATATACCTGCAAAGTGGCTGGGCGGCGAGCAGGGGCGGCAGGGGCGGTGACTGGGGCGGCGACTGGGCAGCGAGCAGGGGCGGCAGGGGCGGCGACTGGGCAGCGAGCAGAGGCGGCGAGCAGGGGCGGCGACACCGCTGTGAACTCAGTCGCTCTCTCTCTCTCTCTCAAACCGGCTCACTCTCTCTCTCTCTCGGACTCAAAGTTAGGGATTTGAGTGAATCCCTTTTTTTGGTTTTGATTCAGTGAAGGGAACGAATCCCTTTTTGCTTTTGTTTTGATTCAGGTAAGGGGAACGACGACGTCGTTCCCCTTAATGTTTTTTTTTTTTTTTTTTTTTCAGATTTTTCTTTTAATTCCGGAAATTAAAAAAAAAAAAAAAAAAAAAAAAAACATGAAAACGGCGTCGTTTTTGGCAGCTGTAACGGCAGCAATAACAGATTTGTAACGGAGCCTTGAATTGACAAAAATTGAAAGTTAGAGGACTGAATTGACAAAACTGAAAGTTAGAGGACTGAATTGACAAAACGTGAAAGTTAGAGAGTCAGTTTTGTTGTAACTTATAACATTAGAATGAAACTTAACATTTATTTTAGGAAATATCTTACTCATACAATTATATCTCCTTAAAAATTGTTATTTTTAAATTTAATAGAGATATGTGCTATTTTTTATGATTTTTTTTTTTTTATAATTGTTAGATGTATATGGAAAGTTTGTTTATTTGAAAATATATTAAGTATAAAAATTATTGCACTTACTAAGGAATAACTAATACCACATTTTAAAGAGGAATAATTATTCCTCATTTTGAAGAACAGCTATTCATGAGGAATGACTATTCCTTGTAATAAAAACATAACCAAACTAAAGAATAACTAAACCATAGGAATAACTATTACATTACAACGCCTATTACAGTCTATCAAACATAGTGTATAGATAGGATTACTGTTGAATCCTATCCCATTGTCAGTGTGCTAAGGCAAACTTCTGGCATACATCAAATCCTAAGTTGTGCCTTTGTAAATTACAACAGTAAGACAGCACAAAAGACAGCATTAAATAATACACATTAAACATTCATAGATCCAGACTGCCTGATTAACGGCAGAATAAACTGAATCTGAAATCCAAAATTTGTGTTTTAACATAATATTAAGAAGCATCCATCCTTCATCAATAAATAGTACAAGAAGGAACAAGAGATCCATAAGGGCTTGCGTAATTAACGGACAGTATAATATATTATGGTGCAAGTAGTCCAAATCAATTGTAGAAAAGGCAAATTAATCTTAGGATAAATTATGGTTAGTTTAGGATTTTTTAGTATATAAACTTTACATTGGGTTGATTGAATCACAAATTAATATGTAGTGTTAAGGGCTTCCCGAGGTTTAGGCCAAAATTTGGATTTTGACCATGGCTGTGAATCACAGCCCTACAAAACCTCTGAAAACCTCTGCAACCAAGTTCACCGTTGTTCTTCGCCTTGAAAACCCATCGGAGAAACGGCCACATTTAGATCGGATTCAACCGTATCACAAATTCATTCACAACACCATACAACAACGCCACAATAGCCGCACCACCGTGGAAACATGCGCTGGAAGTATCCTATCTATATATAGGTAGGCAACACGAGGCCATTGCAGTTGATGAAAGAGGTACAATGAAATCTGTGTATGACATTCAACAAACGCAGTGGCCAAATTATGTGCCTATTTTGCCAGATAATAATGGCTCTCTTTATGGTGATTTGAAACGGATTTGTGAGACTGATCTTTGGACTTGTTTCCGAATGCTGTTTGACAAAGCATGTAATTTAGAATGAGTAAACAATATTTGGCAAATATTGCACTGAAGATAAATGTCAAGGTGGGAATACTGTCCTTGTTGATGCACTATCAAAGATATCTGTTTCTGGTGGAATGATCAAGGAACTACTCATATCTTTTCGGAGAGCAATTCGGCAGAAACCATGACCAATTATGTTCTACAAGGATGGAGTGAGTACTCATGGAGAGAATGTCAAGTGGGTTATGATCTACTGTTAGGCTAGCTGGTTTCTACTTCCTAGCGGTAGATCATTAAAATACTTGTGAAACTTATCTTCATATTTGTGACTACTAACAGTTTTTTTTTTTTTTTTTTTTTTTTTTTTTTTGAGTTACGATTAACATAATACTTAGATGTTGTGTTTCACCAAAAAAAAAAAAAAAAAACCAATATACAAACATAAAAACATAAAAGTGAGAAGTAATATCACAAGGTATTGCCATGTTAGCCGTCATATCAATGGCACAACTCTATGCAACTTAATGGACACAAGATCTTTTGTAAGTGGGTTTGAAGCCCACCAGGAGTTTCATGAAAACACAAAATGACCCTAGGATAGATCCAATAATAATTAGTCTATGAATAAGTCTCTGGCATATTCCAGCATTTACATGTATACCCATTGCCTATAATCTGTAAACTCCCTTTTTCCATGCATAAGAAGCATTGCCCTTTCAGTTTAGCCTCAAGGAATGTACGAGATGGAAAATACTTGGGTTTTAGTCTTTTAGACCTCTATAATGTGTATTCTGTATTAGTTTTATTCCTGGCTAATTAACAAAATAAAAGCTTTGATACCCCGAAACCCTCTTTGCTGCTTTGATTCATGTAGCCTTTCCCATTTCATCATGTGTATCTTTCTCTCATCTTTCTCTTGGCCCCCTCAAAATTCATTGATCATTAAATTAATCTCCTCGTTTAAGGTTGCCAACAACTTGAAGCAACGCATATTATGAGTCGGAATAGCTTGTGCTATTTAATTCTTTGACGAAATAACCTTTCATGTCAAACACGAAATACAGGGGAAAAAAATAAGCAAAATGTCACGCTGGAATTGAACATATTAAATCTTGATTTTGCAGAGATTAGAGAATGACAATTTAACATGACAAATACTTTGTTTTGTTTTTTGATATAACACATTAGGTGAAGAGTGCGAAATTAAGCAAAATAAGGCATATTGACTCGAGTCCTGACCTCCATCCCCAAGAAGATGAGAGGATTAATGGAATTGATCTAGTCACTGTCGTAATGCACATAGTCTATGCCAAATTAATTGGAACCAAGAAAAAACTAAATAAGCCACTTAGCACAAACGATAATAATTCATATTTTATGTGTCATTCAATTATGAGATGCTGTTTCTCAAACAAGAAAAAAAACAAAAAAATTATGAGATGCTTAAAAGATAATTTGTCAGTCAGCAAGAATTCCTATAAATTAAGGAAAAAAAAAACAAAATCAGGCACCGAGAAGTGCTATTGGACAAGAAGCCAAGAAGCTTCGATGCATCACTTTTGAAAGTTGAAACAACTTGTTCTTTCTTTTCTTTTTTCTTTTTTTCTTTTTTATTCTTTCACTCCTCGGGATACAATTACATAGAAATTTATTGAGGAAACAATTCTTGGAGTGGTTTCTTTCTCCAAACTATCTGAACTTGAAATACATATGTGCTCCTCCAGCCTTCAAGAAACAGCCAATTATAATCAGATATCATTAAAAAAATATGGATTGAATAAGAAATAAATATGCATAACTTTTAAATAAATAAAAAAAAATCAGTAATATTCATACAATAACAAAGGTAGGATATAAAGTTTAAAAATAATAACTTACCCGTTGATCCTAAGAAAACCATATTATAGGAGACATTCATGATATTCTATCATGAACAATGACCTTTTCTTTGGGCCTTTAGCATCATTAACACAAAAATATTTGCGTCCAAAAATTTCTCTTAAAATTGGATAGCTCATAAAAAAGATGAACATTTTCAAAAAAGAGGGGTACTCCATCACTTTTTTTTTTTTTTTTTTTTGAACTCACAAATTAATTGCTTTTCTTCTATTGAAAACTGATTTGGAGCACTTGGGTTTATATAGGCATAGAGATATAAATGCTTCCTACGTGGTATTTGTTTGTAAATATTAATAAATATAACTACGCAACAACTAATAAACATTTGTATTTTTGCAAATGCTCACAAATGTGTTCTTTGTTGAGTATACATAGAAGATAAGAAATCCTAATTTCTTTCTAGATAAGGTCTTTCTGATATACCACAAAGATATTGCTAAGATCACCTACTAAAATTAGTTACGACTCATAATTATGATTAAATTTTGGAAATTCTCACAAATTTAAAATTTGTTCTTTCTTAAGCATGCGTAGAAGACATGTAAAATTGATTTCTTTCCAAATAAGGTCATGCATAAGGTTTATCTCGTGCATTCCTTTAGAGGACTTTCCTTGAAAATGCTAATAATTTTTGGGTTGTGTAACGAACAAGGTGCCCATTAACAACAACTTTTTTGACTTTTTTTTTATAACTTTTTTTTTTTGGCAACTTTATGTCATTTTTTCAGTTTTATAAATACTTTTATGTTTTTTTTTTAATCACATTTTTTATTATGTAGAACCCACATCAGAAAAACCTTAACAAGTACTACACGGTGTTTACTAACATTTCTCATAATTTTTTGCACATGAAAGTTTTATTTTATCATAATTTTTGGAAGATGAACCTAAGTGTTGAAGTGGTAAGTGACATACACAAAAACGTTAAAGGTAAAAGTCCAAGAGTAAAAATTAATTTGGTCCAATTGATTGCTTAGCCCATCAGTGCACTAGCTAGGCTAGATGCAAATGGGCCAAAACAACCCCTATAAACCCTCTATTCTTCTTGTAAGTGAGTTTGAAGCGCACTGGGAATTTCATGGAACAAAAATTGGCCCTTTGGACATATTCTATAATCACAAGCAGGGACGGAGCTGTAGTTGGACGTCTCCACCCACCCCCCCCCCCCCCCCACCCCGGCGGCGCGGCCATTTTTTTTTTTAAATGCATTTTTACCCCCTTAACAATATTATTAATCTTTTTAAAAGCTATAAAAAAAAAATTTATTGACAAGCTCAAAAATATTAGCCTCAGAGCAAACTTAAACCCAAACAACGTCCAAAAACAAACCCACGCAAGGCCCAAAAAAAAGCCTAAGCCGATTCTAACAACTAGCCTAGAACACCCACACCCACTTGACATTACAATTTGCACACACAAGACAACCCAAAAAATAAAAGGAAAAAAGAAAACAAAACAAAACCCTGACTTTCTAAGTGAGACCTGTGAGTGGGAAGGGCTGGGCAACGGCAGCAGCAGCACAACAAGCATAGGCACAACACAACTGAGCAATAGCAGAAGCAAGAAATAGATCAATACCACACTACCATCAGTCCACTGCCCCCAAATTTGGCATAATATCTAACCTCTCTTCTTCTTTTTTCTTATTATGGGAATATGAATATCTTATCTCTCTCTCTCATGTCTGAATCTCTAGTGCAAAAAATTGCTAAATTTTTGTTGGTTGATAATCTGAGTTATTAAAGAGAAATAGAAAAAAGAGGCAGAGAGATGAGAGAACTCTCTACAGTCTACACTTACCGAAAATATGAGAGAGAGGGGTAGAGTTCTCTCTTTAATAAAGTGAAAGTAATTTTAAAAAAAAAAAAAAAATAGTTGTGACTAACACATCACATCACCCATGTGCTGTGCATTGCGTTTGACAATGTTAAATTTTGTTTGTAGTCTTCTTTTTTTCTTTTTTCTTTTTTTGAGCTGATTGTATACACTGCTTGCCTGTTAGTGTGTTTTAATTAGTTGTTGAGGCTTGTCTGCCGTGTGTAATGAGTGCTTGTTAATGCATTTTAATGTATTAAAAAACAAAGATTTTGTGTATTTGTTTTTGCTGATGGTTTGTTAATGCTAAATGAATGTTTATTTGGAGTTTTAAAAAAAAAAAATTGTTTATATTTTTGCCCCCCTAAATCTAAGTCCTGGCTTGGTCCCTAATCACAAGTCTATAATATATTACGATTGCTATATAGTAAAAAGTTCATATTATGCATTAGTCTTCAATCTTGTTTGACTAAATTTTTTTTTTTTTTTTGACATTCCAAAACTCCATTCCTCTTTGTTGCTTTGATTCGCATAACCAAAAGTTATTGATTGGTGAATTAATTAATCTCATCAAATATGGTTGCTAACAACTTGAAACAACACATACCATGGGTTGGGATAGTATGTGCTATTGCTTTAACGTGGATCTCTCTACCAACTATAGATATTAATTTGTCATTTCAGTTTTCACCCTTGTAATTTTTTCCAAACACTTTCTTTGATTTCCACAAATGTTTTCTGCTTTGATCTTCCTATTATCAAAGTAATCTTAAATATTGTTCATGTCTTTTCACTTATTGGACCCATAGGTTGCTTCTTATAACTCCTTTTATATCACTTCTTGTGTTTTTAATTGAAAAACAAGTTAGGCTTCTCATTATTTATCTTTTGGCATATGTTTCTTTAGATTGTTTGAAATTACCAAACATTCTTTCTCACCTGAACTACAAAAGCGTAAATTGCTATTTGCAAATGTAGAGTGATCCATGATATAATGTGATCCTTCGAATTTTCTTCTTCTAACTCCACATTTAAGGAAATCATGTAGCCATATGGAATACATTTTAGATACATACAGAAGTCATATATTAAATCAAAAATGCTAAAAACACAATTTTTTTAACTATATCTAAGGTGGTGGACTGTGATTGCTGCAACATCACCTTCATGTGAAATCACCACTAACATCTCTTTTATTGTATACTAATCATAGCCTGTCAACTAAATAGGTGTGAAAAAAATTGTAGAATATATATACACACATACCTGAGCTTCCCACTTAAGAAAAAAAAGGCTCTAGTCAATTAAAATTCATGAAAAGATGTTGGGGTTCTTGCATGTGGATCGAGTGTGGAAAACATCTTATGCGCAATGGCACTAAGAAAGTTGGTGCTTGCTTCTAATACGAGTTTACCAATCTGGAATGCAGTCCATTCGGTTCAATTTGGTCCATTTTGGTCCAATTCAATCCAGTTTTGTTCACTTTGGTTCAATTCAGTCCACTTTAGTCCAGTATCATCCACTTCGGTCTATTTCAGTCAAATTCAGTCCATTTTGGTCCAAATAGATCCATTTGATTCATTTGGTCTATTTCGGTCCACATTGGTCTGTTTTTGTTTATTTCAATCTATTTAGGTCCACTTTGGTCCCTTCCATCCATATCGGTCCATTCAGTTCATTAAAGTCCAAATCCATTAAGTCCAATTCTACATATTATCATTCTTCCCGTATTTTGTAATCTTTTTTTTTTTTTTTTGGTAAGCTAGCCCAACCAACCATACAAGTGATATATGACAAAAATGTAATAGGTGAAAGCCCAAGTCTGGAAACTATTTTAGTCCAATAGATTGCTTGGCCCATAAAAGCTCTAGCTAGGGTAGCTAGATACGAATGGCCCAAAACTACCCCATATTTGATCTTCTATTCTTCTTGTAAGAGGGTTTGAAGCCCACTACAAGTTTCATGAAATTTTTCCCTCGGACAGATCCTATAATTATGAGCCCATTACCACAATAAGCTTTGTGTTAATTTGATTGACGACTCCTTATTCTTGCATTTCTTCTTCACATATCTTTCAAAGGAATTTTGCACCTTATGGAAGGTTTTTAACGAAGATATTACCTTGAAAGATGAAGGCTTCAGTATGCATCTTATGGAAGGTGTTGACAGATCGTATAATAACGAGTTTATGGCATATTTTGATATCATCGTAAGCTAAAATACTTTGATTGACAACTCATTTTAGCATTTCTTCTCCACCTTTATCAAGGACTTACTTTTGCATGTTATGGAAGGATTTTAATTGGAGATATTACCTTGAAAGATGAAGGATTCAAAATCTCTCTAGCACCCCAAACTTTTCACATTTAACACCTGTTGCCTATTCTCTAATCTATAGACTCCCTTTATCAATTACCCAGCTTGCATCAAGAGTGCTTTTCCATGCATAAAAAGCATTGCCCACTTAGTGTAGCCTCAAGGAATGTACAAGATGGAAAGTACTAGGGTTTTATACCTCTACATAGGGCTTTCCCATTTCATCATGTGTCTCATCTTTCTTTTGGCCCCCTTCAAAATTCATTTATCAAAAAAATTTTCTCATCATATAAGGTTGCCAACAACTTAAAGCAACACATAGCGTGGGTTGAAATAGCTTGTGCTACTTCTTTGATGAAGATTTCTTATAGCTATTGATAATAACTTTATTTTTTTCACCCTTGTAAATTTTTTCCCATATATTTTCCTTGATCTCCATAAATATTTTCTTTATCTTTTTTTATTATAGAAGGAATATCCGTAACTTTTCATGTTGATTCACTTCCTGTACGTGGGAAGTTACTTTCTGTTTAGCTCCATCTAATTATCTCAAATGCTTTTTAATATTCTATTAAGATTTCTTGAATTATCCAACATTCTTCTACCATTGCCCAACAAAAGAGTAAATCTTCATATGCAGAGAAGAAATGTGTAATCTATATATATAATAATAGGTGAAGCAGAGAGAAAATCTAATTAGATTTCAATTGGATTCTCAATTTTGCGCCACTTGTCCTAACCAAAACTAAAAAAAAATATCTAATTAGATTATAAATTTGACTCTAATTTTGTGTCATGTATCTTATCTAAATTTTTTAATTTTTATGCCCAAATAAATGATGCATTAACATTTAACATGGAAGTCAAGAAAATCACAATGATAATGCTCATTAGCCTAATCTAAATTTTCTAATTTTTGTGCCCAAATAAATGATGCATTAACATTTAACACAGAAACCAAGAAAACCACAATGATAGTGCCCATTAGCCTAAGCAAGAACATTTTACCTACACACTTTTATGGAAATTATAAATTGGACTTCAATTTTGTGTCATGTACCTTATCTAAATTTTCTAATTTTTGTGCCCAAATAAATGATGTATTAACATTTAACACGGAAGCCAAGAAAATCACAATGATAATACTCATTGGCCTAAGCAAAAACATCTCATCTGCGCACTTTTATGGGTGATTTCAATAAAGCCTGGACTCTTCTAATCCCACAACTAGAACCAAGGAGTCCAACAAGAAAGACTATAAAAGTAAAACATCATCTCCTCCTAATTCCATATCGTCATCTCATGTTTCCTCCTCTCTCATCCTCTACCAACTAGATCCACACACTACCCTCTCCTCCTCCTTACGAATTTTTCAAAGCAAGGTCAGGTTCAAACACAATGTTCAATCCCATTCTTCCTTTCTTCACACTCTCATACATTAGCGCTTCATTGGCGCCTCCAAGAAGATTCCAAACTCATTGATCAGTTTTTATTTTTTAATGTCCCTTTATATATTTTAAATAATAAAATGCAATATTCTCTTTTTTCTTCACTGTAGCATCACTTAAATAATAAAATGCAATATTCTCTTTTTTATATTCATTGTTTTATCTAATGCTATTCTATGTATGATAACCAAAAAAAAAAAAAAACTAATAGCATTACTTAAATAATAAAATGCAATATATATTTTTCATTGTTTGATTTAATTCTATCATCCATGTGATAAACCCAAAAAAACAAAAACAAAAAAATTGGTCAATAACATCATTACAATTAACCAGTCTCGTGCAGTAGCACGGGGTAACATACTAGTTTGTATAATACCATTACTAAAATATGATTGAAGTAATATCACTTTTACATAGTTCATTATTGACATCATTATTGACCAATAACCTGATTTTTATGGCTTTGGCAGTCAAAAATTCCCTCACCCCAGTTACAAAAAATTCCCCTAAAATAACCATTCAAGTCGAACATGAAATACTGGAAAAATGTCATATTGGAATTTAACTTATGAAATATTGATTTTGCATAGATTTGCGAAAGAAATTTTAACACCCAAAAAAAAAAAAAACTTTGCTTTGTTTTGTGATATAACTCATTGGGAGAAGAGTGAGAAATCAAGCAAAATAAGACATATTTGTTTTAATATTAACTAGGATTTGATTTTTCACAAAGGTATTTCAGGAAACCTAGCTACTTTACATTGATGCCATATATAATTACTGAGTATACAGAGCTACTAATGTCATGTTATTAGCTGAGCATTACGAACAAAGCCCTCTTGAGTCCTAACCTCCAACCCCAAGAAGATGAGAGGATTAATGGAATTGATTTAGCCACTGTCATAGATGCATAGTCTATGCCCCCATTGGAACCAAGAAATAAGCCACTTAGAAAGCAAAGAGTTAGCCAATTCTCCTGCAAAAAAATCAGCGTACCACATTCTAAATTAATTTGATTATGAATTGACATGAGAGCGTAGATAGACAGTAATACTTTATTGCTAAAGCGTGGCTTTTTATGATGAGCAATTGATTAAAAGTTAAAACATTCAATTGCCAGGTGCATTCAAATTGCAAGACTGCTTGAACTGATCATTTGTCCGCTCTTCCTAAATAAAGGAACAAAAAAAAAAAAAACCACACAGAGAAGTAGTGCTATTAGACAAGAAGCTTTTAATATTCCACTTGAGATTTTTTTTTTTTTTTTTTTTTTTTTGAGTACAGTCTATAATAATTAATTATTGAAACTTTTCATGAACTAGTTTCCATCTTCAAGTTGTCCGAACATGAAATGCATACGGGTTCCTCCGGCCTTCAAGAAATAAACAATTATTACCCGTTAGAAACAATTCGTCAAATATGAATCGAGAAAGAAACAAATGTGTATGACTAAGAATAAATATATCAATCTGTAATATTCATAAAATAACAAAAAGTTTGGAATACAAAGTCTAAAACATAATCACTTACCCGTTGATGGCATGAGAATCATATTATAGAATACACTCATGATATTCTATCATAAACAATGATCTTTTCTTTGGACCATTAGCATCATTAACACAAAAATACTTGCGTCCAAAAATCTCTCTTATAATTGGATAGCTCATAAAAAATATGAACATTTTCAAAAAAGAAGGGTACTCCATCACTATTTCTTATGAACTCACAAAATTGTTATTCTTATATTGAAAACTAACTTGGAACCCTTGGTCTTGGGTTTATATAGGCATAATAAATCTATAAATGCTTTCTGCACGGTATTTATTTGTAAATATTAAGAAATATCTTTTTCATCATCATTAATTAGTATAGGATATGCTCAATTCTATGTATTATCATTCTACCCATATTTTGTAACTTTTTTTTTTGGTAAGCAAGCCCAACCAACTATGCAACAACTAAAAACATTTGTATTTGCATTAATTCGTGACATTTTACAAAGATATCTCTAAGATTACTTGCTAAAATTAGTTAGTACACATAATTATTACTTTCTAGATAAAGCTTTCTTGATATTCCATAGGGGTATTGCTAAGATCGCCTACTTAAATGAGTTAGGATTCATAATTATGATCAAATTTTGAAAATACTCATAAATTTGTTCTTTCTTAAGCATGCGTAGAAGACAGGTAAACTTGATTTCTTTTTAGATAAGGCCTGCATAAGATTTATCAAATGAATGCACTCCTTTAAAGACTTTCCTTAAAAACACTAATAATTTTTTATTTTTAAAAATTTTATTTTACTTTTTTATTTTGAAAGGTGAGCCTCGGTGTCTACTTAATAAGTGACATATGGCAAAAAATGCTAGAAGTCTAGAAGTAAAAGCTCAGGGGTGAAAACTATTTTGGTCCAATGAGTTGCTAAGCCCATCAATGCACTGGCTAGGATACAAATGGGCCAAAGGCCCAAAACAACCCTTTTGAACCTCTAGGTAATCTCAAACAAGCGATATACACCTAATTTTCCACTTAAAAATAATAATAATAAAAAAGCCTCTAGCCAAATCCTAGGTAGCCTCCAAAGAACTAATTAAAATTCATGATAAGATGCTGGAGTTCTTGCATGTGAAGTGAGGAAACCATGCACAATGGCACCAAGTAGAGACCACAAATGTGTACAATTAGAAAACCACTTTAGCATTTAAGAAAGTTGGTGCTTGCTTCTAAAGTAAAGATATTATATCTGTCCAGAATGCAGTCCATTTGGTCCAGTTCGGTCTATTTGAGTCCAATTTTGTCCACTTCGGTCCATTTAGTACACTTCGGTCTAATTCAATTCATTTCTGTCCATTTTGGTCCATTTAGGTCCATTTCAGTCTAAATCTCTACTTCGGTCCAGTTCAATATATTCATTCCAATTCGGTCCAATTTGGTCCATTTCAATCCATTTTGGTCTAATTCAGTCTATTTTGGTCCCTATAATTCTTGTAAGTGAGTTTAAAGCCCACTAGGAGTTTCATGGAACACAAAACGGACAAGTCCTATAATCACAAGTCTCTGACATATTAGTATGTTACCACTATAAGCTTTATCCTTTGATTAATAACTCCTCATTCAAGGATTTCTTTTTTCACATCTATCAGAACACTTACTTTGCATCTTGTGGAAGGTTAATAATGGGAGATATTAGCTCTAAAGAGTAAAGATGAAGGCTTCAACATCCATGTATTGCCTCATATGTTTCACACTACACCGTTTGCTTATTCTCCATCTACTTTTATCACCCAACTTGCATCAAGCTGCTTTTCCATATGAAAGAAGCATCGATTTTCGTATATAGTAAAAAGTAAAGTTCATATTATGCATTAGTCTTCAATCTTTTTTGACTAAAAATTTTTTTTTTTTTTTTGAAATTCCAAAACCCCATTCCTCTTTGTTGCTTTGATTCGCGTAAAACCTTTCCAGTTTATTTAATGTATCTTTCTCTCATCTTTCATTTCACTCCACAAAAATTTATTGATTGGTGAATTGATCTCACCAAATATGGTTGCTAACATCTTGAAGCAACAAATAGCATGGCTTGGGATAGTATGTGCTATTGCTTTAACGAGGATCTCTCTACCAACTATAGATAAAAACTTGTCTTTTCACCCTTGTAAATTTTTCCAAACCCTTTCTTTGATCTCCATAAATGTTTTCTTCTTTGATCTTCCTATTATCAAAGGAATGTTAAATATTTTTCATGTTAGTTTCACTTCTTGAACCCATAGATTGCTTCTGATTTATTCCTTTTATATCACTTCTTTGTGTTTTTAATTGAAAAACATGTAATTAGACTTCTCTCTATTTATCTTTTGGCATATGTTTCTTTAGATTGTTTCAAATTACCCAACATTCTTTCACAGCTGCCCTACAAAAGAGTAAATTCCTATTTGCAAATATAGAGGTATTCATGATATAATGTGTTCCTATGAATTTTCCACTTTATCTCCTCATTTTAAGGAAATCATGTAGCATATGGAATACATTTTAGATACATATAGAAGTCACATAGTAAATCAAAAATGCTACAAACACAATTTTTTTTCACATTGGCAAATTCCACTAAGATATCCTGAGGTTTGGGCTATTGCCAACTAGGTCCAAGGCATTTCAAAATTGCCTAGTTTAGTCCCTAAAGCCAACTTAGTCCCTAAACACTATTATGTCAGTTAGTTCTTTTTTCTCAACTGTTTTAGAGATTAAGTTGGATTTAGGCACTAAATTGGTTAGTTTTGAAAAGTCTTGAACCTAGTTGGCATTAGCCAAAATCTCAAGGTGTATTAATGGAATTTACCATTTTCACAATATCTAAGGTGGTACATTCTGATTTCTGCAACATCACCTTCACATGAAATCACCACTAACATCACTTTTATTGTATACCCTTCATAGCCTATCAACTAAATAGTTGTGAAAAAAATTGTAGAATATATATATATATATATATATATATATCTCTCTCTCTCTCTCTCTCTTAAGCAAGCTATATACATATTCCTGAGCCACCCACATAAAAAAATAAATAAATAAATAAAGAGTTCTTGCCTGTGGAGTGAGGAAAACATCATATGCGCAATAGCACTAACAAAGTTGGTGCTTGCTTCTAATACGAGTTTACCTATTTGGAATGCAGTTCATTCAGTCCAATTTGGTCTAGTCTTGTTCACTTTGGTCCAATTCAGTCCAATTTGGCTTATGTTGGTCCATGTCAGTCTACTTCGGTCCTATTTAATCCATTTGATCCACCTGGTCCATTTTGGTCCACATTAGTCCATTTCCATCTATTACAGTCCATTGTGATCCACTTTGGTCCCTTCTGTCCATATCAGTCCAGTTTAGTCCATTCAATCCATTTAGGTCCACTTCGATCCATTGAATCCAATTATATGTATTATCAGTCTTCTCATGTTCTGTAATCTTTTTTGTATTTTTTGTAAGCAAGCCCAACCAACCATATAAGTGACATGACAAAAATGCTATAGTTGAAAGCCCAAGAGTGGAAACTATTCTGGTCCAATAGATTGCTTGGCCCATCAATGCACTAGCTAGGCTAGATACAAATGGGCCAAAACTACCTCTATATCCAATCTTCTATTCTTCTTGTCAGTGGGTTTGAAGCCCACTACAAGTTTCATGAAATTTTCCTCTTGGACAGATTCTATAATTATGAGCCTATGACATACAAGTTACCACCGTAAGCTTTTATATTTGATTGACTAATTCTAGCAGTTCTTCTTCATATCTATCAAAGGTCTTTGCATCTTATGGAAGGTTTTCAATTTAAGATTTACCTTGAAAGATGAATGCTTTTTAGCATCCATCTTATGGAAGGTGTTGACAAATCGTATAATAATGAGTCTATGGCATATTTTGATACCATCGTATGCTTTATACTTTGATTGACAACTCATTTCAGCATTCTTTTCTCTACCTTTGTCAAGGACTTAATTTTGCATGTTATGGAAGGTTTTCAATTGGACATATTACCTTGAAAGATGTAGGATTAAACATCCCTTTAGCACCAAAAAAATTTCACATTTACGACTGTTTCCTATTCTCTAATCTATAGACTCCCTTTTTCAATCACCCAGCTCAAGAGTGCTTTTCCATGCATAAGAAGCATTTCCTCAAGGAATGTACAAGATGGAAAATACTGGGGTTTTACCTCTACAAAATGAGTATTGTGTATTAGTTTTATTCCTGGCTAATTAACAAAATAAAAGCTTTGATACTCGAAACCCCATTCCTCTTTGCTACTTTGATTAATGTAACCTTTCCCATTTCAGCTTGTGTATCTTTCTCTCATCTTAAAGCAACACAGCATGCGTTGGAATAGCTTGTGGTACTTCTTTGATGCAATATAATATACAATTACCGATTCAACAGAGCTACTAATGTCATGTTATAAGCTGAGCATTTCGAACAAAGCCCTCTTGAGTCCTGACCAGCTGACCTCCAACCCCAAGAAGATGAGAGGATTAATGGAATTGATCTAGCCACTGTCATAGATGCACAGTCTATGCCCCCATTGGAACCAAGAAATGAAGCAATGAGTTTGTCAATTCTCCATGCATTAAAATCAGCGTACCTCATGCAAAATTTGATTATGAATTGACATGAGAGCGTAGATAGACAATAATATTTTATTGCCAAACCGTGGCTTGCGAGGATGAGCAATTTGATTAAAACACGTTGTAAACTGTGAAAGATGAAAATCATACATTATTGCACATCCATTGGACTTTGGACCGTAGTTTGCAACTATTAAAAATTATGCCAGAGTAATGGCTATACCTTGCAACATCATTGGTGATATAAAACCACAGATGCTATTGTTAGAGTGACCCTGACTAGTCGCTACCCAGAAAGTATTATGTTTGGCTTGAAATAAGTCAATGAATTTAAATTTTAGACTAACTTCCTCATTTTCATCAAGAAAACTTTTCTTAATTTTAGACCAACTTCAATTGGATGTCAAATTCATACTAAACCAAATGGATGAGGGATTAAACAATTTCACTCAAATGGCGTGAGATTGGTTCAATAGCTAAACTTAATGCAATTCATTGACTATATATATCCACGAGTATTGCTTTTAAATTTGTCATTCAATTGCCAGGTACATGCAAATTGCAAGGTTGCTTAAATTGATAATTTGTCTGCTCTTCCTGAATAAAGGACCAAAATCGAAGAAAAAACACAGAGAAGTTAAGAATTTTTTTGCATTTTTTACACCATTAATTGATAAACTGTGTGTGTGTGTGTGTTTTTCCCCTCTTTTTGGGGTTACAATTCATAATAATTTATTGTCGAAACTTTTCATGGTCTGGTTTCCTTCTCCAAGTTGTTTGAACATGAAATGCATATAGATTCCTTCAGCCTTCAAGAAATAACCGATTATAGTTAGAAACAATTCTTCAAATATGGATCGAGAAAGAAACAAATGTGTATGACTAAGAATAAACATATCAATTTGTAATATTCATAAAATAACAAAGAGTTTGGAATATAAAGTCTAAAACATAATCACTTACCCGTTTATGGCATGAGAACCATATTATAGAATACACTCATGATATTCTATCATAAACAATGATCTTTTCTTTGTACCATTGGCATCATTAACACAAAAATACTTGCGTCCAAAAATCTCTCTTATAATTGGATAGCTCATAAAAAATATGAACATTTTCATAAAAGACGGGTACTCCATCACTATTTCTTTTGGACTCACAAAATTGTTACTATTATATTGAAAACTGACTTGGAACCCTTGACCTTGGGTTTATATAGGCATAATAAAGATATAAATGGTTTCAACACCGTATTTATTTGTAAATATTAAGAAATATATTCTTCATCATCATTAATTAATACAAGATATGCTCAATTCTACGTATTATCATTCTATCCATATTTTGTAACTCTTTTTTCTTTTCTTTTTTGGTAAGCAAACCCAGCCAACTATGCAACAACTAATAAACATTTGTATTTCCATTAACTCTTGACATTTTACAAAGATATTGCTAGGATCACTTGCTAAAATTAGCTACTATACATAATTTCTACTATTACATTTTGCAAACGCTCACAAATATTTTTACTTGAGCATACATAGAATGCAAGTAATCTTGATTTTTTTTTTCTACAGAAGGAATATTCCACAAAGATATTGCTAAGATCACCTACTAAAATTAGTTAGATTCATAATTGTGATCAAATTTTGGAAATTCTCACGAATTTATTCTTTTTTGAGCATGCATAGAAGACACGTAAACTTGAATTTTTTTTAGATAAAGCCCTGCATAAGGTTTATCTCATTCTTCATTTCTTCTGGTAAAAAAAAATTAAAAAAAAAAAGTGGTTTATCTCATGAATGCATTCCTTTAAGGACTTTCCTTAAAAACACTACTAATTGTTTGTTTGTGCAAATTTTATTTTTGGAAGGTGAGCCTAGGTGTCCCTTTGGGGATGTGGAGACATCCGATAAAATTGGAACATAATAAGTGACATATGGCAAAAATGCTAGAAGCCTAGAAGTAAAAGCCTAGGATTGAAAACTATTTTGGTCCAATGGGTTGCTTAGCCCATCAATGCACTGGCTAGGCTAGACACAAATGGGCCAAAACAACCCCTATAAGCCTCTAAGTAATCTCAAACAAGCTATACATACCTAAGCTTTCCACCAACAAAAGAATGAAAAAAAGGCTTCTAGCCAATTCCTAGGTGGCCTCCAAAGAACTAATTAAAATTCATTATAAGATGCTGGAGTTTTTGCATCTAGGAGTGAGGAAACCATCATATGCACAATGGCACTAAGTAGAGACCACAAATGTATACAATTAGAAACCCACTTTAACATTTAAGAAAGTTGATGCTTGCATCTAAAGTAGAGAGATTATCTGTTTGGAACGTAATCCATTTGGTCCATTTTAGTCCACTTTTAGACTATTGTCCAATATGGTCCTTCTCAAAAAAAGAAAAAAAAAAGTCCAATATGGTTTACTTTAGTCTATTTTGGTCCAATTCGGTCCAGTTTGGACAATTAAGTCCATTCAATCAATTTCAGTCTACTTTGGTCCATTTTGGTACACTTCAGTCCAAACTTCGGTCCATTTTTGTCCATATCGGTCTATTTCAGCCCATTCAATCCATTTCGATCCACTTCGGACCAATTCATTCCACTTCTATCCATTTTGGTCCATGTTGGTCTATTTTGGTCCAAATCTCCACTTCGGTCCATTTCGGTCTAATTCAATCCACTTTGGTTTTTTGTCCATTTTGGTCCATTCGGTCCATTTTAGTCCATTTCGGTCCCTATAAGATCTTCTATTATTCTCGGGAGTTTAAAGCCCACTAGGAGTTTCATGGAACACAAAACAGTCAAATCCTATTATCACGAGTCTATGAGATCCTTTGATTAGCAACTCCTCATTCAAGGATTTCTTTTTACACTTCTATTAGAGCACCTACTTTTTCATCTTGTGGAAGGTTAATAATTGGAGATATTACCTGACCTCTAAAGATGAAGGCTTCAACATCCATGTATTGCCTCATATATTTCACACCACACCCTTTGCTTATTCTCCATCTACTACCTTTTTCAATTACCCAACGTTCATCAAGCTGTTTTTTCGATGTGTAAGAAGCATCACCACGTATATAAGTAAATAATATGCATTAGTCTTCAATCTTGTTTGACTAACAAATTAAAAGCATTGGCATTCCAAAACCCCATTCTTCTTTGTTGCTTTCATTCGCATAGCCATTCCAAAATTCTCAATGCGATCTTATGAATTTTCCTCTTCATCTTCACATTTTAGGAAGTCGTGAAGCCATATGGAACACAATTCTAAGGACACAGCTTTTTTCACAATATTTAAGGTTGTGGATTGTAATTAATTCAACATCACTTTCATATGAAACCACTACTAAAATTACTTTTATTGTATACCAATCATAGCCTGTCAACTCAACAATTGTGAAAAAAAAGTGTTGAATTTGTTATATATATAGAGACTTACTAATATAAGACCTGTCTCTAAACAGGCTATATATACCTGAGCTTTCCACTAAAAAAGAAACAATAAATATAATAATAATTCCTTCTGGTCAATTCCTAGATGTCCTCCAAAGAACAAATCAAAATGCATGATAAGATGCTGAAGTTCTTGCTTGTGGAGTGAAGAAAACATCATATGCACAATGCTTCAAATGTATAATCGGTTAGAAAACCACCTTAGCATTTAAGAAAATTGGTGCTTGCTTTTAAAGTATAGTTTATCTGTCTAGAATGCAGCCTGCTTAATGAAATGTCAAAAACTTGCTTCACTGACAATGAAATGTACAAGGTCACTCTTAAATTCACAAAAGAAGTCAATATGCAATTACTGGTTATTAATAACTCTATCCAGTCATTGAAGTTAACTTGGATTCACCAATAATACAACTCAGCTCAATTCTTGCGTTTGAATGTGAGGCTTGAATTGAAGTACTGTACAAGAACCATCTCAACCTTATGCTTCCGATAGATCTACATTCTCAGTAACAGGAATTGTTGATTCAGGAGATGGCTCTTGGATACCTTCGGTATCAGGTGGTTGAGATCCATGCTTTGCAGCAGCCTGCAAGACCCGGTTTTGAACATCTAAGGATGAAGGGGATGTTGGTAGTCCAATGCGGTTTGTTTCCAATTTTCCAGCAGCCCATGAAAATGCCTGAGCTCCAACTCTGACAGGAGCAAGCAGCAGCCTTCAAGAAAAATAAGAAGATCTAAGTGTAAGAAAATTATTCAGTCAGATGATTCTTCTTGATAAAACATACTGACAGTAAACATGTGCCGCAAGGCACAACCCTGGAAGTAAAGAAAAAAAAATATTATGTGGTTAGACCACTACCATTTTGAGAGCTGCATTTCTCTATTTTATTTTCCTCACATTCAGCAGAATCTTACTAAGGAGCTCATTTTGCGAGAGCAAGCTTTAACAAGCACTAGGCAAAAGGAATAACATTTCCACATAAAACAAATATTTGAAATCTAAGACTTATTCACGCTGGTCCAAGCACAAACAAATTTAGTAACATATCATAAAACTTATATGCAAGAATATCAATATGCCTTTTCTATCAGCAACATAGCTTGCTTGGAAAATTTTTGAACAGCCACCATCAAAAAAAAAGTTTGCAATGTTATGACGTTACATTAATCCATTACATAATTGAGCTTTCACTTGATTTTAATTCTTAATATCATATAAATTATTACAAATCCTAAAAATAGAAAGAGAAAAAATAAATTATGACTCTGACATTAATTCAGAATTCCATTCATTAGTGAATAGATAGGATTACTGTTGAGTCCTATCCCATTTTCAGTGTTACATCAAATCCTAAGTCGTGTCTATGTAAATTACAACAGTAAGTCAGCACAAAAGATAGCATTAAATAATACACATTAAACATTCATAGATCCAGACTGCCTAATTAACAGCAGAATAATCTGAATCTGAAAACCAAAATTTGTGTTTTAACAAAATATTAAGAAGCATCCATCCCTCATCAATAAAATAGTCCAAGAAGGAACAAGAGATCCATATGTAAGATTTTCACCACCTTGTGATTGATTCTTTAAATAACTATGATTCATCTAAATATACATAAAAACAGGATATCAAATAAAAAGGAATTAATCAGTCTCTCGCTATCAAGATAACATCATCTTATCAAGCATTATGAAGTAGGATTTACCTCACATCTTGCTTAAAATCTTCAGGGCCCTCATAAGAAGCAACCCGCCGAAAGATGGTCTGGTAGAGTTGCAATAAACCCATCAATAAGGAAAGAAAAAACCACAATGCACAAGGTTTAGGAAACTTAACAGAATTTTAAAAATATTCTTTTATATATATATATATATCAGACAAATAGGCACCCAGAATCTGAGCCTACCCACAAAACACTAACAATGGACATTTAGCACATGCAAGCTGAAGCAGGATCCATGAAAAGATGTGCTCAATGGGGATTTATGAACTATTGACCCTCCTAGTATAAGCAAAAATGGACCATGATATAACTAGAAGACCTTCCTCATATTACTATGTATGCAACAAATAACTCAACAAAGTCTGTAGATAGGAAGAAAACAAAAAAACACTTTATCCATTGTTATGGGCATGCACAACAATACATAAATACATTTTTAAAAAAAAATTTCAAAATGTTTCACAATTTTTCCAACCTTAATTCAGAAAACAAATTTATATAAACATTCATATGGAGAAGAGAATAAGCACCTGACCCAGGCCAACAATGCCTATAAGTTGTAGTGTCTTCTCCCACTCTGAAGCAAAGTTAACTTTGGTTAGTAGGAAAAGAAAGGTAAACCAAAAAAAGTATATCAGAGAAAGATTTGAAGATCATCTGAATAGAACCAAGTTCCCTAAAGTCAAGGTCAAGTTGAAGAAGAATGATATAGATAAGTGTTAAATTACCGATTGTCCTAAAAGCTTAAGCTATTGGGATATGATAAATTTAATCATTTAACCACATAATTCTAACACTCCCCCTCACGTGTGGGCCGAAACTACCTTTTAATAGGTGAGGCCAAACATGTGATAATTTAAATGGAAGGTAAAGTGGAGGAGACACAGATTGAACTCAGGATCTCATGATCTGATATAATGTTAAATTACTGATTGTCCTAAAATTTTAAACTATTGAAATATAGTAAATTTAATTATTTAACCACATACTTCTAACAATAAGCATCAAGAATACACTATCAACTAAGCTTCTTTTAATTTCTTTCTTTCTTTTTTAGGCTAGTATCAAGCACTCAAGCTACAAATATTCCAGCTGGAACTAAGTAATTATCTAAACAGAAGCCACTCCTCTATCAAGTCAAGTAAAAGAAAGGACAAGCATCCCAAACAAATGATTGCCAATAACCACCAATAATTATTCAACAAATTCCACAAGTACTATCACTATGAGCATGGTTAGGGGAAAATGAAAATATATTAAGGAAAAAAAATTGAAAATGATCAATTAATAATTTGATTAGTTAATGTGTCCTATACGCATTTACAGAAGGCTATCTACCATAGTCTGGGACCAATAAACATTCAAAACCCACTTACCCAATAGACATAACTACCTTGGCTCTTACTTTTTGATTTGGTGGATGAAACCACAAGAAGCGTTGACTCAAGAAATGTCAAAACATGCATGCCAAATATTACTACTTATGTACAAACCATAGACTCAATAAAGCATACCACATATAAATTGTTATTAAATTGGAAGTTCCATGAAAAAAATGTACACACCTAGTGTTGCATAAAGTGCCACAACGGAACCCTGTAAACATAAAGTAGTCACATTGGTTAGTGAAAGATGAACTTGAAAAATTCACGTAATCAATTTCACATGAAACCCACCATTTTTTTAAAGTAAAAGATTTATTCCATTACCCAGCAAAAAAAAGAAAAAAAAAAAGATTTATTCCATTGAAACTAATTCATGAGCAATACAAAGCACAAGAGAGCCTAGAGAATTGTAATTATAGAATTCCAAGCAAAAGAAATCGAATTAGAAAACTTTGTAAGATTCCCACTGTCACTAATACGCAAGATAGATGATCATCCACAGAACGTTTACTGAACCAATCCTGCCAAACAACCAGCAATTCAAGCACTCTAGACAGCATCACCGAATGTACTCCAAAGATACCAAAAACACAGCCCCACAATGCATAAGCCAAAAATCACATTGAAGTAACAAATGATCCACCAACTCCCCACTTCTTCTACACATACAAAACCAATTTACAATTGTGAATCCTCTCTTTATAAGATTATCATTTGTCAAAAACTTCTCCCAATTTGCTGTCCATTGAAAGCTACTAGCCACAGGGCTTTGGCACACCAAATTTCTCTCCATAAAAAATATTATCTTCCTTGGGACATGCAACACTCCTTAGTAAGACCGAACATTGAACACCCCAATCCCTCTCAAATTCCATCCCAATCTATCTGGACCCAAACTCCTGGGCAAACATGAGTAGAGTAAACCGAGCATGGATGCAACACCACCCAATTCCCAATCATTAAATTGTTTTATCCACTGAACATCCCAGTGGCTCTCCCAGCCTTTGGCACTACAAACCAAGTATGAAGATACTAAAGCATTCTAGTCGGGTGCCAATGTGTACAGAAGTGGATACTTTTCTATCAGAGGTTGATCCCCACACCACCTATCATCCTAAAAATGCATTTGTTCAACATTCCCACTTCAAAGCACACGTGGTAAGCAAATCTGTCCCACCCTACCTAATTATCTTCCATAAGCTACACTCTTGTGTTCTTCACTCTGGTTTCATTGTCCAACCTCCCCCATCCACCCCATATGTTAAAACAATAACCTATCTCCACAACTAAGTCTCTTCCTCCACAAACCTCCAAAGCCACTTCCTTAACAATAAAGACACCTAAGTTATGCACCCCCAAACCACCACTTGCAATTGGGAAACAAACTGTACTCCAATCCACCAAGTGAAACTTGAACTCATCCCCCGATCCACTCCATAAAATATGCCTATGCAACTACTCTAATTGATTTGACACATGAGACAGGAAGGTAATCATTGAGAGACAGTAAGTCGGAATCTAAACAATGATTTTTCAATTATTAACAAAAGAACTCATTTGCATTGGTCATTTAGTCTTAGCTGATCGCAGAATATTCCATTTAATCTTAATCTATCACGCAACAAATCTTCCATATATGTAAACCTAAAATCAACCAAAGAATATCTGGACAACAGAAACACATGATAGATCATATCCTCAAGTAACTTTTTTCATTAGGTGGATCATGGATAGAGCTTGTTAAAGATGAGTCCCAGCTCATCTACATGCACGAGAGGTGGAAGCCACATGCTTTGAAATAAAAAATTAAAAAAAAAAAAAAAAAACAATTTACCGATCATGTTCAGTTTATCCCTTTGGATTTAGGAGATAATTCTAAAGGTAACTTCTATTGGAAGAATAAGACACCTAAAATGGAATTTAATTGCAATTAACCAATAACTAAGCCACCATACACAAGACCAGAATTTTACCACACCAAACCCAAGAACTTGCACTGGAGAAGGACGGATTTCCTCCAGGATTGCCTCGGCTTCCTGAAATGACCCAAGTATGCATTAGTATAAAGTTTTCTTTTTTAATATATATATATATATATATATAGAGAGAGAGAGAGAGAGAGAGAGAGAGAGAGAGAGGAAACCGTAAACAACAAGCACTGTTAAATGTTTTTTTTTTTTTAAAACACAAGAATTAACAAGCACTGTTAAATGTTAATACTATAGATGTGTCAAACACAAGAAAATGAATTGCAACTTTAAAAGAACCTATCAGAAAAAAAGAATTACAACTTTAAAAGAATATGAAATAATTAAATCCTACAAAACCAACATATTGACAGGTAATGCAGTTTGAATACTAATCTACAGGGGCAACAACCTGCCCCTCCTTAACATTTGACGACATGCAAAACACAGCCACATCTCAAAAACTATAATGAATTTTAAACTGAGTCTTCCAGAAAATTATAGGAAGCAAATAAAATATTTCATTTATCTCTTGTACCCATATTTTTATATCAGTTTGATATCTGGAACACGCTAGTTTTCAACATTACATTACCCAGGATAACATCTTTGATGCTTCTTTTGCTGTATAGCCACTCCGCCTATAATATAATTACTCTAATAGCAACTGCTTAGCCGCCGTGTAATTTTGGATCTAGATTCAAAGACTCACAATCAAATTTAGTTATAAATCAGGAAAACGATTTACTCTGATCAGATAGCCTTCTTAAGGCACTGCATATACCTCTCAGTATTTGTTGGAGAGATTAACCCCAACAAATATTGTATGGATTTAAATTTCATTCATTTCAAATTCCCTCAAACTTGAGTGCATATAGGAGTAAAAGGTTAAGTCACATCAAGAACAACAAAGAAATTGCTGTAGTCTGAATTTACCACTTCTGAGAATCCCTCATGTTTCTAAGAGTTCATTAATCCCCACACCATATTTATGCTGTCAATTGATAGCCTCACATCAGTCACATTACTCAGTATAAAGCATTACTTTCTTTTCTTTTCTTTTTTTTGATCAGCAGTATAAAGCATTACTTACCAACAATATATGGAACCTATTAGATATAAATAAGGTAGTTTAGGGGTGTCATAAAAAATATTATAAAGCATTAAAATAAAATTATGCAACTTATGTATTTCATTAACTTGATTTTCCCCCTTTATTTTCCTAAATTTATACTAGCTGACCAATGGCACTCCAGTAGATAAAAAATTTATCAGTACCAGATTTCATCTATCAAATGTGAATATCAGTTGATCTTGGGATTCTAGCCATAATATAGAAATTCCAATCAAATAAAAGGACTCACAGAGGGCACAGTACCTAGGATTTGAATCTTTATACTTTACATATTGACATGGGAAAAAAGGCACTCAACAGGATATTATATCTCTCAAGGAATTTACTATAGGTTAAGAATGTAAGCAGCAGAAATGAAAGAAACACCTCATTGAGTACAGAAAGTGTCGTCTCTGGTTTGAGATCCTTAACACGGAGACCCTGCTTTACCCAAGATTGAAAGCCACCTTGGACCAAGTATGGTTTCTGTCATGTAAAGCAGCAACCAAATCATTAATATACAGTACGATTATTAGCAATTTTCAAAGACCAATGAGTTAATTTGCTACTGCATAAGTTTCTTTAATGTTTCAGGTACTACCAATTTTAGTTAAAATGATTTCCCACACAGCAGGAGTAATTGACCATTTTAGGAAAAATGAATTGAAGCTTCATCTTGCATTTAAGTTTCTTGAAATATTGTTTCTTTTCTTTTTTTCTTTTTTTCTTTTTTTGATAAGTAAGAATTTTTTTTTTTTTTTTTTTAAGACTACTTTCTACAATAAGCACACAGCCAAAAGAATTACAAAAGAAAACAAAAAAAAAAAAATATATATATATATATATATATATGTGCAATAAGAAAGAGGCTCTATAAACATGGGAACGGAGTCACTAGATGTGATTCCCACGTATCAGACCAATGAAACAAAGTGCCTACAAATAAGGCCAAATGCTGGTCCTCCAAACTCTCCAAATCCTCAAACGTATGTCTGCTACGCTCCCTCTAAATAATCCACATCAAACATAACGGGACCAAATTCCAAATACCCGAAGAGTGCTTACTGAACCAATTCCTCCACCTAAACTAAAGGTCAATCACTCTCCCAGCCTCCCAAGTAACACCCAAGAGATCCCAAACGACCTAAAAGCAAAGCTCCATAATTGATAGGCTACCTTGCAATGGAACAAAAGGTGATCCCTTGCCTCCCAACTACTTCAGCACACACAACACCAATCCACTAAGGTATAACCTCTCATCCTAAGGTCATCA
Organism: Quercus cerris; assembly: GCA_963669245.1. Classification (NCBI taxonomy): domain Eukaryota; kingdom Viridiplantae; phylum Streptophyta; class Magnoliopsida; order Fagales; family Fagaceae; genus Quercus; species Quercus cerris. The sequence goes on from OY770012.1 coordinate 53,911,126, forward strand.
CAATTGGGAATCTTCCCTACTCCGCCATCCAGACAAAGAAAGAAATTCATCTAGGAGCCATAACACTCCAGTTTTCAAGAGAAACTGAAGGAAGTAGATCCACTCAAAACATAGTAATAAGAACATATATAAAACCCGCCATTGCTCTTCAATCTCCACCTCACCCAGTTTCTGCCTTCATTAGGAGGAATATGAGAGTCCAAAGATGAGTAAAAGTAGCCACCAACTCCAACTCCCAGGAGGTGGGGGTATTTAATTTTCTTGATGAAATAACTCTTTCATTCTTCTTTTCTTGTTACTTGGCTACTTTGATATATTCGAATACTGGAAAATTTAGAAATATTTTTGTTAAAGTAGAATCTTGAAAAGTTTAGAACACTTGCCTTAATCCCAAGATTTCTCAAGGACCTTGCAATGCCTTTGGAGCGAGAACCATCAGCATCAATGACTATGACCTTGGACCTGTCCTACAGGTAGTAGAAAAACAAAATTTTGAGATATCATTCCTCAAGCCAGATCCTAACAGGGCAAATCACAAGAAAGTGCACAATAAAGGAACCTTATGGCACCATAATAAATCTATATTCTCAACACCATCCGTTAGATTCAGTTGTTGGATAAATTACTAGGGGGATTTTCACACATTTAAAGCATCTTATGGTTATCACTTTGTACGTGCATCTTTCTTTCATATTCATCATTGCACCTCCTTAGATTGTTTATAATGAGGGGAAAAAAGGAGGGAAAACATTGATTAATAATTCAGAGCCTAGAGCTCCACATGGTAGTTTGAGGTTATAGAGAAGTAAAGATTTGTAATCACTTTATGGTGTCCATAGTGACCAAACAAACCATGGCGCTAAAGCACAAAGTTTTTATAGGTCCAAGTTCAAAATATTATACTTTTTATTAGGCTTCCCTTTAAAAGTATTAAATCCCACAGTGTTAAGCTATTGAAAAATATCAAGGCGGCATACCTGAACAATCTTCAAATTTCGAATGACAGCAGCAATTAAGATGTCATCCAGTTCTCTTCCACTCTTTAATAACTTCCTTACAGAGTCATCAACCTGAAATTAAATAACAATAAGTAACCTACCAGCTCAGTAGCAAAGGGAGTGAAAAGCTGCTGAAATCAAAATATTTGTTTTTATTTAGCCTGTCATTAGTAGCAGCAACACATAGGTACTGGAATTTCACTCTTCCTCATCACAAATAAATAATTTCTTGAAACACGTCTTCAAAAAAAATTCTGAACCAACCTCAGGTAGAGCTACACTCGCATAACGAAACCGAGCTGCCCGTCGAAGATCAGGTATACCATCTCGTTCTCTTAGAACCTTCAACCAAGAAAAATCCCAGCACAAAAGATCAGCAGGAAATTCAACATTTAGAAACTCATAGAGGAAATATTCTTAACCTTCGGATGTGGAAAGATCTTCCTTTCATTATACTGAAAGAGCTAAAAAGGAACCATGAGTCTCTAACAGCAGACCTAGCGGAGGATAAAAATGAATTTTAACATGTTTTGAGAAGTAAGCAAATCTGATTGATTTTTAGCCTGTTTGATGGAGAACCGTGAGTCTCTAAAAAATAAAAGGCCAGAACAAATTACAGTCTCTTACCTCAGGGCGGACATCAATGAGTACAGCATTCTCCTTCCCAGTCAAGACCTCCAAAGTTATTTTAGGAGATAAATCTCCAGAGTAACCACTGTATGTCCACACCCAATAAAAAACCCTGCACATATCTGATAAAAAGTATGAATTTCACATGCAAGAGATTAAGCTATTTTCCTAATGTAAATAAATAAAGAAATCTTTTGAGCACAAAAGAATAGTCATACCATAAAGTGGTTGAGGTGCCAAGTAAAAGAACAAATGGAACAATTGGATCCGAAGGATCCAAACCTAAATTTTTCTCCAGCCCCTCAATAGCAATATAAACCTGTTCACAGTAGATAAATTCAGCATGTAATGTATGAACATTATACTGATATCAAAACAACTTTGGTCATGTTTTTTTAAATAAAATTATTAGGATGTCTAGAGCAAAAGTTATGACTGATGCCCTGCCCACCAGAACTCAACCAGATAATCCAAACCATTTGGAACTTTTTTGGAAATCATTCTCTATTATTTAAACTAACATGGGCCATATGGCAATTTTCGATTGAATCTGAATTATAGGAAAAATGAGCATCTCACAATAGAGTGATACCATTGAATTATCCAAAAAATTAAGCTATGAAATGAAAGTGAAAAACAATGTATGAGAATACCTGTTGAAAAGCCGTCCTGACTGGCCTCAAGAGTTCTATTGCTCTCTCTTCAGACAAATTCAGAGCATCCCTAATGTTTGGAGGAAGCCTCTCCTTAGCAGACCCATAAGAATAAACGATAAAGGAAGTCCCATTTGTCAAAGAATCCTCCACTGCCACAATTGTACGCCTCAATACATCAACAGTAACAACAGATGCTTTACTTGCAGCTTCCTTCAAGTCACTTGAAAAGCTTGTTAATCTATTACCAGCCAATTCTCTGCTTTGATCAGCAGTTGAAAACACTCCACTAATGGCATTATCCACTGCAGCAGTAGACCTTTTAGTGATAGATGTGATTGACGAAGTAACTGCATCTAGAGAGCTTTTCACAACATTTTCTCCCTTATTTACTGAAGCACTTAAGGACTTATTAACACCAGCCAGGAAATCATCAATACTTGTTTTCGAATTTAGCAATGTATCATTATTCATGTCTAGAGAGTCAGATACAGAGGTTGAATACTCTGGTGTCATTTCAGTAGTTGATATGGTTTCAGGTTCTACAGGTCCTAGTAAAATGTTTGAATTTTGAGGTGACTGCTCCATCAAGTCCATGAATTCCTCTTCCACTGCAGCTGTACTAGAATTCTCAATATAACTCACTTCAACCCTTCCTAAGAGGTGTCGCTCATTTATTGTTCCAATTGAAGAACTCCAGAAGTTTGAAATCTTGCATCCCAAATAATCTGATTTTGTAAGGCAGGAGTGACTGTTAGAGTAGAAAGACCTTATAGCTTGTGTTTTAAAGATTTCTCCACGGGATTGATTTCCATTTGGCAAGCCTAAGAAAACACTGTCTTCCACAATACATCTGACCTCAAAGTCCTTCTGAAATGGAGACAAGGATCGCAGTCCATGTAATGAAATCTGCATAATCCATTGTTTTATAAGTAAATCAATAAAGAAGATTACACAAAAATGCGTCACATAACATAATGGAAGGCTGATTTATATGTGCTTGGCCTTGGAAGTCAATGAGGCTAAGAGTGCCTTCATTTGCTTCTCAAGAGCAGAAAAATTCTATTTGTGTTGAATCCTCTAACCAATTTTTTTTTTTTTTCTTTCTTGAACTTGTAGATGAAAGGTACAGAATATGTACATTTTAGCTCTATCAGCCCACGGTATAAAGAAAGCTGGTTCAAAATTTTCAATATGTCAACATAAAGTATCAAGAAAACATAAGTTGACCCACTCACTTGATCCAAATTTCCAATTCATAAACTTCTTGTCAGCAATCAAATTTTTAAATCTATGTACATCATTATCATCAATTTCACTCCAATGCTATTATAGACTCGATTTATTGGATTAAAATTGGTTTCAAGGAAATCTTCCAATGCATCAACCGTTAATTTTTGCATCTCTATACATGCCATACATATAATAGTAGACATATCAAACACTATATATATATATATATATGTATGTATGTATGTATGTATATTCCTGATAGTAGTAGACATGTCCAACACATACCATCTGAAACAATATAACAAATAGTGCTTTTTAATAGTAGAAAATTCTGCCACATTAAAGTCTCTCACTAATACAGTAACAATATGAAGATGGTAAAACCATCCATTTGACCAAAGTATATATAACATTCAATAATATCGGATGAAGGGAAGGGCACCCAATTTCACTTGTACAGAAATTGAAACTCTAACAACTTGGTATATATTACATAAGATAAGCAAAGTACTTACATAGATCAAAGTCAAACTTCATAAAATCAATAAAAACAATGATATCAATGACATTGGTTGTAAATATTTTTACATATTAGCTAGTCGTTTATATTCAATAAATAAAGTCTCACCTGAGAATGAGCAGCACAGTTTGAGGTGGCTGAGCAAACAGGCAACATTGTCACATCAGCTTGAAATCAATACCGACAAATTTTCACCAAGCTCTCTTTCTGCTTAAAACAACACAAATATACACAAAGTTCAACAATAAAGAACATCAAACTCCAAATTGACTAAATACAATCACTTAGAACTAAAATCAAAATGACCCATCTTAGTTTAAGACCTTAAAGCTTAATTCTTGAAGTGGGTTTCTTATAATTCAACCTACAATGACAGCCAAACAGGCAAATAGTGATGAAAGTTGAAGAATTTTATAGAAAAATGGGTCTTAAACTTGTTCTTACTTGGAAGTACAGTGATCTGAAAAAAAAAGGGTTTCAATGTTTTTGTCAGGCACAACTGTCCAATGAAAGATATACTAGTGGATATGAGTATGTATGACGAGGAAAATCGTGTGGCTTGACTAGACCGTTAGCTTTAATCTTCCATGGCTGCTCTTTGCCTCTCATTTTATTCTCGTGGGGACAGTTTTTTTTTGTGTTTGATTATCTTTTGGTTTAACTAAAAAGATTATCTTTTGGAGTTTTCAAACGTGGCCTTATAAAATTTTGGGAAATTATCTAAAAGGCACAAATTTATTTTATACTATATTTAAATTATACTGCAGAATTTTAATTTTTTTCAATTAAAGTCCAGAATTCAGCAATCGTTTCAAATTAATTTATGTTTCAACTAGGCAAAGATTTTTCTTTAGAAACAGAGTTTTCTCTCCCTACACTCTTTGTTATATACCAAATTAATTTATGAATAAACTCTAGGTGAAATGCAAATTCAATTAATATTTTTCGACTTTTCTTTTATCCATTACGATCTAGAATGGCAAGTGAACAAAGCTTCAAATTGAAATGATTTCATAAGTTTGAAACTTTAATTGACAAAGTTAAAATTTATGAATTTAATATGAAATATGGCATCAATTTTAGCTATTCTTATCTAATTTCCCTTAAAGTTTTTGTTTTCTAATTCATTTCTCTTAAATTCTTGTATTTTAAATATGACATAGAATTTGTTAGAGCTGGGAATAAACAAAGTTCTTTATGGGTTGCTTGAACTCCGGCTCAACTCGAGAAAAACCTTTGTTATGGTCATTTATTTAGTAAAAGTCAATATCAAGCTTAGGTATAGGAGAAAATATATTATGAAGTAGTCTCAAAATAATTTTTCTCAATTTAGATTGACTATTAAAAATTCCAAATCCAAATATAATTATATATTTATGAACAGACTGGCTCTACACACCTATGGAACCCACACAATAATATATATATCCAATAAAAAATTATTGAGTGGTGTAACAAAAATTTGTGAAATATATATATATATATATATATATATATAATTCTTGAATTTAAATTTAATTATGGTTGAAGAAAGATAACATTATTGCATAAAAAATCCACGGCAAGGAAGCTCATATTTTTTTCAATTGTCATTGGTGGTCGCTAGGTGGTGAGGTTATATAGTGGTAAGTGGGGGAGGGGAGAAGAAGAAAGAGATGATGAAATGAAAATATCTTTAATTGAATTTCATTAGATTTTAATCTAAAAATTAATATTTTACTAAAAATAGGTCATACGCATGTCACATGGTGAGTTTCCATCCATCACACGTTTCTCAGACCTTTTATGAGTCAAAAAAACCTAATCGATAGTATAGTGGTCTCTTCAAGACAATTTTTTTTTTTTTTTTTTTTTTTTTTTTGTGTTGCATTTTGTTGACCACATAATTAAATTTAATTGAGTAATCTAAACACATATGGAACTTATTTAGAGTCTACAGCCTTGATGAGAAATGATCTCAAGAACCACCAAGGGAAAGGTTTTAATGTTCAAGCCTTCAAGGGACTATGTTCACTAAAACCCCTAAACTCATTTTAAAACCTTCGAAGGATTTATTTATCCTTCAATATCACCATTAACACTCCTACCCTACACCAATGTTGATTGGATAAGAGACCCTACAGACCGACGTTCAACTATTGGACTTTGCTTTATGTTTGGGGATTCCCTGATCTATTGGTGCAACAAATAAGGATACTGTGGTCCATTCCAACGCATATAATTTTAGTATATCTATTGTGACAATCAGAGAGCAATCCAAATTGGACAATGATGTTATTCATGAATGTATCGAGCACATTAGATAAATTCAACAATATAGTCCAAATCAACAAATTTGGCCAGGCTGATAAAATTCATTTGATAAATTCTAAAATGTAAGTTTTCCATGGGAAAACAGGTCCATACAATACAACAAAGAAATTAGAATCTTGTCCCTCAAAAAAGAAATTAGAATCTCCTATAACTTTAATATGGTCCATTGGAGTCCATGTAGAGTGAATTAGATCAATGGAACTTCCTCCAATAAATAGATGATGGAGATGTTTCATCTAAGCCTCACCAGAAGATGTACAGTTACCAAGATCCAATGTGAATGTTCCATTCTTCTTATCTTCTATACTACTATTTAAGGGGCTGCACCTGTTTGGACCGGATTTTTTTTTTTTTTGTTCCAAAATATCCACATAGCCTGTGTTTAAGTAAGGGTAAAACTTGGTAAAAATGCTTCTTTAACTCCCACTAAAACATTGCCTACAAAAGAGGACTGCTCTCCTAATGGTTTTCAAATTGCTTTATCCATTTATAAAAAAAATTAAAATTAAAATTAAAATTAAAACAAACACAAGTTTCATGTATTGATAATAAAAAAAACAAAAAAAAACAAAAAAAAAACTGTATACCCACATTTTAGTCACACACAACTCCAAACATCTACCCAGCAATTTTAAATATCCCCATTGTCATTAAGCAATTATTAAACACTGCTTTTTTTTAAAAAAAAAAAAAATTTAACCCCACGTTTTAGGGTATTGGATATAAACAAAAATTATCCTTATTTTCCTATTGTAGGAAGATTTCCCATACAAGCTCTTTGTTCGCTTTAGAGAGCCAAGCCCGCAAGGTTCTGTTTTCAAGCGATGTGGGCAAGCAAGCATTGCACTTGGACTTAGTCCCACATCGGCAAGAAATGCGCCCCACTCATGGTTTATAAGCCCTTGGAGCAACCATGAGTGTACCACTACTACATATCATTAAGCAGTTAAGATCACGTTGCTTTTGTTTTTTGGCTAAACATATATTTCTTTTTTTTTTTAGAAGCTAGTTAAACATATATTTCAAGTTTCTAAGTTATCATCCAAATTAAAAACTCCTCAATTTTAGCTACAAATTTTACCATTCCACTAATTTCTCCTCACTATCAGCCATTACTTGATCGGTTATTCAATTAGCCCACTACAAAAGCAGTTAACCAAAATCACTATACTTACCCCTACTCTAGATCATGTATAAAATTCTTTCTTTTTCTTTTTTGTTTTCTAATTGTGGAAGGTACCTTCAATGTTGAAGAGGGGTACTGCACCTCCAGATTACAAATAAAATTGATTTTTACGGCTGTTGAAAGCACCTTGAAAGTGTGAAGAGGGGTATTGCATAGGAGGTATGTGTTTTTCAATGAATATAACTAATATTTGAATTTTACATAAATATTTACCCGTGATATGTATTCTTTCACTCTTTGTGATAATTTCTTTTTTTTCTTGATCAGGGTCACTAAAGTTTTATAGTCGCTATAGAAATAGATACAGGAAAGAGAAACTCTACTTACAAAAACAAAAGATTTTTTCTAATTGTCCCTGCTCAAAAAAAAAAAAAAAAAAAAAAGCTTTTCTATCTCAACGGTATCTTAATGTACATGGCTCATTTCTTTTTTCTTTTTTTAATAAAGAAATAAACAGTCTTCTAACATTTTTTTAATCACCATCACTGACCTTTTGTAAAATTTGATGAGGATTACACATTTTGTAGATGGTTTGTTGAATTTGGGTAGGTTACTTTTGTTAATCCTCATTCAAGGTTGCTTTTGTTAATCCTTATTCTAATTATAAAGACTTTGAAGTGTTGAAGTGTTTTTCTTTATTTTCATATTTCCTTATCATTATCTTTTTTTTTTTTTTTTTTTTGTATGATATGCGTTTGTTTGTTAAAGCTTACTCATTACCTTAAAGAAATGGAATATTTATTGCTTTTTTTTTAATACAATATTGCAGTATGTAGAACTTTGTTTATTAAAAAAAAAATTTATTAATATATTATCATAAGTAAAACTTTTTTTTATAAATAATTGTGCAATTTGGATGAGTATTAAACTGTGTTACTTTACTATTAACCAAAAAAAGATGAAAATATGGAATATATATTGCTTTTCTTTGAATACAATATTGGAGTATGTAGAACTTTGATTACAATATTACCGCACGTAAAACTTTGTTTATTTATTTATTATTAATAACTGTGCAATTTGGATAAGTATTAAACTGTGTTACTCTATTATTAACCAAAAAAGATGAACATATTAATTATATTGCAATCTTAATCAATGAAAAAAATAGTATTAAATTTGACAAACTATTCAATTTGGATAAGATTGCAATATAATTAATATGTTTATAGATTACTTAGAGAAAGTAGTTATATTTAATCCTTACTCTAATTTTTTTTTTTTTTTTTGTCTTTTTTTTAGGGTGACATATCAACAATTTTGTTGAATTGCATAGTGGGCATATTGGATGAGTTTAGGTGAGACACTTTACAAAAATTATTGTATGATTCCAAACTCACATAAAGTGGTGGTCATCTATCAAGTGATTGTTAATGACTCCTTTTTGTATATAAGAAATACTATTTATCCTACCTATGCATATATTTATCAATTTGCGTAATTATATTTTGGATTCAATTTATTGTTTTTTAAAATATTAATGTACAGTTTAGCTTTATTTTTCTCAATCACATATCTTCCATATGAAATTAATTAATTATCCCTAACAATTTTCGTGCCTTTCACTACAACTTCTTTTCATTTTTTTCAAGAAAATGCATTTTAAAATTAAATGAAATTATTGTTCACGTGAGAGACTTCCCATAATCACAATCTTATTAAATTATTTAAATGAAAACTATTTAATATTTTTTAGACAATTGAAACTTTTGTCATGGATGTGGACTTAATGGCTACATATTATGACTAAGTGACTACCTTTTAGGATTTCTTTTTTAAAAAAAATAGCCTCTGAGCACGCGCGTATTATGACAAAAAAAAAATAGCCTCTAAGCACGCGTTCACGCACATGCTCAGAGGCTCTTTTTTTTTTTTTGGCTACATATTATGACTAAGTGGCTACCTTTTAGGATTTTAAAAAAAAAAAAAAAAAAAAACTAGCATCTGAGCACGCGCTCATGCGCATGTTTAGGGGCTCTTTTTTTTTTTTTTTTTTTTGGTAAGGGGTTAATTTAGAGCATCCATTATAATTTTGGATCACTGCATTTTCCAATTACAAAAAAAAAAACCTAGGGGTGTGATGAAACATTCATCACAACCCTAGGTTTTTTTTTTTTTTTTTTTTTTTTTTTTTGTGATTGAAAAATATATTAATCCAAAATTATAATTTATACAAATTATTGACTTTTACTCAAAAAAATAGAAGAGTCTCTGAGCACGCGCGTGAGTGCGTGCTTAGAGGCTAGTATTTCTTTAAGCAAAGGAAGAGACCTAACAACAAAACTAACTTACATCCACCCATAAATTTATTTAATTAGCTAATTTGCTTTAAAACTTGTTGATTGAAAACATTTTTGATCCACTCAACTTTGGGTCTGTTGTCAAATTGGTACGTAAGACCTTAATTTTTAGTCCATTTAATTCCTAAAATTTGCGTTTATTGTCAATATATGACTGAACATCAATTGAACTTTGTGGAAAAAATGATAAAATACTGTTCCTACTTTGGTTATTTTTTTATTTATACAAATGAGGTGATTTTTAAATTTAACTCATACGCACGACTGTGATCAAAATTTAATAAAGTACGTTGTTTTTTGTTTTTGTTTTTCCTGATAACTGGATTTGAATAAAAATACAATATTGATAAAAATTCGAACTTTATAGATATTAATGAAGTACGTTGTATTTTAGCTAAGCTTATTTATTTAATTATTTGAGTTTTTTTTTAGAGAATTAATTATTTGAGTTATTATTATGATTTAAAAAGTTAATGGATATCCTATGAATATTAATTTAGAGAAAATTTTTAAAAATTTTTATGGGAAAAGAAAAATGTAATTGACTTTTTTAATGGTTTTTTTTTTTTTTTAATTTTCCATGAAATTGATATTGCAATTTTTTTTAAATGATTCATTAACAAATAACCAAAGCCGTAAGGGTATTCGTTAGTTGGAATCATATAATTATTTATTTTTTATATTGACAATGTTAATAACTAACTAACGTGAGTGTCACTCTAATAACAACTAATTACTTGTAATTTGTTATAAAAATGTTGTGAAAATATTGTGAACATAACACTTACCTTTGTTTTTTGGGCTTTTGGGCTTTTTTTTTTTTTTTTTGATAAACAGCAGATGCAAACTTTCATTAATCAGAATCAGAAATCAAATTGGATACAACTCTATGAACTTGGTTCAAGATAACTGGGGGAATGTCTGGTATGGTACCAATATGTGATGGCTGGTATGGTATCAAATCTGCCCAAAAGAAATAGACACGGAAGTGTAGGATGATTCACAAAAAAGAAAAAAGAAAAAAGGTTTGTCCCAACTCCAACACTCCATTCTTTTAGGATTCTTTTGTAAGAATCCTGCAAATTCTTTGAGTAACTCTTAAATCAAATGTTAACCATTTATTATCAAATAGATAATTTAGATTTATTATGTTATTAATATTTATTTTTATTTCTATTAAAATTATTACAATGAACTTTAAAAGTAATGAATAATTAAATTTTTGATAAGTCTATAATTGAATTCCCTAAACACTAAAATGAAAAGCTCAATTTCATCTTCAACTTTAATTCAAAAATAAACTTTTTTTTTTTTCAACATGTCATCTCTATAATGGAGTTTTCTTGAACTGTCAATATTTATTTTTCATTTTGTTCGTTTGTCAAAAAGAAAGGTTTGTGGCTTCCTTTTTCGACCGTCCCTAAGGACAACCAGACAAAGGAGTTCATCACCTCTAGGCTCTAAAAGTTCCAAATTCTAATGTTAGTATGTATTCCAAGGTCATTTTTAAATATACTATAGGGCTATACCTACCTAATCTTAATTGTAATAAACCTATTATTATATATAAAAAAATTTAGAATCATAAAAAAGATATATAAAATAAGCTAATAACCTATATTATCCTGTATTGCATTTAATTATTGGATGTAAAGTATGTGCAAAAACAAGTGTATGCCAAAGATTCTCTAAATTCCTAAAGTATTAAAGACACACACGAAAATTTACAACATCTTTCGTAGTTTGTTGAGGTTCCAAGTTGTAAAAAGTGTATCATAGATTTGCAATTGACATATTTTTATTATACATTAATTACTAATAACATATCATCTCAATAATTGTCATTTTTTTTTTTGTGTCATTAGTATTGATATTCCAAAGTGTTAAAAACCAAATTAAGGACTTTGATTAGTTTTTTTTTTTTTTTTGAGAGAGAAAGGACTTGATTAGTTGATCTTAGAAAATAGTTCATAAAACTTTTTTATGTAAATATGAAGAAAATTCATGAATATGACGTTTCGGTGGCTTTTTCTTGGAAGGACAAATGAAGAAAAAGTTCTATTTGAAAACCATAAATTCCAACAACGATTATTAGAAAACAATATTCAATTGTTTTTTTTTTTCGAAATATGCTAAAATTATTAGGAATCTCATTATGAAAAGCTTATAAACTGAAATGTAAATAAACGTGATTAAATTTTTTTTTTATTAACACTATTATGTTTTATATTTAAAAGTCAACCCACCATTTACACAAGTTAGATAATAAAATTAGTAATAGGTTTAATTAATATCACTATTTTTGCCCCTCTAAATTTAATAGAAAAACTATTTACAAAAACAAGAACAAAAATGCCCCACTACAAAATGATTTATTCAATGCATTTGAAAATTCCAAATCTGAACCTTGGAATTTGAATACAATACAAAATTACGAACATTGGGATTAATACAAACAAAGATCAATTATTATGAACCAAAAACAAAAATGATATCATCCTAATTCCAAACCAACAAAAAGAATGGTACAAATTTCCACATCTATTTTAAGTCATAACCCAAAAAAAAAAAAAAAAAAAAAATTTCCATATATCTATCAAAAAAATAACTATTTATAGGCATGTTATAAATAATTAAATTGTTTAATTATATGAGACTATTTGTAAATAAACTAATTGAACATTATCATTGTTCTTGAGATACATTGTATGTGATTTAGTTACAGAAGATATAAATTACAAGTTCCTTATAAACTCAAAAATGTAATTTGTAGTTGGTGATGAAATTGGACGTTTAATTTGCGAAGACTATAACATGTCAACTAAGATGGTTTGTTTTGATCATGGAAATGGGGACTTCTAGTTGATGTATTGATGTGTCTTAAGTGTGTAAGACACGTTGAATTGAACTGCTGTGAAATTATTTATTTAATTAACAACTGTCACTTGAATAATAAATCTCACAATTTCTATTTTCATAGATTCTCAATCTTGAGAGGTTTGTGAACCCAATCATAAAATGTAGGTTGCTTTAATATATCAAGAGTGATATCTAATTTAACGGTCAAAACCTTAGCATGTTGAGTAACAACAACTAGTGTTGAGGGAACACATATTCTCAAGATGAAATTCATAACTCTTTCCATAAAGACACCAAATATCCTCTTGAGATAAGTTTAATGAGAATTAGTTATTCAAGGCCGGCCACTTTAGGAAAGAGTTACTAAAGTTTATATTTAATGAAATTAGATTTCATAAATATGAATAATTAAAAAATTAAACCAGGGACTCGAGGATAAAATAATTGTTTACAAAGTAACAATTTATTATGACTTTTTTCACTATGGATGTTTTATGGATAGGTCAAATGATATTATATTAGAGTCTTGGGATATAATTTACAATTAAGGCCTATAGTGCAATTATATTTTTATAGTAGTACTTGTTATATAATTAATGATAACTTTGAGCTTGTCAAGAGTTGATAGATAAGTCTGAAACCTATTGGAGTTAGAGTCTTATTAGTCCTTTTGGTCCCATCCCAAGCCATGCACTTAAACCCAATTGGGCTGGCCCAAAAGGCTAATCCAATTAGATAGTCAATTATTTATTTAAGAAGAATTATTAAATAAAATAATTGCTTAGGCAGTTAAAAATATACGTATAATTAAGATTAGAGAATAGGGGCCGTTTGGTACATGTATTTAAATATATGTTTTTAGTTTTTAAACAATATTACGCGTATTTTCACACACTTTTTCACTCACACGTATTTTCAAAAAATACAAACAACGATACCAAACGGTAGTTTTTCTTAGCAACATCTTTTTGAAAACACTTTTACAAAGAGGAAAATCATCGTACTTAAAAACAGACTGAGAGACCACTTATTTTGGGCACTATGTGAAATTAGAATGAAGATTGAAGGTCTTCTCAAATCTTGTCTTTAAATTTCTCTACATCAAGGTACGTTTTTTGTTCTTTATTCTAAAATTCAATATTATATATTATATTTCATAAATGAAGTAGATCTTTGTGTTGCTTCCGCTACTTGTTTTGTATGAGATGCAAAATAATGTTTTTCCAACACAAATATGGCCAGGCTGATAAAATTCATTTGAAAATGGTTAAAATGTAGTTTTCCATGCAGACACAGGCCCCATACAATACAACAAAGAAATTAGAATCTCCTATACCTTTAATATGGTCCACTGGAGTCCAGGTAGAATGAATTAGATCAATGGAACTTCCTCCAATAAATAGATGATGGAGATATTTCATCTAAGCCTCACCAGAAGATGTACAATTACCAAGATCCAATGTGAATGTTCCATTCTTCTTATATTTCTTTAAGCAAAAGAAGAGACCTAACAGCAAAACTAACTTACATCACCCCCATAGATTTATTTAATTGTCTAATTTGCTTTAAAACTTGTTGGTTGAAAACATTTTTGATCCATTCAACTTTGGGTCTGTTGTCAAATTGGTATGTAAGACCTTAATTTTTAGTCTATTTGATTCCTAAAATTTGCGTTTATTGTCAATATATGACTGATCAACATCAATTGAATTTTGTGTAAAAAAAAAAAGATAAAATACTGTTCCTACTTTGGTTTTTATTTATTTATTTATTTATTTTTGAAACAGCTTTTATTCATTTATTCAAATGAGGCGATTTTTAAATTTAACTCACACGTACGACTGTGATTAAAATTTAATAAAGTACGTTGTTTTTTTGTTTTTGTTTTTCCTAATAACTGAATTTGAATAAAAATATTATATTGATAAAAATTCGAACTTTATAGATATTAATAAAGTAAGTTGTATTTTAGCTAAGCTTATTTATTTAATTATTTGAGTTTTTTTTTGAGAGTTAATTATTTGAGTTATCACTATGATTTGAAAAATTAATGTATATCCTATGAATATTGATTTAGAAAATATTTTTAAAATTATTTATGGGAACAAAAAATGTAATTGACTTTTTTAATGATTTTTTTAATATTTTTTTATAAAAGTAATATTATATTTTTAAAAAATAATTTATTAATAAATGTCATAACTCCAAAAAACACTCGTTAGCCGAACCTATATGATTATTTATTTTTTTATATTGACAACAGCAGATAACCAACTGATGCGAGTGCCACTGGCCCAACTACTATATTTGTTTTTGGTTTTTTTTGGGCTTTTTTTAATATTAGATATATATATATATATATATATATATGTTTTTGGGCTTATTATTATTATTATTTTTTGATTTTTTTTTTTTGGGCTTAATGATTGGATATAATATTAAAATGTGTGGCTGGTATGATATCAAATCTTCCCAAAAGAAATAGACACGGAAGTGTAGGATGATTCACAAAAAAGAAAAAAGAAAAAAGGTTTAAACCTTTTTTCATTTTTCTAGGATTCTTCTGTAAGAATCCAGCAAATTCTTTGAGTAACTCTCAAATCAAATGTTAACCATTTATTATCAAATAGATAGTTTAGATTTATTATGTTATTAATATTTAAATTTTTATTTTCATTTATGTCTAGTATAATTATTACAATGAACTTTATTTTTTTGAAAAATAATTACAACATGTTAATTTCACAGCTCGAACTATTTCTCCCTTGACTCTCAAGCACTTTGTACATAAGGAGATGCCAATTTAGCTATAAGGCCTTTGAATTTCCTATAATTGAATTCGATCCATAAACACTAAAATGAAAAGCTCAATTTTGTCTTCAACTTAATTCAAAAATAAACTTTTTTTTTTTCAATATGTCATCTATAATGGAGTTTTCTTGAACTGTCAATGTTTATTTTTCATTTTTTTTTGTTTGCCCTTTCTCTTTCTTTTAAAGGTTTGTGACTTCCTTTTTCTGCCGTCCCTAGGGACAACCAGACAAAGGAGTTCATCACTTCTAAAAGTTCCAAATTCTAATGTTAGTATATATTCCTAGGTCATTTATACATACTATATATATATATATATGTATATATATATATATAAGGAGTTCATCACTTCTAAAAGTTCCAAATTCTAATGTTAGTATATATTCCTAGGTCATTTATACACACTATATATATATATATATACTATAGGGCTATACCTACGTAATCTTAATTGTAATAAACCTATTATTATAAAAAATATTTTTTTGAGAATCATAAAAAATATATAAAATAAGCTAATAAGTAATAACTTATATTCACCTATTATTGCATTTAATTATTGGATGTATAGTATGTGCAATAACAAGTCTATGCGAAATATTCTCTAAATTCCAAAAGTACTATTAATGACACAAAAATTTACAACTTTTGTAATTTGTTGAGGTTTCAAGTTGTAAAGAGTGTATTGTCACTTTTATACAGATTCACAAACATACTCTTATTTTACATTAATTACTAATGACATATTATCTAAATAATTGTCATTTTTTGTGTCATTAGAATTAATATTCCAAAGTGTTAAAAACCAAATTAAGGACTTGGATTTGATTAGTTGATCTTAGAATATAGTTCATAAAACTGTTTTATACAAATATGAAGAATATTCATGAAAATGATGTTTCGATTTTTTTTTTCTTAGAAGGAAAAATGGAACACAAATTCAAACAATGATTATTTGAAAAAAAATATTCAATTGGTTTTTTTATTATTGAAATATGCTAAAATTATTAGGAATCTCATTATAAAAACATTATAAATTGAAACGTAAATGAATGTGATTAATTTTTATTTTTTCATTTACACTATTATGTTTTATATTTAGAAGTCAGCTCACCATTCATACAAGTTAGATAATAAAATTAGTAATAGGTTTAATATCACAAATTTCCCCCTAAATTTAATAAAAAAAAAATTTACAAAAACAAGAACAGAAATTGTCCTTCTTCATAGTGATTTATTCAATGCATTGAAAATGTCCAAACCTAAACCTTGGAATTTGAATACAATACAAAATTACGAACATTGAGATTAATACAAACAAAGATCAATTATTATGAACCAAAAACAAAAAAAAGATATCATGCTAATTGCAAACCAACAAAAAAGAATGGTACAAATTTCCACATCTATTTTAAGTCATAACCCAAAAAAGAAAAAAAAAGACTTTTCCATATCTATTAAAAAAAATAAAAAAAGCACAATTAAAAAAAAAAAAAGACAAAATTTTAATATATTTTACCAATCTCTCTCTCTCTCTACCTGAATGTTAGTTTTACTTTCATTTCTTGAATCTCTCACATTCAATGCTCTCTTCTCCCTCTCTCTCTCTCTCTCTGCAAATTCATTCGATGATTGAATTGCCATTTCAATCGTAAATCTCGACGGTGCTCTCCAAGATTTTCGATTTTCGATAGCACATGGATTCTCCTGGTTAGCTTCTCTGTTCTTCGTTTTTCCTATTCTTTTCGATCTTTTTTGAATTCTCAGCCTTCAATTTTACACACTAATTGTCTCCAAACCAGTGTTTCTGATCTGTGTGTATATATATGTGCGTGTGTGAATAATTGTATGTATGATTAGGCGTGTATGTATATGTGTTTGTATATGATCAGAGGGCAAAGTGCAAGAAAAGCCCTAAGAATGAGAATATTGGATGTTTAATGCGATATTTGCTTGTTATGTGCATTGATACGATCATTTGGATCCCAAAGATCTGCGTTTTACTGTGGCATTACTGAAAACTGGTGTTTTTGAATGCGGAGTAGTGATAGCTTGTTTGATGCAAGATGCGCGGTAAATGGCACGATAATAGTAAGGGTAGGGTGGAGGGTTTGGTCGTGTGTTCAAGGCCAACTGCGTGCGTGCGTGCGTGTGTGTAGTTTAATAATGATAATTAGAAGGACTTCGATTAACGATGGGCTTGTATGATCAATGGAGTTGACATTTGGGGTGCACGTGGTTGTAGTGTCGTGTTGGTATTAGGGAAAAAGCGTGTTTAGATCCAATGACACAGCGGAGATTAAAGTATCTCTAAAAAGTTTGTTTCAAGATATACTTATAAAAAACAAAGTTCGTTTCAAGAAAGATCTAAATGAGAATGTGGTGTAGGAATTTGTGATGGACAAAGATAAGGTTTATGTGATGTGTGTGTGTGTGTGTGTATATATATATTGTGTTTTCATATGATCATTTGGATCCAAAGATCTGCTTTTTACTGTGTCATTACTAAATGCTTTGTTTTTGAATGTTGAGTAGTGATAACTTGTTTGATGATATGAGCATGTGGCTAAATGGCATGATAGTAATAATGATATAATAAAAAAAAGCGGGGTGGAGAAGTTGGTCGTGTGTTCAAGACCAATTGCATGTGTGTGTGTAGTTTAATAGTGATAATTAGAAAGACTTCGATGAATGATATGCTTGGTTCTTTGAAAATTGCTGCTGAATGAAAGAAAACATGTTGTGTTTTTATGATCAATAGGGTTGACATTTGGGATGCACATAGTTGTAGTGTTGTGTTGGTATTCGGGAAAAAACGTGTATATGACCAGATCAAGTGCAAGGAAAGCCCTAAAAAAGAGACTCTTGAATAGTTAGTGTGGAATGAAGCAGCAAGGAGGACAACCTAGTGGGACAAACACAAAATTAAAAAAAATGTAAAATAGTGAGTTGCATAGTTATTCAGCAGTTTGGAAAGCTTGTTATTTTCTTTAAGAAAATTTTGTGTTTTGAGAGAGAGAGAGAGAGAGAGAGAGAGAGATAAGATGGTAGCAACATTTTTGGAACTACCTTTGGGGAAAACCATGCATGGCATTGATACACGTATTGTGAAAATTAGACCTAAAGAAAGAAAACAAAGACATCAATTATCACAATATGTTTTTAGGGTGTTGCTTAGCTTAGTTACTAAAGTCTCTTGGCTTTGCACTAGAGACATAGGATCTAATATTGCATTCAAGAAGGTGGGAGTGGTTTCCTTATTTTGAAGTCTACAAACTTAATTGGTCTCCAGACTCTCCACTGGATCAATGCTAAACTGTATCAGTTTATTTGTCCAATATCTATTTATGTATATGCACAAATTTTGAACATTCTATACATAATTAAAAACAAAGAAAAAATTGGATTTGGCCACATGCCTTCACTGAATAGTACATTTGTGGATTCGTTGATATGCTTATTTAAACATATATAGAGGCATAGGTTCCAAGGTAAATTGTCTTATCTTTGAATAAGAGGTCCGGAATTCTAATCTCATCTACACCAAAAAACCAATTGGCGTTTTGGCCTAATATTAAAGTGCAATCATTATAAAGTGGACGTCATAGGCTGAAATTCTATGTATTCATAAATAAATAAAAATTATAAGGAAATAGTAATTTACATTAACGTTCTATTTGTTTTGGTGGAAAAGGTTTTCCACATTATTTGATGTTTGGTACAGTGGAAAATGGAAGTCAATGGAACAAGTTTTCTATGGGCAACCGTCAATGGAAAACAAGCCTAATAGAGCAAAAAAAAAATGTTTTCTAAAATGTTACGTACTCAATAAACCAATGCAATTAAACCCTACACCACAAAAATTGTCTCACTGGCTATTTCTCCTTTCTATCTCTCTCCACAAACCAACCATTGATTGCCGCTTATCAGCATTGATCAATTGTAGACTTTTTCAATAGGAATTTTTGGCTCAAGCCATTCGCTTTCCCTCATATTTTTGGGCAAATTCCAAATTTGGGGTTTATTTTCTGAATGAAAGTTATTGTTTATATTTTTATTTTACGTATCAAAAAAATAAAAATAAAAATTGTACATGCAAGTTCAAAGGGCTTTTCTTTAGAAAGGTTCCTTACATTTTCAAAAAAAAAAAAAGAAAAAAAAGAAAAAAGAAAAGAATCCTGTGCAAGTCAAGCATTAAATATGAACTTAGCTTTGTCTTAACTCTTAACTAGGTTTTTCTAATTATTAATGTAAAAGGTAAAATTTCTTCCACTCTTAGTTATCTTGTTGCATAAATATGACTGATTCACTGATTTCTGTAACTTCCAAAAACTTTTCAGATTATGACTAAATTCTAATACTATGCATGCTACCCACTCCTTTTTCTTATTGCAGTTGGGGGCTTGAGGGATGCATCTATTATAGTTCTTACATTGGACACTGGTGAAGTACATATCATTGCCAGCTTGTCTTCCAGGACTGACACTCAGGTCATATATGTTGATCCAACAACTGGTGCATTGTGCTACAAAGGAAAGCTGGGTGTAGACATTTTTAAATCTGAAAAAGAGGCTTTCAATTACATTACAAATGGATCACGATGGCTGTATAAGAGTGTGGTATATGCCAGGGCAATATTGGGTTATGCTGCCCTGGGAAACTTTGGTTTGCTTCTTGTTGCAACGAAGTTAACTGCCAGCATTCCGAATCTGCCTGGTGGAGGGTGTGTGTATACGGTGACTGAGAGCCAGTGGATCAAGATATCACTTCAAAATCCCCAACAGCAAGGAAAAGGAGAAGTGAGGAATGTTCAGGAATTGACTGAGCTTGATATTGATGGGAAATACTACTTTTGTGAGACAAGAGACATCACTCGGCCTTTCCCGAGCCGTATGCCCTTACAAAACCCTGACGATGAATTTGTTTGGAATGGATGGTTTTCACTGCCTTTCAAAAACATTGGGCTGCCACAACATTGTGTCACTCTGCTACAGGTTTATCTTCATTCTTGGTATCTTCATATTGATGCTTATCTGATGTCTGGTTTTTAGGTCTACCTCCTCTACATGTATTGTAAATTTTTCTAGTCTTTGCATCATATGCCCATCGTAGCTTGTTTTATTGTATGTACCATGCAGTTTTGTATACACACACACACACACACACAAAGATTGTGTTAGGTGACCAACTATGAGTTAGTTTACACATTCAGCATTTTATTTTTTGCTAAGATACACATTAGGAACTTAACTTTGTGGGATGAAGTGCTTTACTTGAATTACTTTATCTCATTATTTTCTTCTTGTAAGAACAACGGTAGAGGTTGAGGCTGTGGATTCAAGATCCACTATGTGTATGTGTAGTACCAATAATAAAATTGATAAACAACTTCTTGTTAACTTTTGATTTAGGGTTCTGCAGTACCTAATGGATTGGTCTAGGTGGAAATTGATGCACCGTATATTATCTTTCTCTCTCTTTGTTTTTTTAATGAAAATAACCTGGATCGGCATATTTTCCACTGGAGGATTAGAAAGCCTAGGTGAGATCCAGTTTAGCCACATTTTTTGTCCTCTATTTTTTCCCTAAATGCAGAGGCCAGTGCAAATTTTAAATTCTACTAAGTTAATTTTTGGATTTTGGACCTAGAATGTGACTTGGAATAAAGGAAAAAAAAAAGAAAGAAAACTGATGTTCTGTTTCCAAATGCTTTTTGATCCAGGACTTTATTGCTTCATTATTTTTTTTTATCAAGAAAAAAAAGAAAGAAAGAAAACTGATGTCTTCCCAATGACTGGAGTGCAGAATGAGGATGATGAGATGACTTTCCTGAGCAACTCTTGGCCACCACACACGGTGGTTGAATCCCCCACAAAATTCCCCTATGGCCATTTGAAACTCATACTGGAAAATCAGAAGGCTTGACCACCACACATGGTGGCTGAACCAAACAAAACGATTACACCCATCTAACCCATACTCAAAACCCATTGCTAAATTTTAACCAAACCATGCCAAACTGCCACAGCTAATTGTTCAAACCACCTATTTAACCCAAACCCATCAGCCCATCCATTGATCTAGGGGAAGATCTAACCCAAATCACCCAAGATTGAACCATTCGAGGAGAGAGAGAGAATTGCTTTGGATTTTAAATTTCATTCTCATCAGCTTATCCATCGATCTAGGTGAAGATCCAACCCAAATCACCCATGATTGAACCATTCAGAGAGAGAGAGAATAGCTATGGATTTCAGATTTCTTCCCTAACAATTCTCTCTCTAACGTAAATTCACCTAAGTTCATGCGGGTAGCATGTGAACTTATTTTGCTGATTTGACTTTTTTTCTTTTCTTTTCGTTATTTCTGTTTGTTGACACATAGGCTCCATGTCATATATTTAATAAACATTAACTCATGTCATTTAAAAAATATTTTTTATACAAAAAATTTGCCACATCAGAAATTTTCGTTATTGAGTTAACAGTGATGATTTCGTTGAAACAAGGGTTTTGAAAGCTGAAACAGGGGTTGAAGTTTAAGGATCAAATGTGTAATTAAACCTACTTTATGTTTAATTATGAAGCTTTCAGTTAGCAATGCTTGTTTGAGTAAAAAGCACAAGTTAGAAATCAGAAATTGCTTAATTGCTCTAATACATTCAATTTATGTCACATGGATGTAGTTAAGCAGTGGCTTCTCTTCTTTGGTTGTTGTCACTATTAAAAGTGCGCTTTAAAGGTCCATTTTTTTAATTGAAATTTTATTTTATTTTGTTTTTCTCCCCAATTCACTTTCACAGTGATTTACCTTATAGCATTCAAATAGATAACTTATGTGGTGGTTAAGATATGATATTAATGTGTAGGGGTTTGCAGAATGTCGAAATTTTGGAAGCTTAGGTCAGCTAGAAGGGATTGTTGCTCTGACAGCTCGTCGTAGCAGACTGCATCCTGGTACTCGATACTTGGCTAGGGGTCTAAATTCATGTTTTAGCACAGGTAACGTGAGTTATTAATGACTCGGGAAAACAAAATTGCATTTTTTTATTTTTCTTGTTGGAATTTTATAGGTTCTTCTGTTTCTCTCTCAGGTATTCCCTTCTTGTGTACTTGGGAACTACCCCCTTTTGGGAATTTTTTAGTAACATTTTATTTATTATATAAAAAAGCCAGGTTCTTCTGTGGATCTGCCAATGAACTATAGCTCAATTAGCTCCTTTTTTTTTTTTTTTTTCTTAAGAAAAAAGAAAAAAGTAATGATATTTTATTAATAGGAAAGATTACTTCATGCTCAGGATGATGAATGCAACTACCACTTCCTCCTCCCATAATAATGGAATGGAGTGAGGAGTAAGGTGGGTTCAAGACCCACTGGGTCCGTTTGTAACTTACCAATAAAACAAAAATGCTGAATGGATCATTGTGGGATACTTGGTCAATTATGCAACTCTTTTTCTGACTGCTTTTTTGGTTTAGTCTTAACTCTTAATGGATAGGCACACACACATAAATTCCATGCCATTTAAATCCCTCCCATTTTTAATCCAGATGTAACACACGTCATTTAAAAAATTAAAAATCCAATGATCTTGAAAAACCAAGTAAGCCATAAAAATAATTTCCATGTGTCTCAAATTTGGTAAAAAAATTGGAGGGAATTGGAGGATTTAAATGAGAGGGAATCTTGTCCCTAAACATTTGTATTTCAGATGCACTACGCTATCATGCCATCGTAGGGTGGCTACTATTAAGTTATGCCAGAATATGTGAGAAAATGTTTTCTATCCCTCTTGACTTGTCAATGAAAGATTCAATTGTTGGTACAACTTTTACCTTTAGATCTTTACTTGGCCCATATTTGTTTAGGGAATGGCACCTATTTATAATTTTATGATGTACAGTGTTTAGATTAATAGCTTAATGATTTGATTTCTACTGAAAAGAACAAGTTAATATGGATGTTCTCTGGCCTTTTAATATTGGTTGGCATGGAGGAGTTGGAGACAAAAGGAGATGTTCTGCATGGAAAACCGCTCCGTTTGTTCTTTGGGGACTGTTTGGACCAAGAGGAGTGGTCGTGCTTCTGATGTGAAAGAGGCACCTCTGTATGAACTGAAAGTTGTTGCCTTTGTTATCTGCTTTTTTTTTTTTTTTTTTGGTTTCTAAAATAAATTCTGTTCTTGTAGATATTAATAAGTCTTTTCAAGTTTATGTTCTTGTGAGTCTCCTCTGTACTTAACTAAAAAGAAAAAAAAAAAAAAGTTTCATTCTGTACTTGAGTGAGGGCATTTTGCCATTATGTGCCTCTTGGGACAAGTGGCATTGCACTTATATGTATATCTGATCTCCTCTCTCTCTCTGACTCAATATTTTTTTAAAGTTCTATTGCAGGCATTATATCATTTGTTTTATTGCCTTCACTTATCTCAGCTTTTTATTGTATCCCCCATCAAATTCTTTGAACTTAAGAAGAATATGTATTTGACAGGTAATGAAGTCGAGTGTGAGCAACTTGTATGGATCCCCAAAAGGGCTGGTCAGAGTGTTCCGTTTAACACTTACATTTGGAGACGTGGAACCATTCCAATCTGGTGGGGAGCAGAATTGAAGATCACTGCTGCAGAAGCAGAAATATATGTTTCAGATGATCCTTATAAAGGAAGCTTACAGTATTATCAGAGGTTGAGTAAAAGGTATGATGCTCGAAATTTAGATGTAGGTGTTGGGGGGAGTCAGAATAGAAAAGCTCTGGTTCCAATTGTATGCATCAATTTGCTTAGGAATGGAGAAGGAAAGTCAGAGTCCATTCTAGTTCAGCATTTTGAGGAATCTTTGAATTATATCAAATCAACTGGAAAACTCACTTATACTCGCATCCATTTAATAAATTATGATTGGCATGCCAGTACAAAGTTAAAAGGTGAACAACAAACAATTGAAGAATTGTGGAAACTTTTAAAAGCACCCACTGTATCTATAGGCATTTCTGAAGGGGATTATTTGCCTTCACGACAACGGATTAAGGATTGCAGAGGTGAAATCATATATAATGATGACTATGAAGGTGCCTTCTGCTTAAGATCACATCAAAATGGAGTGATACGTTTCAACTGTGCTGATTCTTTGGATAGAACCAATGCTGCTAGTTATTTTGGCTCCCTCCAAGTTTTTGTGGAGCAATGCAGGCGGCTGGGAATATCTCTTGATAGTGATCTGGCATTAGGTTACCAGTTAAATAATTATGGTGGATATATTGCTCCATTGCCACCAGGTTGGGAAAAACGATCTGATGCTGTGACAGGGAAAACATATTATATTGATCATAATACTAAGACCACAACTTGGATGCATCCCTGCCCAGATAAACCTTGGAAGAGATTTGACATGACGTTCGAGGAATTCAAGCGATCAACAATACTTTCACCAGTATCTCAGCTAGCTGATATCTTTTTGCTGGCTGGTGATATTCATGCAACACTCTATACTGGTTCTAAAGCTATGCATAGCCAAATCCTTAGCATATTTAATGAAGATGCTGGAAAGTTTAAACAGTTTTCTGCAGCGCAGAATATGAAAATTACTTTGCAGAGAAGATATAAAAATGCAATTGTGGATAGCTCTCGTCAAAAGCAGTTTGAGATTTTTCTTGGAATGAGGCTTTTCAAGCATCTTCCATCAATTCCCCTTCAACCCCTGAATGTATGTTGCTCTAGGACTTTTCTGAGTTAGGTGTAATATTATTCTATTCTTTTATATCCTAATGCTTCATTCATGTACTTGGTTGTTGAGGTTTATAACTGCATAAATTTGCTTGGATAGATGGTGATCCTTTGTTAATTTTGTAAAACCTTTTAAGCTCTAGCTTAATTGGCATCTCCTTCCCTTGCAAGTTCTAGGTGGAGGTTGAGGATGTGGGTTCAAACCCACTGGATACTTGTGTAAATCACCTTTAAAAAAAATTGTAAATTTTTTATCAACCCTCTTTTTATGTATTGTTTCTCTTACTTTCCAGAATTTGTTATATGTGTTGAACTTTATGATTAAATAGTCAGCAAATGCTGATTCATGATGTCAATTAATATATTTCCTGTTGTTGGTCTGTTGCTGAAACTATGTTGTAGACAGGCTGTGGATCATTAGTTATTTTACATTTTTAATTTGACAGATTACATCCATTAATATTGCTTTTTTTATTTTTTTAATTTAAAATTTGTCTTCTCTTATTACTACATTAAAAGTCTATAGACTCTGAATCTATTATTAATATTATATTATCTTTTGCAATAATTACACTGCTGTTTTGAAACTTTTAAAGGCTCAAATTATGTTTCAAAATTAGGCTCTTACTATTCATTCTAGAACTTTAAATTGCATTGCTACTGTAAAGTTCGGTGGAAATTGGTGCTGATGCGTTATACGGATTATAACACATGATTTGTCAGACCTGCTCGTTACTTTTGTCTCATTGATAGTTCTTTTTTCCCTCCTTGCCCCCCTCCTCCCTCTCTTAGATACTTGCTGCCCACTGAAATTGGTAGTGGGCTCAAAAAATACTATAAGTTATATTGATAAGTTCTTTTGTAAAGCTGTCTACTAAGAATAGTTAAATTTAATACTTGTTGGATTTAAGATGATTTGAGGCCCCTTTTAAACTTTATCTCATCTGGCAAAGAGAAGGTTGATTTTTGTGAGAAATGCTCTAAACTTGGTGGATTTGGCCTTTTACTTAGGTTAAGTTGGGGTCTCTGCCACAAACCTAGGCCTTGGAAATTCCTTCACTAGACAAATTTGTTTTCCAGATTATCATAACTTAGCCTTTGACTTTAGTTATATGTTTATCTTTTTTTTTTTTTGGTAAAATATGTTTATCTTTCAGATACTATAATGTTGCTCCTAGGAAGCTAGTACTTTCTGGAAGTTATTACATGAGAATATTTGTTGCTTGTGAGCATTTTTTCCCTAAGACATATGGATCTTGTCTACTACAAACATGATATAGCTGTTAGGTGTGAATTTACAATTGTATAACATGATAATCTGTGCAGGTACTCTCACGACCATCTGGTTTCTTTCTTAAGCCAGTTCCCAGCATGTTTTCAACTGCTGATGGTGGAGCCAGTCTTTTGAGTTTCAAAAGAAAAGACCTAATCTGGGTATGCAAAATATATTTCTTTTTATCACGCAGGAATTGTTTTGATTTGGGGCTGATAGAAGCACATTCTCATGAATAATAATATTAAACATTCACACAAAACAACAATATTTAATATGGTTCAACCAACTCCAAGCCTACATACATGGTAACGCCAACCAAAATCCATTATCTTGATATGGATTATAATCACTCTCAACCAAACTCATAGACTCAAAAAAACAATGCTTCCAAACACAAACAAAACCATACCACAAACAAAACCACATGCACACAAACTCACAATCCCAAAGCAATACACCCAATAATGCTCTCACACGAAATAGACAAATTCTCAAACTACTTTTTGAAGAAACTCGCTCCATGTTCTTTAAAGAGTCTTCTCTTGTACCCCTGTGGGAGGGCCCTTGGGCTAAAGTTACCAAACCCTTTGCAACAATGCTTATTTATAAGGCTTCAATTCTATTCCTTGATGGACAAGGAATACCCAATTACTTATTCAATAAAGAACTTTGTTACGCACCAAGGAAAAAAAAATCGTTTTCTTCAATACCAAGATAGAGGGCGAAATTTTCAACCAATAACAAATTGCCACATCATACCGCTATGTTTGTATAGTGTATCCAATTGCAAAATGCCATGTGCTACTTAGTGGGTCCCATTCTCATTATCAGAGACCAATAGAAATTTTCTAAATGTCACTAAATAAAAATTCCAAAGAATATCCAAGAGCCAATCACATGTTGACATGTGGTGATAATTTTATTTTAAAGAACACAAGCAATCTAATTAAATGCTGTCATGTGTTATTTCAAAGTAAGACACTTTAGCTAATCAAATGTTGCCATGTGTCCTTTCAAGAATAAGACTTAAAGTCCTTCCATTTGAATCATGACACGTCATCAATCAAAATCAACCATATGCCATTGAACCTCCTTAAGACTCTTATAAATAGAGGGTCTTATTAGTCTTGTAGGAGCAGATTTAGAAGTCTCAAAGCTCTAGATAGATTTAGAAGTCTCTATTGGAATCTAGCTCCTAAGTGATGCAGGAGGCAATGAGAAGACATACTTATTATATTTTATTTATTTTTAAGTATCAAGGGAAATTTTGTAATTGCATAATATTCTAGAATGGGCTATGCTAACAATTCATTAGATCTTTTTTTGGGTTTTATTTAAGTTTGGTTACTTAGTTGGGCTTAGTAGTAAAAGCCTAAGGAGTCCAAGTCCAAGTCTTATTAGGGTTTTAAGAAATCCTAGTTCAACTTGGATTAGGTATTAGTTTTCTATTTAAAGAGTTGTAGTACTTTCCATTGAGGTGATTAATAATGAATGTTTTTAGAATTTAAGAGCTATGAAGCTTTCCTTTATGGTTTGTGTGATGCAACCTTCTCTGAGGGTGTGATGTCAAGGAACCCTAGGTGTGATGCTTAGGAAGTCTAGGTGTGATTCCTAGAATTTATTTATTTTCTTTAATTTTACTATTCACGGTTACGGTTTATATCACTGTTCACAGCAATCTAAATCTTGATTTTCACCTTTATTTCATTCCTAAAGTCCTATTAAACCTTGTTTCCCCTTGTCCTACGTCACTAAGCCTCCAAGAACTTCAACCAAGCCTCTAAGAACTTCAACTGTTGAAATTTGACGGATTCAAGCTCCAAGGACCTGAAGAATACATCAATATCTTTTAATGTGAAGAACATTCATCCCTTCAATCCTTAAAGTTTATTGGAGTCAAGCACCAAAACTTCCAAGAACTTCAAGAATTTCAACCTTCAAAGCTTTGTCAGATTCAAGCTCTAAAGCCCTGAGGAATGTTAAAAAAATACGCTAATAACAAGTCTCTAAGTCTCTACCAAGTGGAGGACATTTTGTGTTTGAATCAAAATTGCATCAACACAATACTTGAATCGAAGACTTTTTCAATTTTTCTAGGAGATTGAACTAGAGGATTATTTTCTTGTAATAGAATAAAGTTACAGAGAATTGTATCCATACAGTCTTCAATACAAAAATATATTTGTGGAGCATTTTTAATTGTTTGATTTCCAAACTTGAAATTTTGTATTTACACCTTCCATGCCAAGAAAGCCTAATTAAAGTCAAATTAGGAATTTGAGATAATTATTAACAATTTCCACCTTGACTCAAATTCAGTCAAGTAATCTGCATTCTTGCAAGAACTCCACCTTAATTCAAGCTTTTCTTAAAAGAAGACAGCTATCGTTTTCCATCACCAAAGCCAAATTTTCTCTCTCATCTTAAACCAAATTTGAAAATGTGACCATATACCTTCATACCAAGATCAGTCTTAGGTTTTGATATCAATTTTTTGTGATTTAACTGTTAACATGGTTCGGCCTACTCCAATTCTACGTCCACAGGCAACGTCAACCAAAATCCACTATCAATGATATTGGTTGCAACTGCTCTCTCAACCAATCTCACAAACCAAACTCAAACTCACACAAACAACACTCACAAACCTGACAAACAGAAACTCATCTCAAAGTCCCAATACACCAAATAATGCCCTCACACAAAATAGACAAAAACTCAAATTACTCTTTGAAGAAACTCATTCAATGTTCTTTTCTAAGTCTTCTCCTCTTCCCATGTGGGAGGAACCTTGGGCAAACGATATCAAACCATTTGCAACAATGCCTATTTTTAAGGCTCCAATACTATTCCTTGATGGACAAGGAATACCTTATTACTTATTCAATAAGGAACTTTAAATAATTTTCTTCCATGCCACTAAAACCTAAATCAAATCAGGAATTCGAGATAGTTTCCAACAGGAACATATATTGCAACCTAAGAATGATATTTCAAAGGAATTCTTTGTGATTTTAATTAAAATACTTGCCATCAGTAATAAATTTTTATGGAAATATTTGTTGTGTTTCACAGGTTTGTCCACAGGCTGCAGATGTGGTTGAACTTTTTATCTATCTTGGGGAGCCTTGCCATGTTTGTCAGCTTCTTCTCACAATATCTCATGGTGCAGATGATGCTACTTATCCATCAACAGTTGACATAAGGACAGGCTGTTGTCTAGATAAGCTTAAACTGGTTGTGGAGGTCTGTATCTCTCTTTCATACATCTTGCTCTTTAAGACTTTACGTCCATGTTTGCCCTTGCAATTTACTACCATATGTGGTTGAAGAGATGGTCTTATTTATATGTTTAAGAAGAGGATAAAGGATTTTTTTTGCCCTTTTAGTTCGTCTTTTAAGTAAAAATGTGCTTTGCTGTAGGGTGCACCATTATGGGAGAAGTTCTCCCATTGTCTAAATTACTTTCTTGTAAGCACGAAAATAATTTCAAGTAATGTGGGTTTGGAAGTAACACAACAAATGAGAAAAGGCTACATGGCAAATTCTAAGTCCCAAATGCAATAAAATAAGATGATCTATTGCTTAGTAATCCTCTCGTTTGCAAAGACATCTCAAATCCATGAGGTGTTCTCAAGTATGAACCCAGATAATCGTTGAACTAAAGCTTGTAATAAATCATTTTAATCTATAAAGACTTGAGTCACTATAATGTAGGGCAAACATTATGTATAAATAAGAGCTTCCTAAGATCAAAAGTCATTTGCCTAGGGATTTTGGAAAAGGAGATAAACTAGTATAGAAGCAATAAGGTCTATAATGTAATCAATGGAGTATTCCTGCGCACCACACAATCTGCTGATAAATCATTGTTTGAATTGTGCAATTTTTCCTGACAGAAATATTATATTGAAATCCAAAAGGCTTTTTGAGACATACTCCTACAGTACTACTGTAATTGAAAAATTATTACTAAATTAAGAAACAACATTTTACCAACTTACTGGAGTCCTAACTGAGCCCTAGAATCTGATTTGGGCATACAGACTTGAGATATGAACATCTCCTAATGATAACTGGACTTTGGATTTCAGGTATACTTTAACCTGAGGATCTGAAAGCTAGTAGGTTCAACCATTACCTAGCATCTGCTTATATGTTAGACTTAGACCTATCCTGGGAGAATACAGTGCACTTTTATGTGGATGCAATCTTCATTTGCTTCATTAAGCCAGTCCAACCACCTGCCTGTTAGGCGGGATGATGCTTCCCCAAGCCTTAGAGGGGGAACGGGTTTGAGTAGCAGTGTAGGATTTCTAACTGTTTCCGCAACAACATATCATTCCTTTGAAAAACCTGCTAATCCTTAGTCTTTGCTTTGTCTAGGCCTCAAAATAGGCTGGGACTTATGACTCATTCATGCATGTTGAAAAATTACACAGGAAGTTCCTCTGGGGTGGCTTAGGAGATGAATTTAAGCATCACTTGGTCAGTTGGGATAAGGCGTGCTCTCCTATTGCTTATGGGGGGTTGGGGATTAGGAAGCTAACAACTTTTAATTAGACGAAACTGGGTAAGTGGTTGTGGTGGTTTGGGTTAGAGGAGACAAGATTATGGAGGCGTGTAATATATGCTAAGTTTAGAGAGGAATGGGGTGGTTGGACATCCAATCCTAGTAGGGGTACCCATGGGTATGGTTCGTGGAGGAGTATTAGGATGGGATAGGATAAGTTTTTGCAGTGTATTCAATTTGATGTTGGCACTGGGACCGGATCTGCATTTGGCATGACTGTTGGTGTGGTGAGCAACCTTTGAAGGTGGTCTCTACCCTATTCTTTATGATAATACCACTAATCGGAAGGCACCAGTGAAGTCTTTGTTGCTGAGGCACACTTTGGGGATGACGAGGAGTTGGGATGTTAGATTTATTTAGGCATTTAATGATTGGGAGTTACATCTGGTGAATTCATTCTTCCAACTTTTAGATTCTCATGTACTACCCAATATAGGGGATGGTGATCAGGTAAGGTGGAAACTTAAGAAGAGGGGTTTTTTTGATATTTTGTCATTCTGTAATACCCTAAGGGGCTCCAATGCTACTCCATTCCCTTGGAAAGGTATTTAGAGGGTGAAAGCACCACAGAGGGTATCCTTTTTTGTGTGAACAGTGGCTTGGGGTAAATTTTTTTTACATGTGATAACCTTATTAAGAGAGGTTATGATTTAGTAGTATGGTGTTGCATGTGCTGATGTAGTGGGGAGACAGTAGACCACCTTTTGATTCATTGTCCGGTTTCTTATAATCTGTTGAGTTTTGTCTTTTGGTGTTATGGGATCCATTGGGTCCTAAAGGGGAAGGTGGTGGATTGCTTGTTTGGATGGTGGGATTGGGTGGGTAAGCATTCGTCTGCTATTTGGAATATGGTTGTTTTGTGTTTGATGTGGACTATTTGGAGGAAAATCTAGGAGAGAGAAGAGAAAGTAGAAGAAAGAGAACAACTAGGAAAATCTAGGAATCATCCATAGGGTTTTAGGGCATCACAACCTAGAGAGTGGTCACACATCAAAGTACAGTGTCATAGTTTTTTCTTGGTTCTGTGTCTTTTTGATTAGGAAAATACAATTTGGGCATCCATTTGAGATTGAACACATGACGTCTAAATTACACAATACTTTTTTATCATTCATTCAAATTGAAGTTCTTTAGGAGACCTACCATTTTAGAGTTATCCTCTTATTAATAAAATTCATTATTACATTTCAAAAGAATCATTCCTTAAAAAATTGTTTCTTTGTTATTCATTGACTACCAATGCCTGGAAACAAGCAAATAAGGGGTCACGTAAGCCTGCTAGCCAAGTTAAGACTCATTTTTTAGGACAAAAGGATAATTAAAAGAAAACATAGGGAAATGGAGTACTTGCCCCATTCAACATTAAACACTCAAAGGCTCAAACTCTGAAGGTGAGTATCTAAAAAATTGAAAAGAGCCAAGGAAGAATTGAAGCACAAATGAGCTGACAGCCAATACTTAACAAAAAAAATAAAATATAAAAAATCCTTGGGTCAATACATACTGTTGACTAGGAGAAGATTAATTTATTTATTTTTAGTGAATAAGCATTATCTATATGCCTAATAGACTGGGGGTTCCACCTTATTTAAATACTTAAAAGAAGTTTCTTTGATTGTTAATACTTTAAAAAAGAAGTTTCTACCATAATATTAGAGGAGTTGTAATTAGTATGATGTATATATTCTTAAGAGCTTCCAAGGTGGTCCCGACTTGAAACCACAGTTTTTCTAGAATTGTCAATAATACTGGACATATTCTGCAGAAATTTTTAATATGATGTCAGATTGTGATTTATGACATGCTTTAGTACACATTGTAGTAAAATTGAATATGGATTGGCTAAAATATGAGAAATAGATATGGGTTGGTTAATTAATTTCTAAGGATTGTTGTAAGTAACATGGTAAAAGAATGGGATTTTGTTTTTTTGTTTTGTTTTGCTTTTTTTTTTTGTGCGCGCGAGTGGCCCCAATAGTGGAAAAGTATAAAGATGAGCAATGAATGCTTGAGAAGTTATATGTAGCTTGGCTAGTAAAACCTAGGCACATCTGGCACTTCCAATGAACAGTGCCTATATACTATATTATGTACTTAGGTTTTTGATATCAATACATGATGCAACTTAGGTTCTCGAAGCAGTGTATAACTCTAATATCTGTAGCGCCGCGCCCCCCCCCCCCAAAAAACCACACGCCCCTTCTGCCTTTGATTGATTTGGTTTCATCAGTTTGTATTTATTATTTTATAGTTTCTAAACCTACATTGAACTTTGTTGACAGGCTGCTTCCATACCTCAGTGCGTAAATGGGACAAACCTCATCATACCCTTACCTGGGCCAATTAGTGCAGAAGATATGGCTATTACTGGAGCAAGTGCACGCATTCATGCTCAGGATACATCATGTATTTCATTTTTGTATGATTTTGAAGAACTAGAGGGTGAATTGGACTATCTTACTCGTGTAGTTGCACTCACATTTTATCCTGCCGTTTCTGGAAACCCTGTGACTCTCGGTGAGGTAGAAAGCAATTTTAAGATATATATTAGTCAATGTGTCAAAAATAAAAAATCCTATTTTAGCCTGTATATGTATATGTGTGTGTTTTATATATATATATATATATATATATATATATCTACATTCTAGTTTTTGGTTTTCATATACAGAATGACTGCACTTTTAATGTAGCAGTACATTATAGGTTGATATGCATTTAGTTTTAGGTTTTGGAAGATGGTGTTGGTGCTAATTACATGGAAACTTTAGGAACGAAGAAGGTAGGTATGAGTCTACATGGCATTGTTTAAAATCTTTCATTCTGTTGTTAATTAGAAATAAACATTTGTCAGAATATGCTGTTAAAAAGTTCCATTGGTCAAGTTTATTAGATCTATATTGTTCCCATAGATTGGTCTTGAGCTTATGAAGTTGAAGAATGTGGGGTGCAGTGTGCTGATATGTCAAAATCACATTTATTTTCATGCTAAAATCTTCTTCCGTGACACTGCATGATTCTGACTTGTGCTCATTATCAATCCAAAAGGATCAGGTTCTGTGGTTTTGAATTCTGCTAAAGAGAAATATACTAAAGTACTAATTTCTTTCTCTTGGCATTTTTGTAGAGATTGAGGTCTAGATCCTAGAAAATCCGAAGTTATTATTTGAGCATTGTTGTTTGTTGCCAATGCTCCCTCAAAAAAAAAAAAAAAAAAAAAACTTAAGGAAAAGTTTTTGTGTTTTTAGAGAAATCAAAAAGCATATTAGCTTGTTGGATATTGTGTATGGTGTGGTACCCAGAACAGCTGTGTCAAAAACTTACTTACTAAGTATAGGAATTATGTAGATACAGTTGGTTGCTAGTTCTAAATCATGTATATTCTTTATTTAGTTCGTTTCATGTTCATACCTGAAGTGAGTAACTCAAACTTGATTCTAATGCCTTTGACAAAATATTAAAATTGTGAAGAAATTGTAATGTTGAAAAAGATAGAGCTGGCTCATTTTAAATGGTTGGATGATGTGTGATGACGTTCATAAGTGACATCAGACATCACTGATGTGTTGGCATGATTTAATGTTTTAGTGTCAACCATCATTATGTTTTTCTTGGTAAGTTATACACAATCAGTGGGTCTTGAACCCATGATCTCGCCCTTCACCTTGTTCTTTTTTGGAGAAGACGTGACATTTGGGCTAGAGCCCATTGGCCAACAATAATCATTATCTTTCTTATAGGCTTATCACTACTTGCTTCATATTGAAGGTAAAACTTGGAAAAATGGTATTAATGAGATATAAGCTCTTCCTTATTATGAGTCTCATGTTTCCACCTAAGGGGAAAGCTCAAAGCTCCATTTCTCTGATGTTGTTGTTATGAAAAAAAGAAAGGAAAAAAATATTTATTTTAAATATTTTCTGTAGTATTATTGCCCCATAGCTTTTGAGCTGTGGTCTTTAGTGTTTTGTTGGTTTGGACTTCATTGGGTTATGCCACATAAGGTAATTGAGTTGTTTGAGTCTTAGCAAGGCAAATTTGGGCGACATCGCAATATAGATTTTTGGAGACTTGTGCCACATTGCTTGATATGGTGTATTTGGAGTGAAATAAATGATAGATGCTTTGAGGGATGCTAACTGTCCTTGTTAGAGATTAAGTCCTTTTTCTTACACTCTCCTTGTATGGAGTGTGGCTTTGTCGCATATTTCTTGTTTTTCCCTTGCTGTTTTACTTGATTGTTGTAATTTTGGTTCTTGATTTTTGCCCCCACAGTACATCCCCAATGTACTTGGGTTGACTATTTTGCTTAATAAAATTTTTTGTTACCTATTTTAAAAAAAAAAAAAAAATCTATAGTATTTTAGCAAAAATTTCATGTTGATAAAATTTTCAAGTTTATACTTTTCCTGATGTTTGTGCATAATGGAGAAAGCTTATTCTAATTGCCATCATCGCATTGTTTTTTCCTCAAAGGTCGAATTTGTGGAGGAAGTTTGACACCCATTGTGCGACCCCATTCTATTAGATGTCATATTGACAGTTAGGGATGTGCTTTTTTCTATCTTTTAATAGATCCTTGGTAATTTTTTTTGGTGTATGTAAACCTCCTTTGATTCACTTGATTTATGATCTTTGTTTACAAATTGGCATGGCTGGACAACCTTAATGAGAGAAGATACTTTTTTTTAAACCTTTTTCCTCATCATTTTTTATTTATTCAATATGCTTCTCCTGGGTGAAGTTTACTGTAATTGTAGCTGGTTAATTGTCTGTACTGAATTTCATTGCAGATCGAGATCCTTGGAGTTTCTCTTCCTTGGAAAGGCATATTTACTAATGAAGGCCCTGGTGCAAGATTAATTGAGCTGGCCAAAAAAAGTCAGAAGGAAATCAACCCCTTTATGTCCACTTCAGAATCTAATCCATTTTTGGGCATTTTACAAAATGAAAATGTGACACCATCAGTGCAACCAAGTGCTTCTACTGACCTCTTGGCAGACCTTTTGACTGGAGAGGACCCGTTTTTGGAACCCATCTCTCAACCAGCAATAGGAAATGTTGATAATGAGGGAAGTGACTTGCTTGATTTCTTAGACCAATCTGTTGTTGAATTTCATGATGCTCAAAATGATCATTCAGATTCTTCATCACAAGATATACGACCTTCAGATAGTAGCTCCCAGCAGTACATTACTTGTCTGAAATCCCTTATGGGGCCAAATATGGTATGTTAGTATCTATTGCATGTTGCTTTGAGTTGTTATACTTTTTAGTTCATCTGTTTCAATATTTTGTTGATAATTAGTTGTGCTTCTGCTTCAGTCTAATTTATTTGGTAATTACATTTAGTTTCTCCTCATTGTATTTTGATAAAAGCAGACATCTACTTCATGCTGTTACCCATCTTATTTTGAGGGCTTTGCTGGGGGCTAAATTCTATGAAATATCTGACTAAGCCTTTTGTCACATTTTCTCTTTTGCATGTTGTTATGATTCTGAGTTTAACTTCAGTTATTCTAATATATCAGGATCTCAGCTTGTTTCATGTATTCATTCTAAGTTAACTTCTCCGATATTTCATAATAGATTTTTATTGAGTTATTTTATTGTAGATAAACTCAACTAACTGAACAAAGCCTTAATCCCAAGTCGACCAGGCTCGGCTCTATTATGCCTTAATCAACTAAGGCTTTAAGGAATTAAGGTTATGCTTTCTGTTATTTCTCTGTTTAGCATATTATTCACTGCCTTTTAGGCCTTCCACTAGTCCTTTTCACTCCCACCTGAATTATTTTTATTTTTTCTCATTGGTTCAGTAAAGGGTCATGGTTGTGCAATGTCAAACCATCTTAGTCCTTGTTCTATCTTTCCAGGTTTCCCATTCAGTCATCCTTTCATTGTCATTTCGGCCACCATCATGTTATGGATATGTTGTTTTGTATAGCTTAACATTTTTTATCTCAGAAACATAATTGTTCTTATGGTATTCTTATAAAACTTTCTATTCAATTTGATGGGTTTATGGTTGCACAACACCTATGATGCATTTTTTCACTTTATCCACTTTGCTTTAATGAAATATTAACCTAATATATAAAAAATGCATATTCAGGAAATAACTAATATTCTATTGGCATAAAATCATTCTCAATCTTAATCTCATGTTGCAGTTAACCTACCACAGCTCTCCATTGTTTGGGCTTGGAACTTGCTATCTTAAAAGAATAAGAGCTACGCATGCCATGTGCGGAATAACACGACTATGTTTTTGCATGTAAAGCTGAGTTTTGGATATGTTATCTTCATGGCAAGGTCATTATGTTATCTGTTGGCATAAATTTCATTTTCAATCTTAATCTCATGGTGCAGTTAACCTACCACAACCCTCCATTGTTTGGGCTTGGGATTTGCTATCTTAAAAGATTGAAAACTACGCTTGCCATTTACGGAATAACATGACAATTTTTTTGCATGTATAGTTGAGTTTTGGATATGTTATCTTCTTTGAGGTCATTATATCATTCCATGACCTGGGCAGTGTTTATTCCATGTCTTTTTCTTCTCCCCCACCCCCCCCCCCCCCCCCCCCCCTTTTTTTTTTTTTATAATTTTAATTTTGAGATACTGGGAACTTAGTTTTTTAGGTGTAGCTTTGATACACAGTGAATTTTAGATCTCTTTTTTTCAAAAGTTATTTTAACTTATTGAAAAAAAAAAAAAAAACTGTATTCATGGTTTTTTGAGAAATATTAGAGCTTAATAATGGGTAGGTTTCATGTTTTTAAGGTAAACCATGGGGTAAAAAGTGACCTATTTTGACAATGCAATATTACAGGAAAGGAAACTAGACTTTATAGAAGCTATGAAACTTGAAATTGAACGCTTCAGGCTGAATCTTTCTGCTGCTGAAAGGGATAGAGCTTTGTTATCAGTTGGAATTGATCCTGCTACTATAAATCCAAATTTTTTGCTTGATGACTCTCAAATAGGAAGATTATGCAAAGTTGCAAACACCCTTGCACTGCTTGGTCAAACTTCCCTTGAAGACAAAATTACCGCTGCTATCGGTCTTGACACTACTGATGATAATGTAATAGATTTCTGGAATATTGCTGGAATTGGGGAATCTTGTTCTGGTGGCCTCTGTGAAGTGCATGCTGAAACCAAAGCATCAATACATACATCCTCATCAGTGTCATCTGCATCATCTGCAGGAGGTTCACAACCTGTCTTGTTATGTTCTCAGTGTGAAAGAAAGGTTTGTAAAGTTTGTTCTGCTGGCAGAGGAGCTCTTCTGCTTGTGGGCTCTATGTCAAGGGAGGTTTCATACAATGGTGTATCTAGCCAGAGTGGATCAAGCCATGGCAGTCAAATTGATTTCTCTTCAAATCGTTCAGTTGCACTGGATGGTGTTCTTTGCAAACAATGCTGCCATGAAATTGTGCTTAATGCATTGATCTTGGACTATGTCAGGGTCTTAATTAGTTTGCGAAGAAGTGCCCGTGCAGACAGTGCTGCATATAAAGCTTTGAACCAGGTGGTAGGATCATCCAGGAGGGATCATCTTCCTGAAAGAACTCAGTCTTTTGATTCCCAGAGAGCTGTTAAAGTCCTAAGACATTTACTTAATGGAGGGGAATCCCTTGCTGAATTTCCTTCTGCCAGTTTTTTACAATCGGTATTGTCCTTTTCCATTCTATATTTTTGTTGTAAGTGTTCAGCACTTGATGTGTTTTCATTGTAAATGGTTTATTGTTGTGACAAAATATTTCCTCTAAATAATATTTTCTGTTTTTTAATTGCTTTATTATGAAAAAAAAAAAAAAAAGGGAGTGTTTTCAGTAAAAGCAAAAAACAGGAACAGAAACTTTACTTTTTTCTATTAAGTGACTAGAAAGTTCCTGCTAGTTCTAGCAGGGTTGTAAAAAATTGAAATAATGAGAAGAATGTGTCCATGTAAGTGGAATACAGATTGAGATAAATGACTATTTATTCTTCCCTATGCTCCATGAGAAGAATGGAATCCTTTTGATTGTTTGATAGTAGGTTCCTTTGGAAGCTGAAATGTAATCTTTGAGAGGTTCCTTTGGAAGCTGAAACATAATCTTTGAGAGGTATTTTTGGAAGCTGAAATATAATCTTTGAGTAGGAGCTCTTAGCATTTATAGTTTATCTGTTTACTACAAGGCAACAAGTTAGTGTAAGAGAACAAGATTTTATGCTGCACTTTGTTTATAGCATTTTGGCCCTTTAAAAAAATTCTCTTGATGCCTAACTCTGTATTATTAACTGCAGGTTGAGACAGCGGCAGATTCAGCACCATTTTTGTCGTTGCTTGCTCCATTAGATTCTGTATCACAGCATTCATATTGGAAAGCTCCTCCAAGTACGACCTGTGTGGAATTCTGTGTTGTTCTTGATACTCTTTCTGATGTCAGTGGGGTAATCTTGCTTGTTAGTCCATGTGGCTATTCAGAGGTTGACACTCCCATGGTGAGTGTACTTCTCTGCTCACAATTTTCTTCTTGTGCAATGAATATATGTAGGGTAAATTGTTGACATGACAGTCCCGTAATTCTATGCACTCAACAAGAAGTCTAGAAGGACATGAAATTGGTATTTAATCTCAATTGTAGGGTACTCCCTTGTCACTGATATCAAGATAAATTTTCTTTCCCTTCTGATTGGTAAGTTACACAAGCACTTGGTGGGTGGATCTTGAACCCATGTTCTTACCCCCACCTAACACCTGCATGGAGAGCTGGTACCAGTTTAGCTAAAGCTCATTGGCTCCTCCCATAATAATGGGATGGAGGATGAGTTCTTGGGTTCAAGACTCAGGAGGTGTGTGTTACCTAACCAATAAAAAGAAAAGAAAAGAAAAATATACTGAACTTGAGATAATGGCCAATTAGTTAACATAGAAATTATTGTATGTGAAATACAACTTGATAACACTGCAAACCTTGAGATAATATTCTAGAGGATGCACAAAAATCTAGATTCTTGCTTCAAAAATTTCTTGATTTATCCCCAAGAGGAATTGCAAAAACAGTTGACTTTTACCACTTCCAATATAAAGGATTATTCAATCAAATAATTAATTGCAAATTGGTAAGTCCGAAAATAAATGAATTGCTTCTAGTGTATTAGTGTCCTGCCCCCCACCCAAAAAAAGAAAAAGAAAAAGAAAAAGAACTGCTAGTTGCAAAACACCCAGACTTCAGGTATTTAGACAAAAGAAAATCACATCCCATGTAGCTTAAACTTTTGGGAAATTTAGTAACTTATCATGGTATCTGAGTAGGTGATCTTGAATTTGCTCTACCTCTCATTTAAAAGAGTTAAAATCCCACGTGTTGAGTCTCACCTATTAAAGGAGGAGTCTAGGCCCTGATGTGATAAGGAGTGTTAGAATAATGATTAATTGATTAAATTTACCATTTCCTAATAGCTTAAACTTTTACTACAGTCAATAATTTATCATGTTTATATCCTTATTGTTGTGCCAGCAGTGTGCTTGCATCATTTTCGAAATTTTTTCCGCCAATAGATAATTTTGTGCTTTGTAGGCTGTGTGGCTTTCTTAGGGTTAATTCATCTCTTATATTTTATATGCATTACACCGGTTTTCATATATTCTACTTTGTTTTATGCTTTTCTTTGACTAGATGCCTCTTGTTGTTATTACAGGTACAAATCTGGGCTAGCAATAAAATACACAAGGAAGAAAGGTCATGCACGGGAAAATGGGATGTTCAATCTCTGATCACTTCTTCACCAGAGTTTTATGGACCAGAAAAGTTGGGTAGAGAGGATAAAGCACCTAGACATGTAAAATTTGACTTCAGGAATCCCGTTCGGTGCCGCATTATTTGGATAACCCTACGTCTACAGCGACCTGGTTCAAATTCTGTTAACTTTGGGAAAGACTTCAACCTTTTGTCTCTAGATGAAAACCCTTTTGCACAAGTAAATCGACGTGCCTCTTTCGGAGGATCAGTTGAAAGTGACCCTTGTCTTCATGCCAAAAGGATTCTTGTAGTTGGAAAGAAAGTTATGGGGCTCACATCATCACCTCAAGTCCCTGACCAAGTGAATTTGAAAAACTGGTTGGAGAGACCACCGCGATTAAACAGATTCAAGGTACAACTAATGCTTCTGTGCTTTTTCTTCCATATTTCAGTTCATTATTGGACTTTGTATGGTATGCATTGCAACTGACAATCCTCTTTTATTTTTCCAGGTTCCAATTGAGGCTGAGAGGCTGTATGACAATGATCTTACCTTGGAGCAGTATCTGTCTCCTGCTTCACCTTTGCTTGCTGGATTTCGTCTGGATGCTTTCACCGCAATAAAGCCTCGCGTTACCCATTCACCCTCGTCAGATATCCATGATACATCATTGACATTTTTGGAAGACAGATATATCTCTCCAGCTGTGCTGTATATACAAGCATCTTTTCTCCAGGTATTTTACTGGGTCTGCTGTCTTAAAGTGCTATTAGGTTAGCCAGGATTATCCTATGTAGCTTATTTACGTAGCACAGTGGATTTGAAAATGTTGTTCTATTTCTGTTTATATGTTTTCTTTTGTGCTTATATATGGTAGGCACTTTCATATGCTTCCTTTGGTCAGCCCTTGGTTTCTTTGACCAATCTAGTTCTTTCAGCATGCAATTTTTTAGATCTTGACAAATACTAAACAAAAAAATGACATTTGCCTCTCTTGTTGACAATTGCTTTCTTTTTATGGCTATCATAATGATCCAATAATATGGAGTGGTGAGTAAGGTTAGGTGTTTTGAGTCCCTTGGTGTTGGAAGTAAGTTTACCAGGAACGGGAGTAAAAAAAGGCTTGGGCCTGATGTAATTATTCATGAATAGTTCTCTTATCTCTTTGCCTTGTGTTGATATTCCTAGCTTTATGGCCTGAAGTCTAGTTTCTCTTTTTCACATGAAAATAATCTAATTAAAGGCTTAAAGTATGTGAATTGCAATTTCAGTGAGAGCTTATTTAGAACGATAATATCACAGGAACCTAATAGCACGGTAACAATTGCGGAATATCGACTGCCAGAGGCTAAGGCAGGAACAGCAATGTACT
This sequence comes from Quercus cerris, assembly GCA_963669245.1. Lineage (NCBI taxonomy): Eukaryota > Viridiplantae > Streptophyta > Magnoliopsida > Fagales > Fagaceae > Quercus > Quercus cerris. The sequence continues at coordinate 53,953,309 of OY770012.1, forward strand.
TTGATTTCCCTAGGCAGATACAAACCAGACGAATTTCATTCAAAATTCTTGGAGATGTTGCCGCATTTGCAGATGACCCTATGGAACAAGACGATTCTGGTCTTAGAGCTCCATCATTGGCATCTGGGTTGTCATTATCTAATAGAATTAAGGTGTATTACTATGGTGATCCTTATGAACTTGGGAAATGGGCTAGTCTTTCAGCTGTTTGAATGGTTATTTATACACAGGTAGAAAAGGGTTAGGGGAGTGATTGGGATTGGTTGTGGTTGTTATATAGTTCATTTTTTGTTGTTGTAATATCAGTATGTAACATTATATTCATTGATGTAATAATATCAAAGTCGTGAAATCAGAGTAGCTTGTATCTTCTGTCAAAGGTAATTTGATCTGCACTTTTTTGACAATAGCTGTTGGAATCCCAGATTTTTGGAGTTTTGGTCCAAAACAAACTCGTAGATGTGGTTTGCACTTAAGGTCCCGGTCCCACCTATATTCTGGGGGCCACATACTGGGTAGGTAGCATCATGCACTGTGTACATGATCGGTTGAATTTAACCAATATCATATCATTCAATTTGTGGGATCCACGACTGTGTGGTTCCCACCAACTGTGAGATATTGAGATATTGGTTGCATACAATTTATCGAGAGATGTTATATCCACAAAAATTTCATAACAAATTTTAAGTGGCAGATTGTTACGAGTTGTTATTGATGAGGCAAAAAAGTAATTTTAACGGTAAACTTATGATTTGTTGTGACAATATTGTGGACGTAATACTTTTCATATATTATAGATAAAGTACAAATATTTTATTACGATTTATTATCTTAAGGAATGGTTGCATACAACACACATCTCACATGGACTAAGCATGGGGCCTACCCTTATGTAAGAGGAGGGGTATTGTATGCATCTTTTACACAAAATACCACTTCTTCCTCCTTATGATTCCATGTTCTCCCTATATTGTTTTGTCGGTCGATTTGCACCCGAAGATGAATTGAAATACAATAAAGAATTTTTGCTTTGTTTTGTTTTTTTAACGTTTAAACTGGATGAGATGAATGAAGTAATTTGTAATTTAACATTGGCCCGTTCAGCCATTTACTACAGAACTTCATCGCACCTCCCTTTCTCTTAGGTAGGAGATATGGGAAGGGGGCAGGGAATGAACTTGTTCTTTGGAACATAGATTGTGATAAAATATGAGAATGAGACAAAAATAAATGCATCACAAAACTAAACTAAGCAGAAACAAATTTAGCATTGCTTGCTTATATTTGGAGGCTAATCAGTTCATAGGCTCGTATTAAAGCTTTTCCTTAAGGGAACAGCTTCACATTTCCACATTCTTAATTACTAAATAAATTTGATTTATACATAAATCTCCAATAGTTTTCTTTTCTTTATTTAAAAAAAAAAATTGGATGAGCTTAGTTTTACTTGTTTATTTAGTGCAAAAAAAATAGTCCTATGATATCTTAACTAGAAAAAGTGAATTTCTATTTAATTTTTAAAATTGTACTTAATAAATAAACGAAAGAAGCTAATAGAAAAAAAAAAAAAAAAATCATCCAAATCGGGCTCTCAATCAGAAAATTAGCAAAATATAAATGTTACATTTATCCCTCACCTCACTATCTACTTATAAATTTATTTATTTTGAAAGTCACATTTTATTACTTTCATATTATGTATCTATGTGTATATATTTCTGTATGAATGTGTGTGTATATATATATACTCAAATTGTAAAAATTAAATTGGGATATATTATTATTATTATATACTATATTTGGGCAATCCAAAGAACAATCAAAATCTTGAAAGACAACTGTTTTCACACATGAAGTAGACAATTACTACATTAGACTTGGGTATACTTCGACGATAAATTAGATGATTTTTTTGGGAATACTAAATATTTTTTAACATACACATGGGGAGAAAAGCCATTAACAAATATTATTGTCAACAAAATAGCAATAATTTATTTAACTCCCAAGCATGACCGGGGGTATGAGGCTAAGTACTACATTCATATACCTAATTTCTAACGCAAAAGGAGCATAAAAGTCTATATGTGTATGTGAAAGCAGCAAAAGTCAAGGGTCATTGTTTATTTTATATTCCTAATTTTCTAAAGTATCAATGTTTTCCAGTCACATTGCTTTCATCCTAGCCTTAATTTGTTTTCTCTCTCTCTCTCTCTCTCTCTCTCTCCTTTTTTTTTTTTTTTGGAAAACAAACAAAAATAATGCTAAAGATACAAACTATTTTATAAAATTTTTTACAAACTGCTAATGTGGTGGATGATTATTTGTAAATAAAAAAGTGATATTAATGATAAGCCTAAATGAAAACTAATAAGAGGTTGGCCACATCAATATTTTGTAAAAATGTTGTAAAATGGTTTATGCCTGTAACATTACTCAACAAACAAAGCAAAAGCAAACATGACTGAAAAACAATGATATCGAAAACATAAATTCAAAATACAAGCAAACATACAATCCCTAAAACGTTGAACATGCTAATCTTGATCTTAGAGTTCTCTCTAAGTTTGAAGGATAATATAATCCGAATAAGTTCTCAACATGTAAAGGTCATATCTAATGAAATTTTTTTCCCTTTTTCGTGGAGTTTAATAGAGGTAATTGGTAGATAGTTTACCTTTACTTCAAATAAAGAGATTGTATTTGTATTGACTATTATGGTATATGCTTGAGTTTTCACTAGACATATTTTTCGTAATATTACAAAATTTGTCTAGGGATGACATACTCTACTTGATTTGGTCAAATTGTGCACTAACTTAGAAAATTTCAACCCAGACTAGACAACATATGCCCTAGTAAATCTAACCCCTATTCAATAGAGTTCATGTCATTTGTCATTTCTCATCAATCACCCCTGAACCCTAAACCCAAAATATATAAAAATCCCAAAACCGTTGATTGACGGGCAAGGTGCTCATTGTCATGCCCAAAAAGGCAATGTTTTTTGTTTTTCCTAATGTTAGAATAATTTTTCAATGTATATTTATGTAAAATTCTTATTATGAATATCTTAAACATCAAAACAAGTTTACTTTTAAGCATATTACCCACAGCCATAAGTCTTTAGACACTTTCAAAAGTAAAATATCAAATTTAGGATTAGCCACCTCGATAATTCAACGATTTATAGTAAAACTCTAGCTGTTTTTTAATTTTAAGTGAGAGAGGGGGGGTGGTTATGATTCCGAGTCCTTCAATGAATGATAATTTGAATAAGAAGCTCAATGTGGATTGAACACAATTAAGATATTCTAAATATGTTGGCTAATTCCCAAGAGTCCCATAACTCATTAGAATTATCTGTTCTCTTTTACGAGGAGAACTAGGGTTCTAATCTCTTCTCTCCATTATTGCTGTAAATATCAAATTATCAATGAGAAATGATTGCTAATGGACAAACCGTGGCCAACCTAATAATTAATGGCATGGGGATTTCGATCTTTTCATTGAGATCAAGTAAGGATTCATCTCTCTTTAAAGGAAAACAATTGATCCCAACCATCCAAAAGTGTCCAATTCCATGAACCCGTAGCTAAACATCTTTAAGGACACTGGCAGGAGGTGAATTGGTGCTAAAATAAAAACGAAGAATAAAGGACTCATTCAAGTTGCACACATTTACAGACTGAGAAAATATTTCCAAATAAAAACTAAGTAATAATGAGGAAACTAGGGCTCGACATTGCATGTGTCCTTATAACGCATTTAGAAGGCTGCCGGCTTCAAAAAGAGAAGAAGAAACTATTTAGAGTCATAACTAATTACTGAAATAATCTTTGATATTTTATAATCAACTAAAAATATTCTTAATCCAAAACAACAAATAACATCTAATCCGATACCAATTCAAAGATTAATTAGAGTCATGTGTATAAGTATTTTTTTAGCACTATAAAGTAATTTAATTTCTCTCTATTAAACAAACCAAAAACTAAAGGTACTTTATTATATAGGTTTTTGGTTTTTCCAAAATTCCTCACAGTCCTCTTCTAAAACATAACACCTTTCAGATAATAATCAAAGGATTGAAATTAACTTTACCACATGCTGCACAAAATCATAATAACAATGAAATAAAAAAATCATACAGATAAACCAAAAACCAGTGCTAAATATATATGGTATTCCTAAAAAAAAAAAAAAAAAAAAGAATATACGGTTTTTAAGAGATTATATAAGTGGAATATGTTTGCCAAAATTTTTTTTCTCTTTATTTTTTTAGCTTGTTTATAGTATAACATTTTAAAGCCTTATTATTTAGGTACAACTTACAAATATATTTTAATGAACTGTCAATATATAAACAAATAAACTTCCAGCAAAAAGTTGCATCCAATGTAACACATGATGCAATTTATTGCACAAATGACTCAAAACTGTAATCCTAGAAAATCAAGATTCAAGAGGAAGCTAAAGTATACTGGCTGTGTGATACCGCCACCGATGTTCCAATACTTAACTAGTCCTTTTAGATATATATATATTAAATGGCTAATCTTTTACTTGAGTGGTGATACTACCATTTCATATTTTCTTTTTTGGTTCCGATCAATAGGTGCCTTTAGTACATTTGTTAATTGACTATTTTTGGAAAGTCTTGATATTATTTTCATAGAAAATATAAAAAATTGTCAAAAAATAAAAAAAATTTTCTTTTCTCATAAAAATTTTCTTAAAATAGTTCATAAATTAATGGCCTTAGACATTCATTAACTTTTTTTAATATAATAAAAAGGTTTAAAGTTGGAGATAAGAGAGCAAAGCAGTGGCCCTTGCAAGCAACGCCTAATCTATCCAAAACACTAGCAAGATAGCCTACAAACTTGACTCTGCTTTTGTTGATTTATAATATGCATTCCTTGACTATCCTTTGGCTAAAAATCAGAAAATAAAATTTTATTTTATATTAAAAAAAATCAACATGCAAACAAAAAAATCACACTTATATATAATATCACATCTTCCCTATTTGTCCTTCTCTAGACACTACACTACTTTGACTTATATCTATAAATTAACCTGCCATATCAATGCATTAATTCCACAGCTTTGCCTTTGTTGTTTTGAGAATAAACTTAATTAGCCGCAAACCCACGCGTTGCGCGTGATAATTATTTTTATGCTGGTTTTATTAATTTTTTTTACAATTTAAACTAATATAATAAAGAGTAATGTATTTCGTAATCATATTTTTATTTATTATAGGAACATTCATAAATGTAATATAGGAACAATCATAAATCATAAATATAAATTTTGGCGCACCAAAATGAAAACAATACAATTTTCTCAGAAATTCAAAAGGCAAGTTAACAAAAATATTCATTTTTTAATAAAATTTATTTATAACATTTTGTAAATCATTAAAAAGAACATAAAATTTGGAAATTATTCTTCTAGTTTTAAACAAACTTTTTCAAACTTTATTTTTTCTGCCTACAATCCAAAATACGAAAAAACGTAACTAAAAAATTAATAAAACTTAACAATGATTAATTGGACCAATTAGGAAAACAATTTGCTGTTGATAATCTATTAAAGTTATTTTTTTTGTGGTAGAAATTGCAATTTCGTCCTCCCAAAACATATTATTAGATAAACAATTATTAGCAAAATCTAAAAATTAAAATTTCTATATATGCATTATTATAAAATAATAATAATAATAATAAAAATAAAATTACAAAAGCTAAAATTTGTCACCCATCTGATTATTTTCGTTTGGCTACCTTTTGCTTTTCTCTAAATAAATGGTATTATAGAGTTTTTCTAATACAACTATTAAGAGTACTTTGTCCACCACAAATTGTAAGGCTGAATTTATTTAATCATGTTTTGGCTTTATTCCGTGTCAAATTTGCTTGTAATTTAACAATTAGATACCTTGTATTTAGGTAGGAACTATGTAAGGATAGTGTGTGAGAGAGTGTGAAGAAAACTCAAGATGCGTGCAATTCAAAGGAGTCTCGCTACTGGATCTCGCGACTGACAAGTCGCCAGAATGGCACACGTGTGAAGCATGCAGGGGGAGCTGAAGGGTCACGACAGCTGGAGCACTACAGGACAAAACTTCTAGTCTGGCCGGGCAGTTAGCTCGCGACTCGTTCCAGTCGCACGCCCAAGTCACCAGAATGCCTTGTTTGTTGAAAACTGACTTCTCGCATTCCTCATACACTCTACTATAAATACCCTTATACCCACAAAATGTAGAGAGCCTTCAGAGAGAATTTTGAGAGAGAAACCCTAGAGAAAAACAAGATTGACTCATCCACAATCTTCATCTTTTGATTCTTCAAATTCCTCTACTCTCACCCTCTTCATTGTCATATCCTTGAGAGGTACATTTAGCCAAATCCTCATCTCACCATACCCATATTAGTGAGGAGGTATTTTGGTGCTTGGGAAGCAGTTCAGAAGGGACCAATTCATTTAGTTGATGCAATGGGCTATTGCAGGATCTGGTAAGCTAGAAAAGACAAAGTTTGGCGTAACCCTGTTTGAGTAAGAAGCTTGGAGGGCTTAGGTGCACTGGGTAGATTAGGCTTGGAGGGTCTTCTACTATTCATGTATCCTAACTTCATTTTCTAGTAGATTATTGACCGCCTAAAGGGCGACAGAGAGGTTTTTCACCGAGTACTTTGGTTTCCTCTTCGATAACATATCGCTGTGTTATCTTTGTGTTTGCATCTCTCTCCCCTTCCTCTTTACCTTTTAATTACTGCTGTGGTTGTGATTAATTATGGTTTAGTGTGTGTTACCAATTTGGGTATAGCTTATATTTCATATTCGGCACATGTATTGTTTGATTATAAGCTTGTGTTGGTAAGTTTATTTTTGGGAGTCCAAAAGTTCATTGGTGTTTTACACATTATTTGAACTTTCACAAATGATTAAAAAATAAACAAAAATTAGTAAAGTCTCATAGTTTGGCATCTAAATTGAGCACTATAAAAAATCATGCTATGTAATAGAATAAATACTAAATTACAATAAATACCAAATTATCCAAATCATGCTATGTAATAGAATTATATTATATTTTTATGTCCTATATTTAATTCTTTATAATGCAATAGGATAACATTTAACAATAATAAAAAAAAAAAAAACAAAAACAATTTAAAAAACTAAACTAAATCACATTAACCCAAAGTATAGTTTTAAAGAATATAAAAAATTATCAACCTAAAGCAAAGATGCAAGAAAAATAAAAAAATCCAAAAACAAATTGAGAGAGAGAGAGAGAACCTTTTTATTGTGAGGGAAAACTATGCATAAAATGGAAGAGATAGTGACAAATTTATAGTAGAGGGTGTGAATAAGAAGAGACAAAAATAGAGGAAGATGAAGGAAAATAGGAAGAATGATATTAATGTAGAGGGTAGTGGGAAGAATGATATTAATGTAGAGGGTAGTGGGAAGATGAAAAGGTAAGGGAGGGAGAAATGTTGGAGAAGTAGTGGAGAGATGGAAAGGTTGGAGAAGTAGTAGGGAGATGAAAAGGTAGAAAAGGAAGAAAGGTTGGAAAAGTGTAATTATTAAAAAAAAATAATTGTTAAAAACAATTATAGGAAAATTGGAAAGAAAAAATATAATTACATGGATGTTAATGTGGCTCAACTGGAGTGTAGCAACAATAAATGTTACGCTTCAGCTTTTAGATATATATAGATTCTAGGTGGACAGGAAAAGAAACCATTAACCATGGCTACCAAACACAGACCAAGATTCCAGTTCTTGATTTCTCTAGTGAGGACTTGAAGCCTGGTACAGGTTCATGGTTCTCAATGCGCAAACAAGTTTGCCATGCACTTAAAGAGTATGGTTGTTTTGTAGTAGAACTTAGCCATAAAGTTTCTTTACAACTTAACAACAAAATCTTTGATGCAGTGGGTGAGTTGTTTGATTTTACCACAGAAACCAAAAAAAAAAAAAAAAAAAAAAAATCGCTTATGAAAAGCCTTTCCATGGCTATGCCTCTAGTGCTCTCCATGAACGTTTGGTGATTGAAGAAGAGGGATTTGAAATATATGGACATCTCTATCAGAAACACATACATTTAGCTATTTGTATGATTTATAATGCTTGAAATACTCTTATATTGTTGACAAAACATAGGAGTCTATAAAAACTTTATCTTTGATATGAGTAAGTACTGGTTTTTAACAATAAGTCTATTGGATAATATCATTGTCAGTTTTTTTAAGACCTTCTCCCCTCTCCCCGTGTGTGTGTGTTAAAAATATTTAGTATTCTAAAAAAAAAAAATAGTGGGTTAATCCCACATTAGAAAATGCATGTGAGTTAAAGAGGTTTAAAGTCTGTACTATATATCCAAAAGTTAGTTTTTTTTTTTGGACATATACCACTGTCAGTTTTTTTAAGACCTTCTTCCCTCTCCTTGTGTGTGTGTATGTGTTTAAAATACTTAGTATTTTGGAAAAAAAAAAAAGTCTATTAACACAATGAATTATATAATCTTTTCATAATTAATTACTGATTTGGTAATGAAAATGGTACCAATAGTGGACATGTGAAAGTAATTTTATATCAATTATAATTTGTCACCTTAACGAGTTATGAAAAAAATGGTGAAATTTGTTGTTTCTTACATTACCTGATTTTTTAAACAAGAATGATGCTAAGGATACTAAAATTTTACTACATGCATGCGTGCTTTACAAATATATTTATTACAATCTTGAACAGAAATCTCACATCTAGTGTCATGTCAGTTTATAAGTTTCTTGTAGTAAAATTTGTATAGTAATTTCAGCATTCTCCTTTAAACAATACATATTAATGGTTTTGCATCCTATAACACCAGTTTTTGAGATTTGTCTCTTGGTTAGTGAGATTGCAGATTCATATGTGAAGTAGATGGAAGAATTAGATAAATTGGTGAAGAGAATGATATTTGAAAACTATGGTTCAGAGAAGTACTATAACTCTCACATGGATTCAACTACTCATACTGTCCCATTTCTAAAGTATAATGAACCTCAAAAGACAGGGACCAACACAGGCCTTAAAAACTACACGGACAAACACTTAACTTCCATACTTCATCAAAATCGTATAAAGGGCCTTGAGATAAAAACTAAGAATGGTGAATGGATTGGTTTTGATCCCTCCCCTTCAACCTTTATATTCTTAGCAACTGATGCACTCCAGGAGGGTTACTTATAATTAATGGTTGTCATTGCAAAACTCCTATGAGGATTCCTCTTTCTTATACTATACTACCTAAAAATATTTAAGAATATGAGAAAATATTGGTAAATATAGTGGGAAATGTTATAAAAGTATTCTAGCTTGTATAAGCTTATAACATGTAAAACATGTTAGGAAACTAGTGAAAGTAATTGTGATTCTATTTTGTCATGAAGCAAATGTTTTTTTTCTCTTAGTGTTGTGATAAATTTAAGTCTTAATTTCCAGAGTTGGTAACAAGTTTGGTTACTGAACCTGAGTAATGTCCCATATAGAATATTATGCACAATTGTTGACATTACTTGTATATGATCGAAGTAACATTACTTTTAACTGGGTTCATCACTGAATTCCCCTTTTATTATCTATAATTCATAATATATTATGACAATAGTTGTGAAAAATATTGTGTGTCCTTCGACTTATTGATTAATAATTTCAGATTGCACCTTTCAAAATAGTATGTTATTATAATATATTCTATTATAATTGATTGATGCATGTTTCACTTGAACAAGGTATGGAGCAATGACAGGATACAAACTTGCGTCCATCGAGTTGCATTCAGTACTGAAAATGAGATGAGATATTCACTCGGGTTGTTTGCATTCAATGATAGGTCAATATGTGTGCCAGAAGAATTAGTTGATGAATATTGCCCTTTACAATACTGTTTGATGATGCACAAAAATCGTCAGTGAGCTCATTGTCCTTGATCAATCCAATGGGTATCTGAAGAACAAGAAACCAGGAACCAAACAGAGAGCACTAGTGGGGAGCCAACCAAAGACCCTTCGAAGGTTAAGTTAGTGAATGAGAAATCTCCAAGAACTCTATAGTTAGAGAGCTAGGGATTTTCTGTGTACTTAGGAGAAGAGGAGGTCTGATGCTTATATAGTGGTGAATAGCGAACCGAGATCCCTTGAATGTAGGGATCTTCCCTTATAGAGAAGATCTAGAATTAGGGTTCCATGATTTTAGGGTGTCTTTCCATATGAGGAAGATATGGGCGTGTAGTAGGGTCTTTGGACGTGGTGCGCAAGATATTGTCATATGAGGATATATGCGTGGAGAATATATAAAGGATTGTGGGGCCCATTAGGTCTACCCGTCGGTGTGGTCCTCTGTTCGTCAGTGTGTAATTGCTAACACGAGAAACGATTCGTCTATAGAATGTGTCCTACTTAATAAGTTTCCTAGGGGTCGCATCTTCATTAGTTCGTACCCTAAGATCCGACTGGGGAACTTATCATGACAGATTTGAGGCCTCTATAATGATGGGCTCATGGTCGATAGGCTTCGCAGCTTGCCGTCAGGATGGTAAGGATGGGGATCGTCTGTTCCTGTGAGTACCTAAATGGATGGAGAGAAATGGAGTCTTGAGCCCATCAGGGTCATTCAGGATGGGTGAACAATGAAAATTCCTGTGGGACGAAAATATCCTTATTAGCTACCCCTTACTCCGTGACTCGTCAGGGTAGTTGAAGGGTTGCAGAGTACATAGAATATTTTCATCATTTAATGTTCTTCGTCCTGGCAATCTATGTCATAAATGAGGGGCAAAAAGGTCTTTGCATTTTGTGGGGTGACATGTTGTGTCTTTTGATTTTTTCATAGGAAGCGTCATGTCACTTCGTTTTTTCTTGCTCCTTTGTTTTATAAATATGCCCACGCCCTATTGAAGTTCACTTATTTCACTCAGAAATTCACCCAAAGCTCTAGCTTTAGTCCTATCAGTCTGTCGCCTACTATTTGCTGCTTTGTCGAGCTCATTTTCTACTGTCGTCTTTGCAAGGTAATGTCTTTTTCCTTATATACTCATTCTTTTTTCAATCATCCCTCCTTGGTCACCGGTCTAGTATTTGGCTTACGTGTGAGTGATTGCCCAGCTTCTATTCATTGCTTATATGTGAGAGGATGTCAAGTGGTAGTAAAGCAACGAGCAGTCATGCTTCATTGATTCGTTTAGATGACGAAGATGTTGGTCCGTCGAGTAATGACCCTATGGTGGAGATTGGATGGACTTTTAGGAGGGAGCCGTTAGCTCACCTTTAAGAAGAAGAAGTGGTGGGAGATGAAGAGATGCAATTAGAAGGAGAAGAGATAGAGGGGGAGAGGGATGAAGTTGAGGGAGACGGAGAAAAAGAATATGGAGAAGAAGAGGACGGAGAGGAAAAGGATAGGGAAGGAGGCAGAGATGGCTTTGAATCATCACGTGACAATTTTAGGCCTTTTATTCTCCCTAAGATCTGGTCAGTGAACAACTTTCTCCCCGAATTGTCAGTGAAGGTGTTTAACAAACTCCATAACTGTATACCTAGCCATATACCTTTAAGGTTTCCGGGTAAAAATGAGAAGTGCTACTCCAGACGGATGGCGGACAACGGCTTTTATGAGTCTGCCTTGGTTGCGAAGCTGAGGTTGCCTCTTACTTCGTTGCACCATCAGCTCACGGACTACCTAGACGTGTTCGTTAGCCAAATCTATCCCAACACCTAGAGGATCTTTATTGGTGCTGAGGTGTTGTTGGGGCAAATGAGTGGGGGCCACTATTAGCTTACCTTGAACGAGTTCTTTTTCTGTTATAAAGCCTAGAAGATAACAAGTTCAAAGGGTTTTTTACAATTTCGTAATGTGAAAGGCGACATTGAAACTAGTGACGGACGTGCCTGATTCCAATCAAGATTGGAAGGGTAGACATTTCTTTGTTTAGGGGACGGATTGGGTGTGTAGACCAGAAGAATGGGTGGATGTAGTTGAGTTCAATAATACTTGGAGAGTTTTAGATACCGCTAGTGAGTCTTCCGTAGTGTAATTAATCGTCCGTCATTATAGACTAATGGAGTCGCCACCTAGATTAGGTCTAGGAACCAAATTAGGTTTTTTGGGCCAATCACTTACTGTTAGGTTCTAAGACCTTAGGAACTAATGTATTAAAACTTCAATATGTATTATGTTGGCAAACCATGATTAAAACATAGAGTCTAGGTTTAGGCTTGCTCAAAGTGTGATTTAATTTAAAATTAGAATCGAGTGATTGCAGAATTTATTGGTCAAAATCTATAAGGCTTGATCGATCGAAAATTAGACTCGATCGATCGAAACTTGTGCAGATTTAATTTTTTGCAGAAATTCCAATCCAGCCCAAACTCTACTTAAACGTATTGGGTTTCAAGTAAAACACTACTAGTATATAAAGAAAACCCTAAGTACGTTTTTATAAGGCTTTTCAAAGAGAGGCAAGTGTGCCTCTTTTGTATTTATGGTTTTGTACCCAAAAAACTCTCTTGTGTCTTCTACCGGTGTTATTTCTTGAAGAATCTCAAGATCCGGTATTGTAGAAGTTGCTGCATTCTCTAGTCATCAAAGGTGCTGATGATCTAAACCTTCAAGGGTGGTCTTGGAGTCACAAACAGGAGAGTTTGTGTTTTTTATCACAAGTGCGGGTGTTTAGGTTGCAAAGGCAAAGGAAATAAGTAGTCCGTGGACTCGGAGCTGTCACATAGTCGTGATAGTAAGTTTTCTACTCGAGGTAGTAATAGGATGTTAGTGGTCTAAGTCTTATTGTACAAACTTCAATTCTGTCATAGTGGATCAGTTTTTACCTTGAGGATAGTTAGGTTAAATCCTCCCCAAGTTTTTTACTGGTTAGGTTTTCCTGGGTCATCAGATCTTTGTGTTCTTTATTTTCCGCTGCTTTATTGTTTATATTTATTTGTGTTTAACCTAATCTTGAATAACAATCTTGTTAATCAACTGAGTATAATATTAGGTTAAACATATTCTGGTAAGGGGTCTAAAAATGTACAAGTGGTATCAGAGCGGGTTAGCTCTTGATTTAGGTTATTATACCTAGAGTTGATCCTTGATCCCTGCCATCATGGATAATTTTAATTGTCTTACTGTTTTTAATTGTGATGATTTGAATAAATATGACACTATTGTTTCTGTTGATCTTATTGATGTCTGTGAAACTCTCCCTAAGGAATTCTTGAAATCTATGAAAATTGCTAAGAAACTCATGAAAGAGTTAAAATTGACTAATCTTGAAAAAGAGGAATTGGTTGTTATATTAGACTAATCTAATAAAAAGAATGAATTTTTGAGAAATTAAATTTCCTCTCAAGATGAGAAGATGAAAAGCTTGGAATAAGAGTTAGTTGAATCTAAAGCTAAAATTGAAAATTTGACTAGTACCAAGCCTGTTGTTGATAACAGAAGTTTTTTTGTTTCTCTTAAGCCTAAAGCTAAAAAAGTTTATATCCCTCATTTCAAGAGGAATAAGAAAGAAATGGCTTATTTTGCTAGGTTAGACAAAGATAAAAGTTTCGATGTAGACGCTGAAGTTTCTAAACCTATTGTTAGAAAGCATAATAAATCTGTTTTTGTGCCTACTTGTCACCTTTGTGGTGTTATTGGTCATATTAGAACAAATTGTTCTTTGTTGAGACAAAGACCAAAATCTAAGACTAGATTTGTTGTTAGGAATACTGATGTTCCTAAATTTGTTCTTGTTTGTCACTTTTGTGGTGTCTTCGGTCACATTCGTCCTAATTGTCATAAATTGAAATTTAAACATTCTGTATTCTAATCTAGGATATGTGATGATATTTCTCCTGCTATAAGTCCATATAAATTGTTTCATATTCTTTTGAAAACTTTAAACTTGTTGGCTTGTGAAAGGAATTTGCAGGATTTCAGTATTTCTCAGAAGATTGGTGTAATCCCTCAAATACACTCTAATTCTCATGGTTTTTCACCTACAAAGCCAAAGACTTGTGCTATGTGGGTGAGAAAAGATTTTCTAAGGTGAGTGTTGTTGACTTGTCCCTAATTGAATTCTTTCAATTATTTGTGGACATGCTTACTTTTAGTTTTTGGTTGTTTTATTTTCTTAGGTTGTTTTGATTATTCAAAAATCCAAAAAAATTGAAAATTTTCAAAAAGACAAATATATTTTATTTTGCGTCTAGATTTATTTTTCTTGAGGATTACATGAATTATGATATCTCTCTCTTGATTTAGAACATACTTGACGTTGTGGAGAAACTTGAATAGTATGTATTGCTCAACTAAGTGTATGATTGATTTTGTATGAGTATGTACTAGTTTGTATATGTACTCATGAGTTAATTAAGAAATTGATATTTCTTGTTTGAGTACCCTTTATAGCTTAGTTTCGCACTGTCATGCATTGTTTTTGCATTTTATTCATTTAGCATAATGTGTGCTTTTAGTTTTGGTCTTAAAATTTTTTAAACCAAAAAGATTTTTATGTGTTTTGTATTACACATCATGAATATGTAATTGAGGTTGGCCTATTATCTTCGCATAACATGCCTGTGTACCTTGTTTAGCTTAGATGAGCTTATTTTTTTTGCACTTTCCTAGTTTTAACTACATAGTGCATGTTGTGTGGGAGTTGTTTATAGTTTTTGATCACATGATCTTAATTTTGAAGTCACATGCTTTTGATTGTAAGGACTAAAAAATTCTAAGAAAAATGCATAAATAACCATCTTACCACTGTTTACTAGCCAATCATGAACACCTTAGTGCATATTGTAAGATTTTGTACTCGAGAAAGTGTAGCACATGCACAAAAAGAAAATAGGGTGTAGCCTTGGAATAAAAAAATATAATAAAAATGGTGTGTGCATTATAAGGCTAAAATAAAAAAAAAATATAAAAAAAAAATGCATGATTGCAAACTTGTTTTCTAGGAGATGTGAGAGTTATATGATATAACTCTTTAGGTGATAGTTACTTACAAACTTATGTCATGAATAATGTAGAAATTGTGATTGATTACTATCTACATATTACCTCACATGTATCTCATGCTATTACTAGTTGCACATACTTCACAAGTTATTTTTTGCTAAACTTAGTACATGAAATTGTGTGTGAATTTGGTTTGGCCATCCAAGATTATACACTTTATGATGTTTGATGCAAAATTCTTTCAGGATTGGTTTAAATTTTGAGAAGAAAAATCTAAAACCTAACAAGTTAAAGATTATGTGTTTTGAAAAACTTTTAGAATCATTTACATGCATTTCATGTCATGAAAAATCTTTTGAAAAATGATTCTGCAGAAAAATTTTTGGTTTTTCAAAAAATTTTGTTTTTTAGAGTCTCGATCGATCGAATCCGTTTTTTGATCAATCAAAAATTTCTAGGTTTTTTATGCTTGCTTCTACCTAACTCGATTGGTATTCGATTGATGCTCAACTAATCGAAACTGAAAAATTTTCAGTTTCTAAGTTTTTGACCAAATTGTTTTTTATGCATCATTTATGTTTAGGATTCGCATGCATTGCATTGTTTTTTGCATCCATCTTGCAGTTTTGCAGTCATATCTCTCATTGTTTTCACACATAACATGCATACACTTTGCTAAATTGGGTACTCAACTTGATTTAAAAATTGATTGATTAATTTTTGAGTCCTTTGTACATTTTAGTATATGCTATTTTTTTATGTGTGAACTGCAGAAAATATTTTTCTTAAGAGATATGATGGATAATTAATGTGTAAATATTTTCTCTACTTGATTTGAGTTCATAAGACCATTTGTTTATGGGTCACATAGTGTCAAGTGTGCATTTATTGAAAGAGAGAATATTTGTGTTCATATATAACCTCAATTTTTTTTGAGTTTGGTTTGTGTCTTTTTATTTATCTCTACCTCCTAAATTTTCCCCAAAACTGTTTTTCCCAAAACTTGGGTTGTTTTTCCTATTTTTATAGTGGGAGAAACTTGTTTTTAACCTTTGTTGTTCTTAGGGGGAGTTGTTGCTCTTCATAGGAGGAGTTGTCTCTATTTTCTATAGAGTTGAATTGTTTTGTGTTCCCCTAATTCTCTATTTTCTCTTATTCTTTGTTGCATATGTTTACTATTTACTCTTTGATTAGGTTGTCTTTGTCAATACGTGACAAAAAGGGGGAGAAATAGATGAAATATGGGAATCCTGTTTATAAAGGTTTTTAAAATGTTTTGCTTAGGGGGAGATAAAATTATTTTTGAAAGGGGGAGAAAATAAAAATTTTAATGTATCTAACTTAGGGGAAAAGTTGGTTCGCATAATTGTTGTTTGCTTTAGTTTGTTTATTTTGGTTTACTTGTATTTTCCACACATGCGTTTATGTGTTTGTTGAGTGTTTTAGGAATTTACGGGTTAATTCAATCGCAGTTGCTATCTACTTTTGCAATTGATAGATAATGGTTAGGTTGAATTGTAATTAGGGCTTCAATATGTAATTGGGCTGTTTTTATTTTGAGCATTTTACTTTTTGTAATGTGTTTTGTCACGGATTGCTAAAAGGGGAGTTTGTTAGGTTCTAAGATCTTAGGAACTAATGTATTAGAACTTCAACATGTATTATGTTGGCAAACCATGATCAAAACATAGAGTCTAGGTTTAGGCTTGCTCAAAATGTGATTTAGTGTAAAATTAGAATCGAGTGATTGCAGGATTTATTAGTCAAAATTTGCAAGGCTCGATCGATTGAAACTCGTGCAGATTTAATTTTCTACAGAAATTCCAATTCAGCCTAAACTCTACTTAAACGTATTGGGTTTCAAGTAAAACGCTACTAGTATATAAAGGAAACCCTAAACACGTTTTTATAAGGCTTTTCAGAGAGAAAATAGTGTGCCTCTTTTGTATCTTTGGTTTTGTACCCAAAAAGCTCTTTCATTTCTTTTACTGGTGTTATTCCTTGAAAAATCTCAAGATTCGGTATTGTAGGAGTTACTACCTTCTCTAGTCATCATAGGTGTTGATATCTAACCCTTCAAGGGTGGTCTTGGAGTCACAAACATGAGAGTTTGTGTTTTTTATCACAAGTGTGGGTGCTTGTGTTGCAAAGGCCAAGCAAAGAAGTAGTTCGTGGACTTGAAATTTTCACGTGGTTGTGGTAGTAAGTTTTATACTCGAGGTAGTAATAGGATGTTAGTGGTCTAAATCTTATTGTACAAACTTCAATTCTTTCATAGTGGATCTGTTTTTACCTTGAGGATAGCTAGGTTAAATCCTCCCCAGGTTTTTTATCGGTTAGATTTTCCTGGGTCATCAGATTTTCGTGTTCTTTATTTTCGACTGCTTTATTGTTTATGTTTATTTGTGTTTAACCTAATCTTGAATAACAATCTTTTTAATCAACTTAGTATAATATTAGGTTAAACATATTCTGGTAAGAGGTCTAACATGTGAGATCAAACAAGCGTGTTAGAAACCATAAAAAGCTAAACTAACCTAAAACAAAAACATAAAACATCAACATAAACAACAAAACATGAAACAAAACAAACAATTAAACAAAACTACATTAAATCAATAAACATATTAAACTAACCTAGGGATTGCAATAACAATATAAGAACAAGAAGAACATATTATAAATAACCTAAAATCATATTAATACATATCAAACATAATCATGAACATCAAACAAATCAAATATAAAAACGATGTTAAGAAACTCATTTGAATCTTATTGAACAAGGAAAAAGTTCATGGAAAGAATACTTACCTTGCTTTAGATTATGAGTTTAGAGTTTGTTTAACCAACCCCTCAGTGCCTACAACACAAAGATTAGATTGATAGGACAAGAATAATCAAAAGTACACAATAGTTTAGGTAGACATGGCAATACGGGTCAGAATTTTCTGACCTGACCCGAACCCCATTTTTTTTTACCCAAAGCAAAAACAGGTTGACCCGTGACCCGACTCGATTTTTTTGGGTCAACCCGACCCGACTCGGATAACCCGTGACCCGACCCGTTAAAAAAAAAATTCGCTAAAAAATATTTAAATTACATCCTGATACTAAGTGTATAAAACACAAAGTACAAAAACTAATAATCAATATATATATTATACATTAGGGAGAATGACTACCAATAAAAGCTAGCTAGCCTAGCATTTTTTTTGTTGTTGTTGTTGTTGTTGTTGTTGTTGAGAAGCTAGCTACTAGCCTAGCTTCAGTGCTTACCTTGCCAAATCAATTGCCATCAGACAGGACAAAAGGTCCTCAACACGTTACATAACACGGGCCATGGCTGTCAAGTGACGCAAGAGTCAAGACAAGTAGACAACCATTTAAAAATATATATATATATATATATATATATATATATATATATATATATATATATATATATATATATATATATATATATATATATCATTCAGTTGAGCTGAGCTGTAGTCCATTGTCCAAACTCCAAAGCCAAAAGCACAAACAAATAAACATGTCTTTTACCTGAAAATGTGGAAGCTACGTTGTGTATTAAAAGTTGGCTATATAGATTTGAAGGTAATTTCATTTTTTTATAGTAATAATTATACAATTTTATTTCTTTATTGATTTGCTTTCATGGTACATTAAGTTTATATTAAAATATTGTATTGTAGATGAAGATGCTAACAAAATTGGTCAACTTGAGCTACAATTTGCAAGTATGAATATTTGCACTGCTAAATCTACTACCAATGTTGAGTAGATTGATATTGAGTTATAATTCTTATAAAATATTTACTTATTCTTCTTTACTTAATATGTTATGTTTATTTTTAAATCTTTTTTTTGTTTAGTTTATCTTTTTAAGTAATCTAACTTTACTATTATTTTAAATGCAACAATAACATGTACACTTAAGAAGACCGATAACTTGCTACTTTGCTGGCTTACTTATTTTGTTTGTTTTAAGATCTATCTCTTTTTGAAGATGTAAACTTGTAATTATATGCATTTTGATAGTAAACTTTTAACATTGAAGATTTTTTCCATCATGAATTTATGACTATAAATAATTTTTGTCATGCTCAAAACAATCAGAATTGGAAAGATATTAACAAGTGGCATTAAGTGCAATTCATTTGCGTAATTGATTTTTTTCATTCTCTCTAAACAGGTTATCATTGATTTGTTTTTGTAATTGAAGAAAAAAAAAACTTGTTTGAAAAATACGGGTAAACCCGACCCGATTCGCAGCCCGATTAACCCGTTTAAAAATGACCCGTTTTGACTCGCAAACCCGACCCGACCCGTTTTGCCATGTCTAAGTTTAGGTAATCACAACTCAAGAACAAACTTTAATTGAAAAAGGCTTTTGAGAAATCAATTTTGGAAAATATTCTGCCTTAAAACTAACTAAATAGAGGTTTTAATTTTGCAAAAAAACGTTCTAAGGTGCTGCCCTAGGGTCTTGAAAAGAGAAAAAAAAGTTTTAGAGAAGATGGAGGCAAAAAAATCACTCTCTCTAGCTAGCACTTTGATTGGAGACATAAAGTGAGTATTTGTAAGTAAAAATAAGGATTTTGGGGGCTGTTTAGTGATCTTTGCACGTGCTCAAGGGTCTATAGGCCGGCCCACATCAAATAATGGTGTTTTGGGCCCTTAAAATGAAGTTTTAAAACCCAGAAAATCGAACTGCCTAGTTAGCCTAATGTTAAATAGTCATAACTTACTCAATATAAGTTCAAATAAAGCAAAATTTATGTTCAAATTGAAGCCCAAGATACCTACTTTCCAATGAAACAAACCTAACACAGAAATTCTTTGTGGATCAGAAGTTATGGTCAAAACAGTGAGTAAAGGTCATTTTTTAGTATTGATTTCAAAGAAATTTAAGTACTTTTAAGTTGATTACTTCCAAACTATTGTGAATTCATTAATTACCTTTGGTTGACATATGTCAAGCTCATCACTAGGGCCAGGGACCAAAATTTATTAATGGGTACAAAATGTGGTGTCTACAGCCATAAAATCAGATACTACCTTTCTCTTTTTTGCATATTCCTATTATTCTGTCTTTAACCCTTTCTTGTTTTTGGTTCGTCAGCTCAAGCGTCGACAGTGATCAACAAGGAGCAGAGGGATTTTTTGAGACGGATCTTACAGATCCCCTTAATAGAGAGGAGTTGGAAGAAGCTAGTGATGCTTGATACTTTCAATGCATATTGTGGAGGACCAGTGCTGATAGTTGAAGCGAGAAGGTTGGATGCTCAACCCTACCGACGTAAGTATTTTTGTCCGTCTCTTTTTTAAGGCTATAGACCTTCAAAGAAAGGCTAGCAGTTTGCCAAGCCCTGCTACTAAGACGAGCCATAAGAGGAAGAATCAAGTTGATGGGGGACGTCTGGCGAAGAAGATCATCAGCCAACCCGTCGCTTCAGACCCGACGGGATCCCAGGGAATCCTAACCCTCCCCGTCATGGCTTGGGTAAGGGTTTGATGACGGCTCGTGGCCCCATCATTAATGAGCTAGTCCCTCTGCAGGTCCTTCTTCTGGTGAAGGACGAGCAGCATGCAATCTAGACGGCTCATTCCATTGTCAAGGATGTGGATCTTGACGAGAAGGACGCCTTGGGGGACTCTGGACAATTAAGTTATGTATTAATAACTTTCTAAGTCATGTATTAATGATGGATTCGTTATGTATTAATAATTTTTTAGGTAATGTATTAATGACGATTAAGTTATGTATTAATGACTTTCTAAGTCATGTATTAATGACGATTAAGTTATGTATTAATGATAGATTCATTATGTATTAATAACTTCTTGGGTAATGTATTAATGATGATTAAGTTATGTATTAATAACTTTTTCGGTCATGTATTAATGACGATTAAGTTATGTATTAATAAATGTTAGGTTCTAAAAGTTTAGAACAATTGGCAAACCATGAATATAAACTTGTCTAGATATAGATTTAGAGTCTATGAAGTCATATTAGACAATGCTCAAAGTGCTGCAAGTCAGAATTCAAAGAACATACAAGCTACAGGTTTAGAAAGTCAAAATTAGACTGGTTCGATCGATCAGGAAATTTTTTCAATCAATCAAGAGAATTTTTTGATCGATTAGGAGAATTTTTCAATCAATTGAAAGTCGCAAATCAGCAAAAATTTGTAAACGTAAAAAGCCCATAACTTGTTCATTTGAAGCCCAAATCGCATTTTGTTTTTTTTCCCAATATTTAAAGGACATTATAAGCTAACCCTAGAGGGGTTTTTAAGAGAGAGAGGAGTGATTTTTATGCTTCTAATTGCAGATCTAGGGATTTTAGACCCAAAGCTCTCTCAAGTCTTCTACCAGCAATATTCTTTGAAGAAACTCAAGACACAGTGTTATAGAAGTTGCTGCTACAAGATCAACTACTAATGGTGATCTGAAACCTTTGAGTGGGATTTCAAAATCACAAACGTGGATATTTTTGTTACAAATTCAAGATAGAAGAGTCTGTAGATTCGGAGTTGCACGTGGTCATGTGAGTAAGTTCTACAAGAGGTAGCTTTAGAATTTAGGAAAAAATCTATTGTAAACTTCCATTCTATCATAGTGAATTTGTTTTGCCTTGAGGATAGCTACATCAAATCCTTCCCAGGTATTTTACCTTGAAACTGGACTGTTTCATTGGTTTTCATGGGTAATCATATCGTTGTCTTATTTATTTTTCCACACTGCATGATATGATTTATTTCTGTTTAACCTCAATATGATAATTAACCTAAGTAATCACTTGACTAATATATTAGGTTAAACAATTTGTTTTAAGGGGTCTAAACAAACAAACAATGACTTTTCAAGTCATGTATTAATGACAGATTCGTTATGTGTAAATAACTTTTGGCAAAACTACACTGCTGGTCTTTGAAGTTTACCCTATGAGCACAATTGGTCTCTCAAGTTTCAAGTGAGTGCTATTAGTCCCTTAAGATTTGAAAATGTGTTGTGTTGGTCCTTCAACTAACTTTCATTAGTTCTATTGCTTACGTGTCTAACAGAATAATGACATGTCAATTTTTAAATCACTTGACTTGAGATATTTTTTATTATTAAAAAACTACACATACGCACAAACTCACAATCTGAATTTTCAAACTCTTTTTACAGATTAGACTTATCCCAATCCCCATACAACCCAAAACCCTTAAGCCAGAACCTCTATACAAGCCTCCACAGAAATTCCAAATATCAAGCCATAACCATCACAAACTCATAGCAAAATCCAAATCTTTTTGCCGAACTCCACCACTCTTGACAAAAGCCACAACGACCCTAATTAAGGATTATAATACCTCATCTTCCCAAATTATACAACGTTAAGATTTATTCATGACGCCAACCAATAAAAGCCACACATCATGGGACCTCAACTCGCCATATATTTTGCCAAGGAAAGCTTGTCAGCCCCTATTCTCAAAGCCTTGTATTAATCTTTCACATAGAATCTATGACTTTTACATAGAGTCCAAACCATTTTGTCTTCTTCCCCCTTAAAAAGATCTATTCAAAAGAATGGATCGGCTTGATATTCTCCTCCGTCTCTTTGTTACCAAAGCATGGGTCAACTTGTTTAGACCCATAGCTAGCTACATAAAAGATCCAAATTTATATAAAAGAAATCATTTTTTTTTTCAGTTTTAATATTTGATTTGAACCAAGTGTATATTATAGAAAAAAAATGTGTGAGGTTTTTATTTCACGATGAGACCTACAGCAGTTGCGGCTTGGTTGTTGGTATTGCAATGGAGGCTGACATTGAAGTTTAGATGAAAGGGATTTGGATTATTTGGGGATTGGGATAAGTCTAAGTTAAAACTTTTTTTGACAACTCAGATTGTGAGTTGGTGATCATGTGTAATTTTTTAATAATAAAAAATATGCCATGTCACTTAAAAGTTGACACATCATTATTTCGTTAGACATATGAGCAATAAAATTAATCAAAGTTAATAGAATGACCAATAATGCTCATTTTTTAAACTTAAGAGACTAATAATGCTCACTTGAAACTTGAGGGAACAATTGTGCTCACAATTATAATTTTATAGGTCATGTATTAATTACAATAAGTTATGTATTAATAACTTTATAGGTCATGTATTAATGACGATTAAGTTATAACTTTCTAAGTCATGTATTAGTAACCATTAAGTTATGAGAAAACATTAGGTCAGGCTGTGGCGTAAAACACTGGTTTTACGCCATCCAATAGCCCTTTGCCACGTCACCCATCTCTTAAATCCCTAAGGAGAAAGAGAAACAAAATGATTTACAAAAAAAAAAAAAAAAATAGTCTCGCCGTTTTCCTCTGCTTCTCCACGCTGTGTCCTCTGCCGTGACCACGAAACACTCGAAAGTATGTTTGGTTGCCAAGAAACCTAGGGAATTAAAGAAAGAAGAAAATTCAAAATGCAGGAAAACCCAAAATATTTACTTCCAAACCCAAGAAAACGAACTAAACGCAGGAAGTCCCTCCTCCCTTTCTCTTAACCCCTATGAAATTAAAATAAAAACACCAAAAACCCCATGTTTCAAAATCAATTTTCCTAGATTTTCCCTCGTTTTCTTAGAAGATAATGGACATTAAAAAAAAAAAGGACCAAAAACAGAGAAGAGATATCAGATTAACCGAAAAAACAAAAAAGAAAAAGAAAAAGAAGAAGAAAACCCCACCTCTCTCTGTCTTCAAACTTAAACATAAAATGAACAGAATATCCAGAAATTCCCACCCCTGCGAATAAACCCAATTTTATAATATAAGGGGTGGGGGGTGGGGGGAAGAAATCCTATGATTCAATAATCAAATTTGATAGATTTTTCGCTGGTTTTCTCAACACAAACAACGGAGATTTAAATAAAAAGAGAAAAGATGAAGAAGAAGAAGAAAGAGCCACCTCTCTCTAGCTTCAAAGTCCAAAACATTTTCTCCGAAAGAAGCTTCTTGAACCCCAAAATTAGAGGGATTATTTTTATTAATAAGGTTGTCTTTTTGTTGATTAGTGTCCTCCTCACCCACACCCACACCCACACCCATAATCTCACAGGGAGGAAGCAGAGATGAAGTAGAGGACAAGATGCGGTGAAGCAGAGGAAAATAGCATGATTTTTTTTTTTTTTTTTTGAAATCGTTCTATTTTTCCAGAGATTTAAGTGATGAGTGACGTGGCGAAGGATTATTGGATGGCGTAAAACCAGTGTTTTACGCCACAGCCTGACGGCCCTGACCTAATGTTTTCTCTTAAGTTATGTATTGACAACTTTTTAAGTCATGTATTAATGACGAATTCGTTATGTATTAAGTCATGTATTAATGACGAATTCGTTATGTATTAATGACGATTTAGTTATGTATTAATAACTTTCTAAGTCATGTATTAATGATAGATTCATTATATATTAATAACTTTTTAGGCCATGTATTAATGACGGATTCATTATGTATTAATAACTTTTTAGATAATGTATTAATGAAAACTAAGTTATGTATTAATAACTTTCTAAGTCATGTATGAATGATGATTAAGTTATGAGTAAACATTGGGTCAGGCTGTGGTGTAAAACCAGTGTTTTACGCCACCCAATAGGAAGCTGCCACGTCTTCAGTTGAAATAGCTTTTTTTCTCTTTCGTCTTCTCCGTTTCACAGGTCTCTCCAATCTCTCTCTTTTTTTATTTCTTTCTCACTTGTTCTCTTCCTCTCTCCAGCCCTTTCACCCATAGCTTTCTTCTCCATCTAAAATCAAATCCACTCCCTCTCTGAACAATCAGGTTGTGTATATACAACCCAACTGTTCACAGGTTCTAAAAAGAAATATTAATATTTTATTTCTCACACTTACTTTAATCTCCCTCACTGATTCTCCAAAAAAAAAAATCTCCCTCACTCTCAGACTCTTCCTCTCTCTTCTCTCACTGTCTCGTCCCCTCTCTCTGGCTCTCTCTATTTGTTTTTTTTTTTGTCACTACATTGAATTTGGATGACCAGAGGAGAGGTGGCTGCTGCTGGGGATTCAAATTCGAAGGACAGGTGGGTGCTCCGTCAAATTCGTTTTCCCCAAATTCTTTTCTTCGATCAGATCTGCATGCATATCCAAATTTCCTCTCCAATAACCTTTTTCAACCCCTCCATTATCAACACCACAACAAACACAACACCTAAAATCTTTTCACCGATTCAGATTTGTTTCTCATTTGGGTTTTGTTTTTGTTTTTGTTTTGGATTTGTGGGTATGGATATGTGATTTCGGTGGTTGTTGATGTTGGTGATGGTGAGTTACGGCGGTGGTGGTGGGGGTAGTTAGCGGTTCCGATTTGGGTTTGGGTTTAGGCTTTGTTTGTTTTTTTTAGGGGGGTTTGTGGGTATGGATATGTGATTTTGGAGGTTCTTGATGGTGGTGATGGATTCCATGTGGTGGTGGTGGCGGTGGTGATGGATTCTAGGTGGTGGTGGCGGTGGTGATGGATTCTAGGTGGTGGTGGCTGTTGTGGAGAGAGGAAGAGAAGTAGAGAACAAGTGAGAAAGAAATAAAAAAAAGAGAGAGAATGGAGAGACCTGTGAAACGGAGAAGACGAGAGAGAGAATAAGAGAGAGAAAAAAAGCTATTTCAATTGAAGACGTGGCAGCTTCCTATTGGGTGGCGTAAAACACTGGTTTTACGCCACAGCCTGACCCAATGTTTACTCTTAAGTTATGTATTAATAACTTTCTAAGTCATGTATTAATGACAAATTCGTTATGTATTAATAACTTTTTAGGTAATGTATTAATGACGATTAAGATATGTATTAATAAATTTTTAGGTCATGTATTAATGACGGATTCATTATGTATTAATAATTTTTTAGGTCATGTATTAATGATGATTAATTAGGTATTAATAACTTTTTAGTAAACCTTATGTAAGGCTAGCACACCTTTTCCAATAAAAATTGAAATACATAGTAGTCACGTTGAATTTGGACATGTTTTGTATACGTACAACTCAATAATTTTGGGCTATAAAAGCAGAAGTGAAATGCATTTCAAGTGTAATCAAATATCTTTTCTGAGCACTAGCAAGATGAAACAAAAGATAATATCCCAGTTTTATAGTTTTGTGTTTGTCCTTCTCTTGGTCTCTGGCCTAATTAGTTCTTATTCGTTTAAAAAGAAACATGTACGAATCGTCGACAACCTCAACAACGAAACTATAAACTATCATTGTCAATCAGCACAAGATGATTTGGGCATTAGAACTCTTCATCCTAATGAACAATGGGAATTCTCTTTTCATAATGCTATATATGGCACGACAAGATTTTATTGTTCTTTTTGGTACAATAACTTCAATGCTAGTTTTGATGTATATCTTGCTGACGATCATTGGTTAAAGAATTGTGGTGGGGACCATTGCATTTGGACAGTGCAATATGATGGATTCTACTTGTATCAAATACAAAAGGCTGTAAATGTGAAGATGCATGATTGGCAAAAATGGTAGAAAGTAGGCATATCACAGTAGCCAATCATGCTTGTTGGTGTGAATCTTCTGGCTAACCATGTATGCCTTATGTCTGTTTTCGAAAATAAAGAAGGATTTTATTTCCCTTTCTATTTCACTTTCATTTTTATATGTTAGATATATTTGTCTAATGCCATTAAATTTAATAATTGGCTGAATTTATTGTTGAACTTGTTTATTTTGTGTTGAAAATTTTATTTATTAATCTTGCCAAATATATGTTTTTGCCAATGAGAAATTGATAATGCAAAAAATCGTCAGTTGAGCTCTCTTATATGCAGACGGACAATGAGGATGGATTCGTCGAGGGACAAACCTGCAATAAGATGTGAAACAAAAAAATATGGATACACCAGTGTGGTGTGTGCCAAAAACCCTCCAATCTATGATAAAGTCACTTGGAATTCAATTGGAATATCACAATGGAATTCAACTTTGGGAGTATTTTTGGGATTAGAATTGTGTACCTTTTGGTTTTGTTCCTCTCTAGCTTTATAGCCATCTTGTCTTTAATGACCAATGGATCTCTGCATTCATTCTCATTTGTAACGGTTAATACATTACAAACGGTTAATACATTTAATGCTTTGATTTGTGTAACGCAGGGGTGAAGCCAGGGGGGTTGAGAGGGGGCAACTGCCCCCCTAACTCCTCCTAAAAAAGCTCATGAGTACTAGTATATAGAAATCATTAAATGCTTTGCCCCCTTTGACCTAAGGAAAAAAAAAAAAAACAAAACAAAACAAAAAAGCAATTTCTACTTAAACAAGAAAATAACTCTAACACCAAAGAAAGTGGAAAATTTTCGCGGCAAAGAGACATTCAGTGCACTTTATTTCCCTTTTAAACCAAAACTGACATCACTATTGTTTTAAAATAAATTTATCTTCTCCTAGGATTTAGCATGTCACTATTCACGGCACTTTGGATGTTTATCCCAATTTTTCCATTTTTATTTTTATTTTTTATTTAAGAAATTTCAATTGTTTGTGGCTCTACAACAAAGCATTTGTAGTGAGAAAAAAATAGTATGATATATAATTAATGGGTCCATATAGATGTATATTAATTGTTGCACTAATCAGACAGCAATCAACCATATTAAAGAACAAAGCTGGGAAAATGAAAAATTAGATTACATGACTCGAGTCATTAAATATGAATAATATAATGTGTCACACTGTCACTATATTATGAAAGTTGAAAAATATGAAGGGAGCTAAAAAGCAACTATCCTAACTAGGAAGTAGGAAGAAATGGAAATGGAAGCATCAAATAGAGATAACATTGCATTACAAAAGTTAAACAATTACATATAACATACTTAATACACCATAAATTAGTAAGGCCACAAATAGAAAAGCTTCCCTCATTGCCAGATTTGACTTCTAAAGAAGTCTAGATGATAATAAAAGTACAACATGAAACCAAGAGGCTTCAATATTTACTTTTAGCAATGTTGGACAAACTGATTTTAATGTCTTTATGGATTTAAATAAATCTCTTGCTTTGGTTGTTATTTGTTAGTATAATTTTTTTTTTTTTTTTTTTTTATGAAAATTACAGTTGCTCACAATGGTTTATATCGATTTTTTTTTTAAATTTTTTAAAAATATATTTACTTTAATTCTTGCCTCCCCTCAACTAAAATTTTAGTTCCGCCACTGCTCCAGGTGGGTTATTTATAATTAATGGTTGTCATTACAAATCTATCAGATAACAGGGAAGAAGAAAATTTCTCAATCGTATTATACAATTAATGAATAGTGCACACTTTATATACAATCAGAGTAGCCTAGTCACTGCTAAAACTAACTAATCAACTCTACACGTGTGAATCCACATATACCACTCTCACGTGTCTTAACTAACCTCTACAACTGATACATACAAACTAAAAACTACATACAGCTTTAACATCTTAAGCTACTTGTCATTTAACTCTTGCTTCTCTTTTCTTTCTTCAATTCTGCAGCTTTTCCTTGTTGCTGACTCTGTCAAGTCTTTATGCCTCTCATGCTCATCATGTTTTACACTTTGATACTCCCCCTCAAGGGAAGATGCAGAATGAATATTAATCATACCCATTTTACTTATCAAACTAGAAAATTGATTGAAATTGAGTGCCTTGGTCAGTAAATCTGCTAATTGACAGTGTGTTCTAACATGGATTAATTTGATAACCTTTTCAAGCACTTTGTCCCTCACTACATGACAATCAATCTCTATATGCTTAGTTCTTTCATGGAACACTGGATTTGATCCAATGTGCAATGCAGCCTGACTATCACAGAACAGTAAAGCTTCTCTATTGTGTTGAACTCCAATATCCTTTAGAAAATACAACATCCAAACTATCTCACATGTAGCCACAGCCATGGCCCTATATTCTGCCTCTGTTGAAGACCTTGAGACAATACACTGCTTCTTTGATTTCCATGAAACCAATGAATCACCAATGAATATACTATAGCCAGTCACTGACCTTCTTGTATCAGCACATGCAGCCCAATCAGAATCTGAAAATCCCTTCACATGTAGTTCTGATTTTGAAGAAAACAGAACGCCTTTCCCTGGTTCACTCTTCAAATATTGTAATACTCTATACACTGCATCTAAGTGAGGTTTTCTAGGCTTAGCCATGTATTGGCTCAACCTATGAATTGCATAGGTGATGTCTGGCCTGGTAATTGTTAGATACAACAATCTGCCAATCATCCTTCTATACAAACTAGGATCCTTAAGCTCTTCTCCTTCATACTTACTCAACTTGAGGTTTTGTTCCATTGGAGTCTTGGCTGGCTTACATCCTAGATATCCTGCATCATTCAACAACTCAAGAACATATTTCCTTTGGCATAAGGCTATTCCTTGGTCTGACCTAGCCACTTCAAGTCCAAGGAAATATTTCAAGTCTCCCAAATCCTTCAATTTGAACTTTTGATCCAATAACAACTTGAATTGCGCAATCTCATCCTTGTTGTCACTAGCTACTAACACATCATCTACATAAACCAATATGATTAAGAAAGACTGATCTGTTTTCCTAGTGAACAAAGAGTAATCAGCCTTCGATTGGATAAAACCCAAGTCCTGAATCAAAGTGGTAGAGAACTTAGCAAACCATTGCCTAGAGGCTTGCTTAAGTCCATAGAGAGACTTGTTCAACCTACAAACCTGCTCCCCCTGGCTATGAAACCCTGGTGGAAGAGCCATATAAACCTCCTCAGTCAAATCCCCATGAAGAAAAGAATTATTTACATCAAGTTGGGCAAGAAACCAACCCTTGACTGCAGCCACTGCCAATAGACATTTAACAAAAACCATCTTGGCTACTGGGGAAAAGGTTTTAGTGTAATCAACACCTTCCTTCTGAGTGAACCCCTTAGCAACAAGCCGTGCCTTATACCTTTCCACAGAGCCATCAGATTTGTATTTGACCCTATAGACCCACTTACAGCCTATAGGCTTCTTACCAGCGAGTAGAGTAGTCAAGGTCCAAGTGTGGTTAGCTTCTAAAGCTGCTATTTCAGCAGCCATTGCTTCCTGCCATTTATGGTCAGTAACTGCTTGATAATAGTGAGTAGGTTCAACAATGGAGGATATAGAACAACAAAATGTTTTATAGGAAGGAGATAAGGACTGATATGAAAGGTGAGAAGACAAGGAGTGAGAAGTACCTGATTGGAGAATAGAAGCAGTGGGAGATGAGGTAACCATGTTACAATGATAATCTTGAAGATAGGAAGGCTTTTTGTGAGCTCTAGTGGACTGTCTAAGAGGAATAGGATCAGTAAGAAGCTCAGGAGGTTCAGCAGGAACATCATGCAGAAAATCATCATCAAGCTCATGATGGACTTGAAGAATGGTATCATCCAGATTAGAGGAAACAGAAGTTGGAATAGGAGAATGAGATAAAGAAGGAGAAACAAGATCATCAAAGGGAAGAGAAGAAGTACAGGGCAAAGGAACAGAAGGTACAACAGGTGGAGTGGAACTAGAAATGGAAGATTTGTAAGGAAAAATAGATTCATGAAAGGTGACATCCCTTGATATAAAAACAGAATGAGAAGCTAAATCAAAAACCTTATATCCTTTGACATTAAAAGGATAACCAAGGAAGACACATCTTCTAGACCTAGGATCAAACTTAGTTCTAGTTGCTGCAATAGTGGATGCAAAACATTCACAACCAAAGACCCTTAAATGGTCATAAGAAGGGGGTTTATGGAACAAGAGTTCAAAAGGAGTCTTATTATTCAATAAGGGAGAAGGTAACCTGTTTATCAAATAGGCAGCAGTTAAGACACACTCCCCCCAAAAATGAATAGGAACATTGGATTGGAATTGTAAAGCCCTAGCAATGGAAAGAAGATGTTGATGCTTTCTCTCTACAACAGAATTTTGTTGTGGAGTGTACACACATGTTTGTTGATGTATAATACCATTAGAACTAAAGAAATTAGGCATATTAAATTCTAAGGCATTGTCAGTCCTAATTTGTTTGATTTTGACATTAAATTGAGTAGTGATCATGGCATGAAAAGAAATAATGAGAGATTGAACAGCAGACTTGGTTTTCATCAAATAAACCCAAGTTGCTCTAGTGGCATCATCAACAATAGTCAAGAAGTATTTACAACCATCCAAGGTAGGTGTGGAGTAAGGACCCCAAACATCCATATGTAAAAGATCAAATGCTGAATTACTCATGTGATTATTAAAAGGAAATTGCAAACGTTTTTGTTTAGCCAAAGGACAGATATCACAGGTAGCATTACATGAATTCTTCAAGAAAGGAAAAACATGGGACAAAACATGTAACCTAGAATCTGAGGGGTGACCTAATTGGAAGTGCCAAAGAGAGGAAAGGTTACAATGAGAAACAATAGCAGTTGAAACAGAATTGAAAACTGAGTCAAGCTTGTGGGTGGCAAGAAATTCAGCTAGAGCAGTTGGAGATGTCTGCTGAAGATTACCAGATTGTAACAAGTATAATCCATCAACTTGTTGACCCACTCCAATCGTTCTCCAAGAGGCAAGGTCCTGAACAAAACAAAGAGTAGAAAGAAAAACAAGGCAGCATGGTTGTGTCTTAGTAATGGTACTAACAGATAAAAGGTTAAATGTAAAAGAGGGTACACATAAAACATTATTAAGAGTGAGGGAAGATGACAAAACAATGGTGCCAATGTGTGTGACTGAAGCAGTTTCCCCATTAGGCAATTCAACAATGGCATTAGTAATAGCAGTAATAGAGGATAATGCACTCACTGAACACACAATGTGGTCAGTAGCCCCAGTATCTATGACCCAAGTATCTGAATTAAAAGCCCTTCTGTTCACTACCTTGGTTGAGAATACAGAATGAGACAAATTGATACCTGTCATAGCATTGGAAGATACTATAGTGGCTATATTGGACTGAGGTGTTTGTCTTCCTTGCACTACAGAAACAAGTGGAGAAGAGGGAGCAATCAAGGCTAGGAGCTGTTGACATTGCTCAGGAGTAAAGATGAAGTTGCCCGTGCTAGTGTTTGAGACCAATTCTTGTGCTTGAGGGATTGAAACTTGATGAGCCATTGCTGTCTTATTCTTGAACTTGAAACCAGGGGGGAAACCATGCAACCTATAGCATTTATCTGCTGTGTGACCAGTCTTCCCACAATGAGTACAGATTGGTTTCTCTTTACCCTTAGTACCGGGACCATTACCAACAAGATTGTTACCAAGATTGGGAATTTTAGCCACTAAAGCAGTAGAATCAACCTTAACAGTAGATGGATTAGTGACTGCTCTTTGTGTTTCTTCTTGAATCAACAAAGAGTAAACCTTACTAAGAGAGGGAATTGGATCCATTAGCAAAACTTGGGTCCTAACTTGGGAAAATGTTTCATTCAATCCCATTAAGAATTTCATTACTGACTCTCTTGCTTGCAAATCATTAAGTCGTTTATTGATATTACATACACACTTTCCACAAGTGCAAGAAGGAAAAGGACTCAAATTCTATAACTGATCCCAAAGTGCTTTTAACTGAGTAAAGAAATCTGTTATAGTCACTTCACCTTGATGAAGCTCAGAAATCTCCTTTTGAAGATTGAAGACCCTTGGACCATTTGTTTAAGCAAACCTATTCCTCAAATCATTCCAAATTTCCAGAGCAGTATCTTCATAGATGATGCTGGATTGAAGCTTGGGTGAGACTAAATTGGTTAGCCAAGTGCCAACCATATTGTCACATCTAATCCAAGCTTGCACAGCTGAGGGAGAAGACACTAATGGCGAAGAGAGAGTAAGAGTACCATCAATGAAACCCAATTTATTCTTGGTTAGCAAAGCTTTCCTCACAGCTCTAGCCCATGCTGAGTAGTTTTCTCCTCCAATCAAGGGCTGTGTGACAAGGACTGTGCTTGGATTCTCTGCATGGTGCAAGAACAGGGGATCATCCATTGGTGAGTCCTGTGAAGAAGAAACAGATACACTCTTTGATGTAGAACCATTTGTAGTAGCAGCGGAAACCATTATTGACAACACGAGAAGAAATTTTCTTAGCAAGAAGAAGGAAATTCTCGAGAAATTGTGAGAAAGCAAACCCTGTGATGAGAAAGTGCAAACCCTAGAGAAATTTGGGAAATTGCTCTGATACCATATCAGATAACAGGGAAGAAGAAAATTTCTCAATCGTATTATACAATTAATGAATAGTGCACACTTTATATACAATCAGAGTAGCCTAGTCACTGCTAAAACTAACTAATCAACTCTACACGTGTGAATCCACATATACCACTCTCACATGTCTTAACTAACCTCTACAACTGATACATACAAACTAAAAACTACATACAGCTTTAACATCTTAAGCTACTTGTCATTTAACTCTTGCTTCTCTTTTCTTTCTTCAATTCTGCAGCTTTTCCTTGTTGCTGACTCTGTCAAGTCTTTATGCCTCTCATGCTCATCATGTTTTACACTTTGATAAATCTCCTATAAGCATTCCTCTTTCTTATACTACCTAAAATATTTAAGAATATGAGAAAATATATAGGTAATTATAGTGGGAAATATTATGAAAGTATGCTAGCTAGTATAAACTTATAAAATGTAAAACATGTTAGGAAACTAAAAGTAATTATGATTCTAATTTTTCATGAAACAATTGTATTTTTTTCCTTAGTGTAGTGATCAATTTATCCCTTAATTTCCGGAACTGGTACGTAACAACTTTGTTTATTGAGCATGAGTAATATTCCATGTACAATATTATGCTCAACTGTTCACATTACTTGTATATGATTGAAGCCACATTACTTTTTAACTGATTATCTACATTAATTCACAATAAACTATATATGTCAATAGTTGTGAAAAATATTACTTAGACTTATCAATTTATAATTTCAAGATTGTACCCTTTGAAATAGTATGTTATTATAATATATTCTATTATAATTGAGCGATGCATGTTTCACTTGAACAAGTTATGGAGCAATGACTGGATACAAGCTTGTGTCCATTGAGTTACGTTGAGTACTGAAAATGAGACGAGATATTCACTCGGGTTTTTTGCATTAAATGATGTGGGACAATATATGTGCTAGAAGAATTTTGATGAAGATCACCCTTTACAATACCGTCCATTAAATATTCTTGAATATTTCAAAGAACAAAAGCACAAGCTAGTCACGGAGAACTTTCAGTCAAAGCCTATTGTGGTGTTTGTACTCATTCATTCCAGAAAAGCATATCTCAATGCTATTTTTATTGCGCACTGGGGGTTGATTTTAGCGTCTTCCTAAGTCAAAAGTGTTTAGATATGTTTTTATAAGAAATTTTAAAAGAAAGCAGAAAAAGTTATTTTTATTGTTCTTCCCACAAGTTTAATGGGATTTCAATAAGGATATAGGAATGAATAAACATGTTATGTACTTCAATTTTTTTTGGCTGAATATGTACTCTAAATATAACTAATAAATAAAAGTATTGTGATATCAAAAACAAAAATATTTTATCCCCCAATTTTCGAAGTAGAAATTCTTTATCTTGTTGCCAAAAGTTTTGTAGCCCAATTGACACATCATGATATTTCCAATATTTGAGACATCTAAAGTTCAAACCTCTCTCCTCCATCCTCCCCCTCTTATTGTTATAATTTGTAACTATTAGATTATCAAAAGTGAATTCTTTATCCCACCATGTTAGTGAGACTAACTAATATGAGAGATAAGGAACTGTGTATTTATTTTATTATCAAAGTATTTTATAGTTACCCCCACATATCACACTTAGCCACGCATTACATTTTTTTTTTCAATAATTAAAATCTAATCTCAACTAGAAGTGAACTCTCCGTCAATTCTCACAAGCTCTAGCCCACCCCCAAAAAATTGCTGCTAAAGCATTAATCTTCTGACACCCAAAATTTGTTACACCATAAATGGATTAAAAAGCATGGGTCTTATTGTTTTTAATTTAGAGGGGAAAAAAAAAAGAGGATGAATGATTTTCTCTAAAAACAAGGCCTGGAACAAAACATATCCCTCCACCCCCCCCCCCCCCCCTTCCCCCCTCAGTTAACTTTAAGCATGCATTACATAATAAAATTGATCTTGTTTCATTACTTGCACTTGTTAATTTCATTATTGTCTTCTTGTTTTGTTGCTTGTTCCCATTATTGCTTGTTTTTGCTGCATGATTTAATTTTAAACCATCATGCCATGAAAATAAAATTACTACATTTGTTTTAATTGTTGTAATAATTTCAAATAATGATTATTTTTGTGTCCTTTAAATAACAAAATAAACTTTAAATTACCCTTGCTTATTTAATAGATATCAGTGGTAGAATTGGTCACCATTTGATCTAATTCCGCCAAAAGCTTCATGAATGAATTAGTTCTCTCGCTAACCAAGAGGAAAACACAACAAAAAAGTGTTATTGTTACATTGTACAAAGTTTTTAAAAAATAAAAAGTATCAAGCATAAGCTATTAGAGAATACTGTGGTTTATTTTTTTTTTGTCAATTAAGAACTATAATTAAAAAAAGAGAAGACAAGATTTAGATTAGATTATCACCGGACATGATCATTTCCATTAGGCCAGAAGATTTTGGTCAACTTATGAGTTTCTTCCTTGGAGGTTGCATTATCAATCAACATGCGTTCAAAAGGAGCAGTAGCCCATGGAAAGGCCTTTCAGAAGTGACTTTCCTTTTGGTTTCCATGGGGAACTCAAACAACTCTCCAACTGAGCTAAACATTGTGTTGTGAAGCTCTAAAGGAATTTTATTGCCAAGTTCCGCTACAAAAACAACTGTACTCTTCAAGTGCACGGCAAACATCTTTGCGAGCTGACAACCATGAACTTGTTCCGGGCTTCAGCTCCAAGTTGGAGTCTTGGAGAAATCCTTGTGTTTGGATAGCCATGGTTAGTCTTCTGTTTTGACTTTTGAGGGCTGCGAAGGCAAAACTGGGTAATGCATTGGTATGCATTAATGCTGTTATTTATAGATAGATGTCAGTCAATGCAAATAGCGTCTTGAAAGTTGAAAGACAGGAATGAATGGAAGCTAATGATTGGAGGAATACAATTAATTTTTTTATACCATTTTTTTCCCATACTCCACCAATTAAGTATGTATCAAGACAGATCCAAAAAAAAAAAAAGTATATATCACGATTTGCGAGAAGGCAAATATAAATACATAAATGAAGTCTGTATCATGTGGATGCAAATAAATATTTAAATTGAGTCTTTTGATTTTTTATTTTAAAAATCAATATTTATAGAACTCATGTAAAGCATGCATGCCAGATTGCTGATAGACCAAGAATGTATTGATCCTTAGTGATAAATTAACTAATTAATTAGTCAAGTGAATTAAATAAGTTAATTAACATGAAACATGCAATACGCGTGGTAGCACAAATAAATCACCAACTAAATTAATATGCAGCGAAAAATAAAGTTGACACGGTGATTTGTTTTCAAATGAGAAAACATACATGGCAAAAACTTCACTAGGTGATTTTAAGGTCACAACTCCCAAGAATTTACTATTATCACAATAAGCGGTTATAAGTAAAGGAATCCCAATACCTTATACCAACCTACAGTTGAACCCTTACCCCAATACCCAATTGGACTTGTTCTGTGGTGACAATCTCTCCTTTCAATGCACGGCTCCTAGTACATGACTAACCAGTTCGATGCGCGGATCCCAATATGCGGCTTACACACCAACTTGAGAAGGATGTTGACTGCAAAGTTCTTTAGTTCATCAACACGATGAAGATCACGAAACCTCTTGGTTACAAAACCCTACGGTATACAAACACAGCGGCTTCTTGAAGAGAAAGATAAACTAGGGCATATGTCTTCGGTTCACAATATGCTTGTGAAAAACCTTTGCATCAAGTTGCACTAACTTGTATCAGCTATGACGGCCCTTAAAATAATCCTTATATATGTTTAGAGTTGTGAGAAAAGAAAGCTCAAACATCCATACATGAATTGGATGAAAATTAGAACTGAAAATCTGATTTTCTTAAATCTCAATAGATACCCTATCTATTGAGCAGCTATTGAGTATCGGATTTAAACAGTTTTTTAAACCTCGATAGATGCTAGCTGTTGAGCTTTAAAATCCAACACTTCTTCACTTGATTCTTAGACAAACTTGCATGGCTTTAACACTTGAACTTGAAACTTTATTTCTTGAAGTATTAGACACATTCTAGATCTACTAAATTACAAGTAAAGTGCGTTTTGTCAAAAGATTAGCCAATTCTATATTAACATATGTTCCTAACATGATTCACATATGTCCTAATAATTGCCAATATTAGTAAATGCAGAGCCATTGTAGATAGGAATATTCCATATAAATAATTGGAAAGTAATTGCAAATTGGGATAATATAATAGATTTGGACAAGAAGGAAACAATAACTGGAGAGGTTTCTGAATCAAGTGTAGAAGCTAATGAGATCATGATTTGGATAGTGAAACTAAAGGTCCAGAAGAAATAAATTGAACATTATTGATCACAATGTTTCACTTAGCTTGATTAGCCTTCAAAGAAAAAGAGGTCAAGTAACATCTTCTTGTATTACTATTGTTGCGAAGAAAAGATTTTGCGAAGAAAAGAATGGTGAGTAGAGACTTTTTTACTCCTTCAGTAGCTGAAAAGCCTCCGTCTTTCAGAATTTTTATTCGTACGTACCAGTACAAAGAAGCTTGATACAAGAGAGGTATATGACTCTTGCTTGGTTTATGGAGATTGATAAACAATTTCTAACGTTGGAGAAAGTTTGGTTTGAGAAGAAGAAAATGATGGTGTTGATGTTTATTTTATTGGGGAGATAGAATGAATTTCATTTGATGTTGCTATTGACATATTTATCGTCGTTTAATTTAAGAATTTTATTTTAGGGACCAACATGTTTTCAACTTTTATCAGTTTTATGAGGACATGCTATTACTATTACTAGAAAATAACGTTGTTGGAATAATTTTACGGATGTGGTTTATTTTTATATAATTTTTAATGGGTTATTTTGATTCAAGTCTAGTTATATTGCCAATAATCAGTGCCATTAAATTTTTTAGTTAACAACAACATCATATATACAAGGATTTTTGCAAGTTCTGGTTAGTGGTTACATCCAAAAAACAAAAAATTGACAATTCCCGTCGTTTTATATTTGGTGTTCAGACTTCGAAGATTGTATTTCCTCCAATTTCTGTTGTCATTCATCTTGAACTGCATAATTTTGCGACAAATTGAGTCCACGTAAAAGTGAAACCATGCATATGGATGGACCAAAGTTATAATCCAGCCTTTGTATCATTTTGAAACCTATCTAGTATCATTATTGATATGGAAGAATAAATGATAGGTGGTCATGGGCTCAACCCGTCAGCCGAAGTTTGGGCTGACGGGTCAATCACGGGTAACGGACAATCATGCTGACAGGACCCAGATAAACTGGGGCTGAAGGCCCTGGCTCTAAACCGACGGTTATTCAGAGTTCCGTGGTGACGCCAAGGGAAGAGAGAAGGCTGACGGTTTGAAGGCCGACGACTCTGTTGAAGTTAAGACTTGGCCACCACGCATGGGAAGTTGCTTGTGATCCACGCCCAGTATCAGAGTCCTATAAAGAAAGGATTCCGCAATCTACGCGCATAAGGATTCCTATAAGGAAAAGACTTCTGCTCCAAGGAAGAGAGGTCCACCCTCTACTACTATAAAAACCCCACTACCCTCATTGGCCGAGGTACGCATAATTAACCCCTCTCTAGCACTCTAGAGTTGAAAGAAGTTCTAACTTGACCTTCGGAGGGTATTTGGCCGGCTCCACACCGGTGCTCTCTGTTAGGTCCTCCCTTTTTTGTTGTGCAGGTGTCGCTTTGAGCGTACAAGCATCGTGCAACTCACTGGTGAGATTTTCGGCATCATCAGTTGGCGCTGTCTGTGGGAAACGATTCAAGGATTAGGCCGCACTGTCGTTTCCCGGACTAAAGGATTGCATGGTACTCACTCGCTCAATGGCAACTACTAATGATGCACAAGGAGAGGAACCCCCCACAACTGCCCTCGAGAGACAAGTTCAGACTCTCGGTGCCGCCGTGGAGCGTCTGACCAAACGGAATCTCGACTTGGAAGAACAGTTGCGCCGGAAGGATGCAGCACCAAATGACCAACCAGAAGATCAGGAAGAAATTAGCGCTCCAAGGGGAAACCAGGAAAGACTTGAAGGCAGCCACGCCCCAAGCAGGCCGGAAAGGAAGCATGTGAGCATGCCATCCCTCATGGATGCGACTCCACCACATATTGCCGCCGAGATGCAAGCAATGAGGGAACAGATGGAGGTCATGATGAACGCCCTCAAGGGGAGAGTCTCTAGCGATCTTGACGATCTAGTCAACCGTACTGATTCGCCCTTCACTATGGCCGTAAACTCTTTCCCCCTACCCCACAAGTTTCGCATGCCAAATATAGATAGCTATGACGGGGTGAAGGATCCTTTGGATCATCTGGAGACTTTCAAAACCCTGATGCATCTTCAAGGGGTGGCAGATGAGATTATGTGCAGGGCCTTTCCCACCACACTCAAAGGCCCCACAAGGATATGGTTCAGTCGGCTGACACCCAACTCCATCAGTACCTTTAAAGAGCTAAGTGCCCAATTCACTACACACTTTATTGGGGGGCATAGGTATAAGAAGTCCACAGCATGCCTAATAAGTATCAAATAAAAAGAAGACGAGACGTTACGATCCTACATAACGCGCTTTAATAAGGAAGCACTATCGGTTGACGAAGCCGACGACAAAATACTTGTAGCGGCTTTCACCAATGGGTTGCGGAAGGGCAAGTTTTTGTTCTCTCTATACAAGAATGACCCAAAGACCATGTCGGAAGTGCTCTACAGGGCTACTAAGTATATGAATACTGAGGACGCGTTGCAGGCCCGAGAAGAGAAGCCAAGGAAAAGGGAAAGGCAGGAAGATGCGCGACCAGACCAAGGAAGAAAGAGGCCCAGAACAGGAGATCGAAGAGACGAAAAGCGTTCCAAGCCTCCGGGAGGGAGATTCACAAGCTTCACCCCGCTGACCGCCCCAATAGATCAAGTCCTAATGCAAATTAAGGACGAAGGGGCGCTGACCTTCCCTGGAAAACTGAAGGGGGATCCTAACAGGCGCTCCAGAGACAAGTACTGCCGCTTTCACCGAGACCACGGCCATGATACAGCCGACTGTTACGATTTGAAGCAGCAAATTGAGGCACTTATAAGGCAAGGGAAATTGCAGAAATTCGTAAGCAAAGAAAGAGCGGATCCAGCACCTCCAGAACATCCTCCCCGACGGGACAATGACCGACCAAGACCCCCCGTTGGTGACATACGAATGATTGTAGGAGGGATCGCTACCAGGCCGTCCAAAAAGGCTCGAAAAACGTACCTTCGGATGGTCCAAAACGTTCAGCTGACGGGTCCAGTGCAAAATGTGGCCCGAAGGAAAAGCCCCGTTATCGAGTTCTCAGAAGAAGACGCGCGACACCTACGCCACCCGCACGACGACGCGCTTGTTGTCAGCTTACGGGTAGGGGACTACAACTTGCATCGAGTGTTGGTCGACAATGGCAGCTCGGCAGACATCTTGTACTACCCAGCATACCAGCAGATGAAAATCAGCAGGGAACAGCTAATTCCAACAAACGCCCCACTTGTTGGTTTTGGAGGTGCAAAGGTGTTTCCGCTGGGCGCGGTTACGTTGACTGTGACAGCCGGCGACTATCCCCAGCAAATCACAAAGGACGTGATGTTCCTCGTGGTTGACCATTCGTCCGCCTATAACGCTATCCTAGGACGGCCCACCCTCAATGCGTGGAGGGCGGCAACTTCAACATATCATTTGATGATCAAGTTCCCAACAGAACACGGGGTCGGAGAGCTACGTGGAAATCAGATTGCCGCACGCGAATGTTACGTAGCCATGATGGAAATCGATGACCACCTCCATACCATGAACATAGAATAACACCGGACCGCAATGGAGCCAGCCGAGAGGCTTGAGGAGATACCTCTGAATGACTCCGTACCTGACCAAACAACAAGGATAGGGACCCTCGCGAGTCCCGCCACTCGGCGAACGCTTGCAGCATTCCTCAAGGAGAATCGGGACGTATTCGCCTGGAGTCACGAGGATATGCCCGGAATAGATCCTTCCGTCATGGTACATAGGCTGAATGTATCACCATCCTTTCCGCCCATCCGGCAGAAAAAGCAGGTCTTCGCCCCAGAACGAGATCAAGCAATAGCCGAAGAAGTCTGCAAGCTACGAGAGGCAAACTTTATTAGAGAAGTCTACTACCCCGATTGGCTAGCAAACGTAGTGATGGTCAAGAAAGCTTCCGGGAAATGGAGGATGTGTGTAGACTTCACCGATCTAAACAAAGCATGCCCTAAAGACAGCTACCCCCTCCCGAGAGTCGACACTCTAGTAGACTCTACGGCTCAACATCAGCTGTTAAGCTTCATGGATGCTTTCTCCGGCTACAACCAAATCAAAATGCACGATGAAGATCAAGAAAAAACGTCCTTCGTAACTAGCCAAGGCCTGTTTTGCTACAAGGTAATGCCGTTTGGTTTAAAAAAACGCAGGTGCAACTTACCAAAGGCTTATGAACAAGATGTTCGCACAGCAGATCGGGAGAAACGTCCAGGTATATGTCGACGACATGTTGGTCAAAAGTCGAAGGGAAGAAAATCATTTAGAAGACCTCAGGGAAACATTCGACACCCTTCGCTCTTACAATATGAAGCTTAATCCGGAAAAATGTGCCTTTGGGGTGACGGCAGGAAAATTCTTAGGATTCATGGTGTCCCAGAGAGGCATCGAGGCCAACCCGGACAAGATCCGGGCTATAATGGAGATGGCACCACCAAAAAATGTAAAGGAGGTACAAAGCCTCAACGGCAAGATAGCAGCGCTAAACAGGTTCGTCTCCAGAGCAACAGACAAGTGCTTACCATTCTTCCGCACGTTAAAAAGGTCTTTCGAGTGGACCGATGAATGCCAGCGAGCGTTTGAAGAATTGAAAGCTTACCTCTCTTCCCCACCATTGCTGAGTCCCTCACAACCAGGAGAAGAACTCTTTCTATATCTTGCTGTCTCTTCGGCCGCAGTCAGCGCCGCCTTGATCAGAGAAGAGGGGAAAATACAAAAACCCGTGTACTACACTAGCCGGGCGTTACACAGGGCTGAAGAAAGATATCCACCCATGGAGAAACTTGCTTTCGCGCTAGTTACAGCGGCACGAAAACTGAAGCCGTACTTTCAAGCTCACACAATTATTGTCTTAACCGACAGGCCGTTACGACGAGCAATGGGTAGCCCAGATGCTGCCGGGCGCTTGACACTCTGGGCAATAGAACTGAGTGAGTTCGACATCCAATATCGCCCGCGCACTGCTATCAAGGGACAGGCTGTGGCAGATTTCATAGCAGAATTCGCGAACTGCGAGGATAAGGGGGCAGAGGAATCCCCGCAGTGGAGCATACATGTGGATGGATCCTCCAACAGACAGGCCGGCGGAGCCGGCATCGTACTACAGTCACCCGAAGGAGACACGGTAGAGTGTATGGTCCGCCTCGCATTCCCCACTACCAACAACGAGGCGGAGTACGAAGCTCTGATAGCAGGGCTCGACCTCGCGAAAGCAGCAGGAGCCGAGAAAGTGATCGTTTACTGTGACTCCCAAGTCATAGTTAACCAGATAAGCGGGGAGTATGAATGCAAAGGCGAAAGAATGAAGAAGTATCTGGAACAAGCAAGGAGGAGAATGAACGAGCTGAAGGTCAAAATTATGCAGATCCCCCGGGGCGAAAACGAGCAAGCCGACCGCTTGGCCAAGGCCGCCTCCGCCGAACACATAGTCGCCATTAGTAGTACACTCTCCTTCACGCAGCTCTCTCCACTCATCAGTGCGGTCGACATACAGGAGCTCGATCCCCAGCATGATTGGACCACGCCGTTAACCTCCTTTCTGAAAAACGGCATACTACCAAATGATAAAGGGGCAGCAAGGAAACTGAAGGTTCAAGCGGCGAGGTTCGTCCTGATCAGAGATGTTTTATACAAAAGAGGTTTCTCCCGCCCCTACCTACGATGCTTAGGTTCTGAAGAAGCGGATTACGTCATGAGAGAAGTACACGAAGGAATTTGTGGAAACCACTCAGGTTCAAGGTCGCTAGTACACAAGTTAGTACGAACTGGGTACTTTTGGCCAACAATGCAAAAGGATGCCGAGGCTTATGTGAAGGCTTGCGACAAATGCCAAAGGTTTAGCAACATCATCAGGCAGCCACCCGAAGAACTAACCCCAATGACGGCACCATGGCCGTTCGCTCAGTAGGGGTTGGACATTATGGGACCATTCCCCACGGCAATACGACAA
This sequence comes from Quercus cerris, assembly GCA_963669245.1. NCBI lineage: Eukaryota > Viridiplantae > Streptophyta > Magnoliopsida > Fagales > Fagaceae > Quercus > Quercus cerris. The sequence continues at coordinate 53,996,860 of OY770012.1, forward strand.
CTGAAGTTCCTAGTTGTCGGTATTGACTACTTCACCAAGTGGGTAGAAGCTGAAGCATTGGCCACCATCACAGAAAAAAATGTACGGAGCTTCGTCTGGCGATGCATCATATGCAGGTTTGGCATTCCAAGAATTTTAGTCTCGGACAACGGGAAGCAATTCGACAACGACTCATTCAGGGACTTCTGCTCGCAGTTAGGGATACGGAACCACTACTCCTCTCCCGCCCACCCCCAAGCCAACGGGCAGGTCGAAGTTACAAACCGGTCCTTGCTAAAAATTCTCAAGACCCGGCTTGAGGGGGCAAAGGGCATATGGGCGGAAGAGTTGCCGAGCATACTATGGGCCTACAGGACAACAGCAAGGACACCAACATGAGAGACACCATTCCGACTAACGTACGGAAACGAAGCAGTCATCCCAGCTGAAGTCGGCCTTACAAGCTACAGGGTGCACAACCACGACGAAAAAAGGAATGATGAGGCCATGCGTCTGCAACTTGATCTGGTAGACGAAGTTAGGATGGCAGCAGAGCAAAGGCTTGCACGGTACCAGGACCGCATGGCCAAACATTACAACTCCCGGGTCAAACACAGAGACTTCCAGGTAGGGGACCTCGTTCTAAGAAAGGTTATGGGCGCAGCAAGGGACCCCACTCAAGGGAAGCTCGGCACTAATTGGGAAGGACCTTACCGAGTTACGGCACGGCAAAGGAAGGGAACCTACCATCTAGAGACACTGGACGGACGGAAGCTACCAAATCCATGGAATGCTGAACACCTACGGAAATACTACCAGTAGGGGCGACGTTCACATAAAGCAAAAATTGCTTTTTGGAATGACGCCAAGACCTACGGACTACCTTCTCAAATATTTGCTACAATAAGCCCAAAGGGCAATTTTTCTTTTCCTACTTAAGTGTTTGCTACAATAAGCCCGAAATGGGCAGATTTTGTTTTCGAATTACTTTTTATATAGATGCATGGCAATAAGAGGAATTTACTTAGAACTACTGATGTTTCTACTTACAAATATGAGGATATTAAAGATTGACAAATTGACCATCCACAAAGTGGACGGGATCCAAAAGCTGACGGTCCATCCACAAAGTGGACGGGATCAAAAAAACTGACGGTCTAAAAATGACCAAGTCCCCAATCATCTCAGCTCTCAAGCTGACGATTTAAAAAAAAAAAAAAAAAAAAGAGACTAGCCAGTCCCCAACTATCTCAGCTCTCAAGCTGACGGTTTAAAAAGAGTGACCAAGTCAATCATCTCAGCTCTCAAGCTGACTGGCCAGTCCCCAACCATCTCAGCTCTCAAGCTGACGACCAAGTCAATCATCTCAGCTCTCAAGCTGAAGGTTTAAAAGATTGGCCAAACCCCCAACCATCTCAGCTCTCAAGCTGACGATTTAAAAGAGACTGACCAAGACAGTCATTTCAGCTCTCAAGCTGACAGTCTAAAAGACTAAATATTGTCAAGACCACAATCATTTCAAACTGACGGTCTAAAGATGGCCAAAGTCCAAAGATGGACATGAGGCTAAGTGACCGAATCCACAAATGGACGAGCAAAACAGCTGACGATCTAAAGATGGTCAAAGTCCAAAGATGGACAAAAGGCTGACGGTCTAAGTAACCAAATCCAAAAATGGCCGTCCAAAAAACGGGCGAGAGACGGTCTAAATGACCAAAAAATTAAAATGATTAAACCGACGGTACAAAGAAATCAAGTCCACAAGATGGGCTAAGCAACAAAATTGACGGTCTAAGTAAAGACTGACGGAGTTCATAAGCCAATAACGTCAGCCATTAGACTGACGGTCTTAAAAGGGCTAAATCTATCAGTCCACAAATAGACAAGTCTATAAGGCAAGGCAACAGGATCTTGCCAAAAATTTCTACAATCATTAAAGCAAAATGATCAAAAGCTGACAGGTTCATTAAAATTAACCGACGGATTAGTGAAACTAACGGTACGACTAAAATAAGAAGGCCCGCAATCTTGGTTTCAAAACATACAAGAAAACCAAGCAAAATAAGCTACACGCAGGTAATAGAAAACTGACGGCATTATAAACAAATCCAAGCCTAAAAAAGGGCATTTACAAAGCTGTCAAAACATTATACAACGGTGCCCAAAGGGGCACTTAATAAGATTGTCTTCTACATAGATAAAAAATAAATAAAATAAAATAAAATAAAATAAAAATAATGATAAAAATAAAAAACGTCACTTCAAGAAATTTTCTATTTGGCAGCAGGCTCCTCTTCATCAAGCAGCACCGTAGGGGGAGTGTCTGCAGTCGTCGGAAGGTTCGCAGCAGGTTGGGCCAACACAACCCCACTCTCTCCAGGAGGGGGGGAATCAACAGAGTCGTCAACACCAGGGGTGACGGCATCTGTCGCAGGCGTCATGGGCCGAGCGTCATCTATGTTAATACCAGATAGGTCCAAATCAGGAAAAGCTGACGCCACCTGTTTAAGACAGTCGTCGAATCCCGTGCCATAATAGCTGCCACAGGAATCGATAAAAGCATCTGACGCCTTGAATTTCTTAACAGCATCAGCCCCTACCGTCTCCAACTGATCATAAAGAGCCGTCAGCTTTTCTTCTATTTCGAGCCGCTGACACTTCGCCTCTTCCAACTCCATCCTCACATTTTTCAGCTCAACGTTAAGTGTGCGCACCGCCTCCTTATACTGAGCCTGTTGGTTTCGCATATTGGCGTTATGCTTATTAACGTGAGTGACGACCCCCTCCTTGGCCACGCACTGATCCTGCAGCGCCTTCACACGAACCAAAGCCTAGAAAATGATATAACCGTCAGCTAGTAAAAAGAAAAAGTTGGGCACGTCAGTCAAAGAGAAAGAAGTAAAACTGACGGCTTACCCGCGAGAGGTCGAACAAGGCCGACGACCCCAGTTCTTCCGTCCCTAGCTGATCGCAAGGATCCATGTCCGTCGGCTTTATGAGTGCTTGGATGGCCTCGACGGCAAAGTCCTTGTGCATCAGCAGGCTCTGAGGTCCCTGCAGGACGGGACCAGAAGAGGTCATGACACCTTTCCCAGCTTCATGGCCCGACGTGGGGGGCGACTTCACGGGAGTGACGGCTGGTCTCTTCGGCGGGCGAATGACCACTCCGTCAGTTTTCCTCTTCTGGGAGCCCTTGGCGATGGTCTTAGGGGCAGACGTAGACGTCGCCTCACCCTTCGCCTTCTTCTCCTCCCGCTGACGGGCAGCGGCGGCCTTGATCCGCTCCTTGGCAACATTCATTTCTGCAACAAAGACAAACAAAAAACAAACATAAAAAAAGCCGACGACTAGAAGTTTAAAAGCTGACGGATAGGTAAAGAGTCACGGTGACGGGCAAATTCTTCCAACCTACGAGCCTCGGGCGTTGGTTCGGGACCCCCACAGTATGTATAAAGAGTATCGAGGGTAATTAAGTCCCGGCACGATCGCTCTCCTATGGGTATCCCCAGAACCCGACGGATGAAGTCCTCTTGCTCGTCAGTTATTGATGGACGAGCGAAAGCTAAAAAAAAAAAAAAAAAAAAAACAACTTGGCTGCGTTAGTATCTTTTCAAAGGAAAAATGAAATATGGCAAACTGACGAGGATAAAAGGTGGCGACTAAAACCTGACTCCTTAACAAACCCCCAAGTGTTGTCAAAACAACCATAGGGAATTGTTTCCCATTCATCCTGACGGCACACCCAGTCCGTCCCCTCTACGAAAAAGAACCTACTCTTCCAGGCTCTATTGGAATCCGGCATTTCAGACACCAGCCTTAATTCCTTCTCCCTGACGGCGAAGTGATACATCCCTCTTGATGAAGAAAGGTGCCGAGGTCTATAGCAATAGAAAAATTCATCCAAGGTAAGCTGACGGTGACCTCCGCTTAAACGACCCCACAACACCTCGGCACTTATAAAAATTCTCCAGGAGTTTGGGGCAATCTGACTGATTGAGATGCCAAGATAATCAGCTAGCTGACGGTGCAAAGCCGTCAGGGGCAATCTCAACCCGGCAGCAAACATGGCGTCATACATGCCAACGTCTGCGGTTCTTCCCGTATAACACTTTTCACCCTCCATAGGTAGACGGATGGGAATATGGTCAGGGATTTGAAAACAGGTACGTAATTCATTAAAAATTTTAAGCGTCATCTTTGGAGAGAATTTATTCACAGCCCAGTCCTTGGGAAGGATGAAGGGACGACTACCTTCAGAACCTACAGAATCCCCTTCACTAGACTCCTCGACGCCTTCATCCCCGTCACTGTTCCCCCCTCCTAATTCAACTTCACTCCCCTCGCCTACTTCCTCCTCCTGGCCGCCGTTTCCCTGACCTTCTATTTCTTCGACGGCAACATGTGCTGACGTCTCCCTCTTTGACGACCAGGAGGAACTCTCAGACTCACTACTTGAGCCTGAGCCAAACACCTCGTCGTAGCCCGCTCCTTCGCGGACCGACGACTGATCACTCGACATCTACCTACAAGTAACAGGTGTAAACTAAGCACCTAGGATGACGACCTCACTTTAAAAAAGAAATTGAAAGCATACGAGAAAGGGAGGGAAACTTACAAGTTCTGGAGTGACGGTTGAAAAAGCGACGGCAGGAACGTTGGTAGAGCTGACGAAATGTGGGCGACGGATGTGCTCTCCAGGAATCAAGTGAATGAAATAGTGAAAATGAGAAGGGGGGGGCCACATATATATAAGTTAAACGCACGAAAGACGAAGCGACGCCCGCGTTCAGACATGGAGCCAATCCAAGCACGCCACCTGTCCTAGCATTTAATACTAAAAGTGTCAGCAGTGATAATTCTTCTCTCTTGATCAAAGTGGCAGGTAGTGACGAATGCAAAACTCCATAACCCGTCAGGTATAGCCGACGGAGATATGGAGTAGGGGGCAACTAATATGGAAGAATAAATGATAGGTGGTCATGGGCTCAACCCGTCAGCCGAAGTTTGGGCTGACGGGTCAATCACGGGTAACGGACAATCATGCTGACAGGACCCAGATAAACTGGGGCTGAAGGCCCCGGCTCTAAACCGACGGTTATTCAGAGTTCCGTGGTGACGCCAAGGGAAGAGAGAAGGCTGACGGTTTGAAGGCCGACGACTCTGTTGAAGTTAAGACTTGGCCACCACGCATGGGAAGTTGCTTGTGATCCACGCCCAGTATCAGAGTCCTATAAGGAAAGGATTCCGCAATCTACGCGCATAAGGATTCCTATAAGGAAAAGACTTCTGCTCCAAGGAAGAGAGGTCCACCCTCTACTACTATAAAAACCCCACTACCCTCATTGGCCGAGGTACGCATAATTAACCCCTCTCTAGCACTCTAGAGTTGAAAGAAGTTCTAACTTGACCTTCGGAGGGTATTTGGCCGACTCCACACCGGTGCTCTCTGTTAGGTCCTCCCTTTTTTGTTGTGCAGGTGTCGCTTTGAGCGTACAAGCATCGTGCAACTCACTGGTGAGATTTTCGGCATCATCAATTATACTCCAACATTCTTTAACATAAACTGAAGACTTTCTCAAAAAAAAAAAAAAAAAAAAAATCAACAACTTGATAAATTTTTTAATTTATTTTTTTAAAGAAACTTTTCATCATGCTTTTTATTCAAGTGGCTAGTAAATCAGCCACGTCAGGAGGAACATATTCCATCCAACTAATAAAGAAAAGAAAGTCTTACTCTTTTAGCTCCGTGCTACAACATTGCCTTATCTTCAATATGAGCAAAGAAAAAACTCTAAAAAAAGTTAAAGGACAAATAAGCTTATTCCATCTTTTAAATTTTCAAATAAAGACAACCTTATTCCATCTTTTAGAAGAAAGCTAGTCACTATATAAGTGACCACACACTGCTTTGAAATTTGAAATAAACTAGCAAGAGACAAGTTTCTTTGGACTGAAAGAGTACATTCAACTTCAAACGCCACAATAGGCAGCGATAGGAACTTCTTCTCTTTTTTTTTTCTTTTTTTTTAAATAATTTGATAGGAACTTCTTTTCGTTGAGCAATTGATGCCATGTGTGCATGAGCATAATCATTAAAATTTAATGGCTTGTATTGTAAAGGGTGTTGTTCATCAACAAATTCTTCTGGCACGTATATCGTCTTATTGTTGTACGAAACCAAACCAAATGAGTATCTTGTCTCAGAATTTTCATTCAACATAACTCGATAGATACGAGCTTTTATCTTGTCATTGCTCCATACCTTGGTCAATCAAAACATGCATCAGTCAATTTCATTGGATAATGGATACGATCGTGTAAAGCATAATATTACATATTTCGGATTAACAAAAAAAATATAACATATTTCGAGAGGTACAATATTGGAAAGCTAAATTAACCAAAAAAATTTAAGAAGAAAAAATTAACCGAAGTTGTTTCATAATCTTACAGATTCTGAATATACTTCAAATTGATCACACCGCTAAAACCAAAAATAATTAATCAATAAACTACTTCCAAATTTTACATAGTTTTATAGCAAAATAGAATCATACTTACTTTCTTTGATTTCCTAACATGTATTGTGTTAGGAGCTTCAGCTTATGTAATGAAGTGAGTAACTGAACTATTCTCTTCTAATTACTTTTCTATTTTTATTTGGATGAATAAAAAATAAGGTTTTCTATAGGGAAGCCGAATTTTAGATTAGACTAATAAACAATTTTAATCTTAACCAAAAGCCTTGAAACTCAATTGAGATTTTTGGGTTTTTTTAACAGAGATATTTAGGATTCAAATCCTCTCACCCCTAACAATCGATGTATATATTAAAAAAAAAAGAAAGTATAATTTGTATCAGAAAGAGTGTCAAGAATTTTTAGCTAAATAGTATAATTTGAATCTCTCTTCTCAATTATTGCAATTATCACATTTTTAAATAAAACAGATATTAGGGATAGAATATCTAGAGGAATTTTATAAGAACAATAACCATTAATTTGCTTTTGACATAGAGTATTAGTTATTACCCACCTGGAGTGCATCACATGCCAAGAATAAAAAGGATTAAGGGGAGTAATCAAAACCAATCCATTCACCATCCTTTGTTTTTATCTCCAAACCCTTCACACGATTTTGGTGAACTATGGTGGTAAAGTGCTTGTCTGTGTGGCTTGGAATGCCTTGATTGGTCCCGGTCTTCTTAGGTTCAGTGTACTTTAAACGGACCAAACTATGAGCAGTTGATTCCATGTGAGAGTCATAGTACTTTTCACACCATAGTTTTCAAATATCATTCTTGTCACCATTTTATTTAATTCCGCCGTTAGCTTCACATAGGAATTAGCACTCTCACTAATCAAGAGAAAAACACAACAAAAAATGTTATATATATATATATATATATATAATACATAGGAGATGAGTTCAAGTTACACCTAGTGTAACTTTACAAAAGTTACACATTTTCTAGACTGTTAAAAAGATCTAACGGTTAAAAAGTTACACCTTGTAGATTTCTAAAAGATCTAACGGTTACAAAAAACATCATTAAATATGATTGCTTCCATTTTATTACCTAATTAATACTAGCATTCTCTCTCTCTCTCTCTCTCCTTATTTATTGATTTCCAAGAGATAATATTTTGTTCAACACAACTTAAACAAAAAATCTAATTTTTTGGTTAGACAATTTAGACTGCGTTGAAGCAGCAGATAACTTTTTTTTTCTTTTTTTTTTAATTTACGGTGAAGATAGAAGTATATATTTGTGTAAACATAAAACAAAGAAAAAACTGAGTTTGAACACAGGGGCTACCCCGGTGGGCCATGGCTGCCAAACACCAGTAAACAAAAAGTTCCATTAATTTTTTTTTTTTTTTTTTAACTTCCAATTGGCCCTTAAAAAAAACAAAACAAGTCTGATCCTATCATACACTAAACAGAACATAGCTACTGATATATCCATAACTTTTTTCTGGTTAGACTATGTTAAAATTCCATATATCATATATCTTTTATTAGACTACGTTTAAAGTACACAACACAGCTATCAAAGTTATTAGTAGCTATGGCTGCGTTTAGGTCCCAATGGCAAAATTGGTGTTTCCAAATCATAAGATAGGAATCATGAATTGCCAAACAACTACTTAGGTCCTTTAGTTTTGGATTCATCCTCGACTCTAATAGTATGTTTGAGTTTGACAACATGGAAGTGAAAGGAAAGAAATAAGAAGATTAATGAAAACTTGATAGCTATGTTGTGTACTTTGAAAATATAATGGATATATAATAAAAGAATGGAATATATAGATTTTTTGTTTAAATTCCAGCTATATTGTGTACTTTAAACGCTTTTTCTGGTTAGACTGCGTTTGATATATGTTGTATCGGGGGGCGTTTGATATATGGAATTTAACTTTAGACTGCGTTTAAAGTACTTTAAACGCTTTTTTTGGATATAGCTATATTTTTTTATGATATATGGAATTTAAAAAAAAAAAATTATCTGATGAGAAAAAGTTATCTGATAAAAAAAAAAAGTTATTTGCTACTTCAACGCAGTCCAACCAGAAAATTAAATTTTTTGTTTAAGTTGTGTTGAACAAAATATTGCTACTATCATTTCTCAAAAAAAAAAAAAAAAAAAAAATTACTACTATCTCTTGGAAAGCAATAAATAAGAAGAGAGAGAATGCTAGTATTAATTAGGTAATAAAATAGAAGCAATCATATTTAATGATGTTTTTTTTAACCGTTAGATCTTTTAGAAATCTACGGTCTAAAAAATGTGTAACTTTTGAATAGTTATACCAGGTGTAACTTGAATCCATCTTAGTACATAGTAAAGAAAAAGTATAAGCAATTAGAGAAGATAAAAGGGGTAAAACTTAAAAGAACCACTTCTTAAATGGTGCATCTTAAATGAATTTTGAAAGTTCAATTATGATTGAAGTCAATCGAAGAATTAGAGTTGCAGCATTTAAGAAATATTGAACCCAAGTTTTTTCCATTATTCTGTCAATCTAAGAATATTTTGAAAATAAAAAATCTTGAAGATAAGATTAGATTATCACCGGTGAAGATCATTCCCATTGGGCCAGAAGATATTGGTCAACTTTTGAGTTACATCTGTGGAGGTTGCATTATCAATCATCGTGCTTTTGAAAGGAGGAAAAGAGGAATAGCCACGGAAAGGCTTGTCATAAGTGACTTTCATTTTGGTTTCTGTGGGGAACTCAAACAATTCTCGTACTGAGCTAAACATTGTGTTGTGAAGCTCTGAAAGAGTGTTACTGCCAAGTTCCACTACAAAACCATACTTTTCAAGTGCACTGCAAACATCTTTGCAAGCTGAGAACCATGAACTTGTACCAGGCTTCAAGTCCAAGTTGGAGAAATCAAAAACTGGGATCTTAGCCTGTGTTTGGATAGCCATATGGTTCTTAATTTTCTGTTTATGCATTTAAACAGTCAATATAAATACAATAAAATTTCTATTAGACTTCACCTTACTGTTTGAGATTAAGTGAAGATAAAAGGGATGATGTCGGCATATAGTGTAATTTTGCCTAACTTGTGTCATTCATGAATCACGCATGCCAGCGGTAAATTTATGAGGAAATTTTAGACTAATATTTTGGAACTATTGTGAGGCAATAGTTTTATGGAGCTCGTGTAGGGTAACGTTTACAATGATGTTGCCAATTTTCTTTTATCTACAGTAAATATGGGACTTGTGCATGGAAACTCTGGGAGAGAATTGAAGGGTTCAATTCGATTGGATCTTATCCCATTTTTATTATGCATCATTCTAAACCTCAACTCAAATAAATGATTTGGTTATTAAAATCATATTAGTGGCATTATGAAAAATACATTAAATCATTTCCATGGTGCAAGAAAGATAGTCGTCAACTTTTTGAGTTACCTCCGTATGTAGTATTCATTTTTTCAATGGTGGAAAACCGCAAGAAGTGGCATTGTCAACCAGGGAAATACGTCTCGTAAGTAATAAGTGACTCTGAATTTTGATTTCTTTTGGGAAATCGACAACTCTATCATATTCCTGTTTAATAAAAAAATAAAAGAGAGACGTCTATCCTATTACACCGAAGCGAACAAACATTAATTGTATGTTTTCTGGTACCAGTCTACAAACATAACTTTGTGTGGGGCCTGATAATCTAGCAACCTCAGCCCATCTTATATCTGGCCCAAGGCCCATGCTGAGAATCAAGGAACGTCCGAGAAGGAACACAGATAGCCCAAGTTGCCAAGAAACATCGCCGAGGACAATGTTGTCCTCGGCTAGTCGAGACCGTTGATAGGGAAAGTAATGAGCCACCAGGAGCAGCCTTCCTGAGCATCCAAAGAGAAAGGGCAAGTACAACGTGTCAGCCATGGAAGCATGGTGGAGGAGCAAGTCCAGGATGAACTGTCACCTCCACATTAAATGTCCACAACTAACGTCCTGACCACATTAATGAGGAGATGACCCCTGAATAGTGCTGCCTTGGTTGCTGCAACCCACAGGAAGAATGGAAAGGCGGCTAATGGGACAAGTACTCAAGTAGCGGCCTGGTTGATTAACAAATGTAGGGCTAAGATCAATTGAGAGGGAGATATATAATGTAAAGAATCCCTCTAGAAAGAAGGAGGGAAAAATCTGAAAGAAAGAATACTATAGCAACCTGTATTCTCCCAGAAACTCTTGTATCCAATCATGAAGGAAGTAATAAAAGTCGTAAGCTCTTGAGAGAAGGGCCGAGGAGCACCATTACGCATTCTAACCCACGTTCATGCTATTCAATCCACATGCAACCATGCCTGGCTGTTGCATCCCCCCACTAGGGCCTAGTTCTTGAATCCGCTCTCTACAAATTCATTGTACTAGGCTAACTAGGCTTGAGTCCACTCTCTCAACAGTAGAAGTGCTCAAACCCGGTCCCTACACTTTGTATTTGTTAAACTAACGATTAGCCCTTAGAAAATAGCAGTGTTATTGTGTGTAATGATTAAATGATAAGCAAGAGCATGAAAAAGAGAGAACACACAAAGATTTACATAGTTTGGCTTAATGGTCTACATCTATAATAAGAAAGCTTTTGACGACTACATATTATATTAAGTACTTGTTTTACCATAAACTCAATGTAGGAGCATCTGATATAATACTATTAAAGATTGAAAAATATTGTTATTTTTGGGGTAAGAATGAGTGTTAACGTTGCAGGTATGATTAAGAGGCTTGAACACAGCCAGGTCAAAAACTCTTGGAGAGACAATTGCCAATTGCACAGCGTGGATGCTCAAATACAATGAGATCGAGGGTGTGAGAGATAAGATTGACAAAAAAAAAAAAATGGATTTGATATTTTGAACTTATCTTATATATATAATTTAAGTAATTCTGAATTTTATGCGAGAGAGCATGAGACACAATTGCTAAAAGTGGATGCAGCCATGTCAAGGAGTACTGTAATGAGACAACACAAGGGAGATTAAAATTGACCAAAAAATATTTGATATTTTTAACTTATCCATAATCTAACTATTACCAGATATTTCAATACAAGCCATAATATGAAGTTAAACATCTTTATTCAAAATAGCAGGCAACAAGAACGTTATCATGATCAAGCAATCGGAATTACTGAAGTTGTCAACAATTTTCCTTTCAATATAAAAAAATTTAAAAAAAAAAAAAATTATAAAAAAAAAAAAAAAAAAACTATCAAGTATAATCAATTATATAACTACTTATATTATATTATTATATCATTCGTGATGCTAGTGGAAATGTGGTCGCTACCCTTAGTAAAGCTCCGCCAATGCACTACCCGGCTGATTGAACTGAACTCTTTGCTATGGAACAGGGGTCCTTTTGGCTCAGGAAATGGCAGTTCAGTTGGCCATCTTCGAATCCGATGCTTCCTCCATCATTCAAGCTATTTCCCAAGATCTCTGAGGCAGTGAATCTGGTCATCTGATTCATGGGATTCAGCTTGCGAAATCGAGCTTCTTAAGTTGCTCCTTTTGACACGTGAAAAGGGGCTACAACAGGGCTGCTCATGAGCTTGCCCAGTATGCAAAATGTAATAATGTCAGTTGTGTATGGAAAGGTGCTTCTCCGCCTTTTTTAGATTACCTGATTCAATCAGGTCTGAGTTGATTGTTGTAGGCCGAGGCCCTGTTGTAATCCTTTTCATGTGTTATTAGTATTATACATTTTCTCCTCAAAAAAAAAAAAAAAAAATATATATATATATATATATATATAAGTTTTAATAATAATAATTCATTACATTTAAATGTTATATGATAGATTAATTAATTTAATGACAAATAACAAAGGGAAGAAAATTTATACTTGGGATCCCATGTGTAGGACTTCTGGCAAACTGTAATCTCAAATTTAAGTATGGACAGGGGGAGTATAACTCTGCTTTAGAAGAAAACTCGAAGTAACTCACTACATGTAAGACTTGGAGTAATCACTTCAAAAATATCAAGCTATAAAACAGTAGTAGGTGACCATAGCGGCAGATATAGAATTTAACGGGATAAAATGCTGTCATAACTCATAACCCATGTTGTTTGTAGTGAATTGTAATCTCAAATCTGTAAAAAGTAATATTAATATGCAATATTTCCTCAAATGTAGAAGAATTAATTAATTTTTGATTTTCTTGAAATTTTATAATAGCATGGAGTTTATAACAAGAACATACAATTCAATGATTAGATTTTCTAAATTCACATCCAATCAAAAGATATATGAAGAGTTTGATGAGAAATTTTTTCCTTAAAGATATGTCTTTTATTAGATAAAAATCTGGATAAGAAAAAAAAACACTTCTCTGTGCTATAGAACTTATAATCTCTTGACTATTCAATAGTTCTCTGGTAAGAGTTTTTTTTTTAGGAGAAATCTATGTGAGAGTTTAAGCACAATTCATATTTTTCCTCATAAACGGAAAAATCTTTCTATCCTTCTCTCTCAATAAACCAAAACTGTAAACTATAATCAAAAGACCCAAAAGAAGGCCTCGTTTGCCCATTACGCTGTTTGAGGTTTAAGGCTTAATTATTAAACTGGACTTTTTATTTTTAATATATATATATATATATATCACTTGAATAATATTTATTTAATGTTCAATATTATAATTTGTTTACTTACTTTTTTATATGAATTCATTTAATGGTGATTGGGTTTAATTTCTATACATCCATAATTTTTTTTTAGAGTAATACTAAAAATATTATAAAAATTATTATAAAAATGCTTACAACTTGATGTGGCAATGGATTTGATTAGTGTGATTGATAATACTTTTACAAGATAATAAATGAGTATTTAAATTATCTTTTGTAATTGGTGACATATCAATTTATAAGAAATATGCCATAAAATTTGTAGTATTTATAGCATCACATAATTTTTTAGGTTTTATTAAGAGTGAAGAAAAAAAATATACAACTCATATATTCTTTTAATTAAAAAGAAAATACTTATTGGCTATTGCCCTAAATTTAGAGGGCCTTCCTCTCTAGTAGGAGCCTCTAGCCAAAGGGCAACCCTTTACATATATAATATGGATTTCATTAGATGTCGCTAACTGATTAACATAATCTGGGTAAAGTTCTTCTATATCATTAAAAAAAAATTAAACATATTTATCCATATTTAGTTTAAGAATTTTTTTGGCCACCAAAACCTTTTTTCAATTTTTAAATGGATATGATATTACTCTTACTAGAAAATAAAGTCTTTTAAATAACTTTACGGATGAGGTTTATTTTAATATAATTTTTATTGAGTTATTTTGATTCAAGTCTAGTCATATTGCCAATATTCAGTGTCATTATATTTTTTAGTTGACAACAATATTATATACACAAGGACTAGTCCAAATTACAAAAAACTTACAATTCCGATCATTTTGTATTTTCTATTTACATGACAATCAAACAAAAGAATATGTTATTGATGAGATTTTAAATCATAATAATGTGTACTCCATCATTTTGAAGTTTTTGCATAATCAACAATATCTGTATCCAAACACAAGCTATGAGTCGTTGTTTTTTTTTTGAGGCTTAGCTATGAGTCGTTGTTGATGTTCAGACTTGGAGAGTGTATTTCCACTAATTTATATTGTCAGGTACATCTTGAAATGCAAAATTTTGCAACAAATTGAGTCCATGTAAAAGTGAATAACCATGCATATGGATGGACCAAATTCAAGAATCATCAAGTAATTGATGTCAGGAGACATTTATTTATGAGTAATATCGAGCACATACAATTTTATTCATTCACATATTCTTATTGGAAGCCCTACAAGCTTCTGAAAGACACTTTTGAAATTAGAAGAAAGCAAGTCACTATATAACTGACCACACACTGCATTGAAATTTGAAATAAATCAAGCAAGAGACGAGTTTCTTTGGACTGAAAGAGTACGTTCAACTTCTAACACCACAATAGCCAATAGGCATGGATAGGAACTACTTCTTTTCGTTGAACAATTGATGGCATGTGTGTATGGGCATAATCATTAAGATTTAAGGGCTTGTATAGTAAAGGGCGTTGTTCATCAACAAATTCTTCTGGCACACATATTGTCTTACTGTTGTATGAAACCAACCCAAGTGAGTATCTCGTCTCAGAATTTTCACTCAATATAACACGATGGATGCAAGCTTTTATCCTGTCATTGCTCCACACCTTGGTCAATCAAAACATGCATAAGTCAATTTCATTGGATACGATCTTGTAAAGAATAATATAACATATTTGGAAAAGTACAATATTGGAGAGCTAAATTAGCTGAAGCTTCTTTCTTTTTTTGAGAAAAATAAATTGACTGAATTTGTTTCAGAATCATACAGATTTTGAAAATACTTCTAATTAATTGATTGCTCCACAAAGACCTAAGTTTTGTAAATGACAAAATTTAAGTACAGTATTTTAGGTGTTGTTTTTTAGGTTCTTCTCTTAAGATTCAGTCATATGACTACTTAATTAAAAAATACACTTCCATCTCATATAAAAAATCCACATAGCAAAATTTTAAGAAATGAACTTAAAAAACAGCACCTAAGTACTGTACTTAAGTCTGGCCCGAAGATAAATATGGGTTTATTTTTTTGTTTTTTTGGTTGACACTACTGATTAATTTGAAATTGAAATTGTTTATATTTGGGAGGAATGACGCTGACCCTATTTTTTAGGGTTATTATTAATTTTAGTTTTTTTGAATCCAATTCTCAATTTATGGGACGGCGGCAGAATTAATTTTAAGAGAATCACGATGGTTGTTGTTCATTCATTTTTCTTTTCTTTTTTTTGCTTCCAAATCGGGTAAGCAAATATTAGTAGAATTTATAATTTTGTAGATGATTTTAAAGGAAGCTTTAAGGGGTCATGCCCCTGCCCCTTCCTTTGTATACTAAAACTCTATTAATTTAGGATTTAACTTACTATATATACCTATATTATAGTTCATTGTAACACTTGATTTGTATTACATTCTCATATATATTAACGTTGTAGCCCTTAAGAATTTATTCAATAGATATAGGCCATTAGAATGAACCATGTAAACTTCATGTTCAATTGTGTTTTAAATTTTATACTTCCCTCATCTGTATATATTCTAGTATATTAACATGGTTATGTCAATGCTAATATTTAACATGTGATAATTAAATTCACGTAATCATCAAGTTCTTGATGTCAAAAGAATTTATTTATGGGCAATATCCCATGCATAAAATTTTATTCATACATATATTCTTATTGAAAGCCCTTCAAAAGTTCAAATGAAAAATATCAACAGACACTTCTGATAGAAAAGAATGAACAGACACTTCTGTGAGTAAGATTAGAATTAAAAGGAAAGACATGAAAAAAAAATGGTAAGGAAACCGATAATGTGATGATTAAAATCATCAAGTTCTTGATATCAGAAATATTTATTTATGAGTAATGAGTACATAAATTTTTATGTAATCATATATTCTTATTGAAATCCCTTTAAAGGAAAATAACCATATGCCAAATTATAAATAAAGCCATAAATAGACACTTCTTCTACACACTTTTGAAATTAGAAGAAACCAAAGTCACCATATAAGTGACCACACTACATTAAAATAACAACCGAGAGATATGCGTCTTTTTGGACTGAGAGTTTAAACACCACAAAAGACTTTGAGAGAAAGTTCTTTTTGATAAGCGATTAGTCTTTTTTGTTCTTGAGCATAGTCACGAAGATTTAATGGCTTGTAGTGTAAGGGATGCTCTTCATCGACTAATTCTTCTGGCACACATATCGTCTTATTGTTGTGTGAAAACAACCCAAGTGAATATCTTGTCTCAAGATTTTCAGCCAACAAAACTCGATGGATGCAAGCTTTTATCCTATCATTGCTCCATTCCTTGGTCAAGCAAAACATGCATCCATCTATTCCATTGAATATGATCATGTAAAGCATATCATAACATATTGGGACAATATTGGAAAGCTAAATAAACCGGAGTTGTTATAGATTGCGAAAATACTTAAATTGATCACACCATTAAGACAGAACAATAAATTAACAATCTACTTCCAAATTTACGTAGTTTTGTAACAAAGTAGAATGATAATTATTTTCTCTAATTTCCAAAAAAGTTCTATGTTCGGAGCTAACGAATCGAGTAACTGAACATTCACCTCGATCTTACTTCTCTATTTTGGTTAAGAGGAGTGAGAAAAAGTAAAGTTTTCCGTGAAGAAAATCTAGACCTTGAAATTTGGGTAGCTTATAATAAGTAATTTGGAAAACTATGATTAATCTTTATTTATTGTCCGCTTATTAATTCACAAGGCTAATTTCCAACAAGATAAGATAAATACCAACTTCTGATAATTTATCTAATAAAACTAATCATAATCCTTCATAGTTTAAATTATAGACTTATTTTAATATATCACAACAAATTCGTAATTAAAAGATCTAACATATTTGAATTTATTTTATTTGTTTATAAATTTTGAACCTATAGCAACCTTGCGCTTTATTATCGGTTTAAAATGTCAATTTATTTTTGTTATGGTGAATATTTGTTCTCAAGCCCTTATGGGATAATAATGGATTTTAACAATTAAATTAACTGAAACTAATAATATATTGAATTAAACGTGACAAACTACAAATATTACTTATCCAATTCAATACTAAATATTCAACACTACATTCTATACATTATGCTTCCTTATATTTTTATTGATTTTCCATCAATAGAATTAATATTTTTTTTTTGTGTGACTCTCTTATTCTTAAATATTCCTACATAGGATAGTAAAAAGAAATAAATAAATAAAGAGAGGAATATCTATAGCAATTTTGCAAGAGCAAGCAATATTATTTAAACCATAATTTGCTTATAGTAGTTGCCCATCTGGAGTCCATCACCTAACAAGAATATAAAGGATCAATCCATTCATCATCCTTTGTTTTTATCTCCAAACCCTTTACACGATTTTGGTGAAGTATGGTGGTAAAGTGCTTGTCCGTGTGGTTGTCAAGGCCATTGTTGCTAGCTCCCAGTTTTCTGAGGTTCATTATATTTTCGAATGCCGAAACTGTGAGTAGTTGATTCCATGTGAGATAGTCATAGTAATCCCCCACGCCATAATTTTCAAATACCATTTAGCTTCACATATGAATCAGTACTTTCGCTAACCAAGACAAAACACATCAAAAAGTGTTACTATTACGTTGTACATGGTTTTAAAAATTTTAAGTAAGTAAATAATTTTTTTTTTAAAAAAGAAAAGGAGAAAAAAAGGACATAAGCTATTAGAGAATACAGTGATTTTATTATTTTATTATAGTTAAAAATAGAAGAAGATAAGATTTTGATTAGGTTATCACTGGACGTGATGATTCCCATTGGGCCAGCAGATATCGGTAAACTCTTGAGTTACATCTGTGGAGGTTGCATTATCAATCACCAGGCGTTCGTACTTAGGAGAAGAGAAATAGCCATGGAAAGGCCTTTCAAAAGAGAATTTCATTTTGGTTTCTGTGGGGAACTCAAACAACTTTCCAATGTGCTAAAGATTGTGTTGTGAAGCTCTGAAGGAATTTTATTGCTAAGCTCCACTACAAAACAACCGTATTCTTCAAGTGCATGGCAAACATCTTTGCGAGCTGAGAACCATGTATTTGTACCAGGTTTCAGGTCCAAGTTGGAGAGATCGACAACTGGAATCTTGGCTTGTGTTTTGGTAGCCATGATTTTGACTCGTGTTTTGAGGGTCGCAAAGGCAAATCTGTGCAATGCATTGGTATACTATACAATGCTGTGTTATTTACAGATGTCAGTCTTCAAAGATTGAGAATTGGTAAAAATGATCACAGCTGTGACTAACTAATTAACAGAACCGGCGTTGATTGGCATAGTATACTTCTTACAATTCTTAAATCTAGTCAACAAATATCTAGTATTTTCACATGGATAGGAAAAACTAGTAACCAAACAACATTTTCCATGTCTAATCTTATCACTTATCAAGCACTTCGCTTAACCGCTTGACTCCTCCTGGAACGACGGCGACCTTTCAGCAAAGATAATTAAAAAATTGCTTGCGATAACTCCGTAGTCCCCCGTCACTTCTCGAAACCATATATCTAATTAAAAAATTGCTTGCGAAAACTCCGTAGTCCTCTGTCACTTCTCGAAACCATATCTAATTAAAGAATTTAACTGGTTTTAAAAATCTTCGTTTCTTATATAATATTGTATAAGCAATGTAATCCTCAAAAAAAAAAAAAAAAAAAAAAAAAAAAAAAAAAAAAAAAAACAGGTTGAACCCAGTGGTAACTAATACCGGTATAACACGTCCCATGAACCCTGTGGAGCACTAATTCACTAAGTTTTGTGTATTATTGCAGTTGTTATTTTTATTTTTTTATTTTTTAATTATAAAACGTGAGATTGCAATATTAAATATTATTATTTTGAACAGGTTTAATTATTAAGAAAAAGTGGAAACTTAAACAGCATTTTGTCCACTTTTTAAATTGGATTGATCTCACTAAAAGTGGCCAAATGTTGTCCACTTTTAGTGAGTCTATTAGAAAGTGGACAACATTATCAAATTTTAAGAGAAAAGTGGACAACATTTGGCCACTTTTGGAGAGAAGCCTTGAGAAAGTGGACAACGATGTTTACCTTTAAATGAAAAGTGGACAATGCTATCCACCTTTAAGAGAAAATGTAGACAATGTTGTTCACTTTTAAGAGAATGTGGACAATGCTATTCACCCTTAAGAGAAAAAATGTACAAAGATGTTCACCCTTAAGAGAAAATGTGGACAACAATGTCCGCCTTTAAGAGAAAATGTGGACAACGATGTTCACCTTGAAGCAATTTGGACGGGTATGCCTAGAAGCACCACAGTGATGACAAAAGTGAGGGTTCTTAGGAGTTTCTCTCTTCTTAGGTGTAGAAGTCACAACAAGTTTTGACTTGGGCACCACCTTGACCTGTTTCTCAACTTTTGATTCTTTTATCGCGGGATCAGTAATTTTCACAGTTTGAGGAACAAAACGAGAACCAGTGGTCAAAGCATAAGAAGTATTATTACTCTTATCAAATCCTAAACCAGTTTTGTCAGAGCTAAATTTTTGAGAATTTAAAATATCATCAAGTTTTGATTCAAAAATTCTATCTAGCTTTGCTCTAGTCAACAACAAATGAGTTTCAATATCCTTTATTTTTTTCAAACAAAGACACATTTTCCTTTTTCAACACAGAAATCAAAGTAGTCTTTTCACTCAATTTTCGGCAAGATTAACATTCTCCATTTTCAATTCATTTAATTTAGACTAAGCAACTTTTTAATTCTTTTCAGAACGAGCTGCAGTTATACAAAGCTTATTATAAATATCTTGTAGATCAACATCGTCATCAAGAATGACATCAATTTCAACTTTAAGTTCAAATTAAGTTGTCTTTCTCATTTTCCTCAGAGATAGCCACAAAGGCTGTAAAGTTTCCCTCTTGATCTTTGTCAGAGTCAGCAAACTCTTTATCACTAAGTGTATCTGCAAGAGCTTTTCCTTTGCTTCTCAAGTATGTGGGACATTCAGTCTTGTAATGTCCAAAACCTTGACAGCCAAAACATGGTTGACTCAAGGAGTTGTTAACCAGATTTATTTGATTTATCTTTAGAGGATTTCAAATTTTCTGTTTGTTCCTTTTTGGGTGGCCCAGTTTTTTTGAGTTATTTTGAAATCCTTTATTTCTAGAATTTCTCATAAATCTCTTAAACTGCTTAGCAAGATAAGCAGCATCACTGGAGCCTAATTCATCATCAGAAGAGTCAACTTCATCAACAGATTTCAAGGCAATGGACTTTTGTTTATTATATCCAGTAAAATCTAATTCATAGGTCTAAAGGGATCCAACCAACTCTTCCATAGGAATAGTATCAATATCTTTACTTTCAGTAATGGCTGTGAACTTAGGTCTGAAATCATCAGTCAAGGATCTCAAAATCTTTCTACCAATCTTAGGACTATCATAAACTTCTCCTAAATTAAAGGCAGAGTTTACAATGTCATTAAGTTTGGCATAAAAATCATCAAAAGATTCATCTTCTGACATTTTTATGTTTTCAAATTTTGTTTTCAGTTGTTGAAGCTTGTTAATTTTAACTGCTTTAGTTCCCTCAAGAGTAGCTTCTAGAATAGTCCATGTAGTTTTAGCCACCTCAACATTTGAGATTTTCTTAAATTGCTTGGAAGAAACACCATTGAATATTGCATTCAAGGCTTTGCTATTATAATTAGCTACATCAATTTGTTCATCATACCATTGATCTACAAGAGTAGCTGGTTTAGTCAACCCATTTTCAACAAACAACCGAACTTTTTCATCTAAAGACTTGAGAAAAGCTCTCATTCTAATTTTCTAGTATGCATAGTTGTTGCCATCAAACATAGGAGGCACAATCAAGGAATGGCCATGATCAATGACAATCTAGGGTCAAGGATCAACTCACAACAGGTAGTTGAACAAGGAGTTAACCTACTCTGATACCAATTGTTAGGGTTTTAGGCCCTAGTTGAGTCAGATACAATCAGTTTTCTAACCATTTAATTAAATTATTTAATTAAGTAATTAAATCTGAATTAAACAAACATTACACAATCACAAACCACATGACACCAAGAATGATGACCTAGGAAAACTTATGAAATTGTGATTTCAAAGTAAAAAAATACGGGGAGGATTTAACCTAAACAATCCTCAAGGCAACGTTTCACTAATAGAATTGAAGTTTATACAATAGACTTAACCCTAAATCTATTGCTACCTCATGTAGTACTTACTAAGGTGATCACGCGTAGCTCTGAATCCACAGACTCTTCTAATAAGAAACTATTGCGCACAAACCACAAGTTTGTGCCTTTGAGACTCCACTCAAAGATTTAGATCAACTATAGTTGATTTGATTTCAGCAACTTCCCTCTAAAGGCAAATTTTTTGTTTGCACAAGGTCTCCAGCTATAGTTTCAAAAGGGTTTGGAAAACTCCAGATCTATGTACAAAATACTCCCTCTTGAACTATTGAAAATGTGCTCTAGGGTTTTCATTTAAATATCCTTAAGATCCATCAAAACCCTAGATCCAATGGCTAAGAAAGAAAGTGAGATTTCAGATCTGCACGAATCTCAATTGGTCGAGAATAAGTGAGACTGTTTTCTGTACTTATTTTTTTCTTACTTGCTTAAGTCTTCAATTGTGCAGAACTTTATCTGTTTTGTTTCTGAATATTTCTAGACTAAACACTAGGGAAAAAAAAAAAAACACACTAAGTTCTAAAGGTTACAATTTGGTCATAGTTGCCAACCTAAAAATATAGACTTTGCACCCCTTTGACAATCCATGACAAAACCAACATACAATTAAGACTCAAAACAATTAGCCATAAACTCACAACTCTACAAATTTAACATACTTCTAGAAAGCTGCAAAAAGAAGAATGTATGTCTTGAATATAGAGTGTACCTGTTTTCCTGAAACACTAAACAAACAGATAAATGCGTGTGTATAGAGATATAGACAGATAATGTCACACCCCAAACCCAAAAGGGTCCAAAGCATGAGAAAAAACCATCAAGAGACAAAATGTAGGAGATTTTTTTCTTTTCTTTTCTTTCCCACATGATAAGAATATATTACCATACTGAAATTTCCACATTACAAGTCAGAGTTCTATAGTACATTTACAAACAATAACTAAAAATCAAGTGCCTCCAATAATACCTGAATATATTATAAAACTCCAAATGGATTACATAAGGTCACAATCTTATCAAGAATAGACAACCTCAAAATCGAATCTAGGCTTACCATGCCTAAGGCTAACAAATCTTAAGTGCCCAACCTCCAATAGAATTAATTACGGCCTTGTTGAACATAGCAATATTGAGTCACTAGCCATTTACAACAAAAATCCCCTAATTTAACATAGCATTTGAATTACCACCAAATAAAGTAAGATTCATACCCAAGGTATAGATAATTGATCTTGAAAACTGTTAGAGTATGTGATGAGCTAAAGCCTAGTAAGTAGCATAATTAATGGGGGTGAGGGAAATGCAAGTTTCATGATAATGAGCATTTTACAAAATATGCTATAATTTTGGAATTTCCATTTAATTTATGCAAAAAAAAAAATCATTAAAAACAGGATAAGAATGATAGAAATAATATAGCACCAAGCTCTCCAAAATAAATATGAAACTATATTTTATTCACTATGAGCCATAAAAGTATCCAATACCATTTCAAAACCAGAAACCTCACCCAAGGTGCCATAAAGACAGAAATGTCACCAAGACACCATACCGCCACAGACAGGTCAGAGCCCAAACACACTAGCATGATATATACCTCTTTTGGCATGTGGTCTATCGGCCCTGTCTAGCCTCACTCACACCTTCAAGGATTTACTTATCCCCCCTATGGACACCTGGGGATAACTCACCATGTAGCACCTCTTTTGCATGTGGTCTCTTGGCCCTGCCTAGCCTCACCCACACACTCAAGGATTTACTTGTGTCATGCAAAGTGAGAGCCTCCAACCTAGCTTGTCGTCACAAAAACGAGGTAATCACATGTCATAAAGACGGGGTAATCACTAACATCATAGCATAGGGGCAAACCCACATCAAAAGCTCATAAGTTAAATGTATTCAAAATATATAGTTTACTTCCAAGTAGTTTCATAAGATATTTCAATAACCAAAATTTCACAATATTCTCAAAGTCCTCAAAACCATTTCTTGTCCAAAACATTTTGCATCAATTTCCCAAATAATACAAGACAAGATAAGCACCTTTTAATTTTCCAACATACCATAAAATCCATGAATTCCTTATCAAAGATTAAATCAAAGATGCTCATATTTTCCATGTCAACAATTCATCCATTTCCCCATATGCAATATTAAACATGATGCGCTTTTTATATATAATCATATATAATAGGGTCACAACACAACACTTTCTAAGAAAACACAATCCAACAAATAATTTTCCGAAATGTGGTTGACCCAAAAATAATGTTTATACAACATGGTTATTTTTCAAAAATCCTATTAAAAAGCTACTTATCTTGCAACCTGCAAAAAACTTAATTCTCTAATCTCCAAAGGAGATTAGCTAAAATCTAAACAATACCAAGCAAACATATCACGATAGTATAAAGCTTGACATTGCGTCTAGTTATGAATTAGAGATCGCTAAATAAGCAATTAATTAGGCAACTTAAGTATTTAACCTTACAAGCAATGTATCCCACTTCCAAAGTTACCCAACAATTTAATTCACAAGGTATAGACTCCAATTTATAAAATTAACTCATTCAAGATCATCTCCCTAATACTAAAATCTTAACAATTATATAAATAGTTCCCACAAAATTTACACAACATCATCAAGAGTCCCATGAAACCAAAATCACAATATCGTCCAACACAAACCATTTAAATCTTTAACTAGTTCCAAATAAACTCAATAGTAATGGAAAAATTAGATCTACTACTAACTATCACATTATATAACTCAAAACCCCTAAATTTTCACCATAAATAAACCTTAGATAGCCATCATTTATAAGACCACAAACCCACTCATCAAATAAATCCACCAATTCAAAAATCCATACACATAATCACAAAAATATCACCCAAGAAGCTCATATATCACTTGAATATCATTTTCAAAGCTTAGATTAAAAGAACCTCAAGCAAAAGTATAAAACCCACCAAAAAGATTAGGAATTTTTACCTCAAATAAAAGGGATGAGTGAGCGTTAGCTTTTTCTTATAGAGTTTTCCAACGAACCTTGCCGGAAAAATGTTGAAGGTGGCTGTGAGATCAGCACCAGTGAGAGAGTGAAAGAGAGATGTAGAGAGTAGTGTATGTGGATGTGTTTGGGCTTGAATGTGAAAAAAAAAATAAATAAATAAATAAAAAATAAATAAAAAAAAAAAAAGAGGCAACCCCTTCACTAGCCGGCCAAGGGAGAGAGAGCAAGATGTTTTGTGAGAATTGAGTGGTGGGGAACAAATGGGGTAGGTGGGCTCATGTGTGAGCCATAAAAAAAATTCTAACCCTTTTTTTTAAAGCTTGTGGCGTTATAGATAAAACTTATTACAATGCTATAGAGAAACTAAAAAGTTTGAATAAGAGCATGTGTGAAGTATACTTAGCCTGATTCCAGATTTGTTAGAGTAAACATAACCAAGGCTAAAACAAAATAGGTACAAACCAACCAAATTGTTCTTAACATAAATTAAATAAAAAATTAAAAAAAGCAGCTCCCCCTTTTTGTCATGATGCTTAAAGGTGTCACTCATCTTCATCACTAAATTCTACTATATCATTACCTTGACCGGATGAAGAAGCACCACCAAAAGGTCTCACTACCCTCGCCAAATCATCAATATTATCAGCCATTGAGGATATAACCTGTCCATGTTCTAACTGTGTGTCCATGATCACATTCACATGTTGATTAAGCAATTGCAATTGTGCCATGATAGCTTCAAGAGAGGCACCCCGTCGCATTGGTGGTGCATAAGTAGCAGGTGGAGGAACATTTGCTGGTTGTTGTGGTCCATCATCTGAATCTTCATAATCATCCACTCCTAAAGTACTTCGTTATCTCTTATCACCCTTATTTTTGGTTAATTGTGCCTGCATTTTCTTTAGAGTACTAGAACCAAAAACTGATCTAGGCTTGAGTTCTATGAAAGGTGTAGGTAGATAGAAGCCTAAATGAATAAGAATACGAGTGATAGAGATAGGCAGATATAGATTATGACGGTAGTCATGAGAGTAATACACACCGAACAGAGACTGACACGAAATCGAAGGAAGATCTATGGGAACATCTGTGAGAAGAGCATAAAGGAGATTATTAGCTCTTTCAATGGTAATAGTGTTACCATGAGAAAGGGGATTGAGATTAGATCCCATGATTTTGTTCAGAAGACGGACTTCATCAGTAAAAGCTCACTGTTTCCTTAAAAGTGGATATTGTGGTCCACTTTCTCTCTTAAATGTGAACATCGTTATCCACTTTTTCTCTTAAAAGTGGACAACGTTGTCCACTTTCTTATGGCTTCTCTCCAAAAGTGGCCAAATGTTGTCCACTTTTCTCTTAAAATTTGATAATGTTGTCTACTTTCTTATAGGCTCACTAAAAGTGGACAACATTTGGCCACTTTTAGTGAGAATCCAATTAAAAAAGTGGACAAAATACTGTTTAAGTTTCCACTTATTCTTAATACTTAAACCTATTCAAAATAATAATAATTAATTTTGCAATCTCACATTTTATAATTGAGTCATGCTAACGAGTGCCTTAAGAACACTTATTAATAATCTATTTTAGAAAAGTTTTAACACTACTTTTGTAGGAAATGAAAAAAGCTGTTAAAACATTAATTTTTTTTTTTCTCATAAAAACTTTCTTTAACTAGATTCTTAACCAGTACCCTAAAGACACTCGTTAGCATTTCTCTTTATAATTAAAAAAAAAAAAAAAAAAAAAAAAAAAAAAAAAAAAAAAACAGCACAACTGCAATAATACACAAAACTTGTGGATTAGTGCTCCACTGGGTTCATGGGACGTGATATACCGTTATTAGTTACCACTGGGTTCAACCTGTTATTTTTTATTTTATTTATTTATTTATTTATTTATTGAGGATTACATTGCTCACACAATATTATATAAGAAAGGTAGAGTTTGAAACCAGTTAAATTATTTAATTTGATATGGTTTCGAGAAGTGACAGAGGACTACGGAGTTTTCGCAAGCATTAGTCTTTGCTGAAAGGTCGCCGTTGTTCCAGGAGGAGTCAAGCGGTTAAGCGAAGTGCTTGATAAGTGATAAGATTAGACATGGAAAATGTTGTTTGGTTACTAGTTTTTTCAATCCATGTGAAAATACGGTATATTTGTTGACTAGATAACCCAGGTCTTGTATGCCAATCAACGCCGGTTCTCTTAATTAGTTAAGTCACAGCTGTGATCATTTTTACCAATTCTCAATCTTTGACCACTGACATCTATAAATAACACAGCGTTGCATTGCATTGCATTGCATACCACTGCATTGCACAGTTTTGCCTTTGCAACCCTCAAAACACAATTCAAAATCATGGCTACCAAAACACAAGCCAAGATTCCAGTTGTTGATCTCTCCAACTTGGACCTGAAACCTGGTACAAATACATGGTTCTCAGCTCGCAAAGATGTTTGCCGTGCACTTGAAGAATGCGGTTGTTTTGTAGTGGAGATTAGCAATAAAATTCCTTCGGAGCTTCACAACACAACCTTTAGCACATTTGGAAAGTTGTTTGCGTTCCCCACAGAAACCAAAATGAAGTTCACTTCTGAAAGGCCTTTCCATGGCTATTTCTCTTCTCCTACGTACGAACGCCTGGTGATTGATAATGCAACCTTCACAGATGTAACTCAAGAGTTTACCAATATCTTCTGGCCCAATGGGAATCATCATGTCCGGTGATAACCTAATCGAAATCTTATCTTCTTCTATTTTTTAACTATAAGAAGATAATAAAATCACAGTATTCTCTAATGGCTTGTCTTTTTTTTTTTCTTTTTTCTTTTTCTTTTAAAAAAAAAAAAAACCATGTACAACGTAACAGTAACACTTTTTGATGTGTTTTCTCTTGTTTAGGGAAAGTACTGATTCATATGTGAAGCTGATGGCGGAATTAGATAAAATGGTGACAAAAATGGTATTTGAAAATTATGGCGTGGGGGATTACTATGACTCTCACATGGAATCAACTACTCACAGTTTCGGCATTATAAAATATAAAGAACCTCAGAAAACTGGGAACAACAGTGGCCTTGGCATTCACACGGACAAGCACTTTACCACCGTAATTCACCAAAATCGTGTGAAGGGTTTGTTGATAAAAACAGAAGATGGTGAATGGATTGATTTTGATCCCTCCCCTTCATCCTTTATATTCATGGCAGGTGATGGACTCCAGGTGGGCAATTACTATACGCAAATTATGGTTTAAATTGCTTGCTCTTGCAAAATTGCTATAGATATTCCTCTCTTTATTTATTTATTTCTTGTTACTATCCTATGTAGGAATATTTAAGAATAAGAGAGTCACACAAAAAAATATTAATTCTATTGATGGAAAATCAATAAAAATATAAGGAAGCATAATGTATAGAATGTAGTGTTGAATATTTAGTATTGAATTGGATGAGTAATATTTGTAGTTTGCCACGTTTAATTCAATATATTATTAGTTTCAGTTAGTTTAATTGTCAAAATCCATTATTATGGAATAAGGGCTTGAGATCAAATATTCACCATAACAAAAATAAATTGACATTTTAAACCGATAATAAAGCGCAAGGTTGCTATAGGTTCAAAATTTATAATATTTATAAACAAATAAAATAAATTCAAATATGTTAGATCTTTTAATTACGAATTTGTTGTGATATATTAAAATAAGTGTATAATTTAAACTATGAAGGATTATGATTAGTTTTATTAGATAAATTATCAGAAGTTAGTATTTATCTTATCTTGTTGGAAAATAGCCTTGTGAATTCATAAGCGGACAATAAATAAAGATTAATCATAGTTTTCCAAATTACTTATTATAAGCTACCCAAATTTCAAGGTCTAGATTTTCTTCACGGAAAACTTTACTTTTTCTCACTCCTCTTAACCAAAATAGAGAAGTAAGATCGAGGGGAATGTTCAGTTACTCGATTCGTTAGCTCCGAACATAGAACTTTTTTGGAAATTAGAGAAAATAATTACTGTATCATTCTACTTCGTTACAAAACTACATAAATTTGGAAGTAGATTGTTAATTTATTGTTTTATCTTAATGGTGTGATCAATTTAAGTATTTTCGCAATCTATATCAACTCCGGTTAATTTAGCTTTCCAATATTGTACCAATATGTTATGATATGCTTTACAAGATCATATTTAATGGAATTGATGGATGCGTGTTTTGCTTGACCAAGGTATGGAGCAATGATAGGATAAAAGCTTGCATCCATCGAGTTTTGTTGGCTGAAAATCTTGAGACAAGATATTCACTTGGGTTGTTTTCGCACAACAATAAGACGATATGTGCGCCAGAAGAATTAGTCGATGAAGAGCATCCCTTACACTACAAGCCAATAAATCTTCGTGATTATGCTCAAGAACAAAATAGACTAGTCGCTTATCAAAAAGAACTTTCTCTCAAAGTCTATTGTGGTGTTTAAACTCTCAGTCCAAAAAGACGCATCTCTCGGTTGTACGTTATTTCAATGTAGTGTGTGGTCACTTATATGGTGACTTTGGTTTCTTCCAAATTTCAAAAGTGTGTAGAAGAAGTGTCTATTTATGGCTTTATTTATAATTTGGCATATGGTTATTTTCCTTTAAAGGGATTTCAATAAGAGTAATGATAACATAAAAATTTATGTACTCAATATTACTCATAAATAAATATTTGCGATATCAAGAACTTGATGATTTTAATCATCACATTATTGGTTTCCTTACCAGTTTTTTTGCATGTCTTTTCTTTTAATTCTAATCTTACTCACTGAAGTGTCTGTTCATATTTTTCATTTGAACTTTTAAAGGGCTTTCAATAAGAATATATGTATGAATAAAATTATGTACGGGATATTGCTCATAAATAAATGTCTTTTGAAATCAAGAACGTGATGATTACGTGAATTTAATTATCACATGTTAAATATTAGTTTTGAAGTTTACATATTTCAGCCTAACGGCCTACGTTTATGGAGGAAACCCTTAAAGGTTACAATTTTAATATATGAGAGTGTAATACAAATCAAGTGTTACAATGAATTATAACATGGGTATATACAGTAGACTAAACTCTAAACTAATAGATTTCTACTACAAGTAGGAGACTTGTTTTCTGCACAATGTATGACTAGGCTTGGGCCTATTACATTGGACTAATATAACATTATTGATTTTTTTAACCATTTTTTTTTTCATGTCTTTTTTTTCATTTAAATTTGTATAATGATACTTAAAAGGTTTCAAAATGATGCTAATAATGATACAATGGATGGATAATGTTGATGATTATCTTATACCATGTTAAAAATGATAAAATATAGATGTCAAATTAAATCTGACCCAAAAAAATAGAAAAAAAGAAGTTGAAGTATAAAACAGAGAATACACAAAAATAGTGAACATGAGAACATGAAACCTTAAAAGGGCTACGTCTGTATTATATAAGAGTGTAGTACAAATCATACGTTACAATAAGCCCAACATGGGTATATATTATATATATATTAGGCTAAACCTTATGGCTAATAGACTTTTAGTACAAGTATGAGACTTGGCTTGCACAAAAAGTAGGATTAGGCTTGGCTAATATATTGTGTAAGCCAAGTCTCCTACTTGTACTAAAAATCTATTAATTATAAGATTTAGCATATTATATTGGAATAATATATATCTAATAGATAATAAATTTGGTCCATCCATATGCATGGTTTTTTCTCTTTACATCATTATATGGACTCAATTTGTTGCAAAATTTTACACTCCAAAGTCTGAACACCAACAATGACTCACAGCTTGTACTTGGATAAAGACATTGTTAAGTTCAAAAACTTAAATATGACCGAGTTTACATTCTTAGAGCATTTCCATCATGTGAGTGAAAATTTTCAGCATTTACCATCTCAAAACATTACTTTTTAGCTTTTAACACCTCACTTTATAGTACATCATTCATCAAAGATTCTATTTTTTTACCACTTCATTTAAATATATTTTTTTTATTCTCTGTATGTTTCTTTCTCTCTTCTTTCTCTCTCTTCTTATCTGTGTCTCTCCCTTTCTCTAAAAACCCACCACTTTCTTTGCAAACCCACACCCATAGCTAGCCACCACCATCGAAAACAAAAAGAAAAATAAAGCCACCCGCCAGCGCCACCATAGCTACAACAACTGCCATTGTCACCACCACCCACAACCATGACCACCAACCACCAAAATCATAACCAAATCACAAACATAAACCCACAAGCTCATCACCATTCACCACTAACAACCGGAAAAAGAAAAAGAAAAACAACCCTCCAAAATCACAAACCCAAACCCACAACCTCATCACCACCAACAATCAGAAAAGGAAAAAGAAAAACAACCACCGAGAGAGAGCAAAAGCACATCAATGCCATCGCTTATGGCCTAATCCATACCTGCGAGTGAATCGGCTTGGTCGGAGTCAAGTAAGGTGGCCAGCCACCGGCTACCACAATTCCAAAGACCGCCACGTTGATTAAAGACCCACGCCAATCGACTCAATGACCCATGCCGAACTCTTAACCAATGATCCATGCCGATCTCCCCTCAACACTGCTGCCCACACCGATCAAAGACCCACGAACCCACCAAGTCACAAAATTAAATCACCCCGCTGAAATCAAAACACAGAACCCAGACCCATAAAATCAAACCACAGAACCTAGGCCCATGAACCCAAACCCACAAAATCAAATCACCCCGCCGTCAAGCTCTACCTCCATATCGGCGGCAACACTCTGAAGGCAAAGTGGATTTCATGTCTAGTGGCGCTTGGGCTTTGAAGTTCTCAACCGACGAACCTTGAAGGGGAGGAGCTGAAACTGTGAAATAGAGAGAAACAGAAGTTAGGGAAAGAGAGAAGAGGAAAGTGAGAGAGGAGAGAGAAGAAAGATGAGAAAAATAAAAAAGAAAAAGAAAAAGTGGCCGTTGGATAAAAAAATAATATTTGGTTTAACATTTATGCTATAGTGAGCTATTATTGATAACAACTCACTGTAGCTGTGTATCAAAATTTTTGGCATTTGAAATCTTTGATGTAGTAGGTATTTTTGTGTGTTGGTGGTAAAATTTAGCTTTTAACATTTTTAGCATTCTTAATGGGAATGCTCTTATGATTTAAACTCTCATTAATCACATATTCTGCTGTTTGATTGTCATGTAAATAGAAAATATAAAATGATCGAAGTTAGTTGTCTTTTTTTTTTTTTTGGTAATTTGGATGTAACCAGAATTTGTAAAGTCCTTGTATATAATATTGTTATCAACTAATTAAAAAATTGTAATGAAACAGAATATTGACTAATTGACTAGACTTTTTTTTTTTTTTATAAAACTAATTGACTAGACTTGAATCAAAATAACCCATTAAAAAATATATTAAAATAAACCACATTCGTAAAATTATTCAAACAAAATTACTAGGCAGTGTTATTGCACATTAGTGTGTGCAAATACACTGCCCAAATACACTAAAATTAAGAACGTGTAAAATATGCTATGTGCATTATTTTTTCCCTTTCAAGTGAAGTCCGAAGATTATTATTTAGTGCTTTTTTTTATGATAATTTTGGAGTTTGGCATTATTTAATGAAGGACATCGTTTGTAGTAGCTTAAGGGTACAATTTCACTCAATATCTTTTTATTAAATTTGAATTTTGACAAATCCACCATTCGATTACATGCTGCCGAAATTTTCAAATAATCAAAGATCAATAGTTATGTCATCAATCAATTATTTAATTGCAAGTTTATGTAGTATGAAATTCTACATAAAAAATAAATTTATGGATTATATAGTAAATAATATCCAGTTGACACAAAATTTGACATATGTGTTAAAAGAGTAAAGAACATGTAATCCAATAGTTAAATTTCCAAAATTTGTAGCAATGCTAAATTTTTAAAAAGGAAGGTGTAGGCTACAACCAAATTTATAGTAAAATTTTGTCTGTTAAAGAATTAATGTTTATATAAATGTGCAGCTAGATTTCTGAATTTTAGTGATAAGGATTGTAATTAGAGGATTGTAGTAGCAATTAGTTAGTTGCTGTGTTAGTTAATAAGTGATGTCATGGGTGATTGTGCTGATGTCATGGAAGTTAGTTAGTAGCTGGGAGTTAGTTAAGAAGGTGGAATTGTATAAAAGGAGGGAAACAAGAGGTTGTAGGCAGTTTTTGAATGTATAACAAGAATCATATTCTCATTCCTATCTTCTCTCTAATCTTCTCTCTAATTCTCATCTATCCCATTATCTTCTTAATTTCCCCTTCCTAATGTTCTATCTCCCTTCCTAGTTAATCTCTTCAATTCTTTCCTTTACGGATTACTAAGATCTTATTAAATTGGTATTAGAGCCCATTCTGCTACTATGGCAGAAACTCGATCTTCTTCTTTCCTTAATGAAAAAGTCAATACTCTTTCATCGACGATCGAGCAACATGATCAAGAATTTCGGATAGTCCATCAAAAATTGGATGCAGTCACAAGTTTGTTGCAGGCTCTATCAAAGACAGTACAAGGTTTGACAGAAGCGGGTAATGGTTGGCAACAAAGGCCTCCATCTCCTCCAAGAAACTCATCTCCAATGGTGACTCATCAACAACAAGATTCTGCGATGATTCCCAAAGTTGTGAGATTGGAGTTCCCGAGGTTTAAGGGTGAGAATCCATCAAGATGGGTGTATAAAGCCAACCAATTTTTTCATTTGTACAATACCCCAATCAACCAAAAGATATTATTAGCCTCATATCATATGGAAGAGGAGGCTCTGATTTGGTTTCAAGATGCAGAGGAAGCGGGTCTTTTTACTAGTTGGGAGGCTTTTGTTAGAGTATTGTACGTGAGATTTGGTTCTTCTTCCTATGATGATCCTATGGAAACTCTAACCAAATTGAAGCAAGTGGGGTCTGTATCTGCTTATAAGGGACAGTTTGAGGCTTTCTCCAATCAAATTAAGGAACTATCTGAGAAGCACAGACTCAGCTGTTTCTTGAGTGGGTTAAGGGATGAAATTAAATTACCAATTAGGATGATGAATCCCCAGAATTTGAATGCAGCCTTTGGTCTTGCCAAAATACAAGAAGAATATCTTCTTGTGTGCAAGAAGAGTATCAAACCATGGAGTGAAGTGTCTAAGCCCTCAATTTTGGGTCACCCACCAATCAAGAATGATTTGAAGACTACCAAACTACCTGTGTAGAAGCTTACTGCTATGTAGATTAAAGATCGAAAGAAGAAAGGATTATGCTTCTACTGTGAGGATAAATGGCATGTGGGACATTAGTGCAAGACACCAAAGATTTTCCTTATGGAAGGGTTCCAACAGAACAACCTGGAAAGTAAGTCAGAGGGTTTTGAGGAAGGACCAACAATGATGTATTGTTGCGCGTATTGGGTGAAATAAATCTGTTTACACAAGGTTAAAGAAGAGAGAGAGAAGATAATATGACACAAGGAATTTACGTGGTTCGGCAATATGCCTACATCCACGGGAGGCGACAGAATAATTTTTACT
Organism: Quercus cerris; assembly: GCA_963669245.1. Classification (NCBI taxonomy): domain Eukaryota; kingdom Viridiplantae; phylum Streptophyta; class Magnoliopsida; order Fagales; family Fagaceae; genus Quercus; species Quercus cerris. The sequence goes on from OY770012.1 coordinate 54,030,813, forward strand.
ATAGTTTGGAGATTACAACAATGACTTGTAAGCACTCTCACACAAACCCAAACCCCAAATACACCCTTGGTTCTCTCACAAACAAATAGAGAACACCCTTTTGTATTTAGGCAAAATTGCAAGACCCAACTTCCTAGCTCTGGTGCACACACACAGAAGAAGTTATTTGCTATCTCCCTAGCTCACCCTTGCATGATATCATTTGCTCCACACATATTGTATTTATAGCCAAGGTTTAGCCGAAATTCACCAATGTGAAACACCAATATTTGTCTAAGGAATTCAACAATAGTGGCTAAGCATTTATTGCCAATTGAATCATATATTTCGGCTAGACCAAAAGAATGCATGAATACTTGTTCAAGTTGCATTCTTCCTTGCCGTTTCTTGATGTTTCATGCATGCAAGAAGTCATAAATTTCGACCAATAGATGAAGTTTGTAGAACGTTCAAGACTTCTATCAAAGAAGTCAATAATTTCGGCTATGCATCCATGCAATATTTCTTGAAACTTCTTTGCATTTCTTCATCTACAAAATCATGCAATTTCTTGCAACTTCCAAATGGTTTGATATTTAATTGTCAAGCCACCAATGTTGACAATTCAAGCCATTTTATTTGACAATTCAAGCCATTCTAACATGTATGATGCTTCCACTGAATTGCAGCAATAGATGGCAGGGTGTGCTAAAATCACACCCTATGCCTTACTTGGAAGTCCTTCTCCAGGTACAATGAGAGTATGGGGTAGAATTAATCATCAAGATGTGCTTATCTTGATTGACAGTGGTAGTACACATAATTTTTTGGATGTTTCTTCATGGTCATCCTTGAAATTGCCATTGTCAACTCAAGAAAGCTTCACAGTTAAGGTAGCTAATGGGGAAGTACTTAGAACACAAGGAGCTTGCCTTGAGGTTAATCTCAGAATTCAGGGTAAGGAAGTGCAGGTTGATTTAAATGTTTTATCCTTGAGTGACTGTGATGTGGTTCTTGGTACTTAATTGTTATGTACTCTTGGACCAATCAAATGGGATTTCAAGAAACTGGTTATGGAATTTAGTCTTGGGGGGAAGGAAATCCTGTTTACAGGATTACAACCATCTGGCCTCACTCTTCAAGAAGCTGACCAATACTTTAAACCAGTAATCAAGAAAGGACTACTGCTACAAATTATGCATGCCCTATTCCATCCACACCAGTGCAGCAGCATAGGACCATTACTGAGTTGCTTAAAGAATTCAACAAAGTCTTTGAAGTACCTACTGCATTGCCTCCTCTCCGAGGGCATGAGCACTAGATAGTGTTGAAGGAGGGCACTGAACCTGTCTGTGAGAGACCATACAGGTATCCCTTCTATCAAAAAACTGAAATTGAAAAAATTGTACATGATTTACTAGAAGCTGGCTATGTTAGAATTAGTCATAGTCCTTTTTCATCACCTGTGTTGTTGGTAAGGAAGGCTGATGGAAGTTGGAGAATGTGTATTGATTATAGGTCTTTGAATAAGGCTACAGTTAAGGATAAGTATCCTATCCCTGTTGTAGATGAGCTGCTGGATGAGTTGAGTGGTGCTATGATTTTTTCTAAGCTAGACCTTCGGTTTGGTTACCATCAAATTAGAATGAAGGAGAAGGATATTCATAAGACTGCATTTAGGACTCATGAAGGCCATTATGAATTCCTAGTTATGCCATTTGACTTAACTAATGCACCATCCACCTTTCAATCACTAATGAATAAAGTGTTCAAACCATATTTGAGGAAGTTTGTATTAGTATTTTTTGATGATATATTGGTATATAGTAGTTCTGTGGAGCAACATGTTTCTCATTTGAGGATGGTCTTGACTATGTTGCTTGATAACCAACTGTATGCTAAGCAAAGCAAGTCTGTGTTTGGTTGTGAAGAGGTGGAGTATTTGGGGCATTTAATTTCAGGCCAAGGAGTTAGAACTGATCCTAAGAAGACTGATGCCATGCAAAATTGGCCCATTCCTACATCTGTTAAGGCCTTGAGGGGGTTCTTGGGTCTGACTGGGTATTATAGAAAATTCATCAAGGATTATGGCCTCATCGCAGCTCCCTTAACTGCATTACTTAAAAAAGATGCCTTCCAATGGTCTCCACAGGCTGAATTGGCATTTACTGCTCTTAAGGTGGCTGTATCTACCCCTCCTGTTCTGGCACTGCCTAATTTTTCTAGGCCCTTTCTGATTGAATGTGATGCTTCAGGTAAGGGATTAGGTGCTGTTTTGATGCAGAATGAGAGACCTTTGGCTTACCATAGTGAAGTTTTGAAGGGTAGGAGCTTTCACTTATCTACTTATGAAAAGGAGCTTTTGGCATTAGTGAAGGCAGTTAGGAAGTGGAGACCTTATTTGGTTGGAAAGCCTTTCATCATTAAGACTGATCACCAAAGTCTTAAATACTTGCTTGAACAAAGGATTGAAACTCCAACTCAACAAAAGTGGATTACTAAGTTATTGGGGTATTCATTTTTGGTGGAGTATAAGCATGGGAGAGAAAATAAGGCTACTTATGCACTTTCAAGAAGATTGGAGGATTCGGACCAGTTGGAGGATTCTACTTCTGCCTTTTTTTTTTCCTAATTTCATTTCCTTGTTCTTCTTGGTTGGACATTCTTAAGGATAGCTATAAGACTAATCATGAGTACCAGTAATTGTTAGAGGTTGTGACTGTTGAAGATTCTGCCCCTGCTGGTTTTACTCTTCATAATGATCTTCTTTTTTATAAGGGTCGTATATTCCTCAGTCACAGCTCCCCATTGAAGCCTCTAGTGTTGCAGCATGTTCACAATTCTCCTTGTGGTAGTCACTCTGGTTATTTGAAGACACTACATAGGGTTAGGCAGGATTTCGTTTGGAAAGGTATGGTTAAGGATGTCAAGCTTCATGTCCAATGCTGTGAGGTTTGCCAACAGGTGAAGGTGAGCACTTCTAAGCCTGCTGGGTTATTGCAGCCTCTTCCTGTTCCTAACAGGCCCTAGCTTGATATCAGTATGGATTTTATTGAGGGTTTATCTAAGTCCCATGGTTATGAAGTGATCCTTGTGGTAGTTGACAGACTGACTAAGTTTGTCCATTTCATTCCCCTCTCTCACCCGTACACAGCTGTGAAGGTGGCTGGAGTTTTTATGAAAGATGTGTTTAAACTCCATGGTATGCCTAAAACTATTGTGAGTGACAGAGGCTCAGTTTTCACAGCCCATTTTTGGCAAGAGTTGTTCAAGTTACAGGGTACTGCATTAGCTATGTCTTCAGCTTATCATCCCCAATCTAATGGCCAAACGGAAGTGGGGAATAGGAGCTTAGAGCAGTACTTGAGGGCCTTTGTTGGTGACAAACCCAATGCTTGGGCTGATTAGCTTCACTTGGCTGAGTATTGGTTTAACACCAATTTCCATACTTTAACCAAGCTAACCCCATTTGAGGCTCTTTATGGCATATCTCCTCCCAGTTTGTTGGATTATATTCCTGGTGCTACCCAAGTGGTTGCTGTAAATCAGTTACTGCAGAATAGACAGGACCTCATCTCCTTACTTAAACAGAATCTACTTTCTGCTCAAGCTAGGATGAAATCTCGGGCTGATTTGCATAGGACTGATACAAGTTTTAGTGTTGGTGATTGGGTTTATTTGAAGCTCCAGCCTTATAGGCAGCACTCATTGAAGTTGAAAGGTTTCGATAAATTCTCTCCTAGGTTCTATGGACCTTTCCAAGTTGTGCAGAAGATTGGTCAGGTGGCTTATAAACTTGCCTTGCCTATAGATTGTTCTATTCACCCAGTTTTTCATGTTTCCTGCTTGAAACTTAAGTTGGGATCAACTGTAGTTCCAGTTCCAACTCTTCCTCCTGTTACTTCTGCTAGTGTACTTAATCTGGAACCTGTTGCCATCCTTCAACACAGGTCTAAATAGCTTAGGTCTAGGACTATTACTGAAGTCTTGGTCCAATGGCATGGTCATTCTCCAGAAGATGCTACCTGGGAGTCCCTTTACAACTTGCAGCATCAGTTCCCTCACCTTGTGGGCAAGGTTTTGTGACTCTTGGGGGGGGGGGGGGTGATGGACCTTGGGCCAAGGTCTTTTTTTTAAAGGGACGGGAATTGATAAGGATTGTAATTAAAGGATTGTAGTGGCAGTTAGTTAGTTGCTGTGTTAGTTAATAAGTGATGTCATGGGTGATTGTGCCAAAGTAGCTGGGAGTTAGTTAAGAAGGTGGAATTGTATAAAAGGAGGGAAACAAGAGGTTGTAGACAGTTTTTGAATGTATAACAAGAATCATGTTCTCATTCCTATCTTCTCTCTAATCTTCTCTCTAATTCTCATCTATCCCATTATCTTCTTAATTTCCCCTTCCTAATGTTCTATCCCTCTTCCTAGTTAATCTCTTCAATTCTTTCCTTTACGGATTACTAAGATCTTATTATTTAGTCAACCATATTTAATGCTTTCTTTTAGAAGAATATTATTTAATGCTTTTCCTGATGATAATTTTGGAGTTCAGCATTATTAAAGAACCATTCACTAACCAGTAAATAAAAATTAAATATATTTATTTTATTCGAACATACATTTATTTGAAAATGAATGAAATTAAGTAAAAATATAACTGTATGCAAACTGCTGGAGGAAGATAACAATATTTTGAATTTGTATCACTTCTTGAATCAAAGCCATACAAAAATCTTTGCCTAGAAAGCAACAACAATTTCTTATAAAAATGTGCAATATATGCAAACTACAGCAAGTGGAAAAGAAATATAACTATGCAATAATACATTTTTTGCATTTAGATCCAACAGGGAAAAAAAATCCCTTGAAGATGCAACGCCTTGGCATATGATATGATATCTATAAAATGAACTTTTATTAACCTAAGCAAAGCAGAGCAGACCCTTTTTTTTCATTTTTCTTTTTGAGAAGATAGAGCAGAGCAGAGCAAACCTGGTATGCCATTTGCAATTGGGTACACACCAAATGAGCAGAGCGGACATTTTTTTATTTAGAAGATAGAACAGACCTGGTCTGCCCTTTGCAATTGGGTACGCACTAAAAGTATGAGCAGATCAAACCCTTTTTTTAGAAGATATTAGATAGAGCAGCACAAAGCAGACCTGATCTGCCCTTTGCAATTGGGTATGCACTAAAAGTATGAGCAGAGCAGACCCTTTTTTTAGAAGATGGAGCAAAGCAGAGCAGACCTGGTCTACCCTTTGCAACTGGGTATGCACTAAAAGTATGAGTAGACCTGATTTGCTCTTTAATCTGCCCTTTGCAATTGTGCATGCACTAAACGTGGCCAAGATTAGCAGGTCTGGTCTGCCCTTTGCATTTGAGCTTCACAATTAAAGTGGCTTAGCTCGTCTGTCCAATGAAATTGGATTCTTCATAAAAAGTGACTAAATAATGTCCACTTTTTTTTTACAAGATAGTTCTACTCTAGCCTAATCTAAGTGTATATGTGTATGAAGCTCTCTCCTGAAAACTTGAACTCCGATATTTGCCCTCCAAACCCCACAAACACTTATACTTACAGAGTAACCATCACACCAAGAGTGTGCAGTGGTGTCCACTTTTTCTCTTAAAGGTGAACATCGTGGTCTACATTTTCTCTCAAAGGTGAAGATCGTTGTCCAATTTTTCTCTTAATGGTGAAAATAGTTGTCCACATTTTCTCTTAAGGGTGAACAGCGTTGTCCACTTTCTCATGGCTTCTCTTCAAAGGTGGCCAATGTTGTCCACTTTTCTTTTGAAATTTGCTAACGTTGTCCACTTTCTTATAGATTCTCACTAAAAGTGGACAATATTATTCAATTCTTTATTTTTCATATTAACTCTCATATCATTATATTTATATTATTATATTTATTAATTTTAATTAAATAATATTAAAATAGTCCAACACTATTACTAGAAAATAATGTTGTTGGAATAATTTTACGGGTGTGGTTTATTTTTAATGGGTTATTTTGATTCAAGTCTAGTCATATTGTCAATAATCTGTGCCATTAAATTTTTTTAGTTAACAACAACATTATATATATAAGGATTTTTGCAAGTTCTGGTTACATCCAAATAACAAAAAATTGACAATTCCCATCATTTTATATTTTCTATGTACTCATTGAAACAACGGAGTTTGTGATTGATGAGAGTTTTAATTGTGAAGAATGCAAACTCCGTCTTCTCTAAGATTTTGTTTAATTAATCATGTCTTTATCCAAACACAAGCTAGCTATGAGTCATATTAGTGTTCAGACTTTGAAGCGTGTATTTCCTCCTATTTATGTTGTCGAGCATCTTGAAATGCATAATTTTGCAACAAATTGCGTCCACTTAAAAGTGAAACCATGTATATGGATGGACCAAAGTTAATTAATAAAGAAAAAGAAAGTTTTACTCTCCTAGCTAAGACATATGCTACAACATTGCTTTGCCTTATATATGGGCGAAGAAAAAACTCTGAAAATAGTTAAACGGAAAGTAACTTATTCCATCTTTTAAAATTTCAAATAAAGACATAACCTTATTCTAGAAGAAAGCAAGTCACTGTATATAAAGTGACCACACACTGCATTGAAATTTGAAATAAACTAGTAAGAGACTAGTTTATTTGGACTGAGAGTACATTCAACTTCTTTTTTTTTTTTTTTTGGTAAACAGGATATTTCATTCAAAGCTAAACTGAATACAGAGAAAGAAAAGAGACCGAGCTAATGCTACAATCATACATAGTACCATCTGCATATAATCTAAGCAACAGATCAATATCAGATGGAGGTTCCGAAAAAATAACAAAATCACAGTTCATCAACGCTCCCCGACGAGCTAGTGCATCAGCGCACTTATTGGCTTCGTGATAGCAGTGTTTAATTTTTACCCTTGGAATCCGTCTAAGGCCCTCCTTGTAGTCCGCAACTATAGTGTTGTTCACGTTAACACTACCACCCTCCTTCCCAAGGAGATCTACAACAAGTTTGGCATCAAGCTCTACTTCCACTGCTTGAAGATTCAGCGACAAACACAATTTTATACCATCTCTCAATGCCCACAACTCCACCGCTACACCTGCAGTGATCCCTATAGACCTTGCATAGCCTTTTATCCAATTCCCTCTATCATTCCGAATGAGACCTCCCCCTCCAGCAATACCAAGATTCCCCAAAGATGACCCATCCGAGTTAAGCTTGAACCAACTTATCGGAGGCCTCAACCATCTTACCTGAATAGTGGTCCGAGGCGTTGACGAATTCCCATTGAGAACAATGAAGGCCATTTCAGAGGCCTTTGACAGAATCTCACTTGATAAGCTTCGTGAAGAGGTATCATTTCTAAACACAACTTTGTTTTTGAATAACCACAAGTTCCAAATACCAACTGGGAAGATGACACCCCACGAAATATTTGACCCCTCATGATTTTTCCTGCTTTGACAATTAATACGCAACCAATCCACCAAATTAAGGTTGAAGAAAATATTTGGATCCAGAGGAATAGATAAGGCATTCCATGTCTGACGCGCAATAGTGCAATCTCTAAGAATGTGAATAATGGACTCGGAATCATTATTGCAAATTGGGCAGCAAGTTGGAATAGGCATACCTCTCGCAACGAGCACGCTCCTGACAGGAATGCTCTGATGCCAACATTGCCATATGAAGCACCGTATTTTAGGAATAGTCCGAACCTTCCATATCAATTCACTCGAACCAGAGGTTTGAGAATTTGAGTCATCAGCACCATGGGCCAACCGATAAGCTTCTTTCATCTCAAAGGATCCATTAGGGGAGGATTTCCAAGAGATCCGATCTGAACATGCAACCATACGAGGAATGGGCATAGCTTTTATCCTAAGCATTATATTCTTGGGAATATGAAAGGAGATAGCATTCCAATTGCATCCACAGTTGTTAACAACATCACTTAAGAGCAAGGAATTCTCTTCTCTGTTAAGAGGTCCTGAAATCAGCCTTCTAATAGGACCTATATCCAGCCATTTGTCACACCAAAAGGAAAGTTGACTCTCAGACCCCACAATCCATATCGTACCTCTGTTAAATACTGATTCCCTTTTTCACATAGCTGACCAAACAGAAGAACATGTTCGGAATCGACAATTAGAAGCTTGCTGCCTCCTTCGATTCAAATATTTTTGACAGAGAACCCGAGCCCAGAGAGAATTTTTTTCATTATTTAATCGCCAATTTAGCTTAGCTAGGAGAGCTATGTTCTTCGCCTTTGCTTCTTGAAGACCCAATCCTCCTTCTTTCTTAGATTTCGTAATGGTCTTCCAACTTACCATATGAATCTTCTTTTTGACATCAGAAGAACCCCACAAAAAATTCCAACTCAGCTTATCAATATTATTCAGCACCTTAGAAGGAAGAGCAGCACACTGCATGGTATAATTTGGAATGGCTAAAGTAACAGCTTGGGTAAGGACTAATCTTCCTGCAAAGGAGAGAAGATGGGCTTTCCAACTGGCCAGACGGCTCTAAACACGTTCAATAAAAAACCCGAAGTCCTGAGGCACAGAGGTGTGTTTAATAGGAAAACCAAGATATCTGCCTAATGAGGGAGTTGACCGAAAACCCAATATATCACTAAAAACCTCTCTATCTTGGCCAGAAACATTAGGAGAGAAAAACACCCGGGACTTTTCATTGCTAACCTTTTCACCAGACATTGAACAAAAGGAATCCAAAACCTCACAAACAGCCAAGCAATTTTTCCTATTTGCTTTCGCGAATAACACAAGATCGTCAGCAAAAAATAAATGGGAAAAAGCAATTCCCCCTTGAGAAGCCTTGACCGGGTTCCAGAGCTTTGCCTTGCATTTTTCTGAAATGAGTGCTCCAAGAACTTCCATGCACATAATAAAAATATAAGGGGAAAGAGGGTCCCCTTGCCTAATCCCCCGTGAAGGATGAAAGGCGTCCAAAGCCCCCCCATTGAAAAGAACAGAGATGGTTGAAGATGAAACACAGCTCATGATAAGAGAAATTAAATGCTTAGGGAACTTAAATAAGTGGAGGGTATCTCTAATGAAACTCCACTCCAAGTGGTCGTAAGCCTTCTCTAAATCAATCTTGATGGCCATGACCCCATGCTTACCCTTCATCCTAGAGATGGTGTGAATCAGTTCTTGAACGATGATAGCATTATCCACCCCTTTTCGGCTTGGCACAAAGGCAGTTTGGAGAGGAGATATGATGTCAGATAACAAAGGCCGAATCCTGGCAACTATTAATTTAGTGATCAGCTTGTAGACTGTGTTACAAAGCCCAATCGGACGATAATTACTCAATGTATCCGGGTGCTTGCATTTCGGAATGAGGGTAATTAAAGTTCGATGAAGGAAATCAGGCATAATCCCGGAAGTAAAAACTTTCCTTACCTCCTCTTTAACTGAACTCCCAATGATGAGCCAAAAGCGTTAATAGAACCCAACATGCAAGCCATCCGGCCAAAGGGCCTTAAAAGGCTTTAGAGACCAAAGAGCCGATTTAATCTCCTCATCCGAAATGGGAAGTTCCAGATTTCTAATACCATCCTCCGTCAAACTACATTGCCAATAAGGGGGTTGCCACTTGGGAAAATATGAATGACAGTGGCTGGCAGGCAGCGATAGGAACTTCAAACACCACAATAGGCAGCGATAGGAACTTCTTTTCGTTGAGCAATTGATGCAATGTGTGCATGGGCATAATCATTAAGATTTAATGGCTTGTATAGTAAAGGGTGTTGTTCATCAACAAATTCTTCTGGCACCCATATCGTCTTATTGTTGTATGAAACCAACCCAAGTGAGACTCTCGTCTCAGAATTTTCAGTCAACATAACTCGATGGATATGCAAGCTTTTATCCTATCATTGCTCCATACCTTGGTCAAGCAAAACATGCATCAGTCAATTTCATTGGATACGATCTTGTAAAGCGTAAAGTAAATTAAATATTTGGAAAAGTAGAATATTGGAAAGCTAAATTAACCGAAGCTTCTTTTTTTTTTTTTAGACGAATAAATTAACAGAATTTGTTTCAAAATTTTACGGATTCTGAAAATACTTCTAATTGATCACTCCACTAAAACTAAAAATAATTAATTAATAAGCTACTTCCAAATTTCACATAGTTTTATAGCAAAATTGAATCATACTTTCTTTGAATCCTAACATGTATTATGTTAGGAGCTTTTGCTTAGTGCTTATGTAACGAATTAAGTAACTGAACTATTTGCTTCTAATTAATTACTTTTCTATTTTCATTTGAATGAATAAAAATAAGTAAGGTTTACCGTAAGGAAAACGTAGAACTCTAGATTAGACTCTGTTTGGTACAAGCTGAAATTTTCAGCTTATTTGCAACTTCAGCTTATTTTTTGTACTATTCATGTGTCTCACTACACTTTTTGGTACTATTTATGGATCTCACTGTATTATTTAGCTAACTTTTACCTCTATTTACAGTACATTCAACAAAATTTTCAATTTTAGCTAAATAAGTTGTTTCCAAACAAACACTAATCAACAATTTTTAATTTTAGTCAAAAGCCTTGCAACTCAATCGACATTTTTTGGTATCTCCAATGAAGATATTTAGTATTCAAATCCTTCCACCGCTAACAATCAGTGTATATACATTGATTGTAAAAATTTTTAAAATGGTAATTTTACCTTAAACAATAACAATTTGCAATTTTGAAAATCATGACTAATTTTTATTTATCATACACATGAATTTTTATAAGATTGAATTTTAACTAGATAAAAATAAGGAGAAATTACACTTTACCACCTTAAACTATACACTAAATTACACGTTATACCCTAAACTATTCGAATGCACACTTTGCACCATAAACTATCACATTTATCACACTTTACACCCCTACATTACTTTTACTGTTAAGTTAGACAGAAATTAATATCACATGACTTGCACATGATTTTCGCTTAAGTGTCACACTATTTAAAGACCAAAACACCCTTTTCACAAATAATTAAAAGCAAAATGCTTTTTTTTTTCCTGGTCTTTCTCTCTCTGCGTACAGTCCTTCCCCTCTCTGTTGCCCAGCAGCTCTTCCCCTATATGACTGACTGTATTTCTTTTCCAAGAACATCAGAGGTCAAAACTAGCGCCGTATGACTGACTGTATTGTATTTTATAAAGCACTGAAGGACATTGCAATGAGTTCTAATTTTCAAAGAACTACGTAATATTGCTAGTCCTTTTTTTTCTTTTCTTTTTTGATGGGAAATATTGCTAGTCCTTTAATTCCATTGAACAAGAGCCAATTCAACACCATCTTTGCGTTGCTTGTAATAACTAATGAGCTAATCTTAGAAATGAATAGTAAAACAAGACCGAAATGTTTTAATCTATTTCCCTCTAATTGGAAAACCGAACATAAAGTCAAATAATTCCCAGAAAACAAGGGTGGTATGTTTAGGCAAGCCCAAAAGTAGGGAAACACCATAGCTACCAATCACTTCATTTGACCTTTGGAGGACTTGTGCTTATCAGCAATTGATTTGGGGAGAAGAGAAACTGAATAATGGTAAAGAGGAGAAGAGCTGCCATGGGCAAGAAAGAGGGGAAGAGCTGTACCTGCACGCACGAGAGAGAGAGACCTGGGAAAAAAATGAGAAAGGAAATAAGCATTTAATTTTAATTATTAGTGAAAAGGGTGTTTTGGTCTTTAAATAGTGTGACACCTAAGTGAAAATCATGTGCAAGTCATGTGATATTAATTTTTGTCTAACTTAACAGTAAAAGTAATGTGGGGGTGCAAAGTGTGATAAATGTGATAGTTTAAGGTGCAAAATGTGCATTTGAATAGTTTAGAGTGCAAAATGTAATCTAGTATATAATTTATGATGGTAAAGTGTAATTACCCCTAAAAATAATTACCAACTTTTTATAGTTTATCAATAAACTAATCATACCCATTTTAATCTAAAAATAACTTATTTTATTCTATCATGACATATTCGTTATTGAATCTAACATATTTGAATCAACATAACAAATTTTAAATATTTATCTCAGTACTATTAACTAAGACACAAAATATTCTACAGTCGGCACATTATACTAGCTTATCTTTCTTCGATTTCCTATCACTATTACCAATGTTTCTCATGTGATTCTCATATTGATAAATATTTCTACGTAACATATATAGTATCAAAGAGAGGGTCAAGTATTTTGTGGCTCAATTGTATAACTCAAATTTCTCTTCTCAATTATTGTAACTAGTGTAACTAGTGTAACACCGTGCATATGCACGAGTACAATTAAATCAATCACAATTATACATTTTTTTTTAAAAGAGATTTAAATTATACATAATCTTAACTTAACACTTTTTTAAAACATACATTTCTAAAATATGTAATAATTTCTCATTATATATATAATTTATAATTTAATTGGATTTAGAATCTTTGATTTTTTCACCCAATAATTCACTTGGCACAAAAGTTAAAAATAAATAAATAAATAAATAAATGGATATATGGTAGAAAATTGGACCTCAATTGAAATCTAATTTAGAATCTAATTAGATTTGGACTCTTCGATTTTTATTCACTTAGCACAAAATTAAAATTAAATGGGACACGTGATGCAAAATTGAGAATCCAATTACAATCTAATTGGATTTTTTATAAGCTTTGGCTATTTATATATATATATATATATATAATCAAATTTTTAAGTAAAAAAGAGATTAGGAATAGGAATATCTAAAGAAGTTTTGTATGAATAATAACCATTAATCTGCTTTTGACATATGGTATTAGTTATTACTCACCTGGAGTGCATCAGATGCCAAGAATAAAAAAGATGAAGGGGTGTAATCAAAACCAATTCATTCACCATCCTTTGTTTATATCTCCGAACCCTTCACACGATTTTGGTGAATTATGGTAGTAAAGTGCTTGTCTGTGTGGCTTGGAATGCCTTGATTGGTTCCAGTCTTCTCAGGTTCAGTGTACTTCAAAAGGACCAAACTATGAGTAGTTGATTCCACGTGAGAGTCATAGTACTTCTTCGCACAATAGTTTTCAAATACCATTCTCGTCACCATTTTTCTAATTCCGCCGTTAGCTTCACATAGGAATTAGTACTCTCGCTAAAAAAGAGAAAAACACAACAAAAAGTCTAAACATATATAGTACATAGAAAACAAAAAGTATAAGCTATTAGAGAAGACAAAATGTATAAAACTTAAGTACTAATCAAAGAATCAAAGTTACAGAATTTAAAAAATTGTATCTAAGTTTTATTCATTATTCTGTCAACCTTAGAATATTTTCAAAAAAACAATTAAAAAAAAATCAATGAAGAAGATAAGATTAGATTATCACCAGTAATTATCATTCCCATTTGGCAAGAAGATATTGGTCAGCTTTTGAGTTACATCTTTGGAGGTTGCATTATCAATCATCATGCGTTCGAAAGGAGGAAGAGAGGAATAGCCATGGAAAGGCCTGTCATAAGTGACTTTCAGTTTGGTTTCTGTGGGGAACTCAAACAACTCTCCTATTGAGGTAAACATTGTGTTGTGAAGCTCTGAAAGAGTGTTTTTGCCAAGTTCACCACAAAACAACGATACTTTTCAAGTGCATTGTAAACATCTTTGCAAGCTGAGAACCATGAAGTGCTTGCATCAGACTTCAAGTCCAAGTTGGAGAAATCAAAAACTGGAATCTTAGCCTGTGTTTGGATAGCCATGGTTCTTAATTTTCGCTTCAACTAGGAAGCTTGAGGGGTGAGAAAGCAAAATTGTGTGGCATGCATTGATATGTCGTGTTATTTATAGATAGGCAAAGTTGTTGTTGTTGTTTTTTTTTTTTGAGAAGAGCTTGACAATGCGCAATTTCTTGATTACATATTTGTTATGTGCTTAAAAATTGACTCATGCATTTACAGTCCATATAAATATAATAAAATTTGTATTAGACTTAAACCTTACTATTTGAGATTAATGAGGGAAAATAGAAGAGATGATGTCGGCATATAATGTACTTTTGCCTAACTTATGTCTTTTCTCTATAAACTTTGCCTAACTTTGTGTCATTCATGCATGCCTGCGGTAAATTTATGTGGGACTTTTAGACTAATATTTTGGAACCTGGAACTCGTGTAAAGCTATGATGGGCTGAATAGGTAAGGCAACACTTTGAAAATGCATTTGACATTGATGTCGCCAACTTTTTGTTTCTACTGTAAAGGCAGAACTTGAGCCTGGGCAGATGAGCAATTGGGTTTTGTAAAGATCTTAAACCCATTTGCAAAATTTTCCATTAAACCAAAATTAGATGAGAAAAATCCTTTTCACCCTCCAATCCACAACTCCAAATTTGCCTTTAAAAAAACTATAAATGGGTTTGGTATATGTGTTTGGACATAATATTTTTTTTTTTTTTAATAGGCAGTATTTTAATAGACCCATAAGTGTACTAAAAGGGAAATTTTGTATACTCTCAGAGTACCATAAATACATACTCCCTCCTCTCATATGAATGGTGGGTCTCACTAATTAAATTCATGATGAAACACATCATTCATGTGAGAGGAAGGACTACACATTTTTTATACTCCAAAAGTACCTAATAATTTTCCATACTAAAAAGTAAAGACAATTTAGTGTGTCATCAACAACCGGGAGAGGGGGCTTATATATGCAGAGAACATTTAAATAAATAAATAAACTTTTTGGTGTTAAAATTACTCCAATCTTTAAATTACAAGTATAAATATATAAGACTTAGGTGCTATTTGTTGTAGATATATATAGGATCAATTAAGCGGGGCGGCAATATGTACTATATATGAAACCTAAACAATCAAGGGATAATATTGACAAAAAAGATTTGATATTTTGGACTTATCTATAATCTACTATCACCAGAAATGTCCAAACAAGCAATAATATAAAAGTTAAACATCTTTATTCAAGACGGTAATATACTCTCTTTAAGAGAGCATCATCAAGTATCAATCAGAAGTGAAGTTCTCAACAATTTTCGTATCAATATAAACAACTATTAAGTTAATTGTTGAGATAACTATTATGTTATATTATTTATATGATATAATATATATATATATATATATATATCTCTAAACTATTATTTAACTGGTTTCCCAGCTTTAAACTCTAAGTTTTGGATGTCCCAAAATGTCCCAATCCCGCTAAGGCTGTGTTTGTTTCAACTTCAAACCACTTCCGGAAATCAATTTCCGGAAAATTGCTGTGTTTGGGTGCTTGGGAAAATTGGGTCAATGGAAATTGATTTCTCCTTTGACCGAAAAAGTGCTCCCGGATGGGTGAAATACATTTCACCCCCTATTTTCCCTTAAACCAATTTCCGAAAATTTGCTCTCCACTCTCCAAGTTCTCTCACGCAACATCACTCTCCAAGCTCTCTCACACTCACTCTCCGATCCGGTCTAGACCCAAGCTCCAAGCTCCAAGCTCAGCAGCACGTTCAGACCTCCGATCCGGTCCAGACATCAGCTCCGATCCGCTCCAAGTCCGATCCGCTCCAAGCTTTTCCAGTCCAGACCTCCGCTCCGATCCGCTCCAAGCTTTTCTGGTCCAGACCTCCGCTCCGATCTCCAAGCTCCAAGCTCCAAGCTCCGGTCCAGACCGACGACCTCCAAGCTCCGATCCCCACTCAGACGAGCTCCAACCTCCAAGTTCCGATCCACACACCGAGCTCCACCACCTCTCCACGCATAGTGAGTATTCCTTGATCCGAAAATTTCTTCGATCCACACACTGAGGAAGGGTATCTAGTTATATTTACACAAATTCATCAAACATATTCTCTGATGCCCATGTGTAGTGATGTAAATAATTGTTTGTTTGGTGATGGTACTCTGTGTTGTGATATTTTCTTGGGTGGTTTGTTTGCATTGTATTGTTTTTGTTTAATTGATGCTTTCGTGTTCTAGTTTTCTGCTCTGCTATAATTGCACTCTACATGTATTCTGTTGGAAATATATGTTGTTTACAGTGAAGCTAGTAATTGAATTTGACAAGGATGGACACCCACTTTATTTTTCATGTAATAACAGTTTTTTTTGTTTACTGGCATGAATAATGCATTGAATATTGAATTTATGCGTGAAGTAATTATTGCATTGTTAGTATACGTTCCTTTCTCCCTTACAGGCGCATCGAAAGCATGCAAAGTTTTTAAACAAGAAAATAGAGATGTATGATGAGTTAGCTCTTGTTGTGGGCAAGGACACAACCACAGGTGGCTTTTCAAAGTCCTATATAGATTATGAAAATGAGCCAGATAATGGCGACAGTGCTGAATTTGTTGCTGATAATGTGGAGGAAGATGTGCTGGAAAAAGGTAAGAATGTAGTAGAGTCCTCCACAACTGGGTCGGGAATTTCAAAATCCCGTAAAAGAGGTCGTGCACCTTCTACTGCTGATGATAGCGTGTTGACTGATCTGTCTGATCAGTTGAAGGATATAGCTACGGCTCTTAAAGAAATCAATCGGGGCCCGATAGATTATACATCTCTTTATAATGAGGTTATGGCTATGATGGCGGATGGGTATAGTGAAGAAATGCTTGCAACTGCGTTTGACCATCTGTGTGAAAATGAGAAGGTAGCACGGGGATTTCTGGCCAAGAATGCTAGGCTGCGAAAGCTGTGGTTGGATGGTTTTTTTTTCTCACAACTTTGACTTGCCTGTTTCATGTAGACTGTGATGGTAGCTTTATGGATTCACTGTTGTTGTAGAACTAGTATTAACCTACTATTGTATTATATGTAGTACTTTGTATTATTGGGACAATATAGTTATGTATTTGTACTATTCAGATACCACGAGTAGATATCATTTTTGTACACCATGGAGGTGTAATGACAATGGTGAACGATGAATGTGGCTATTTTTATATTAATATTATCGGTATATTTAAATGATTATTTTTGATGTTGAAGTGGATGATTATTTTTGTACTGTTACAGATATGTATACGCAATGCAGGTGTATGTTGAAATGGATGATTAGTTTCTAATTATTACAGGTTTGTCTAGATGATACAGGAGTTGAAATTTGTAAGGCATTTTATATTTTCCGTAAAATTAATTCACAAACCAAACATGAAAATTGATTTTCCGGAAAAAATGGATTTCATTTTCCGTAAAATGTTTACTTGCACCAAACATAAAAATTGATTTTCCGTAAAGCATTTTCCGTAAAATGTTTGACTGAACCAAACACCGGAATTGATTTTTCGTAAATCGATTTCCGAGACAGCCAAACAACCTCAATACATTTTCCTTTTCCGAAAAATAGCATTTCCGGAAAATATGTATTTTCCGGAAAACGTTTTACGCGAAACAAACACAGCCTAAGTTACAAGATTTCATATTATTATTTAAGCAACTTCCAAAATGTGGACTCTAAGTTTTTTATGTCCTAGTGGGTTCCGGTTAACTCAACTGATAAAAGTCTCTAATGGTTGAATAAGAGATCTAAAATTTAATCTCTGTCTACACCAAAAACCGATTGATGTCTTATTCTGATAATAAATAAAACATCAAGAGCGGACTTCATAAGTTAAAACACTCTCTCAAAAAAAAGAAAAAAATTGTGGCCCAAATATCCTCATTCTGCTAAGTTACAGGTTTTCAACTAATAGGGATCAGTAAGTTAAATTAAACCCCATAACTTCAAACCTCCCTGTATTGGCAATAGACTGAAAAAGTATCTAAAATGTTAAATTTAGATATTTGTTCCCTGTCAAAGTAAGGAACCAAGGCATATATATTTGGAATATATTCCATTTTGAGAATTGAAAAGGCACTATCTTGTGAAAGGTTCTATACATATACCGTTTCTCAAGGACATTTCTTTAGATAAACACACTGTTTTTTCCTCTTTTTGAATGGTAAATATTTCTCAGAACATGAAGTGGTAATCAAACCCAGTAATTTCACTTTGACTCTACATTCTCTTTTTGCTTCTTTTTCTTCTTCTTCTACTTTCTCCTTTATTTTGAATAGAAAAATCTTCATGTGCATTTAGCAAACTTAAATTCATTGTAGATTTTCAGTGCACGATAGTCAATGCATTATAAATTCTTAATACTAAACTTCATTCCATTATGTTATGTAAATCTTAAGCATCTCGCTTCTTGTTTTTCATATTCAATAGAGAAAATCAAAACAGCTAGAACAAAATTTTCATAAATGCTATTGGGATTTTCAATACAGTGAGACTACTTTCATAGAACACCGCATCACTCAAAAGGTATATTTTATGGAAGGGAAATGCGGTTAATAATCCATTTAAAGAAAATTTTTATGAAAAAAAAAAAAAAAAAAAGAAAAAAAAAAAAAAAGCAATTAATGTTTTGATAGTTTTTTTCATTTCCCATAAAAGTGGTATCAAAACTTTCTTAAAATAAATTGTTAACCAATACCCTAAAGGCACTCGTTAACATGAGCATTTATGAAAAAAAGTTTCTATAGTATTGAAAGGCTCATTTTTCATTCTCTTAAATATTTGCTGGATAATGAAAAATAATAATTTGAAAGAATTTTCTTTACAAATTAACGCTTGCACTTGTTTCTCAAAAAAAAAAAATTAACGCTTGCACTTGAAGAAATTTATCGGAAAGATCACGGAAAGGTGTGACCAACAAAGAGCGAATAATTAAGTGTGATATTGCATTAAATGGGTGTTGCCCAAGTACAACTCTTTTGTTTTTCTTTTTTCTTTTTTGTGTTCAATGTTATAATTTTCAATTTATTTCAATCTGAGATTTACGGGTTTGTCTAATAATATTACACATTTAAGAATTGTAATATTACACATTTAAGAATTGTTGATAAATTCAGAAGTGTCATGAGGTTAGCTCTCAAAAATGAACACATCTATGCACGAATATATAGTGAGAGTTTAGATTCAACTTAGACTGTGTTTGGATAGGACGGTTTGTTGCTTAAAATTGAGTTACGTTTTACTCCCCCTTTTTTTTTTTTTTTTTTTCTTTGGCCGCACTTGTTGACTGGGAGGGGACAAAATTTACTGTGCATGAACAGTGCGTACACTGTTCACGCACTGTTCATGCACTGTTTATGTATTAAAAATATTAAAAGTGGGTCCCACAACACTATTTACATATTTAAAAATTATTTTGCTACAGTGTTTTCAGCAACAATCAATTTTCAGCAACTTTCAGCAACAATAAATGCTATCCAAACGGACCCTTAATCCTGCTTATTCCTGCGTTTGTGTTTTTGTGTTTCTTTTCTTTCTTTTCTTTTCTTTTTTTTTCTCTTTTTGCTTGCCGTTGTTTTTGACTTTTCAACCATTTATTGTTCACTTTTCATCCACCCATGCACTGTTCACAGCAAAAGAAGCGGGAGAGTGCACACCAGTGGGTCTCATTTACTGTTTACGAGACCTGCAAACATCACTTTTTAGTAATTTTTCATAAAAAAATGGGTCCTATGACACTATTTACACATTTAAAAATTATTTTGTTACAGTGTTTTTAGTTTTTAGTTTTCAGTTTCAGTAACAATAAATTCAATCCAAACAGACCCATAATTTTAATGTTTAGTTTTTGGAGCTAGCCTTATGACGTCTCTAACTGTATCAATAGTTAACAAATGTGTAATATTATTAGATAAATGTGTAAAATTTAAATTGGAATTAATAAAAAATTATGAAATTAAACAAACCAAAAAAAGCTAATAGTTGATTATATTTATATGTTATATGGGAAGAAAAGTCATACTTCGGGATCCCAAGCGTAGGACATGTAGCAAACTGTAATCTCAAATTGAAGTATGGACTGGGCCGGAATATAACTTTGCTTTGGAAGACTAACTTTGCTTTGGAAGACTGGAAGTAACCCACCACGTGTAGGACTTGGAGCAATTGTAATCTCAAATTAGTGATAAAAAAATAATAAAAACAAAAACTTGTGGTATGTACTTTGAAGAGAGAGAGAGGAAAAAATTTAAGTCAAAACAGACTCTAGAGCCAATTTGGTATCAACTTTAACTTCTAGTTTTTAGCTTTTAGGTTTTGCACAGTTTTTTAAAACTTTACTATTTTCTATTTTTCTCTTCTTCTTTTTTTTTAAATTCGTTTAAGGTAAAAATATACTTCAGTACATTTTTAACAAAAAAAATTTCAACAAAAAACTAGATAAAAGGTTCCCAAACGGACACTAAATGGTCTGGACTCTAAAGTCCTAGTTCTTTAGTTTGCTAGACCCTAGAGACAATGGAGAGGAAGAGAGGATTCAAGCTTGGTGATGTTGCAATAGAAGAGACCATCCCATTGTCAACTCCAAAGTAAGATAGAAAAAAATTGTAAATAAGTAAGGAGTAAAAAATACAACTTTTTTTTTGTTTCACTTTTATTTTCTTTGTGAAAATTGTTCAAATAAGAATGTGTTTATCAAAATTTATGAATGTCCAATTATTTTAAGCTATTGATACAGTTATCACTTATAGGATTATAACCTTATTAAAAATGAACGTAAAATGTAATTTTAGAGTTTCTTAAAAAATAAAATTAATTGTAATTTTTTTTTTAGAAAAAAAAAATAATAGTAATTAATAATTATACATGGGTGCAAAATTTTTGCCTTTTTTTTTTTTTTTTTTTTTTTTTGTGGGAAAGGTTTGCCGAGAATTTTGAGGGGGCCAGAACCCAGAAGCATAATTTTTCTTTAATGGTTGGATCTTTATTCTCATTACATGATATTATCAATGGTTGTCCAACCAAGCAGATTGAATTACCTGCAAATAACAAATGATTATTAAATTCAAACAACACCTTTAACTTCTATATCATATTCTTCTCAAAAAAAAAAAAAATCTATATCATATTCTTCACCTTCAAACCTTTAGCTTCAAATAACACCCAGCAAATAGCACGTTGAACTTAGATTCAAATTTAATGGAATCTTTATTCTCACTACATCATTTATACTACTATTTAAGGGGCTTTCTCCTCATTTTTTTAGTTCAAAAATACCCCTACATTCCTATGTTTAAGTAAAGACAAAACTAAAGAACAATTCGATAAAAATGCAACTCTAACTTCCCCTAAAACATTGCTTAAAAAATAAGGTCACTTTCCTATTGATTTCCAAATTGCTTTATCCACTTATAAATTAGATTTGCAAAATAAAAATTGTATATGAAAAATAATGACACAGGTTTCTTTTCAAAATAAAATTTTTAAAAAATAGGACCACTAGCCCAACATTTTCTTTTTTTTTTTCTTCTCATTTTTCCCCTTTATCAAGACTTAAACGTTTCTCTCCTTTTTTTTCTTTTTTTTTTTTTTTTTTTTTGGTTTCCTTTCTTCTAAATTCTAATCTCATTTTTTTTTTTTTTTCAAATCTCTTCTTCTTTATTTTTGAATTATTTTAAAAAATGTGATTTTTAATGTAATCCTTTTTTTTCCTTTTTAATGAATTATTTATTTATTTATGTTGGTGTTTGAATTGTTTTCTCTTCACATTCATTTGTACAACCTTTTTTTCATTTTAATGAACATATTTTCTATGTCCAAAATAAAAATCCCCATGCGCATAATTTAATTGAATAAAAGAGAAAAACGTCTCAAATTGAAATAAATAGAAAATTATGATACTAAACTCAAAAAAAAATTCAAATAAGACCTTCAACTTCTATATCATAATCTTCACCTTCAATTTTATATATTATAACACCTTCAACATTATATTCAAAATTTAAATGAATCCTTATGTACCGATTACAACTAAACTTTTCCTCAAGAAAAAAAAAAAGAAAGGAGAGATTACAATTAAACCTTCAACTTCTGTACGGTGCAGAACATAATTTTTTATGTTCACTAATATCATATTCTTCATGGTTATCCAAATTGAGCAGATTGACCTACAAATAATACTCATGTAAAAAAAATAAAAAAACTTTCGGCTTGACTGGGTTTTTTTTGTTTTTGATGTTGGTACTCTGTTCCCCTGTTTTGGCTGTGGTTGAACAGGGTATACTTTTTACTTGTAAATTGTTTGGTTATTTTCAATAAAGTTCTATCTCTTATCTCAAAAAAAAAAAAAAAAAAAAAAAAAAACAAACTCATGTATTAATACAAATCAGTTGTATTTGCAGCAACCTTGACATTTAATTCACTATTAAAATTTAAAACTTATCATTTACTCATTACCCTAACCAATAGCATCACAATCCACCTATTCTCTTCTCCGTACCAAACCTACAACCTCTTATTGGCCCAAAATAGCCAATTTGATGTAAGCCTAGCAAATTAAAATTCAGAAATCCAGCTGCACATTTATGTAAACATTAATTCTTTAACAATACCAAACTCCAAATTAACTCTTTCAATACTCTAAATCATAAGTTAATCAGCCACCAGAAACTATAAAGGTAGTCTAAAAATTAAAAAAAAACCATCAAATTTCAATGCAGATTCAGTTTATTATTTAGAACCCTTAACAAATCCGTAATAGTTTGGACAGATTGGGGTTGATATAGGCCTATTGTCTAGCTTAGACAGGTGCAACAACCAAAAGACATAGAATATCGACTAGCTATTATTTGCTATATGATAAAGATATAGGTACCCAACTACATGTATGATAAACGAAATGCACAATATTTTTTTTTTTCCATATAACCATATATAATTTGAAATACTATAATTTAAAATCTTATATATATATATATATATACACATGTTTGCATGTCACACACTCCTATATATTTTATTCTAACTTAAAATAATGGGTCAATTTGGGTTACGTTTGTGGTACTTTTCAACCCAACTTGAATTCCTCAAATTGAGAATTTCTCAAACCAACATTAGGTTAGGCCATTTTTAGGCATAATAAAAATTGGATTTTAATTCAACTACTTAATTTCAGTATTCAATAAATTGTTTCAGTTTACATAATTTGGCCTCATGTTCTAACTCTACAAAAACCAAGTCCTAAAATACAAAAATATATTGTCAATGGTCTTATACTTCAACTGGCACATTTTGATTTTTCCAATGGAGATATTCATGGCTCAAATTCTCATACTCGTTCTAACCATTTGAAATAAGTTTCAATATCAAACCTGAATCAACCTAACTTAACTTGATGCCTTGAGAATATTTGTACTCTTCTTTTTTTCTTTTTCTTTTTTTAATCATAAGATGTCTATTAGTCCTTGATAATGACACGATGGGAATCACCAAATGTTTTTAGTTGAACACATCTTGTAAAGACAAATTAACAAATGAAAATCCTAATCCAATAGATGTCCGCTCTAGTTATTGCTTTTCTTTCTGTTACTTCGAAAGTAGCTGCTTCAGCTTCAACCACTCGAATCTTTTATATTTCTTATTATTTATCATCAAACAAATAGACTTGGGATCATCATGAGAGCAAATGTTTTGTAAGAGAGAGAGATGAATAGCTTCCAACAATGGAGGTCAGTGGATTAGGACAAGAGAGTTTTTTTTACAAATTATCATGAGACGTGACTTTTATTTGTGAAGTAGCTAGCTTTCAAATAAATGACCATGGTCTAGCACACCAACAATCAGAGGGTTACTTAAACTTAAAGTAAATGGCCCAAGAGCTTGAAAATAAAATACATGTAACCATCAAGTTCCCGTATAACATATTTCATGGCATGGTTTATTCCAGGTAAATAAAGGACTTCTATAACTTGGAAGAAAGCCAACCCATGAAATGAACATAATTTGTTATTCATTGTATAATAGATTAGGAATATCCATTTGACAATTGTTTCAAACTGTGCATATCAGACATGGAAAACAATAAAATTCTTTGGGGCAAAAGATGTCAGTTAACACCACAATAAACTTTGATAGGATTCTCAGCTCCCTGACCTTCTTCTGATCTAACATAATCAATGTGACCAAATGGTTCATACTGTAAAGGGTGTTCGTCATCAACCAGCTCTTCCGGTACATGTATTGTCCCTTCGTTGAATGTAAAGAGCCCAAGCAAATGTATTGTCTTGTTTCCATTAATCATGACTCTATGCTTGCAAGGCCGTAACCTGTCATTGCTCCATGCCTACACCATGCAAATTATACAACCCTTAAAATGTTAATGATAACCGCCGCGCAAATATAAGTAATTGTGGAATGTGGAAGGTAAGGGCTGGTTTTCAAGTATCTATGACGGAATTTCACACACATATACACTTATATTATGCTAAAGTAGAATTTCTATCTTATATTAAAAAAATGTTAATAATGATTATATATAGTAGTTGAAATTAAATTAGTTGCAGACTCACTCGATATGTGAGAATATATTTTAATTTGTAATAGGATATAATATATAATTTTTTTGAACACAGCTTGTGTCCAGTATCTAATTCCACTGGACATGTTATGATATGAACACATATCCAGTAAAACTGGACACTGAACACAAGCTCTTCATTTATTTTTATTTTTTTCTAAGCAATAATTTTAGAGAAATGATATGTCCATAATATTTACAACATTTTTACAACAAATTTTAAGTGGCAAGTTGTTACCGGTTGTTATTATTGAGGCAAAAAAGTAATCTTGGTGTTAGGTTCAAATTTGAACCAATAACAACTAACCACTTATGATTTGTTGTGAAAATGTTGTAAAAATATTATGGACGTAGCATCTCTCATAATTTTATTTAATGTAGTATATAAATGTTATTGTTTTGTATTAGTCAATCAGTCAAAGAGTTGGTTCGCACATTGCAATATATATATATGTGTGTGTGTGTGCGCGCGCGCTTGGGGTGTGTGTATGTACGTATGTATGTATCCAAATATTGTTTGAAACTCAAATACCTACTTTCAAAAACAACTAAATATTACTAAACAAAAACTTAAATAAAATCATACCTATCTATATTCTGTACTTTATATAATAATCAAAAACAGCTAAATACTAACAAAAACTTAAATCAAATCATGATATCCATCTATATTTTATACTATATATAATAATAGAAACATTGTATTTAATTTTGCTAATCAACCACGTCATCAACCTTGTTTCCTATATATCGATCTTTCCTTTCTTTTATTTTTTGGCAATATTAAATATAAAAAAATATATTATTATCTTCTTTCAAATCCAAGCACAAGCCACAATAATTTCAGTTTATTTTTACACCTATTTGGCTGCTATCTTTAATTTACAAATCTGCATAAGAAACAATTATGCTAGTTGATGTTACAACTATCCGTGACTTTACAAATCCAAGCACAAACCACATCAGCCAATTGCTATACAAATCCAAGCATCAGCCACAATTGACAAAACCACCATAATTTAATTTAAACTCTCTTTTTGTATAAAAGCATTAACAAAACCACTTCTATGATATTAAAGACATGCTGACTATGTATTTCAATTTGCTGACAACACTCTCTCTATTTCTTATATTTGTTCTCTTTGGTGCATTTTTTTATTATTTCTACTTTTTTTTCCTTTATTAATGATTCTTTTTGTTAATATTTATTTAATAGTCTCTGCAAATTTGCTATGTTAACAATATAGTATTACAAAAGTACTATCAATTTTAGTATGGTAGCCCTATATCATTAACATAGCAAATTATACAGCAACTCATTAACAAAAGAACCATTAGCGTAGAAAAAAAAAGTAGAACTAATAATCTTAAAAATGCACCAGAGGAGAAACAAAATAAAAGAAATAGAGAGAGACTATTGTAAGCAAATTGAAATACATAGCTAAGTATTGTGTCAAGCTCAAACATAATAGAGAACTTTTACACGGTTAGTTTGTTAGATAACAATTCTAGAATAATTGCTCGTTGCATATTGAAATACAATGATGTTTATTTATCACATGAAACAAACAAACAAAACAAAACCAAAAAAAAAAAAAAACAACAACAACAACTTAAATATTGTAGTATTAAACATACCAAGTATATAACGACAATTTCCCATAAATAAATAAATAAACGACAATTTCTTTTCAATCTTTTATCATGGGAAGCATGTCTCTATCTTACTAAAGGAAAGCTACATTTTCTTCTAAAAAAAAAAGAAAAGAAAAGAAAGGAAAGCCACAATTTTGCAATGGTAAGTCTTTTCTATTTTTGTCAATAAGAATTATATTTCTCTATCTCTTGAAGAAAGCTCTCTTTAGCTCTCTTTTAGACAGTAGAACAGGGGGTCACTTCCTTCACGGAGGTGTTTGAGTCTTTCTTTGAATTAACAACGTTAGTTCAAAGCTTGTGGGGTTCCTCTTTTCGTGGGATTTGTGGGAATAGTTTCTGTGTTTTGAGCCAACTTTTATCTATTTTTTCCTCTTTCTCCCCCAATAACCATGGATGAGTTAACGTCCAATTGAAATCGCCTCACCCTGTCCGATAGGGAGGGACCGGGTTGCTGCCTTGATGATGAATTGAGTTCCCAAGAGTTCTTCTTGGCTACCAAGTTTTTAACTAAGAGGGCAGTCAATGTGGATGCCATAGCAAAAACTTTTACACCACTTTGGCACTCAAGTAATGGTTTTCAAGTTCATAATTTAGGTAGCCAAATGGTACTATTTGTGCTCGATAACAAAGAAGAGGTTGATATAGTGATTTAGAGCGAGTCGTGGAGTTTTGATAAACACTTAATGGTTTTGGAGAGGTATAGCAAGAATAATCTAGTCGAAAAGCTTCAGTTTAACAAGGCTACTTTTTGGGTGCAGGTTCATGGCCTACCAATAAAGTTTATGAATGCTAGGGCTGCAGAAAAAATTTGTGACGTCTTAGGGACGGTTCTACCTTCTACAAACCCGTAGGAAACTAAGGGGGGTAGCTTTGTTTGCATTAGAGTGTCCTTGGATATCACTATTCCTCTGTGTAGAGGGCATTTGGTTTCAATAGGAGGTGATTAGGAAGTTTGGGTCAGCTTCAAATACGAACGATTGCCAAACATTTGTTATTGGTACGGTTGTTTCAATCATGATGACAAGGATTGCGAGGTGTGGCTGAACAGTGAAGGCAGACTCACATCAGAGCAAAGGTAATTCGGTCCAAGCCTTAGAGCAGCACCTTTCTTCCCCTCAAGGAAGCAGGTTGTCTCGGTCCCAGGATATTACAAAGCTAGGTAGTCCTCAATTCGGAAATTAGTAGCGCCGTCCATGGTTGAGCCAAAGAAGCAGAAAAAGGATGGTTCAACTACTCCGAAGCACATGAGTAATGGCACGGTCGGAGAAGGAGGGAAGGAGTCAATGCCAATGGAGGAAGTAATTATGAGCATTCAAAGCGAAAATAAGAAGATTCTGACGGATCATAGTCCAACCCCAGCCAGCTATACCTCTCCTCAAATCACACGTAGCTTTGAAAGGAAAGTAACCGAACCAGACAAGGCTTTAAATGATAATAATCCTCAGCATTTTCCCATCCTAGCAGGTAACTCCCACAACCCTTATACACAACTTCCTCACCTTCTTCAAACACGCTTTTAAACCCAACCGTTGACATTAATCCAGCTCACCCAACCCAAAAAGGAAACTCTTTCCCACCTCAAACCTCAGTTTCAAAATCATTACTCACTCCCATAATTGACAGTCAACCAACACGTGCCTCTCTCTCAAAAAACCTCAACCAAAATGGAAACAGCTCACTACCTTTGAATCCGAACCCGTCCCTAAAATTAACCCCACTATGTGACTCTCTCACACCACGTGCCACATCTGAAAATCCTAGGGCTTCACCACAGCAACCTAAACTGAAGTGGACAAGAATTAAGCGCCCAAACCACATAACCCCTATCACCCCTGACCATACGTACTTGCCCTTAGGGAAAAGAACACCCATGCAAGCTGAATGCTATCCTGAGTTACCAAGCAAACGTCAACAGGTTTCAAAGGGAGCAGTAGAACAAAAAGAGATAGTGGTGGAGGCTGACTTTCAGCCCCACCAATTACAATGAATTGCCTAGTTTGAACTATCACTAGCTTAGGAACCTGCGTACAGGGAAGGAGCTTGGAGATATGATACGAGCAAAAGATCCCTCTGTCATGTTTTTAGTCAAGACACTGGCAGATGAAGTAAGGCTAGATATAGTGCAATGAAGTATTGACTATGAACACAAATGGATAGTACCTAAGGAAGGCCGTGGAGGTGGTCTTGTTCTTTTTTGGAAATCAACAGTGAAATTGGAGGTGATCGATTCATCCTAATACTACATTGACACTTGGATTGATAGGGGTTCAGAACACGAGTGGAGGTTCACTGGTTTTTATGGGGAACCAGATACATCAAGGAGAATTGAAGCATGGGATAGTTTGAAAGCTTTAAACCACCACCACAAACCCTATGGCTATGTGCAAGTGACTTCAATGAACTCACTAGGCAAGAGGAGAAATTAGGCGGGGCAATTAGACAACACAGATAGATGCAACTCTTTAGAGACGTCATTAATGAGTGTGGGTCCTTCGACCTTGGCTATATGGGTAACCGTTTCACATGGAGCAAACATTTTGAGGATGGACATTCAATTTGGGAACGACTTGACCAAAGTTTGGCTAATGACTCTTGGTTTCTAAAATTCTCGGGTTCTCTTGTTCAACACCTACAAAGTGTTTCCTTTGATCATTGCCCGCTTTTGATCAACCTCTTGGGTCTGGACCCTCCCCCCAAAAAAAGAATTTTCAGATTTGAGGAGATGTGGTTATCAGATGAACATTGTGCAAAATTGGTGGAAGCATCTTGGTATTCCTATTTCGTGGGGCATCGTGACAGTGATATTCTTAAGAGGGTGGAGATTTGTGGTAAGGACCTAGCATGGTGGAACCATAACATTTTCGGCAATGTGAGGAAGGAGTTAAAAACCAAAAAAGCTCTCTTGGTGGAGGCCGAATCTGCTGCCATAGTAAGTGGGCAGAATGATCGAGTTAGAGAATTGAAGGAAGAGATAAATATTTTGCCGGATAGAGAAGCAAGAATGTGGAGCCAAAGATCACGTACTCTTTGGTTAAAAAATGGTGATAACAACACTAAATTTTGCCATTGTCAGGCTACAAAGAGACATAGGAAAAATAAAATTCGGGGACTCATGGATGAGAACAATACATGGAGAGTAGATTCAGAAGAGATTGCTTTGGTTCTGGTAAACTATTACAGGGAGCTTTTCTCTACCTCAAGGCCAAACCCCCAATGGCCTCAATTAGAGCACATTCCTTTGTTGATTATCGAGGAAATGAATTTAGCTTTAACTGCCACCTTTACAGCCCTCGAAGTAAAAGAAGCTTTGAAACAGATGGCTCCTCTCAAAGCCCCAGGTCCTAATGGCATGCCACCTTTGCTCTTTCAGCATTTTTGGGGAGTGGTAGATGCTGATGTCACAAATTCAATTTTATCTTGGCTCAATCAAGTACCATCCCACATCCGTTAAACCACACTTTTATCACCCTTATCCCAAAAACTAAAAATCCTGAAAGTGTTAGTGACTACTGCCCCATAAGTTTATGTAATGTCTTGTATAAAATTTTCTCTAAAGTGTTGGCCAATAGATTAAAGAAAATTTTACCAAGTATTTTATCTGAACACCATTCAGCCTTTACAAAAAATAGGTTGATAACGGATAATATCCTTATTGCTTATGATTCTCTCCACTATATGAATAATATGAGAACAGGGAAAACAAGCTACATGGCAGTAAAGCTCGATATGAGCAAAGCCTATGATCAGGTGGAGTGGGTGTATTTGGAGAATGTTATGAGAAAGATGGGTTTCAGTGAGAAGTGGATTGGCTTAATTATGGTGTGCATAAAAATGGTGACATATTCTATCCTGGTCAACAATGAACCCCAAGGTCTCATCCAACCTACCAAAGGGATTAGACAAGGGGATCCCCTCTCTCCTTTTCTTTTTTTTTTCTGTGTACGGAAGGTTTACACGGACTCATACAACAATCTGCGAGTATGGGGGAGTTAAAAGGGCTATCCATTAGCCGAAACAACCCTAAACTAACACACTTATTATTTGTAGACAATAGTCTTCTTTTTTGTAAGGCAACCATTGAGGAGTGCAAAAAAATTATGGAGATTTTGGAGATTTACGAGGAGGGTTCAGGCCAAAAGGTGAACAAAAATAAAACAACCATTTTCTTTAGTAGATCCACTTCGAAAGATACTAAAAATGAGATCAAGGAGGCTTTGGGCTTGCAAGAGATTGTACATTATGATAGGTACCTTAGGCTGCCATCTTTAGTTGGAAGGAAAAAAAGGGAGAGTTTCAATTTTATCAAGGATAAAGTTTGGCAGAAATTACAAGGTTGGGAAGGAAAGCTTTTATCTCAAGCGGGATAGAAGGTCTTGATTAAGGCAGTCATTCAGGCAATTCCAACATATGCTATGGGGTGCTTCAAAATTCCGTTGGGACTTTGCCATGAGATTGAATCAATGGTCAAAAAATTTTGGTGGGGTCAAAGAGGAGATAAAAGAAAAATTCATTGGTTGAAATGGGATGAAATGACGAAATCTAAGATGGAGGGGGGTATGGGTTTTAGGGACCTTGCATTGTTCAATGACTCTTTGTTGGCAAAGCATGCTTGGAGACTCTTGCAAAATACGGACTCACTCTTTTACAAATTCTTTAAAGCCCGATTCTTTCCAAATTGTTCAATAATGGAGGCAAAATACTCATCCACAGGGTCCTATGCTTGGAAGAGTATTTTACATGGGCGTGAGGTGCTACTTAGAGGCTATAGGTGGAGGGTGGGAGATGGGAGATTTGTGTAGATGTGGCAGAGTACATAGCTGCCAAGGAAACACCCAACCAAGGTGACTTCTCCTATCATTGATTCTATGGCTAATGCGAGGGTTGAAATATTGATAGATGAAGCAACACACTGCTGGAATCACTCAGTCATTGATGTTATTTTTATTCCAGAGGAGGCAGAGCTGATTAAGTTTATCCTACTGCCACAACATGGGGTGGTGGACAAAATTTTTTGGCCTTTCACTCAAACCGGGGCATATACAAGCAAGTTAGGGTACCGATTTTTGAAGTCGGCGGAAGAAACTACTAAAAATCCAGCTCGGATGATGGAAGAAAGGAAATTATGGCAAGGTATTTGGTCTTTGCATGTACCAAAAAAAATAAAAAATTGTATATGGAGGGCTTGCCATAACTCTCTGCCCACGAAGGAAAATTTGGTGCGTCGAACCATCATTGAGAATCCACTCTGTAACCGTTGTTCTTGTGCGAATGAATCAGCCCTCCATGCATTATGGTCATGTGCTGAATTGGTTGTAGTTTGGGAGGACTTGTCCTTATGGAGCTGTTGAAATACTTTTAGCTTTATCACCTTCAAAGAGTTGCTGTCATGGCTGATCAAACACCAGCACCACGTGGAGCTTTTCTCGGTCACAGCTTGGTTAGTCTGGACTCAACGGAACTAGGTCCGAATGAATAAACCCAGCTGCAGTTTGCACCAAATCTCTTCTCTAGCAAAGGATCGGCTTCAGGAATTCCTTACACTTAATTCGCCTTGCACATCACATTGGACTGTTCCTCGCCTAACGCAGAAGTGGAAACCACCCCAACACAGGTTGGTTAAAATAAACTATGATGGAGCCAGGTTCTTAACGGAGAATAAAGCAGGGATTGGGGTAGTTATTCGTGATAGTGAAGGTATGGTTTTGGGTTCATTGTCTAAACAAATATCACACGCTTACAGCCCTCTAGAAATTAAGGCAATGGTTGTCGCAATAACAATGCAGTTTGCATTGGACCTGAGTTTTCAACATGCTATCCTTGAGACCAACTCGCTTGTGTTGGTGAAGGCTTTGAGTGATGATATTGAGTTCTTCTCAGCTGTGGGTTTGGTGCTGGATGAAATTAGAATTATGTTTAATTTGTTTAATGAATTACACTACTCTCATGTAAAGAGAGAGGGTAATATTGTTACTCATAAGTTAGCTCGTCATGCTATTTGTGTTTCGGATCTTGTAGTGTGGATGGAGGATGTTCTGCCACTTTTGTTTCCTATTGTTTTGGCTGACATAGCCGGTTTTACTTAATAAAATAAACTACATTCTTTCTCATAAAAAGAGAGAGAGAGAGAGAGAGAGAGAGAGAGAGAGAGAGAGAGAGTTTAAGCTAAATTATGGTGGTAGCTCCAAGATTTTTATAAGGGAATTTAAAAGGCATTTCATTAAAATATCATATGAAAAATAACGGCACTATTGTTGTTTATGTGGCTCATGCTTGGATTTGTAAAGTTAGTAACCAAATTGTTGAAATATTATTGGAATTCTTGTGACTTTCTACGGCTTATGCTTGGATTTGTTGAAATATTATTGGCATTCTTGGATTTGTCAAGTTAATAACTGAATAGCTGTGATATCAATTGGTATTATTGTGACTTATGCTAATTTGTAAAGTGTTTTTTTTAGAAGAAAAAAAATTGTAAATTGTAATGTCAATTGAAGATATTAATATTTTGGTATAGTTAATATTGCCACCAAAAAAAAAAAAGGGATTGATGATGTGGTTGATAAGGTAGCACAACAAGAGTTTTGCAAAATTAAACTCAACACTTCTACTTTTATGTTGATTATAGTTTATAGATTATAGAATATAGATAATTGAAGGTGTTAACTAGCAATAGAAGAAATGTAACAAAACTTGGGATGTTGTTGGTCTAGCTAGTAACATATACAGAACTCTTATTGATCATGATCGGGTGCATCAGTAGCTGCAAATTTGTACTTATAGTTGCAGCTGAGTATTTTTTTTTTTTTTTTTTTTTTGGTGTTTGCTTTAACAAGTGCCTATAAATTATCAAATTTATACTTTGTGTCAGTTGAATATGATTAATTTTGTTAATTTATTTTACTATTCAACCTATTTTTACTACTATTTATGAGTTTTACTGCACTTTTTGATACTATTTATGGGTCTCATTATACTATTTCAGCTAATTTTTACTTTTATCTATAATACTTTCTGTAAAAAAAAATTTAATTTTAATAAGATAAGCGAATCTCAAACAAATTACTGTCGACAAATTGGAAGAGAAGTATTCAAGATTGATTTTTGAAATGTTTCAATTAAAGCCCAGTCTCATGAAACACCTCTCCAGCTTGGGCCTAGGCTTCAGAGGGTTTAAGGAGACAGCTACAACCATTACGTAGCCCAACCCGTGGGCTAAAACAATTTTTTTTTTTTTAATAACCTATTTCAACCAACAAAAATAATGCAGTACTATGTTTATAACTTTATATATAAATCAATAGTCTCGTAACTCAATTGATACATTTTGGTATTTCCAATAAAAATATTCAGATTTTTTTTGTTAATATAATAAAAATATTCAAGTTCAAATCCTCCTCTCTTATTGTAAACTATCAAATTATCCAAAATATATATATAAACCTTAAAACAAGTTCTAATCTATATATCATCATCATATTATTAAGGTTCTCAAAAAAAAATTGATATTGTTAAGGATTCCTAAACTAATATCTTAAATCACATTTTATTTAAGAATCAGTTCTTTTCAAAAAATAAAATAAAATAATAATTACGTAGTTTCGCTGTGTATATAAGCTCAAACTAGGCCTGGTCAATATATTGAGTTCAGGTCCAGCCCAAAATCTTACACTATCAACAAAATTGGCACAGCCCAAATATACAGGGCAAAATCTTGGTCTATGCCGTTCCTCCAAAAACAAAATTTCTGGGTCTATGCCCGAAATTTTATGCTTGGTTGGGCTGGACCGTTGGACCATCCAGCCCATAGACACCCCATTTGTGGTCCGTACAGTAAAATATATATCATATGCACTCACCACTTTAAAATAGAAGAAAATTTTGTAAAGGGAAATTAAGAGAGATTTTCTTGAGTTTCAATTCAGATTTGTAGTTTATTCTTTTTAGTAAAGCAAGAGTATTTTAGAATTTTTTTTTTTTTTTTTTTCTATTGGGTTTTAATTGAGCCAGCTTAATGGAGAATTTTATACAAGTTTTTTTTTTTTTTTTTTTTGCAATTAATTGTGTTTGAGAAGTTAATAAAAAGAACATATATTGAATAAAACACAAATTTGAACCAAAAACCCTAACAGTTTAACCCTTTTTTTTGAGATAGAGTTTCAATCTATGGCTTTTGTTTTGATAATAGCTCTTTATCATCAGACTAAGATATTAATCAGTTTTTAATGTAAGTGAATATTAAACTCAAAATCTCTTATTCAATTATCACTAACTTTACCAACTGATGTTTAAATATTAGATATAGTAAAATGATTTAGTGTACCTGATGTATTACACTTTCCAATACATAAGGGTGAATCCCTTTCTTATGCGAGATAAATTAATAAAATGGATAAAAAAAAATTTGAATAAAACACAAATTTGAACAAAAACTCTAGCACTTTGACTATAGATCTCGTTAAATGACCTGTGCACTCAAGACATTATACTTTCTTATCATATAAGGATAAGTCTCACTCTTACGTTACATAAAGACTCAACGTGCATAATAACTTACTAATAACGATCTTTTTTCACTATGAAAACTTTTACTTCTATTTCACATCGTGTATGATAACTTAATAATGATCTTTTTTTCACTATGAAGACTTTCACTTGTATTTTTAATCTCATCACCGTCTCACATTAAATTAAATTAAATAATTAAAACAGAAAACAAAAACAAACATATATTTTTGTAAAATAGAAACAGTGACATACCTGAAATGCATCACCAACCATGTACAAAAAGGATGAAGGTGTAGGATCTAAGCCAATCCACTCACCTTCCCTGGTCTGTACCTCAAAGGCGTTAACATGGTGCTGCTGAACTATGCTGGTGAAGGACTTGTCCGTGTGTGTAGGAAAACCCTTCTTAGGATCATAATTCTGATATTCTTTGTATTTTCCAAATCGGATAACATACCCAGTTGATGCAATGTTTGAGTCATAGTATTTCTCAACACCATAGTTTTCAAACACCATTCTTGTCACCGTTTGATCAAGTTCTGCCATTATCTTTGCGTACAAATTAGCTCCTTCACTATTTAAGAGAGAACAAAAAGATGGATCAAACAAGTAGTCGCACAAATGATCATTAAAGGTCAAAATTTCAATGGAATTTTTACTTAATTCTCGTGTTAACCCAAACAAGGGGAATTAACATTGAGAATTCCTCAATTATAAATTTAAGATTCCACCTCAAAACTCTTCCTCCAAACAAAATATTGATACTATTTCCTCTCATAAAATGTAAATTTAACTGCATAAGATAATTTATATATTTATATATAATGGAAAAATTAAGATCGAGCAATACCAGAAATGATCATTCCCGTTAGGCCACATGAGATTTGTGAGCTTCTGGCTTTCTTCTAGGCACGTTGCCTTATCAATCCCCATGCTTTCATGGGCTGAACCAACACTGATGTAGCCACGGTAAGGCTTGTCATGTGTGTTTTGCATCTTGGTTTCTGTGGGGAGCTCAAACAACTCTCCTATTGTGCCAAAGATTTTGTTATGGAGCTCCAAAGAAATCCTGTTGCCAATTTCTGCAACGAAACAACCTTGTTCTTCTAGTGCATGGCAAACAGCTTTGCGTGTTGAGAGCCAAGAACTTGTGCCAGGCTTCAAGTCCTCACTTGAGAAATCTATGACTGAAATTTTGGACAGAGCTTGTCTACCCATGATTTTGTTTCTCCACTACTTTTTGTGAGAGAAAATAGTTCTACTCCCAAAACACCATATATTTCTTTTGATGCTCAAGCCTCTAGATGGAGATGCTAGGAAAATTTAACAATAGTGCTCTCAAAGAAAATGCATTTAATGATAAAAGATTTTCATGATTTGTTTCTCTTTTGTACCAATATCATATCCTTTTATAGGATTTCTAAATATATCATAACTATCCATGTGAAACCATTTTCATAAATGGCATGAGATCAAATTAATTGCTTTACTAGCTAATTTTCAGCTGAGTTAATCTTATGCCAATCTATTTCTAGGATTTGTTCAAATCCGAATTTTCCAATAATGTAAAAGAAATGTGACCTTTAAAGTAGCTTCTAAAACAATCGAATCCTTGTCTTAGATTATTCTTTGAATACCTAAGAATTTTCCGAATTTTCTGACCCCTTCAACCGTGCAAACTCTTAATTTTTGGAATCTTATGATTTTATGCTAGATATTCTATAGATAAATGGAAATGAAACATAATAAATTAGTATTCATGGATGCTAATTATATAGGTCACATTTTCAGCTCCCTTATTTATAGATATGCATATGCATCCCATCAGACTTAGGGTGTGTTTGTTTTGAGGTAAAATAGGATGAATGGAAAACTTTGAAAAGAAAATGAGAAAGAAAACTTTTTTAGAGTGTATTCAGTTGAGTGGAAAGAAAGGAAAATAAATGGTGGAGCCTAAATATTTTCTCTTCGGGCTAACCAAAAAGTTTTCTCTCCAAAATGGAGAAAACTGAAGGTAAAAATTGGGCATTAGTTTTGGACAAAAATGTCCATGTACAATTGCACTTTCATCGGTTGCTTTTCTTCACACATTTTTTTCATTTTTCTTTTTTTCCTACGTTGCCTGCCTCTCTTTTTTCTTCTTTTTAGTTTTGATTTACTAGGCAGGCGTCGCCTCCCTCCCCACCCCCCACACCCCCCTCCCCCCTTTTTTTTCCTTTTCTTCTGATTTACTGGGCAGCTTGTCCAGTATTCTTTTTTTTTTTTTTTTTTTTGTTTAGATGTGATTTTTTTTATGGACATGATTTTTATTTTTTAATAAATTTAGGTGATTGATTTTTTATTTTTTGGTTGTTTATCACTTTTTTGGTTTTATTGGACATAATTTTTTATCAGGGCTATATGTGTAAATTTATACAAACTCATTTTTCCTATCGATTCATTTTTTTACTCCCAACCAAACAAAAAGGAAGAAAATTAAAATCTTTTTTATTCTCCAACTTTTTCATCCTCTCACAATTTTCTATTCTCCCACCATTTTCTAGTCAATGACCTGCGCTTTTCTCAATAGTTAACAAAATATTTGTTTTTTTGTTCTAATATTGTAGAATCTTTTTTATAAGCCCACAATATTGTCAATAGAATATTTGTTTAATTATTTTAATATTGTAAAAACTTTTTAAATATCCGTTATTCATTACAACTGAAAACAAAATAGTATAAAGATTTAATTTTTTGAATTAGAACAAAAAATATATATATAATTGCAAGAAACTCCACTCATAAAGGATCGGATTTTTTTTTTCTTTTTATAATTGAGAAAGGGATATCAATATAATTACAAACATAAACATTATATATAATTGAGGACAAGATTTGTAGCTCAAGCCCAAAATGAATGGGATGTGAGCCCAATAAGCCCAATACAATAAAATTTGTAGAGAGTGGGTAAAAGAATTAGGCTGTTTGTGAAATCTGCAACAGCTGATCAAGGTTTTATAAAAAAAAAAAAGTGTGAAAACACTTTGAACTTGAATAAACTAACGTCCGAGGAGACAAATTGTAAGTAGAATGGCTAAGGTTGCTCTTGGAGTTCCCGTCGTTCCCCTTTTTTCTTCTCTCCCTCCATTTATATAGCCTTCTTCTAAGTCATTTTCATCGTACACTTGTTCTTTATCTAAGCATTCACTTGAGTACATGTCACATCAGGTATCTTTTTTAGTTCTCCATAAGTTGTGGTAGCTGAGATTTGCACTGTTCAAGGGTTTTCTCCACATAAATGCAGCCAAAAAAGTTACTGCAGTGCATTAAACATGGTAGTAGCAGCTTTTTCTCTAGATATTTCTCTATTTCTATCATC
Organism: Quercus cerris; assembly: GCA_963669245.1. Lineage (NCBI taxonomy): Eukaryota > Viridiplantae > Streptophyta > Magnoliopsida > Fagales > Fagaceae > Quercus > Quercus cerris. Next base: position 54,068,695 of record OY770012.1, read on the forward strand.
TTCATACGTGCAAGGAGTTCACCCTTATTGCTGGACCCTCCTGAAAGTTCGTCTAAGTTGTCCAGGTATTCACTTGACCGACATTCTATAAGTCCGAGGAGGGTATACTCCTCGGACTATGCTCCCTCACCCTTTTCTTACTTGATTCTCCATTCTAGGGCATTTCTAAATCCTTTACCCCTCCTCGGACGTACATATATCCTCAAATGGGGCCTGAGGCCCAACATACATGTTTGGGCTTTCACCCCCACATAATTATATCGCCTCCAATATTTCAAAGTCAAGTTATCAAAATATATTTTTAAGAATAATCATTTCATCATTTTCTTTTCAATATTCAACAATATGTATAAAAAATACAAAATTAGTAATTTCCTAAAACATATATAGTTTATAACAACAACAACAACAATAATAACAATAATAATAATAAACTATCGATAATATTAGAGAGTAAAAGATCACCCAAAAAAACCTAGACTATTTATTTTCTCAAAAAAAAAAAATTAATCCAAACAATTTTTTTTACACATGAGCGTTTGTCTTATCTACCATTCAACTCTTGCATCATCTATTATCCCAATTAGTCTAATATTGCTAAACCCAACAAAATAAATCTTTAAACCACTTTTACTTGTACTCCAATCTATATTTTTCCTCAATTTAATTTTCAAACTGATAGATTAAAAAAGTAAAGTATTAGATTGTAGATAATAAATATTAAGTAATGCTACAGACACAAGCTAATTTAAAATATTTTTACAAAATATTAATGTGGCAAATTCTTACTAGTTCTAGTATAAGTCCACCACTAATATCACATTTATGCTTACCAATAATTATTTGAAAAATATTAAAGTCATATCAGCAGTTTGTAGCATTACTCATAAATATCATAACACATGCACAAAATAAAAATAATACTCTACATGCAAATCATTATTAAAAAAATCAATAACATAGTATAATTAATATATAACTCAAAATTAAAGTATATGTGTTTGCAAGTGTTTTATGAGTGTCGCAAAAGTAGAGATAATTTTACTTATAAATGAAATAGGCATAGAGAAAATAAGCAACTTGTTTCTATGGTAACTTAGAGTGATCATTTTCTAAATCATGCTTCTTAACCCAATCTTCCCAACCTTTAATCAATACAGCATCATAGGGACCTAGGCATACCTTGTAAGAAAAACATATAACAAAGCCTGAAACATTACAAAGTGCCATACAAATAATAGTAAAGAAGGCATACGCAGGATTGTACAAATAATTTTATTTTTAAAAACTATTTTCTACTCAAAATGTACAAATATTGAACTGAACATTTGGGTAAGATAACATTCCGTTCTAATTTAAGAATTCATAACATAAACATTCAAATCAATCTTTAAGAAAATACTACCTCGGCTTCTTATAATGGATTCTTTGATTTCTTTTAGTTGTATTGTTTTCACTAATCAGTTGCATCAAACTACATATTTTCTCCATCCATTTGAAGGTTTTGTTAATAAAAATTTATATTGACAACTTCAATCATGGAATTAAGGTCTTTCTCTCTGTAAAACTCAAGCATCTCCTCTACGTCCTTAATACTCCCCTCAAAACTCCCTATGTTTGTCTTCATCCCTCTATAAATTGAAGAAAACAAAGCAAATCACCAACAATTAGAAACTATAAAATTCAAGTTTCTATTTTGTAATTACTATAGGATAAATTCTATGACATAGAGATATCTAAAACACAAATTAAAGCAAAAAATTGAAATTTGATATAGAAAAAAGTAGCCGCTCAAATAACCCTGAAAACTTAGAAACCCATATTAAAAATAAAAAGTTTGTGGTTGCTCATTTTGTGACGAGAGATATATAAAATGTACACTTTTTTTTTTTTTTTTGCTAAACCTATAAAAATGTACACTTTCATCTCTCACTTGGTAACACTATAATATAAGTGATTTGCTATAGTCAACATTAATTATTGGTACCATATAAGATCATGAACAAATTTTAGCTACAAACTTGGTTGTAGCTAATGCTACAACTCCCACTAACAAATTAACTTGGTTATATAATATGAAAATTTAAATAATGAATTGCATGTTTTTTATGTTCTTAATAACAAGTATGTCAATTTTTGTGCTAATTAGATGTTATTTACTATTCGATCTATAAACTTATTTTTTATGCATAATTGTAGACTACAAAAATTTAAATATTTAATTAATGACATAGTTATTAATTTTCTGGAAATTTTGCAAGCATGAACAATGGACCCAAAAAAAAAAAAAAGTATTCCAATGATAGATTTGTCCTAAAATCATATGCTAACTCTCATTTTTTTTTTTATGACACACTAATTGGTGTCAAATAGTGACTTTGACTTGTCCTGCACAAAATTTCACTTTTTGATTGCACCATTCTTCTTATATCACTTTGTTTACTTTTATTAACAAAGGTTCTCTCGTTTATTTCAAAAAACCAATGAACGATATTATACTACGAATGTATAAATGGTTTTTTTTTTTTTTTTTGTTTAATCTGGATAAATGGTTTAGCTATTTAACAAGTAATAGGCATTGGTTAATACTCCAAAGTTGGTTCCAAGGTTAGAAATATGGTCCAAGCCCATACCCAAGCTGGCGACTTTAGTCATACGTGCCAGTCCTTGTGTTAACTTGCACTTTTGATTTTGTCAAGTACTTTCAAATTATCAAAAAAAAAATAAAAAAATAAAAAAATACGAAGAGAAAACAAAAACCATATAATACCAAGTTGTATTACTTATCCAAAAAAAGGAAAGAAAAAAAAAAGTGTACTTCGGCTAAAAGGCCCATTCATGAAGGTTTTCCTTAACAAACTTATCTATGTCTTTACACCAATTAAGTATTGATACGATGACAAAATAGGCTTTTGCCATTTTCGGGCAAATTAAATAGCCTTATGCCCTTTTTCCCAAACTAATTAGGGAAATACCCCTTTTTGGAAACTTGACTTAGTCAAAATCGGGTTAAGCTCTATAGTGACGTTTTTAAGGATCTATAGTGACATTTTTAAGGACCTATAGTGGCGTTTTTTAATTCAACTTTCATGAAATCTAGTTAAAAAATGTCACTATAGGTCCTTAAAACGTCACTATAGGCTTCTTAAAACGCCACTATAGGGTTTCAGATTTTTTTTTTCTAACTCGATTTATCATAAATCGAGTTTTAAAAAAGGGACATTTTCCTAATTAATTTGAAAAATGGGATATAAAGTTATTTAATTTGCCCAAAAAGGACAAAAGCCCATTTTGTCCATTGATATCACTCAATAGTCTCAATTTCATCACGAGGCATGCAAACTTTGACATTCATCCATCGTTAGTGTTCTTTTGCCTTTATCAATCATCTCTAGGGTCCGTTTGGATACTACTTATTGTTAAAAACTGAAAAAAAATTGTAGCAAAATAATTTTTAAATGTGTGAATAATGCCGTGAAACCCAGTTTTAAAGAAAAAGTTGATGAATTCCGTATTTGTGGGTCACGTGAACAGTGCACGGGACTCACACAAAAAAACGCTTCCGCTAGAAAATGCGCAAAACGCGCTTCCTAAACAGAAGCTAAGTTAGAAGTTGCATAGATGAGTTTGTCTAATTGTCCTTGGATCTTGGATCCTTCTGACCATGCGAAAATCATCCAGCAGTCACCCAAGTATTTACAAGTCTCATTGGTAATAGGATTAGTCACAATATCGATCAAGTTAACAATTTTGACATTTTGATTCAATCATTCCCACCATAGATGATATAGTGATATATCAATGTGCTTGCACCCTAAAACTATTAACATTAGCCTTTTATTTAATAATAATAAAGTGGACTTGCTCTTAAGTTACACATTTGATTGGTTTTCTAGGTCTACCTTAAATCAAATTATTTTATAAAGTGATATGCTATAAGCCATACTTATTGCATCAATGTAAGTTATGTACTTAGGTTTGTTTAAGATCCGCTTATTTTATTGAAACTAAATTTTTTTTGCTGAAAGTACTGTAGATAAAGGTAAAAGTTAGCTGAAATAGTACCATAGGATCCATGAATAGTATCAAAAAGTATAGTGATCCCATAAATAGTACCAAAAATAAGCTAAGTAGTAAAATAAGGTGACTTATTAAGCTGGAGCCAAACGCACACTTATTGTCGTGCTAGGACCATGTACTTAACTTTCATTATATACTTAGCAACACAAATCTGTTTCTTTCTTAACCAAAAAACTATAATTCCATTAGAGAAACACATACTTGCTTATTGGTGTGTCTCGTCATTTGTATTTCTTTAAAATTTTTTTTTTTTTTAATGTATTATAGATCATTAAATTCAAAGCATAACCTCATGTTTTATGTGCCTTGAGGATTACTTAACATTAGAGGTAAGCATCCACGCGATTAGTGGTGGATGAAGTAGGAGTGAGAATGTTGGCTTGAGTTATGCAAACACTTGTGAGAATTTGATACACCGAAAATCTTAGGATAATTCTACAAGTTTTGTCCATGGAGTGTGAGTCAAAGCCTATGATCTAGTTGAAAAATGTTGTCAATGGACAACATGCAAATGTTTATGTATTCTCATTTATCATTCCCAAGGGACATGTGATACCAAATTAGTTGAAAGATTTTTTTTTTTTTTTTTTAAATACTAAGTATTTTTAACACACACACAAGAAGAATAAGAAAATGTTTTTTAAAGAAACTTACAGTGATGCATATCCAAAAGGGTCTTGTTAGTTGAAAAATGATTATTAATTCAAAGACACGTGTGTCTCTTTGTTTTTTGGGGTAAGAAGGGGGTAAAAAAATTTCTCAAGCACCAAACACTAACTAATAGACCTCACTTTTTTTGAGTTTTGGATAATGAAAACTAAGATATGGGTGTTGAAAACAATAAAACCAAACGAGGACACAAAGGACACTTGTTAATTTTCATCGTGAGGATGCATAATTTATGCTTAGGTTTTCACCTTGTAGACAAGTGTGCTAAAATCTTCTTAGTTCTCCATGTTTAATATGTTAAGAATGAATTAATCTTCAATTTGTTTATTAAAGTATATTAAATTCAATTTGTTTTCAATATGGAATGTTAGTCCTAGTATGAAAGTCACCAAGCTAATGTCTTTGATATTTAACTTGGATCTTACGAATGAATTAATCTTCTTAAGGAGGACGAAGGTCGTTAGACTTGTGTCTTAGATCCAACAATAACTTAATTGTTTTATTTGTTTTCAATATATATATTCAATTCAATAGTTAAGGAGATATTTTTGATTTATTTGAACCTTGAACATTTATATTATGAATACCATGAAATGATAGTTAAACTACAAAATTCTTAGTGTCCTTTAATCATATGAATTGTACCTTCTATATAGATTTTATTCTCCTTATTCATCGCTAAGGAATGTCGTCTTGACATCTAATTGATGCAATTCTAATTCTAACCTTGCTACCATAGTCGTGATGACTATGATCATGACTTTATTAATTCCCAAATATCATTTATTTTATTATAAGTTATAACCAAATATTATAATGAAAAAAAAAAATTTATTTCAAGTTACACAAATCATCTTTTAAGACAAAATTTTACTGGAATACAAATTATAATATTATGAAATTATTTAAATTTAAACATCTTGAAATTGTTTATAAATTTTGTAATTGAAATAATTTTTTGATTTGTTTATAATTTTACTATAATATTTAATTTTGTGAAAAATTGGAATTGTATTATGTTTATTTGTCATTACTTCAAATTTTTTTTTCTTTAATTTTTACTATTTATCATATTATTCAAAATTAGTAATATGATTAAAATATATCTTTAATTTCTGAAATTGTTTTAATTAAATAAAAAAAAAGTATTAATTTCCTCAAAGTCACGTGAGCTCGACCGCAGCAAACCACAAAACCCTTTCCACTCGACTCCTCAAAATGACCAAAATGCCACCGTGTCCATAAAAACCACAAAACCCTAGCCCGAAACAAATCTCCACCGTTAGTTCCATACAAATTAATCTCATCCGTTGATCAGAACTCTCTCTAGGGTTTATATTTCTCGCTCTTTTATAACACTCAGTCTCTCACAAACGCAGAGCCGTTTATTTCTCTCTCGCTCTGTCTCTCGTTCTCTTCCTCTGAGTCTCAGATCCAGCAATGGTGAGTTTCTCAAACTGTAAAAGGGTTTTCATTCATATAGTTTATACGTTTGTTCATGTTATGTTGGTTTGTTAGTACAAATTGTGATATAGGTTTTGTTTGGTAGCTGGGAAAATGGTCTAGAGTCTTACGCTCTATGATCGAATCCCTTGTTTTTCTGATATGGGTTTTGTAAAAGGGTTTTGTTCCTTTTTGTCTTTGGCTTCTTCTTTTCATTCTATGAATGTTGGGGTTAGTTTGTTAGTACAATTTATGATATGGGTTTTGTTTGGTTGCTGGGAAAATGGTCGGGAATCTTAGGCTCTACGATATGATCTGCTGTTTTCTGATATGGCTTTTGCTTGCTTTCTCGGAATATGGGGTTATTTCTAAATGGGTGTTTTGGAAATTTTGTTTGTTCATTTTAGGCCTTTGTGAAAGCTCAGAAAACCAAGGCCTACTTCAAGAGGTTTCAGGTTAAGTTCAAGAGAAGAAGAGGTATTGTAATTTATTGTATTGTATTGTATTTGGTTTGATGATTCGGAGTTCATTCTCTTTTTGGGTATTGTGTTTTGTTTCAATCTGAAAGAATGGAGTCTTCGAATGTTTTACAGAGGGTAAGACCGACTACCGTGCCAGGGTTCGGTTGATTAACCAGGACAAGAACAAGTACAACACCCCGAAGTATCGTTTTGTTGTTCGTTTTGTATCCTTTTAAATAGTTAAATATTTATAATTTTATTGTTATGTCTATTTTTTTTCTTGATTTGTTGATTTTTGTTTGGTTTACATTTTGTTGAAGCTTGTGCTTTTTTAGTTTTCTTTTTATAAGAACTGAATTAAAAATACTAATAATTGCAATTATGGGTCACTTATTCTACTGTGAATTCATTGTTGAAACACCCATGATCATAACAGTTGGTATGGTAAATTAATTGGTTTGCGATTTTTGTCAATGTTTAGAGCATTTATACTAGGGTTTGTTGGTTATTAGTATTTAATTTGTTGGCAATACTGGTTGATGTGTTTTTCTTTTTGAGTTACATTTTTTAGGGGTTTTGCTGTTTTTTATCTTTAATGTTATGGATTATGTAGTCTGTATCTGTTGTATATTCTTAGTATTGGTATGGTTGTAATACTGGATAATATGTGTTTTCTTGTCGAGCTACATGTGAAAGCGGTTTTTATGTATTATATCTCGGGATTATGTTATTTGTGTCTGTTGTATGATTTGAACCTTAACCTTGGTATTAGACCAACAAAGATATAACTGCACAAATCATCTCTGCTAGCATTGCTGGTGATTTGGTTCTTGCTGCAGCTTATTCCCATGAGCTGCCACGATATGGCCTTGAAGTTGGCCTTACAAATTATGCTGCTGGTAATTCAGTCATGGCTCTTTGAAAGTTCTCTCTTTTTTCTTTTCAACTTTTCTTGCGTGTTAATATGAGTTGTCACTGTGGTAATGCACTCAGCTTACTGTACTGGACTCCTCTTGGCTCGCCGTGTCTTGAAAACACTTGAGATGGATGAGGAATACGAAGGCAATGTGGAGGTACTTTCACATATGCGTATCATTCTCTGCTCCTGTCTTACATATTAAGTGTTATCCTTTTCACTGCTTTGTTGTGAAAGCCTTTATGTAAATATGAGTCTCATATTTGTTTGCCTTTAGGCTACTGGGGAGGATTACTCAGTTGAGCCCGCAGACACCAGGAGGCCATTCCGTGCTCTCCTAGATGTTGGTCTTATCAAGACAACAACTGGAAACCGTGTTTTTGGTGCCCTCAAGGTATATCACTAAATCAGAGCTTTGTATTTTTGTAACCTCCTTGGTTCACTATATGTCATAATGACTAATTAATTGTAGCATGATCTGGTTAATCCTAAATAATTACAGGGTGCTCTTGATGGTGGTCTGGATATCCCCCACAGTGAGAAGAGGTTTGCTGGTTTTGGAAAGGGTGATGGTAAGCATCTTGATGCTGAAGTTCACCGCAAATACATCTTTGGGGGCCATGTTGCTGGATATATGAGGGTATGAATTCAGATTTTGTGATCTCTCATAGCTTGTTCAATTGTTTTGTTCATTGCCTTTCTTATAATATATTGTAATATGATTTAAATCTTTATTGTTATGTTAAATTGGTTCCAGACTTTGATGGAAGATGAACCAGAGAAATACCAATCTCACTTCAGTGAATACATCAAGAAGGGAGTTGAGGCTGATAGCATTGAAGAGATGTACAAGAAGGTTCATGCTGCCATCCGTGCAGATCCCACACCTAAGAAGTCTGAGAAACAGCCTCCAAAGGAACACAAGAGGTGACGATGATTGTTAATTTATTTGTGATGTTTTTGTTGTGTTACTGTGTATATATTCATATATTATGTAACAAGTTTTTTTTTTTGGTGCTCTTCTGATCAATCTCAAATGAATACCCTTAAATATTTGCTATTTTAATTGAATGTGTTCTGTTAAACCCCATCTTGATCAATACCAGGAAAAATGTTTTCTTATTATTTTTGTGTTGTCTTAATCAGATAAGTTTTGACAATTCCTATGTGTTCCTTAACAGGTTCAACTTGAAGAAGCTCTCGTACGAGGAAAGGAAGGCCAAATTAATTGAGAGATTGAATGCTTTTAACTCCGTAGCTGATGATGATGATGAGGATGATGAGTGAAAGTAGTGTTGGATTCAGTGCTTTATATTTGTTGATTATCCATGATACATTTTGTTTTTTTGTCAACTCAACTGAGAACCTAGCTGTGTTTTTCTTTTTGTTAAATTTGTCATTTTTGCAGGTTGTCTTTCATCATCTAGATGTTTAACTAGATATGAATGTTAGTTTTGCTTCAATTATATTAAAGTTTTGACTTTGTCATACTATTTAATACTGCTTATCTTTTATATTATGAATTTCCTGCGTTGTTGATCCCAGTTCCTGCTCTTTTCCCTTGAATTGAGTGCTATAGATGCCTTTGTAAAGAATTGGTTAGGAACAAAGTTTCTTTTTAAACTAGATTAGAGAAAAACCCTTCAAACAAGACAAATATCTTTATATAGTGTAAAATTTGAAAATTTAACTTTGAGATTGAATGTATTTATTATGTTCTTTATCCTTGCCAAATTTTAAGATGATAAAAGTGCAATGTTATTAACTAAATGTTAAAATTTAAAATTTCTTGATTTAAAATTGTGTAGGGAAAAGTAAGTGTTTGGATCATATAGTTAATAACATCTATCTATTTTGAACGAAACAAGGGCACAAGTAAAATGGGAGGTTTGTAGGGTTTCTTTTAAAGTTAGTTATTTGTTGCTAAATTTCTGACAACATTTCTTGGTATTAACTAAAATTTTGGGTTTGTTAATTGGTAATCGGCGAGGCCTTCAGTTTATTTTCAATCTTTGAATTGCCAGCTTTGGTGCGGCCTTTCGTTTATTTTCAGCGCGTTTTAATTAGGCCCATAGCAGAATTTTGTTGTGCGATATGTGCATGATTATGGAGACGATCGAAACAAACCAGTATTCAGCAAAAAAGAAAAACGTGGCCGAAATCGCTTATGTAAAGTAATGGTGCAAAGTAAAAGCAGTAGAGGGTAATATTTGTAGAGACAATGTTAATGCTACTCTGTTGTATGATTTATGTAAAGTAATGATGCAAAGTGAAAGCAGTTGAGAGTAATATTTGGAAAAATGTTGTTAATGCTAGATGATATAAGTGATGTCAATAATAGTTTAATGTGTCTACCAAAAAAAAAAAAAAAGTTTAATGTGAAAGTTACCATCGACTAATTAGGGGTGGTTTAATGTTACTATAAACTAATTAAGGGTGGTTTCTTTCACCCAAAAAAAAAAAAAAAAAAACTAATTAAGGGTGGTTTAATGTGAAAGTTACGATTAACTAATAAGAATATGTTTTGTGAATAGTTGTGAAATTTGTTATAAATTGTGTTGTGTTTGTAGTATTGTATCCTGTCTACAGTCAACTTTACAAATTACAGAACTGTACGGAAAAGAGCAACACTAAATTATATTATCTGTGGTAATAAAAATAAATCCTTTTTCAAATGGCAAGGTTGCAGAATAACCAAAAATACTTTATTTTTTTAAGTGATTAACTCTATTGCTTCCGCTAGAGCCAAAGACCAATACATATAGCAGTAATCATTTTGAAACAATGAAGGGTTTAAAAGCTTTTTCAACATTTTGGAGCTACTTTTAAGAGATCCATTTTTATATTAACCCAGTGACCAGTGTGTGAGAGACGGGAGGTTTGCACATATTCAAAGAAATAATTAAATACTCGAAAAAAAAAAACATTTTGAAACAATATGATGCAGTCAATTTGGTTGGTTGGTTAGTTAATGATCATACAAATAAAGAGAGACTAAAAAGATATGAAAGGGTCCACAAGTTTGGAACCTTATCTGCTACCAGCCAATGGACTTCCATTCTCATTAACATCTTAAGCTCCAAACACTATCTACTTCCTAGAATTTTTCCCACATCAGCACAATTGACTTAAAAAGAAAGTGCCTTCTGGTTTTGAATTTAACTCAGAGAGGTGAGTCATGGGCCATTCAATATCCCCAGTACCATGTCCTCCAACGCCCATCTCAACAAGACTAGAAAGGAAGACTTATTCTCCATCTCTAGGGTTCCAAAGAGTCTGGGCTTGCCATCAAGGTTGCAATGATGACCTACATGTTAAACTTGTCCATAGAAGGTATGTGGTGTTCGTTCTACTAAATTTGCTTTTTACTGTACATGTGTATGGATATATGTAAAATGTACATGTGACTATGTACGTAGTCTTTTTTTTCAAGGTTGGAACTTATTTGGTGGTGAGTTTACAAAATTCAAGAATTAAACATTGACAAAAAATAGTTTGCCATATTAAAATGCATGGTGTTTGATATTAGTTTAATCCATGAATTATAATCTTAATTGCCTTGTGAAATGAAAAAAAGAAAGAAACAATGAATTGAAACTAGTTTTACAAATAAACAAAGGCAATGTAGCTTAAATCAACCAAATTTTTATACTATTTTTATATTAGAAAGAAATACGGAATCATATAAGGCAATATACCATATAAATGTAGCTCTTTAATTAGGAGATATATATAATATACATGTAACATATATGTGATACGTTCATGTTGTAGGACTGTGACCTTGGGTTTAGCTGGTGCAATGCTGAGCTTGAATGTTGGTGATCAGAGTGCAAATGCAGCAGCCAGAAGGGCTCCGCCACCACCTCCGGAGGAGAAGAAAGACCCCAATGTGAGTGGTGTTCAGGCAAAAGTTCTAGCCAGCAGAAAAAGGAAGGAAGCTATGAAAGAAGAGACAGCCAAGCTAAGAGAGAGAGGGAAGCCAATTAAGGAACCAACTGAGTGATTCAGCTTAGTTAAGCTATATCACTTTGAAAATTTTCAATGTATTTCTTCAGAACAATCTACAAGTTGTTATATTCTCTTTTGAGGGGAGGAGGGAATAATGTATTTAACAAGTATTATTAAAGAGAATCTCATTTATTTTGCTATGTGAGGTACAAAGTACAAACCACAGAACTCCCAGATTTTTCCTTTTTGGGAAAGCTATTAGTACCTTGCATAATTTTTTTTTTTGGATAAATATAATTAGAGCCTATTTGGTAGAGAAAATGTGTGTTTGACTTGAGGGTTATGTAAATATGAATTATTTATTTATTTATAGTTTTCTGTTCTATAAAATGCATGGTGGTAAGATTATAGTAAAAATTAGAAATAGGTAATGAAAACTGAAAAGTAATGTCAAAAGAAGGATTTTTTTTTTTTTACTATGAAGAAAGTGATTCACTTTCCATTACCACTATCGAAAAAAAGGGAGGGCTTAGCTTGGTTCATGTGGGCCATTGCCCATATAGCCCATGAATTAAAAGAAAGGGCGATGGTTGTTACTTGTTACAATGTTACAAACACTGTGTTGTGTTTGTGTGTGTGTTACACATTGTGTGTAATAGAAATTACCCTAAAAATTGATGAATGTGTCTGGACCAAGCAATGGATAAATACTATTACTAGCAGATTAGATTGGACCTATAGAGTAGTGGTGTGTTTGGATGGTAGGATTTAGGCACATGGATTTGGATTTGGATTTGGATGATTAAAATTCAAATACCTTGTTTGAATAGTTTACAAAAAGTCAAATATCTGGATTTGACAAATCCACCTTAAAATCGTTGAATTTAAAATAATTTCTAACCCCATAGAATTTTAGAAATCTATGTGGCATATTTTAATTTTTATGGATTTGAAATTAAGGCATTTTAAATTCAAATTCAAGTATTCAAGCGCAACTTAAAGGAAGAAGTAAAAAAGACACACTTGATAATAATGTCCTTATATTGTCCAACAAGAATATCCATAGTTAGGAGATTTATTGCTCAATTGGCATCAACATTTAGAATTCAAATCCACTTTTCTTATTGTAATTTATAGCCATCAAATTATATTTTATACACAAGATAAAAGAATTTTCTTCTTAACTATAGGTATTCTCCTCAATCATCAGTTTTTGTTGCCTGGCCAGGATGGAACTAGCGTTAAGAGTTATGAAGTTTACCATTTTATTATTATGAAAAGGAGAATGAACTTTCTGAGCTTGCTAAACAGCATTGGCAACTAAAAATTCAGTCTTTGGGATGCCATAATTTTAGTCACGTATTTTTCCCCCCAAAAAATCGATTTTTATTTAAATTTGATATAAATCCTAATGACACCAGATTTAGTAGATTATATGTACTTATTAAGACTAGTAGGTATGGCTTTGAAATTGTATAGTTTTGAAATTCAGATGGACATTACAATTATTCCATAACTAAAGAAATTGAAGGAAAGTGCAATTACCCTACTTTTTATTAAGAAATGAATTATTTATATTACCAATAATTTGATACCTTATATTTAAATAATTCAATTTTCAAACCAACACATTTATATTTAAAATATATTTAGAATAATGTTAAAGACATTATAGATTTTATTACACATATCTTATAAACCGAACCTTTAAAAAAAAAGTCTTTTAAACTAATGCATTACTTATAAAAAAAACAAAATTAATATTTATTTATTATTATATTATTAAAGTAGGATGAATAACATATAGTATGTATTGTAGGGTAATTCTAAAAAAAAAAATATTGTGAAGATGAATTTGCAAATATTTTGTAAGTCAGTTTTAAAATAAGAAAAAAATTGTATAATATTTTTAGTATCTTTAATATCTTATTCAATTTGGATTTAATCTCTATTTACACCCAAAAAAAAAAAAAAAAAAAAAACCTAGATTCTCTCAATGTAATATAATATAGAATAGTGAACATTTTTATCAATGGCTTGCCTCTTATTTAAGAGTAGATAAACAGTAGATACAGAGACTGAGAAAAGAAGAAGAAGAAAGAAAGAATGATGGCAGCCAGATGCTCTGTTCCGTCCAAAGAGGCTCAGCTCTTTCAGACCTTCACCGGCCTACAACGCCTCGCCGAAACGCGTCGTTTCAAGGTAACCCAAACCAAACCCAATATTATTTGAAAACACAAATTACACAATTTTTGGCATTTTACAAAATTTTACAATATACAAAGTTGTTAAGAAAAAAAAAAAAGCATTTGACTGTGTATTGGGTGAAGCCAAGCTTAGTTTATAAAAGCCATTAGGGGGAATCCATTGCATTCCCAATCCATATGGTGCCAAAGTTGAGTTTACTAAAAGAGAATGGGACTGTGATTAGATATTCTAGGCATTATGAATTCCACTTTGCTTGATTATTGTTTAAAAACCAAGCAGTGTACTGTTGTCTAAAACTCTGTCCAATTTCTTGGAAATGAAAGCTTCACTCTTTTTTGAAATAATTTAGGCTTTCTCCTACTGATTTTTCCCATAGGGGCTCTTAACAACATTAAAATCCTTAATTAGAAGACATGATCTGTCCCCTAGGAAGCACGTTCACGGATATGGGTATGGTATTTTTTGAAAAAATAGGACATGGGTATGGCGGGGCACATTTATTAAATAATTATTAAATATATTTTTATTTATATTTTCTATATATTTTTAAGCATTTGTTTGTCATATAATGGTAAATATATATTGTTTAAAGAGAAATAATGGATAATAAAGTGAATTCATGACTATTAAAGGATTTTTGCTTGTTTAAAATTAGAATACAAACTAGTACTAGGGGTTAAGGGGGAGGGGAAGGGTTCGAGTAGTGAATAGGAGATTTCTAACCATTTCAAAAACCCAAAAAAAAAAAAAAAAAAAAAGAAGAAGAAGAAAGGAAAGAAAAAAGAATACAAACCAAGAATAAGAATATTTATTCATTTTCAAATGCACTATTACTATTTGAGCATGAATGCTCTCTTTGTTTTGTGAAAGATGAAAGGGAATTCGATTCCTCTTGTTCCCATGTCCCGCAATTTTAAATTTTATTTTTTATTTTTTAAAGGACATGGTTGGGACACACATGCAAAAGTTTCCCAAGCATGCCCTATGTCCAACATAAGGTACGGCACCCCAAATGAAGTGTCGTGTTTCATAGTCTATGCCCAGCTAGGTTTTGATATGCTCCATGTCCTTCTAGATAGTTCTTCTTACCAAATCATGATTACTAGCCTAAACAAATGTGCCAAACCACCATTTGCAAGCCTAAACATAAACCTCTCAATGCAATAGTTTATCATTTTGATAGATGACCTTGACCTGTACCAAGTGAGTACTCCAACACAACCAGATCCTATCCAAATAATGCAAGCCATAGCAGAAATGGAAAATTCAACCACTAATAATAGCTTTCTTTGAGGACTTTGAAAGGACATTAGCCGACTTAAAACTTTTTTTCTTTAAAACACTATCGGATTGGATGTCTATCATAGGAAGTCATTCTATTTTTTTGGTTTATGATTTGATTGATGCTTGTAATTTGTGTATTTGATTTTTTTGGTCCCCTGCTGTATACTTCTTGTATACTTGGGTGGCTCCTTTTTTGGACTTCGAATAAAATTTTCAATTCTTATCACCCCCCAAAAAAATGATAGCTTTCTTTATTTTGAGGGTTTTAACTAGTTTTACGTTTGTTTCTAAAAGTCTAAAGACAAACTCCTACCAACAGTACATTTCACCTCCTTTTCTGCTTCACAGGGTCATTTAGAACCCTGATGTTCCATACCAGTGCACTCATTTCAACAATGGGTCTAGAGCAAGAGGTAGTTCTCTTACTGAAGCTCCTTTTAGTGCCGTCGTTAGTAACCACTTGCCTTCTGATGTGAACTAGAAAATAAATTTATAGTGTAGTCAGTTTGAGATGGCCAATCTTCTAAAGGTTTAGAGAAAGATAGACCTTTTTTGGGTTTAATTCTCCTTGATTTTATTATTCATCTTACCTCTTAAATACAAGAGGAGTTACAAGCTGATGATAACAATTACATTTGAAAACAAATTGATAATACCTATCACTACTCCTAAAGACTAGCATGCAGATAACTTAGCCGAAATTCAAATAATTCAATAAACACAACTCAAATAAAAAAATTAATCCAACACATGATCCCAGGTCATAAGACCTTCCCCTACAATCACTACCAATCTTGCTACTTCTCAGAGCAACATCCACATAATCCTGCAATGCTACAATTGATAACCCTTCCCTCCTTTCCTGGGGAACTGACTTCTTTTGAGAATTGTCAGAGCTACTACTCTTAGCCATTCCTCCTCCAATGGTCATTCATGTTGGTACATACACATAAACAAGCATCTTTATATGTGTATAGTTAGGATTGTGTATTGTGATATATTCATATGTATGTGACTATGTGTTCATGGCAAATATACAAATATAAGATGCTTTTAGCATTTTGGTAATATGTGTGTAGGCATGGTTCTTAGATCAATTTGGAGTACTTCACGATGGCAAAAAACCTTATCCTGGTGCAATTTTAACATGTATGTTTTCATATCTCTCTCTCTTTATTTTTGTTCAATAGTTGGGGGTGGGGGGATTTGAACCTTAGATGTCTTTGTTGGAAAACCATGAGATGCTAATCAGTTGAGCTACGAGGCTCTTGGCAATGTTTTCATCTCTTCTATTTGGATTTGGGTCAGCTGTTTGTAGTTGAGACCATAATTGTTTCCGATGTGATATTGTTTATGTTTTTTTTGTCTGATAGTAGAAAAGTTAGCAATGACTGGTAGCAAGATGGTGATTATAAGTAATTCCTCAAGACGTGCATCAACCACTATGGAAAAGATGAAGAGCCTTGGTTTTGATCCGTCTCTCTTTGTAGGAGCCATTACCAGTGGAGAATTAACACATCAATACTTGCAAAGGTTAACCACCATATCTTCTATGACTAGTAGCCCTAATCATTGATGCTTTCAAGTCTCATTCCATTTTCATTGCTGTTTTCATGATGAACTGGTCAGTCCAATTAACTCTTTGCATTTGGTCAAGTCATATTGATAAACTCCATTTACTTGTATCCTTTTTTGAGCTCAACAATATGTTATACTTGGTTCCTATTAAGATTGTGATGTTCCGTATCAGGACACATGCTAAAGAAGGGGATGAGATGCATCTGTACCATTTGTAGAAACTTATTTATTTCATGATTTGGCTTGATTTTTGTTTCATCCATTGTTTATAAATATTTGCAAACATTCTTATGTAATTATGTTTTTCAAATATATTGTACAGGTTTTGTTATTTCTTCATTTTTCCATTAGCATTTATATTAGCTGGAGGCTTCAGTCATGAATAGTTTATATTTGGTTGTGATGCTTTCTTTAATAAGGTTAAACATGATAACTATATTAAATTGTGTCTATTTCAGAGCTGTCAAAGGAGAGCCAGGTGCTTGCATAGCCACTTTAGCGATGCAAGGAATCATGTAGAGCCTTACAACATTTTTGAAAATCTATGCAGCTTTTTTGGACAAATAACATTCTTTGTAAATGAATTGAGTTTCCCTCAGCCAGTTGTTGTTGATGACTGGGGAAAAATAATTGATGCTGGTGAATATAAGATTGCTTAGTCTACATGGCACAGAAATTTCTCACTACTTTGTCTTTGAATTGAACTTGTTTGTATTACATCATATGCAACTCTAATTTGAGTAACTGCAGTATGTCTATTTTTCTTGGCCTCAATCCTTTATTTTCTTGCAATATCTTCAACTTTAATCAAAACGCTCCTTGTTTGTACATTTGATGGTCTTCTATGTACATGATTGAATCTTCTTGGTCTACTTGTGTACTTATCCACATTATGTTGTGGGTAATTATGTTGCATTATGCCTTTTTGTAACTAATGTATACTTGAGTTATTATGGCTTATTGTTTCATGGAATTTTCTTTAAATAGGAGAGATGATGCTTGGTTTGCAGCTCTTGGAAGGTCTTGCATCCATATGACATGGAGTGACCGGGGTGCTATATCCCTTGAGGTATGCTCTAGGTGCAGTTGTTTGTATCCATATTTTTTTGTTCCTTTGCTTTTATTGGAACCCTTCTTCTCTCTTTCCGTCCTTTTGATTTATGTTATTAACATGACCAACAGGCTATCAAAACTCACTATTCCTGAATCACTGGTTTTATAGAGTGCACTCTTTGCAGAGAGGCAGTTTGTTGAGAATGATCTATGATTTATAAGGTCATAAATCTTATACTACTTACATAAAAGAAATCTATGGTCTCTTGGAACTGGGTATTACTAGATTCCTGTTAAAATGTCTGAATAGAGCAGGCTGATTACTCAAGTTGATCTCTTCTCTCTCATTCTCAGGCAGTGTCCAACTAAACTTAGGCATTAAGTAGAAGTTATGGAATTGGTAAACTCATCATAAAACCTTATTGTCACCTATTCTCTTCTTACTTTTGTCATTTCACTGAGCCAAGTTTTTTTCTGGGTTTCATTTGGGTGATAAACAAAACCTTGGGAAGAGATTTGCATGAAGAATCACTGTGCTTAGCAATCATACTAATTATTCATGAGAATTTCTCTTGAAGTATGCTGAGGAACATTTGATAAAATGATCTGGCATCCAAACTCTTGTTGTAGGGCCTAGACTTACAAGTTGTAGAGGATGTTGGAGAAGCTGAATTTGTTTTGGTGCATGGCACTGAAGCCATGGGGACTCCTTCTGGTACTGCAATTCCCATGAAACTTGAGGACCTTCAGAAAACATTGGAGCATTGTGCTGCCAAAAGAATTCCAATGGTGGTGGCTAATCCCGATTTTGTGACTGTTGAGGCGAGAGCTTTGCGTGTAATGCCAGGTAAAAATGTTTAATTTAATCTTTTGACTCTTTTGGGTACAGTATCTACAATTTAATAATTAAATACATTACAGCCACAATAACAACAGCCAAAACTTAGTCCCAAATTTTATAGGTTTGATTATGGACTCTGGACAGTTTAGTTAGGGTTGGCCGCATGTATTATAGCCACAATCTTATGTAATTAGTTAAGTAGGGTTGGAGTAAGTCTTAGATTTAAATCTTGCAAATAGAAAAGGGGAAAGTTCTACATCGTAGGTCCAACTGGTGCTCTCTCATTTTATTGTGGTTGATGCCTCATTTAGAGTTGCATACTTATTCTTTTGGGGGGAGTGAACTTTGGAAAGAATACAAGGGAAGTGTTGAGTTGAAGCATTAATAAAAGCAAATGTAGCCCACATTATGCTCCAAGCATACTAACCATTACCTTTTTATTGAAGCCTTTTGAATTACATTGCTTAATGCCTTAAAATAATATATTTAGTTTCTTTTACAGAGTCGTAATCAGGATAATTTTTATTGAAGCTTTCTTGTGTAAATTGTCCACAAGGATCATTCTTCATTTTCTTGAATGCCCTACAATTTATTGCTCATTTATATAACTGTTCTCACTTCTAATGCATAGGCCAATTTCATCAAAATGACAAACTAATTCCTTTCAATTTACTCATTACCCACTTCAATTCTTCTTCCCAGATTTGAGCTTGCCTGTTGATCAAGCATTCCCCAAGTACTGCTAGCCACAATCTCCTACAAAAAGGAGCAATCAAGATATAGATTCTCTCTACATTCAATATTTATTTCTGCAAAAAAAACATAACATATCTCCAGAGTAACCCCATTAGGCTAATCTGTCCCTTGTTTGTAACCTGTTCTTAACAGTGAAGCAGCTTTTAAAAGCAAACTTTGGAATAGCTTTTGGAAATCAAACAATGTTCCACTGGTCAACAAGAAGTAGCTTTTGCCTAATAGTTTCCCAGGTTTCTGCAGTTGTGTATTTTCCTATCTTATATGCAGCCTAGAAACACAATCTGCATTAATGAACTGACTCTGTGTAGCTGACACATTTTTTTTTTTCCAACTAGCTCAACTGATCTAACTTGTGGCCATACCCAGGTTTTTTTTTTTTGATTGGTAAGTTATGCATGCAACCAAACCCAGTTTTTCATTTGATATGACACCAGCTACATTTGCATTTGAGTTGCTTCCAGCATCATATGTGACCCTATGACTATATATTAGGCATGAAGGCCCAGATGGCAGTTAACCAGCCAGTGGAAAATGGTCTTACCTTTACCTACACGATGCTTCAATAAGGGTCTGATGATAGGCCTCAGGCCATACTTTTCCTCCATCACACTTTCTGTTGGAACCATAGCCCCCCAAAACTCTTTGAAGCATTTTGTTTGCAAATGGAGTTTCTTTGAAGCATTCATGGCCTGCTTTGGTTTGCACTAGCTGATTTGGACTTTTATAAAATCAATTTTCTGTGAACGTTAATGTCTCTCAACAACTTATAGTGCTTATTGCTCTTAGTGCATCTTGGAATTCCATATTTAGTCCAGCAGTTTACCTCTTTGTGAAATTTATTTAGCTGCACCAGAATCAAGTCTATTGTGAATTTTTTGAATTACTATTATAGGTTGACTTGGGGCATACCTATCACAAAATAAGGTTGACTTAGGTCACATGGTTTATTACTACTAAAGGCTAGTCAATTGAACCAAATATTGAATTTCTATGATATTTTATCTTCCTTTTTGGTAAATCAATTTTTTGTAATTTATTTGTCTTATAGCTTTCGAATCTATTGGGTTTACCCTTTGGTGATTTAATATTAATAGGTACACTGGCGGCCAAATATGAAAAGCTTGGTGGTGAAGTGAAATGGATGGGGAAGCCTGATAAGGTGATCTCATCACACATTCTCTTTGTCATTGTCATTTACCAATAAAAAGAAAGCATCATGTACTTTATCACATTGTGTGCTCATGTGCATCCAGATAGTGACACCCTTGTTCTAGGTAGCATACAAGTATAAACAGGTGCTGTTGATAACTGAGCTTGCAATTCACAGTTCCTTGTCTCATCCTTTGCTTATGATATGGTCTATACAATATACATAAAATGAAGTTTTTGGCTTATTGGTTGACTCTTTCTTCTGTTGCCAAATAAGCTTTTAAATCTCTTATCTTTCCATGTCATAATTGTAATTTATCTTGTTTAAATTCAATTTTTGTTACATGTTTGTTAAAACCAATTAGAACTCTTTTATTTGAATAAAACAACTAAACACTAAACAAATTTTGATTAAATTGTGTTAGGTCTATTCAATTTAAAAAATAAAAAAAATAGTTAAAGTGCATATTTTCTACAAATTTTCTTGATTTGGATTTTTATTTATTGATATATCTCTAAATAGGTATTTTAAATATATTGTGTATGTGTATTTATTAATTTGATTTTTTTTCCATGTCTAAATTGGATGCGCTCACTATGATTCAGGAGGTCCCTTGGTTTATGTTTTTTTTTTTGGCAGAAGATATAGTTTCAGTGGATTAAATTAGGAGTGGAGTTAATGCCAAGTTAGAAATTTGGAGAGACACTCTAGAATCTAAAGGCTTTCAATTAGTAGGAATAAAACAGAGTACATGGAATGTAAATGTAGTAAAAGTAGGTGAATGGATGGGAAAACTTGATGGCCCAAAAATACTAAAGAGTGAGAGCTTTTGATATCTTGGATCAATAATTCATAGAGGTGGAGAGATTGAAGAGGATGTGAATCATAAAATAAGAGTTTAAAGGGAAAATTTTATAAGATTGCTATATGACTAGTTATGGTCTATAGTACTGAATGTTGGGTTGTTAAGAAACAACATATTCATAAAATGATTGTAGCTGAAATGAGAATGTTAAGATGGATAAATGAATATACACAAGATTCGAAATGAGGAAATCCGCTTAAAGATAGAGGTGGCTCCTATTGATGAAAAGATGAAAGGGTCGCTTGAGATAGTTTGGTCATATTCAGATGTGGGTGATTAATGCGCTAGTAAAAAAGAGTGAATAATCCAAGATGAGGGAATTGAAAAAGGTAGAGGATGACCCAAAATAACATTAGTAAAAGTAGTTAAAAAAGACTTGTCAATTAAGGAAGTAACAGAAAATATGACTTTAGATAGAATGTAGAGAAAAAGAATACATGTATCTAACCCTAACTAATCTGTTGAGGATTTATAGCTAACCTCAAAAATTTGGGATTAAGGCTTGTTGTTGTTGTTAGTTAAAACAACTAAAAGTCACTATTTAATTAGAATAAAACAACCTAACATTAAACAAATTCTAATTAAATTACATTTACTCTTATCTAAACAAATTTTAATTTAATTACATTGCATATTTTCACAAATTCTCTGATTTGGCATTTTATTGATTGATATATATATATATATATATATATATTTAAATACATATGATTCATAATTATTTTTTCTGCGCATGCATGGTTTAGCAACTAGTTTAATTCGTTAGCATTACATACTCTTTCAAATGACTAAGCATGAAATTTTCAAATTTTCAAATATTTCAAGTTAGATCATATTGTTCATAGATATATTTTTACCAAATTTATAATTATTTTGACATATATAAGTTGATTAATGAATTGCAACTATTATTACAAAAAATCAGCTGTCTCATAATATAAAAAGTCAATGGAACAGATGAAAGTATATATAGTATTCACCTATGTCTGAAGAAATTTTCACACACTTTCTTGAATCATTGCCAAATCATCTTTTGACACTTCTCATCAAAACTTTGGTTGAAAATCATATCCATATAAGCATTCTTACACAGCACATATCAAATAATTCTTTGAAACTTGTTATTGGCCCTAAATTCATTACTATGGTACAGTGTCAGCCACGAGGTCAGCACTATGGTGCACCCAGGATCATGAAGTATTCTCTTATCAATAAGCTATTCTTACTTGTATATATAAGAATCTTGTTCTGCTATTTCTATTTCTTCTAATAGTCCTACATGCTTTATCAATTGTTTGGTTGTGATTACATGTATAGATATTTGATCTTCAAGCTGAGCAATTGTCACTCTGAAAGATGGGACATGATCTCTCTGTCTTTTACTTGACTATAGTGTTTGTGATATAACCCTTGTTCTCTTCATTGTATTTATTTCAACTAGATGCACATCCTGCCTGTATGCTCCCCAGAGTCTAGTTTTATACCATTTGACAACTGTTTCAGATAATCTACGAAGCAGCTATGGCCATGGCTGATGTGGATGTTTCTGATTCCATTGCTGTGGGTGACTCTCTCCATCATGACATCAAGGGTGCAAATGCTGCTGGAATCCAGTCAGCTTTTATCACTGGTGGGATCCATGCAAACGAACTTGGACTTGTTGGTTTCGGAGAAGCTGCAGACTTTTCTTCTGTGCAAGCTCTTGCATCCAAATATGATGCATATCCTTCATATGTGTTACCTGCATTTACATGGTAGAAGCTGATCTTGGTAAGCACTCTAGGTTCATATAGCTTACAGGAAAATTATTATTTTTGTCAATAATCTCATGACCTTTATTTGCTTAAACCCCTCAACTTGTTTGATGATATGGCTACATGTCTTTTTTTGATAAAATAGGGCTACATATGTCAGTTGTACTCGTTAGTTCAAGAGTGGTTAACTTGAAATTATTTAATTGATAATTGTTTAATGCAGAAATTGAAGATGTGGAAGAAGCAACAAAAGCATCCCTGCTATTGATAGCAAATGCTATTTATACATTCAAGTTTTACTATAGAACATTGTGATGTTTGGAGTGGGATGGGCGATGCTGAGAACATTGTATCATACTGATATGCTTCAATGTCGAAGAAGAAAACTAAACTCATATTGGAATAAGGGGTGGAATGTGGCTCCTTCGTGCATTATGTGGAATATTTGGAGGAAAAGAACGCTTGAGAGGCAAGAACTTTCTCGGATGAGAGAATAAATTCTGGTTTTGTCAGTACTTTATTTTGTGGACTCTCTAGTTTGTGAATTTTTATATTCTTTGTATTGATTTTTCCACCTCATAATGGCAGGAGAGTGTATACCTGTATACTTAAACTGTGATCCAAAATCGTTGTACAATTATTCTTAATTAATTGCAATTACTATTATTAGAAAAAAAGTGAGAAAATAATATTTTTATCAAATGCTGGGGTTAATGAATTATCAAGGGAGCTTCCGAAGGAACTTGGAAATCTGACTAATTTAACAATATTGTAATTTGTAAGTTATCTCTATTCTTAATTTTGTAACCTTTTTTTTTGTTTATTCAATTTTTTGTCATATTAAACAATAGAAAATATAGAAAACGATTTTCCAAAAGAATTTTTTTTTTTTTTTTTCACTGAATGGAATATAAATTGAATGAATCCCAAAAAATATTTTACAGCAAAACAAACAAATCGTAGTCTTGAGATGAGAGAAGTGAAAGTGGATATGCAGTCATTTACTAAAATCTGGAATTCTTAGTTATGACAGCTTAAGGGTCCAGCCATAGAGTAATTATTAGTACCTGATAATTTTCTTGAGCCATATCTCAATGGGAAAGCCGAAACTAGGAAAGGGATGGAGGAGACTGAAGGGTCAGTAAATTGATGGACGTGGCAAAATGTTTTTAAAAAATGAATCATCTTGTTAAAAACGTTTTTTTTTTTTTCGGTTGGAATTTTTTTTTTTTTGAGTAAATTTTGGTTGGAAAATTAAATTGCATTGTTTGTGACCTTGGAAATTATGCTAGAAAACATGTGGTATGAAATTTATTTGTGGTGATTTGATGAGTAAATGATATTAAAATTTTTTTTGCTCATTAAAAGCGGAAAATGGTTTCTGTTGTATTGTGCTTGTCTTCTGTTGGCTACAGAATACGTTGTTTTCTGTTTATTTGTATTTTCTATCCAACTAAACACTAGAAATTTTTTTTGCTAAAACAAAAATTGTATAATTGTATTTAAGAGATAAGTTTTAAACGTTAGCACAAAAAAAAAAAAAAAAAAAAAAAAAAAAAAAAAAAAAAAAAAAAAAAAAAACAGAAGGAAAAAAACTGTCTACATGGCACAATAGGAGAAGAGTAAAATAAAAAAGGCGAAAAGCCACTTTTAGTCCCTACATTTTCAAGTGATTCTCATTTTAGTCCCTACATTTTATTTTTACCGTTTTTAGTCCCTATCTTGAAAAACGCTTATTTTGGTTCCTACCGTTACATCAGCAACAGAAAAAGCTGACGTGACAAACGGTAAAAATAAATAATAATAAATTAATGCCATGTGGCTTAAATTAATAATAAAAAATATTTTTTGACATTAAAAAATGCCACGTCAGCATTTAAATTAAAAAAATTAATTTATTAATTTTAACTAAAAAAAAAAAAAATAAAAACATGATTAAAAACTAAAAATTAACACATTCAAGAACACCAACTCAGAAATCAGCCTTGCCGCTTCGACGAGTAAACCTAGACAATCAGTGCTCTTGTTCTTGTTTTCTTCTCTCTTAAACGCCACAGTTTTGACCAAGAACATGAATTAATGTTCTCGTTTTCTTCTCTTTCGTTTTCTCATCCCATCAAGCCACAATACCAACACAAAAACCATCTGCCATAAAGAAAACCCTTATCAGGAATACCCATAATCCACACAGGCAGATCAGACCCATAAGAAGTCAGCGCCGCTGTTAGCCTCCATCACCAGCAGCGGACCCAACGACAATTTCAAGTTTCGCCATCCAACACCACGATGACGACGATCCAGCCTTTAGATCACCATCTGTTGACCTGTTCCAATCGCGACACCAAACCATCTCCATCGACCCTCGAGCCCAATCTTTGTCAATGCTGCACCGCTGGAAGCCTTCACCTCATGCGCCATCACTGGACCAAGCTTCGGCGCAGATCTGACCGCTCCACGCCACTCCTTTGACCAAGACCCATTGCAAGGGACTATCAACTCGAGCCACCTTAGACCCATCTGGTGCTTTGAATTTCTGTTTGTGAGTACACAGAGAAAAGAAAAAGACTCACCTGCCTTTAATTCATACGTGCTAGCCTGCCCAGTGGACCTACGCAAGTTTACAATTTTTAGTTCAAAATTTTTTTCAATATATTCTCTACTGCTTTCTTCTTCTCTCTTAAACGCCACAGTTTTGACCAAGAGCATTGATTGTCTGGGTTTACTCGTTGAAGCGGCAAAGCTGATTTCTGGGTTTTTGTTCTTGGATTTGAGTTTGTGTTTTTGTTGTTATTTGTTCAAAACATATTTAGATTTCAATTTATGTAATTTTTAGTTTTTAGTCTTGTTATTAATTTTTTTTATTTAGTTAAAATTAATAAATTAATTTTTTTAATTTAGATGCTGACGTGGCATTTTTTAATGCCAAAAAATATGTTTTATTATTAATTTAAGCCACGTGGCATTAATTTATTATTATTTATTTCTACCGTTTGCCACGTCAACTTTTTCCGTTGCTGATGTAACGGTAGGGACCAAAATGGAAAGCTTTTTTCAAGAAAGGGACTAAAAGTAGTAAAAATAAAATATAGGGACTAAAATGGGAATCGCTTGAAAATGTAGGGACTAAAAGTGGTTTTTCGCCAATAAAAAATTAAAGCATTTCATTTTTATACATGATATAGATATAATATAGAACATGTGTAGCTACAAGAGCCTTTATAGCTTAGAGCATCTTCATTATCTCATACAAATTTTGTTTTCTATTTTAGTATAAGAATTTTTTTTTTCTATCTTATATACTCACTTCAAAAAAAAAACCTTATATCAAATTATCCATTTTACACTATATTTCATTAAAATGTCAATTTTTTCTTGAATTTATTTAATTCTTTTTCTTTTTATTCACATACAATAATTATCATCCACCCTTTTTTTTATCATCATGATATCTAAAGAAAGAATAAAAAAACTAAATGCAAAATTAATAGAGCCCATATAAATTTACACAGTTACTATAGCAACTATATATTTTCACACAATTTTACTTTATATGACTTGATGTAAGTGAATTATATATATATATATATATATATATATATATATATATATATATATATATATAAATCTGTTTAGAATCCGCTTATTTTACTGAAAGTACCATAAATAAAGGTAAAATTTAGCTGAAATAGTACAGTGGAACCTATGAATAATATTAAAAAGTGCGGTAAGACCTATAAATAATAGCAAAAATATATTGAATAGAAAAATAAGTTAACAAAAATAATTTTTGCCAAATAAATACAAAGGGGGAAAAGAGTTCTAAATTTAATTTGATCAGCTAAAATGTGTTCTTTTTCTATTATGAACAGGGAACAGGGATACCGGTGCTCTAACAAATGTATTATAATAATAAACTATTCAAATTCCACTTCTTTTAAGGCCTATTTGGATACTGCTTATTTTGCTAAAACTGAAAACTTATTACTGAAAGTACTATAGATAAAAGTAAAAGTTAGTTGAAATAGTACAATGAGATCTATGAATATAATTAAAAAGTGCAATAAAATCTATAAATAATAAAAATAAGCTAAATAATAAAATAATTTATAATTTTAATGGCAATCCAACTGTATGCTAATTGTTATGAGTGTAACTATTGAATTATATAATGTTTTGTTAAGTGCAGTGCTCTACTCTGTCCAAGTGTCCATTGACTTGAATTGACCCGGAGTGAAGTGGTAGAGTTGGTTGGTAGAAATGGATCAGAAAAGTTTGGTCGCTGTTGCGATAATGAGGTGATTGGGTGGTGAAGTGGGAGGTGACAAATAAGCGTATATATTCCAATCCACGCCGCCGGAGAGATATTCAGAGCAGAGACCATCCTCACTCCTCGGTAATTTTTATTTATCTTTCTCATAACAAATTGTGAGATTTTTTTTAATATAAAATAACTATAAAATCCAAACAATATCATTAGTTAGGCAACGTTTCAAACATATTTCCTTTCTAACAATTCAAGTTCAGATGAGTCGATTTTTCGGTTATAAAATCGAGTATATTGGACTCAAGTTTCTTTTTTTAAACAGCAGATGAGGTGGCCAAAGTGTCCACGTAGACCAGAAATCGAGTTCATTGGACTCGGTTTGCCAGCCTAGAAAACGAGTTCATTAGACTCTTTTTATAAGCCCAGAAAACGAGTCCACTGGAGTCGTAATATGTATGTCATGTAAAGTAGGGTTCACTTGCAACTCTTCCATAATTTTTACTTTCAGCTCATTCAGGGTCTTTAACTTACGGCGTATCATCATATAACAGCATTGGATACCCGGACCTTGAAGTGAGCATCCGTCATAAGGGTTGGCATTGCTAAGGGGTCCACTGCAGTATATATTTATATGGATCATTGTCAACCTATAGATCATCAAGTGCAATTGTGTTAGTGACAAATTTATAACGCTCAATCAACATCAATCACACAACTTTGCGTATGAAATGCCAACAATATTTACACTAACAAACAAAACAAATATTCCCATATGTTGTAATAACATAATAATCACAATATTTGGTACTAAATATTCCCTATAATCACAATATTAATTTTTTTTTTAAAAACATAGCAAATAATTTAATCACAATATTTACACTAACAAAAAAAAAAAATTCCCAATATGTTGTAATTTAATCACAATTATGTACTAAATATTCCCAATAATTAATCATAATATTACTAGTCATTATAGATATTTTTTCTTAAGTAGATTCATGATCTTATAAATGTGTCCAAAAAAAAAAAAAAACTAGCAATATACTAACAAATAAATTAATCACAATAACAAATAACAAAAACAAAACTTTTCCTAATATGTTCTAAATATTTTCTTAAAAAAATTTTCCCAATAATTAATCATAATATTACTAGTCATTATAGATATTTTTTCTTAAGTAGATTCATGATCTTATAAATGTGTCCAAATATAAATGTAAATGTGTCAAAAAAAAAAAAAAACTAGCAATATACTAACAAATAAATTAATCTCAATAACAAATAACAAAAACAAAACTTTTCCTAATATGTTCTAAATATTTTCTTCAAAAAAAAAACTAGCAAATAATATTGTAAAAACATTACCTGAGAGTGTTTGTGTGAGATGAGTGTTTAGGAAATGAGGTACTGAGAGCTGAGTTTTTTAGAAAATGAGGTATTGAGAGCTGAGTTTCTTAAGAGTAGAGTTGAGTTTCTAAAGAAGGTGCCCCACGGTAAGGAGCAGAATAGGTCCCAGCTAGGACCCATGGCAACACGTGGAGGGATGGGGATCATTCATGAAAATCGAGTCCTCTGAAATCGATTTCCTACTTAGTACATGTGACCGTTCAGCCTATGGGACGAGATTGATGGTGTTGCGAGATGGATTGACGGGACTAGGAAATTGACTTCACTGGAGTCGGTTTCTATACAAAGAAACCAAGTTCACTGAAATCGATTTCCATGTATAAAAACCGAGTTCAGTGAACTCGGTTTCTATGTATAAGAAATGAGTCCAAAGGACTCGATTTCCTTATCTACGTGGATTCTTCATCCACCTCAGCTACGGGCAAAATAGGCAAATATGAATAGGGAAATCAATTCCTCTGTACTCGAATTGCTATAAACCAATATAATTTTAAACGTTGCCTAGCTTATGCTATTGTTTGGGTTTTATGGTTATTTTCTAAAAAATCCCCAAATTGTGTTTGAAAAGTGAGAACCTAAGTAGTACGGTATGTCTTATTTTCACGCTATGTTTTTTTTTTTTAAAATTATTATTATGAAATTACATGATAGAGTCGAAATCGTATGTTGCATTGTTGCTTATCTAAAAGTCCTTTCTTTGTTTTTTTTTTTCCCCCTTAAATTTGTGGGGTTTTATTTTCATAGACCAAGATCGTGATTTATTTGCGGGTAACCACTTCTTTCAACTTAGGTCCTTTAATAGATCAAGATATCTTTGTATCCTACAATTACAATGGCTAAATCAAATGACAAAAGAAAAGACATTAAAATAACACTCATTGGGAGTTCTTTTGTTAGTAACTATGACAAGACTGTAAGTAAAAATGACAAAAGGTATACCTTCAATATCTAAAGGCAGTTCTTAGAGAAGACATTCTATTGTCGTGGCAGATGAGGTCACCTATTATCAAGATTGGAGTCTTAAATACAGGCAGCAATGATGTCTCCGCTGATCAGCACACTTCACATTCTGATGCAATTGGCACTACCTTTTGATGTTTTCCAAGGTACCAGTCTAGGGAATTGAAAACTAGAGTGGCACTAAAGAGTGAGTATCCAGCTCTTTTAACTATTCCCTTCTGGAAGTGGACTTCATATTTACCCATTTAAGTAAAAATCGTTCAACTTTTCAGACCTGCATAAACAAACATTCAACATGATTCAGTCACAACAAGAATAGAATTACATTTTCCAGTGGGTTATATGCGTAACAAGAAAATGCATTACAGTGAGTAATAGTAAAGCTTAAAGCTGGAAGTATTGACTAGGCACAAATTTGTTCAACCTTGATTAGCAATTAGCTACTATCCCTGATTCTTTTCTGGGTAGACTGCGAAATTAACTTATGTAAGCATAGATTGAGCATTTATACCTGTATGTTCTAACTTTTTCCCTATATTTGTGATACCTCCCTCAATTTTTTCAAATCAGTTTGCAAATTCTCACAAAATAATCATAATTCTATGGCAAGAAAGCCGCTTGTATCTCGTTTCAACTTATTATTGACAATGAGGCTTTTAGTGTAGGAAATACAATTCAAATTAGATAAAAGCACAGCTATAATATTTTAGATTTTTAGTTATAGAAGATTTCATTGATAGAAGTTTTCAGCCTTATTTCCGAGTAATACAAATTAAGTTTTAAGCCATATTGTATTAATTGAATAATTACAAACAAAATTCAGCTTACAGAGACTATGTCCATTACCCTCCATACAGGGGTATGAAATGGAACACCCAAACAGGTTGGCCTCATAGTTAAGGCAACAAGACTGATAATAAGAGAAGACTGTAACAAAAATCTAAAAGTCCATTAGTTGAAGCTTACTATTATATGCTCTTTGCAGAGATTTGTAGCAGTGATTATCTGTGAAATGATCTTAACAATCAATCAAGTGTTCAAGATGGCAAGTCACCAGATATATTTCGTAGTGCATAACTTGATCTCTGACAACAACAAAATGCATCAAAATTGAGTTCCAAGTTGCTCTTCTTAATTGGGATCTTCAATTTCTTGCAGACGTCTGAAGACCGAATATCATAGTTTATGCCGTTGATTAGTACTAAAATTTGAACATTCAAAACGAGATATATATGATCATAATCAATATGTAAGGGTAATCCTAGATGTGTACCTCATAATCTAGAAAACTGTTGAAGTCACTGCTACAGAGACTTTAACTTAGGAAACCATAACATAGGATTTGTACAGTGGACGAATAGTCAGGAATCCTATATGTTCTAGGGAAAAAAAAAGAGTTATTTCTGATTATATATATAGGAGATTGAAGCGAACATGGTGAAAAATGTAAATCCTGGGAAAGCCTAGGCCTTACTTGATGTGTTGTTGAAGTGATACCTAATACACCCAATTGACATTTGCAGGTACATTCAAGTTATGGTTCCAGCTGACCTACAACCGAAAGTCTTTTAGGAGAAAAAAAAAAAAAAAAACTGAAGACAGTAAAATTAGCTTAGCTTGAGAATAAATGTTACTGCAAATATGAAGTAATCCAATGATGAGTAATACAGCTTACCCAACATTATAATTTGATCTCAAAAGAAAAAAGATGTTAACCCTCTCGTTTGATTTGAATTTGAAGTTATACTTAAGTGCACTCTGTACAGCAAACCGGACTTTAAGGTCATCCACAAATCTGTTTAAAATAGAATAAATAATTTGTCACAGAGTATTTCTCATGTTTAAAACTAACTTCATTTGAATTCATATCATTAATTAACTTTGTAGAAGCTTGAATATGAATAATGAAAGAGCCCTAATTAATCTAAAATTAGTTAATGAAAACTTAACGGTGAAGACAATATAAAAGTAACTAAAGAGCCCTAATCAATGCATTGTTGGTAGACCAGAATACACACACACAAATAATCTCAAGAAGGATTTCATTTTTGTTTGTAAATCGATCTTCAAGCTTATCATGAATTATTAGTCAATAGTCTTGAAGGTTTTGATACATGCATAGACTTGTGCCTATATATCTTCCCACTTTTTATGTTTTTGCATTATTGTTCAACCAAATGTCAAATCTCAAAAAGAGATAATGAGCTGCAAAAGCCGTCATACATACTAGTATTTGACTAAGAAAAAGGAAAAGCGACTTGTATTGAAATGTATGGTGCCCAAAAAGCCAAAGACTTACTTTCAAATTGAAATATAAAAATTTTAGGCATTGATCTCAAAATGAGATGTACTGTACTTAAACGATCAAAAGTTATGAGTTGAATGAAGAGAAAAGAAATGCTTCAAGATTATGTAATCATTTTCTTGTGGGAGGTCATATATGTTCATTTCTATAATTAAGATAGACCACTTGACTTAGTACTAGTTGTACATGACTTGATTGAATTGATATAGCATTATAGTACAATATGTATCCTGCACTTTCTGCACTAGCGCTTGCCATCTTCCAAGAAATTGCTCCTTTGCCAGACTCCTCTTGGATACAAATTCGTTGGTAATTTTTTTTATTTAAATGTTTTAGATCAACTTCTCATTTGTCATGGTAACTTGTTTAAATTATTTGATCTAAATAGTTGCAAGTTGTATTATGTTGTGATATATCATCTATTAGTTGAGATGTCTTTTGTATGGTTGTTAGTTTTGTATTGGTATAGTTGGGATGACCATGTATCGTTGGATACATGTGTCTATACTATATGGTAAGATTTGTATTGACTGTATTAGTATGTATATTCTACATGTCTAATCCATAAGCATGTAACTTTATTTATTTAGCAAAAAAAGCATGTAACTTTACTTTGGGCCAGTGTAAATTTAAGAGATTAGGCCTAATATTGTCTAACAACTAAAAAATATATCAGCATTTTTTTTTGGTGGGGATCATTATGTTTGTCTTCTTTCTCTTTAATTTTTGTTTTTTATTTTTTATTTATGGACTTTTTTCTCTTTAATTGTTTCATTTGATTGTCTCATCTATATCCTTCTATCATTATATGGATAAAGACTTTATCCATAGAGTTATATGACCAAAACTAAAACAAATCTTGTTAGTGTGGCCAATTTGATTGTAAATCAATAAAATATATGATATTATATGCGATATACAAATATAAAAAATCAAGTCACAATATGATTAGAATTTTGAAAATCTATATTTATGAAGAACAAGAAAGGCATGTTAATGGGATTTCTACCATTTAGAAAATAATGAGTCACAAAACTGAAACCTAAGTCTGAATTTCTCCTCCCTCTTTCTCAAAAAAGAAAAAAAATCTGAATTTCTCATATTCACATGCATTTACAAAAAATGTAAACATGTGTGAGCATGCGAAATTATGCTTGAATAATTTTCACCTCAAGTATTACAAATTTTGACCACTTTTATCTCAATCAACTCAAAAAGGCCAAAATCCAAAAAAGTTGGGAAAAAAAAATACAGCATCATTTTAGTATACATAGGAAAGTTCATTAAAGCAATTGAAAATATTCCAGGACTAACATATTCATAAAATGTACAAGCTAATCAATACAAAACATTTGATTGCTTCAAACGTGTTTGACGAATCGTGGCTAGCTACTATGTACTATCCAGACATTGTACATCTCTAAACATCAAAAAGTGATACACACAGCCTAATAAGCTGTATGACTAGGAGAAGTTAATTCCATAACTCAATTTTTGACATAGCTAATTCACCATTATAGCTCATCAAGAACTTCTACCATTAGGTTGGGTATATTCGGAGTCAACTTGACAGAGTTAGGTCACACTCAATGCCCAATTCCTCTAAACTCTAGCTTTGCTCTAACAATCAATCCAAGATCTGGGACATCAAAGAGTGAACAATTTTTTTTTTTTTTTTCCAGATTTGACCGACAACTTTGGTCAATCAATCTTCCATAAAAAAATGTCTTTTACTCTTCAGTGTTGGCTAGTTCCATATTGTTAACAATCATGCAAGTACAAATTCTTACCAAGATCAATAGAATGGTCCTGCCCAGAAGGTGATATAGTAACAATGCCAACAGTGCATAAGATTGTATCTATGGATATCACTATTTGAACAATATTGTAGGGAAACTGTGAGATGCAAAAATAGAGAAAAATATGCACTAAAGAAAAGCAATCATACAAGACAATATTTACATGGTTCAGCAATTTGTCTACATCCACAGAGTTATAGTGATTTTACTATTCACATTGAAAAAATATAAGATGTGATAATACAATTTTTTTTTTCTCTCCATAAAAAAAACACACCAAACCCTAATCTAAAACCAACGGTATTTTAGTCATGCACAAAGGCTTCACAATGAGCTAAACATAGGCCTAACAATTTTCCCTACTAGACCCCAAGAAGGCTTGGTCCATGAAGTGCAGGCTTGGGCCGATTCAAAAAAACATTACAAATTTTGGTACACATGTACCAAAAATTATACATTGTCAATTTTATATAGTCAAAAATCTATCAATTACACTCATTACTGGGTCGCTTAATAAATTATTGAAGCTTGCCATATTTCTCTTGCTTCAGCTGTAGGTATGAAAATATAGTTCAATGCCTACATATGGCAGCACAAGGATTAAGCAAAAGAGAAGAACTATAGTTTGTATGGAACCTCAAGATATAAAGAAGGGAATGCCGAACAATAACCCGGCCAGTTTAGACCTTGATGAATGGTGATAAAATATTTTAGATAACAGCACAAGGTATACATAAACATGCAAAAGACATTTCTTTGTATTCTACAATGACAATAATTAAACCAAATGACAAAAAAGAAGACAAAAAATAACACTAGGAGGTCTTGTAATTAAGGAGGACCAAATTTTACTCGGTACTCGATGAAATTTCATTGATATTGAGTACCGTCTTAAAAAAAAATTTCTCCTTCTAATTATTAATTAATTACAAGTGGTGGCAAACATGTAATTCAACCAACCATGCCTTCAATTTTACTCTCTATTTTTTTTTTTGGGTAAAACTAAAACTAAAATATATTCCTTTCTTAAAAAAAAAATGATAATAAAATGATGTAGTGCTGTAACTTGTACATAGGTTATTCAGATTTTTTTTTTTTTTTTTTTTTTTTTTTTTTTTTTTTTTTTAAGGAGGTGCATTTAACCACTAAGATAAGAATAGTGTTATCTTTTCCAATAATATTTTTAAAACAACCAAATGTTTGAATTTTACTAGAAACTATTTTTTGAGAATCAATTCAATTGGGAAACCTAATTTACTTACTATAAGTAGTTTTTACTTTTTTAAAAAAAAAAAAAAAAAATATATATATATATATATATATATAAGTTAGTGGAGTCTCAATCTTTTCAAGACTATTCTACTCTTTCTTTATAAACATGACTTCCAATTTTTTTTTCTTCTTTAATGTTCTAGAAGTCCACGAAGTGCTGGACCGGACTTTAATTTCATTTACGACTCTAATGATGGCAAAATATATAATCATGATTATTTCTCAAGTTTGGAACTAAAGTTCAAATATATTCATAACCCGAACAAATCATATTAAGATTCATAGTCTTTTCTCAAAAAAGAAAAGAAAAAAAGATTCATAGTCATATAGTCAACGTGTTTTTTTTTTTTTTTCTCGTAAAATTCCATATAACAGGGAACATGAAATTGTGAAATTACCTTAGAAATTTGAGCCAGTAAATAAAGACCTTTATTTCTGAAAAATTGAAAGTCAACACCCAATATAAAAGACAATTCGATAGGAGCCCAAATTACTTCATTGTTGGTAGACCAGAATTCTATATATATAATCAATCTAAAGAAAATATGGGAGTTGATTATTCAAATCAAAATAAAATTTTCTTTTGGTTTCAGTAAAGGAAAATTTGAAGATCTGCACATAATATGCATATTCTTCATATGTGTAACCTCCATTTACATAAGCTGATCTTGGTAAGCACTCTAGCTTGCAGGAATTTTATTTTATTTTTTTGTCAATAATCTCATAACCTTTATTTGCTTAAACCCCTCAACTTGTTTGATGATATGGCTACCTATGTCTTTTTTTTATGTAAAGACTAAAGAATGGCTACGTATGTCAGTTGTACTCTTTAGTTCAAGAGTTGTTAACTTGAAATTATTTAATTGATAATTGTTTATACCAGAAATCGAAGACGTGGAAGAAGTATCCCTGTTATTGATAGCAAAAGCTATTTATACATTCAAGTTTTACTGTAGAACATTGCGGTGTTTGGAGTGGGATGGGCGATGTTGAGAACATTGTCTGATATGCTTCAATGTTGAAGAAGAAAACCAAACTCATATTGGAATAAGGGGTGGAATGTAGTTCCTTCGTGCATTATGTGGAACATTTGGAGCAAAAAAAAAAAAAAAAAAAAAAAGAACGCCTACTCTAGTTTTAGGGAAAAAGTTAGATGCAAGAGAGGCAAGAACTTGCTCTGTTGAGTAGGAATGGCAACGGGTCAGGTTTGGGCTGAGTTTTTCCCTACCCACGGCCCGAACCTGGCCCATTTACTAAACGAGTTTTTTTTTTTCCGGAGCCCGGACCCGCCCTACCGGGCCCCACGGGCCTCGTCTAGCTAGGCCAAATTTGGGCCTAATTCTTAGACCAAATCATGGCCCAATCACAATCAAATTTTTTTTAAGGCCCAGATGCCACAACTTTAAAAATATGAAGGAAAAAAAAAAAAAAAAAAAAAAAGAGCGAAAAATCTTACACCAAATCAGCTTGTCAAACACTGGATTGTCATAGTGTAAGATCTTAAGTATAAGTATATGCAAGTGTAAGATTTTTCCTCTCTTTTTTTTTTTCTTTTTTTTTTTATTAAAAAAAAAAAAGAAGAATACAAATCAGCTTTTTTTTTTTTTTTTTCCACTTCTTTGTTAATACAGAAAAAAAAAAAAAAAAAAAGAAGAATACAAATCAGCTTTTTTTTTTTTTTTTCCACTTCTTTGTTAATACAGATTTCTCACCACCAAAAAAATAGAATATACAAATCACAATCCCAAACATAAACAGCTTTTTGTTTTTGCTCCTCTGTTAATACAAATTTTTTACTAAAAAAAAAAAACACAAATCACAAACAAAAAACACAATCAAACTTCTTTCGTATCTGATACCAGCGTCAATGTCGCCGAGCGACATACGCGCTGCGGCGGAGTGTGCAGCTGAGGCTAGGTTGCCTAGATTGTCGGAGGGTAGCACTAGTCAGGAAACTACATGTCGGCTGAGAGGTGAGGCGGCTGAGAGGGTGGCAGAGATCTTGAGAAAGAGAGAAAGGAGGAGGCTGAGAGGTGAGGCGTGAGGCGTGAGTGTGCTTCTGTGTGAGGGTAAGGCGCTGAGTGAGGGTGAAGGAGGTTGTGTGCGTGAGGCAGCGACTGAGAGTGAGGGAGGCTGTGTGTGTGAGGCAGTGACTGAGAGTGAGTGAGCTGAAATGAGGGATTGAGGGTGAGGAGGGACTGAGGGAGGCGTGAGGCAATGACTGAAGAAATAAGGGACTCTAGGGTTTGTTACAGCTCTATATATATATATAGGGGGTTTTGGTAATTTCAGGGTAACCGGGTTATATCCGGGTCGGGTTTCAAATTTTTTTTATAAAACGTAGACCCGTTTCGGTTTTTTTTTTTAAAAACCCATACCTGACCCTATTCTTAATCGGACCGGGTAAAATCCGGCCCATTAGGGTTGGGCCGGGCCAGGTACCCGCGGGTCGGGCAAAAATTGCCATCCCTACTATTGAGAGAATAGATTCTGGTTTTGTTAGGACTTCATTTTGTTGGATGACACTAGATGAGTGTTGACTCTCTACTCTAGTTTGTGAATTTTTAGACTTTGTATTGGTTTTTTTTCCTCATAAGGGCAGGAGAGTGTAGACAATAATTCCTGTATTCTTTAATTCTGATCCAAAATCATTGTACAATTATTTTTAATTGATTAAAATTACTATTATAAAAAAATATTGTGAAAAGTCTTTTTATCATTTTTTTAAGGGGAATGTTCCAAGTACATACATTGGTAGCATCCTAAAAACTTATACTATGAATATTAAAAGATATTAATTGTAAAAAAGTCGAAGAATGGACATGGCCCTCATAAGCAACAATTTAATTGAAATCAAATTAAACTCACATCTTCAATTCATTTTTATTTTTTCTGATTATTATTCTAATTTTTTAATATCAGTATATCTTATACTATACTCCCAAATTAATTCTTTGGGGGATGCCATTCTAGTTATCGTGGAAGACTCATATTAACTCACACTATTTTTAACCTAAAGAAAAATAATTATGCCGCATGAAACAAATGTCACTTGTAGGGTTAGGATTTGTAACCCAAGTCCAAAACAATAAATTTGTAGAGAGCAGGTGAAAGAGCTAGATTGATTGTGAACTTGGCAACGATTAACTACAACATCCAAGTGTGAACCAGCATAAAGATACACGTAAAAACAAAATGAATTGATGTCCGAAGAGATATATTATTGATTGAACAGTGATTACAGTTCTTAGGGCTATAGTAAAGTCTTTATCTAACTCTTATTCTTCTTTTTTTCCGATCCCCCATTATCAGAGGCCTCTTCCCTTTATATAGCATCCTTCCCCATCATCTCTATCGTCCACTTGTTCTTCATCTATGTATCCACTTGAGTATATGTCACGTCAAGTATCTTCTTTAGCTCTCTGTGAGTAGTGGTAACTGAGATTATACTGTTCAGGGGTCTTCTCCACATAAATGCGGCCAGAAAAGTTGCTGCAGTGCATTAAACACGGTGGTAGCAGCTTTTTCCTTTAGATATTTTTTCGTTCTTATCATCTCCAGACATGCCTAGAGCTTATCTTTATCATTGGAGTTGCTAGGAAGATCACTTGAACCTCCTGGGTATTTGTTTGATCGAGACTCGCTATATTCGAGGAGAATATGCTCTTCGGACAGCTGGTACTCTCTTCGGACTGTGCTCCTCGTTCATTTCCAGGTATCTCTTCCACATGTGCTCCCTCTCAACCACTCTCTTCTCTTCGGGCAAACAGTAATTTTCAAATAGGGCCCTAGGCCCAATACATAATGGTGGGCTTTTACCCCCCCCCACATCACTAATTTGAAACTTTTATTCACTAATTTGAAACTTTTATTCTCCCTCTTTTTCTTGCTTATCCAAAAAAAAAAAAAAGTGCAGGCCAGTTTGTCACAATTGTTTCTCTGTTTGTAATTTTTGTTGCATTATAGGCGTCATTAGTGTTGAAGTTTCTTCCATTAAGTGATTCAAGAAAAGATGTTCACAAGTACTGTATCTTTGGCTAGTCATGAGTAAAATGTGGAAAATTGGTAACCTAATGACAGTACTGATAACTTTAAAGCTATGATAATTTGTGTGTACGCACCTTTGTAGTTTGCTTTGCTGTAATAATTTGATGTCCCATTTGTTGTAATAATTTTTGTTGCAAATTTTTTATTAATTTTTAATTTCAATGTTGGTAAATTGTTCAAGTGCATCTCTCTATTATAATATCTCATGTCATTTTGAATTGCCATATTCATATATGCTTAAAATTCCCTCTAAATGGGATACAAGCTTGGTGTCAAAAGTGGAGAATGGATGTTTGGTTCAATCCTAATTCTTGGCATTTGAAGAGAAATGTCTGAAAATTTTTGGTGAGATTCTGTTGTTTAGGTAACATTTGGATCTCCCAAAATTTCAAAAGTTAGATTAGGTTGCTCTAGTAATGTTGTTTGTATTTTTTGAAAATATGTGTAGGTGAAAAAGTGTGTAAAAATGCAAGTAATGTTGTTTAAACACTGAAAACTGTTGCTCAAAATACCCTACCATTCCAAATGTTGCTAGGAGATTTTGCATTATGATTTTGTGTTGGGCATTGCCCAAAAATAGGGAGATGATGCCCCATCAAATGTGTCTTATAAGGCTTAACATTGTAACAGCTAAAGTATTTTGAATATTGGAATGTACTGCAAATCCATCTGTTACCCTTTTATTAGTCTAATCATGGTGGCCAAAGAGTTAATTGGACCTTTTATAGTCTAACAGGAAACACAATTTGAAAATGAATAACAACTTGAAAATGATTACAACTTACAAGTACAAAACAAAGTATTCCTGATAAAACGTTATTTATATAGAATGACCTACTATGAAAACTAAGATCATCTCAGGAAAAATTTCTCAATATTAATAAAAGGCAGAAACACTGTTCAAATTTTGATCATGATCCATATACTTGGCATGTAATCTTGAGAACTCCAGTTCTTTCTTGCTAAGGACAACCTCTAGTTCAGAGTAAGTTTCAATGATGGTTGATGATGTCAAAGCTGAAAGTGAGACAGCAGAACATGTTTGGAATGGCTATGTTGTTTGATGGCCTGTGTAACACTGAGTAGAATCTGTGTATTCTATTTTTGGTTAGCGCTTTGTATAACCAATGTCAGAATTGGTCCAACTCGTTCACAAGAATAAAGACTCACCCATTTATCAGAAGTTCAATTCAAAGAAGCCAGCATGGTCATGCATATATGGAGCTACTCAGGAAAGTCAAAACAATGTAAGAATGCCTTCTAGTTCAACCACTGTTGTGCACCTCGCTCTTTTCCCCTTCAAAAGATGAAGGAATGCAAAAGTCATCAGAATCTATCAACATAGTGGTAGTTCAAACTAACACATTTCAGTTTTAGTCATAACTGACTTAATTGTTAGAAATTTAAAGCCACATTTGTTAGTAATACAATGTCTAAACCATATGTTACTAATTGAACAACAAAAAATATAAGTCAACTTCCAGAGATATACGTCCATTACCTTATCTACTAACTTTATGGAAATATCCTCTGAACATTTGTATGAACTAGGGCACCCAAACAAGTTGGCCTCTTAAGTTAGGACAACAAGGCTGATGAAAAGAGAAGACTGCAAAGATTAATTGATGTTAGTATTATTCAATGCTTTGGTAGAGATGTAGAAGATCTTATTTTTGAAATGAAATCAATGTGTATAAGATGGCCAATCTCCATATGTATACCTCAACGTCCAATAAAATGTTGAAGTCACTGGAACAAAGGGCTCTATGAGGCCATGATAACAACATAAGATTCAATAGGTGGATGAACTACCACGAATTCTGTTCAGTAAAAGAGATCCACTGCTTAGTATATAGATAGGAAATGGAAGTAACTATGGTGTAAAAGCTAAGCCTCACATTATATTGTTGGTTGTCAACAACCCAGAGCCAACTTGTAGGAACTATGAGATCACACCATGGATTCCTTCAGCATCCAAGGATTGTGGACTGACCATAGAATCCTGTTCAACAAGTGGAACACATTAGCTATCCATTCTATGTTTGGGCAATAAGGCCTGGAAAATACAATCATCATTCTTAAGGCCAACTAATGATCATTAGAAAATTTTCAGGGATAAAAAAGAAAAAAAAAAGAAAAAAAAAGAAAGAAAGAAAAAGAAATCTCAGAAATGGTAAAATGGCTTACGAAAACCCATTACTTAATCTTTGACAAAAAGTGAATCACATTCAAATTTCGACTTTCTCCTCTTTATTGGGAACTTTATCTTCTGCCAAAAGTCTAACAAAAAAATTTCATAGTTTGTAATTGATTATATCTCAAGATTGAACATTCAAATCGAGATATATATGATGATCAATTGATCATTAATATGTAAGTAGACTAATCACAGATGTAATATATAAAAGTGCTGAAGTCATTGCCTATCCAATATTATTCGAAATGATTATCTGAAAATTCTCAGAGATAAAAATAAATAAATAAAAAAAGAAAGAAAACTTGAGAATAGTAATATTGCTTACCAAAATCCATAACTTGATCTCAGGAAAAAATGCATCAAATTTGAGTTTCAAGTTGTTCTTCCTTATTGGGCTCTTCAATTTCTTGCACAATTCTAAAGATAAAATTGTATAGTCTGTCATTGATTATTTCTAAAGATTGAATATTCAAATAAAGATATGTATGATGATAACAGTATGAAAGGCTAATCACAGATGCCTACCTCAGAATCCTGAAAAGTGTTGAAGTCACTGCTACGGCAACTTTAAGTTAGGGAGTCATAATATAAGATTTGAAAAGGGGATGAATTGTCAGAAACTGAACATATTCAAGAAAAAAAAGAGCTATTTCTGATTATAAAGATAGGAAATGGAAGCAACCATGGCATAAAGTCTAAACCATAGGGAAGCCTAGGCCTTACTTGATGCATTGTCGATGGTGAAACTGAATATACCCAATCAACAATTGCAGATACATACAAGTAATGGTTCCAGTTGACCTGCAAAAAGAAATTTTTGAGGAAAAAATAAAAAGAAAGAAAACTCAAGACAATAAAATTATTGTAGGTTGAGAATCACGAAAATCTTGAAGCAATTCAATCATAAGTAATACAACCCTCCCAATCAATGAAAAATTATTGAACGTTATAATTTGATCTCAAAAAATAATCTAACCCTCTCATTCAATTTGTTTTGAATTTCAAGTTGTACTTCCTTATATTGTACTGTACAGTAAACCAAAAAGTTCGTCCACAAGTCTAATTAAAATAGAATAAATAATTTTTCATTGATTATTTCTCAAGTTCAAAATTAACTTCATATAAATTCAGAACATCAACAAACTTTGGTGAAGTCTGAAATTTGAATAATTAAAGAGCCCTAATTAATCCAAAATTGATAAGTCAAAACTTAACAAATGAAGACAATATAATAGAAACTAAAGAGCCCCAATCAATATATTGTTGGTAGCCCAGAATAAACACACAACACACACACACACACACACACACACACAATCTCAAGAAGTTATGAATTGATTTTTCAAATGAAAATACTTGATTTCTGTTGCAGGGAGGAAATTTGAAAATCTAAGTATGCTATGCAGCAAAATATGTTGCACTATATGAGCAAACAAAAATTCTAAGGAAACTATTAAAAAATAAGTGCATAAGCTATTCTATTTCAAAGTGAAATATTGAAAAAAAAGGACATTTGAGGAAAAAAAATACCAATTTTAGATTCTTTAGAGCTTAGATTAGGGATCAAAACTCAAAATTTTATCTAGATATTTACAATCTTAAATTATCTATGCTGAAGTACAAGAACTCTAATTGGGAAATGAAGTATTTCCAGCATCTGCTATTTAGTAAGGTACCACATCTTTCCCGCTGTTGATAGAAATCTCAGCTTCTTGCAAGTTGCATCTGTTTAAAGATAGCTCATCAAATAAATGAAAGGTTCTCCAACTATAGTGGAAAGGCATCCACTCTTGTCAACTCTTTGATTTTCAAATATGTTACTTACGCTTGTTGAAAA
Source organism: Quercus cerris (assembly GCA_963669245.1). Taxonomy (NCBI): domain Eukaryota; kingdom Viridiplantae; phylum Streptophyta; class Magnoliopsida; order Fagales; family Fagaceae; genus Quercus; species Quercus cerris. Next base: position 54,111,795 of record OY770012.1, read on the forward strand.
AGACAAGCCAGCAACTTGAGCATAGGTCACCACCCACATAATGTTTGATTTGTGTGCAACCTGAAATGTCAGACAACCTTCGAACAAAGAGAAAAAAAAAATTGTGCAAGTTCCTGCAACAATTCAACAAATAATTTTTCATTCTTCTATGGATCCAGATTATGTTACCAAAGTCAGATAACACCACAATACAGAGTATGTAACTGAAAAATCATAATGAGTATGCAATTCAGCGCATTCTCTTTTCCCCATTTGACAGAATATGAGAATCTTTAGTAATAGAGAAAGCTTAGATTTTGAAAAATAGCAGATGCTAATGCTCTAAAGTGCGAAATAGCACAGAGTCTCAGCTTTAGGTTTTGAAACGCTACCAATAATAGATCCGTGTCTGTGATTAGAAAATGGAAAAGAAAAAAAGTTCCAAAATGAAAAACATGGAAAAGAGCAAATTACATTACCTTGAAGAATTCCATATAACTCGCACAGAGTCATCAAACTCCCCACTGCTGTCAATTTGCCACTGAAATATAAAGCAACAATGAATTTGAAAGGGAACAAAAAATTTAGTAAATAGTACACAAAATTGAAAATAAAAAAAAGGAAACAGTGATAATAAAATTATTTGGAAGAGAGATAATAGAAGAGAAAGAAAAAACTCGCAAATTTTAGTGAATAACAAAGAAGCAATGAAATCAATTTAAAAGTCCATCTATTGTGATTCAAAGGGAACAATCTTTTATCCTTGGTCCACTCTGACTACTTCTCTCTCCTTTTCAAAGTGAACAGTAAAAAAAAAAAGTTTTGACTGTAATCTAAGGCTTCACAAGTGTATAAGTTAAAATAAACCTTCAACTACTGTGTCCAATCTTCCACTTACACGTCCAAAGAGAGGGATTGCACTCCATCTTTACTGGAAGGTAGGGGCATTCTTGTCCCTGTAATTCATTACTTGAAGAGATACAAAGCTTCTCCACCCCAACACAATCAATATTAATGACGCAAACTGATGATATAAATGGGTATCAATATAATAAAGATAAAATGACATCTAAACTTACAAACTCACCTCAAAATTTTGTAGGTCCTGGAATTTGTAATAAGTAGGGGAAGAAATCTAATTGTTCCTATCCTTAACCCCATGACTAAGTTCAGCAGGAAATATCTTATTCCTTCTTTTCACTGGCATGGATTTCATCAAAAAAGAGCACATTATGGCTAGAATTGATGTAAAGCGTCTATTTTTAATTTTTGAATATGACATCGGTGATCCTTAATTTCCCTTTTCCCTTTGCTATGTATACTTTTCTGAACTTAGAATGCACAAACGGTAATAAATATAATGCTAGAACTTTGAACTACAATTGAAAAGCTAGATTTCAAGAAAAGAGAGCAATTACTGGGCCAATTGTTAAAAGTACAAAAGCAAATCTGATAATTGGCTGAAGCTCAAGAACAATATAATAGTGGGAAAATATCAATCATTTTGTGTGAATTTAAACTTTATCCATGACACTTATGCAAGCATTTATTAAAAAAAAAAATTGAAAAGAAAAAAAAAATCATTTTTCATGCATTATATTATATTGGGGGAAGGGCAATAAAAAAGAAATTAAAAAAACCTTTCCAAGAGAGTTAGATAGCTTAAGTAAACAAACCTGTTCACGCATTAGCAGACCTTGGTTGAAATTCAAGAACAAAGTCTTCCTACAGACACATTATGCCCAAATTATGAGAAAAGCTTGAAGAAAGTGAATATATTATGGAAGAAATAACAAATAATTTATGAATGAAATTTTGATAATTCATTCTTATATGAAAAAAATACATACTAGTATTAGAGAAAGACAGAGCAGAAAGCCAGTTATGGACGGACTCACCACCAGCTTTTTGTGATATCACATGAGCTTCAAGATGCTACTAGGTGGATGACATAGCAGTCAATCTGTTTTAGATGACAATCTTGGAAAACCCGGGGCATTACCTTCAGCTCATCCTTCCTTTTAATGATGAAAATCTTGGACAATAAAATATCTAATAGATTGCATAATGTGGTGAGGCATAGTATGGGAGCACATGCATCAGCTTTAGGGAATCATGATTGCCATATGCTGCTCCTAAGTAGAATCTTCTCTTCTACAATGGGATACTAGGGCCATCAGTAATAGAAAAAACAATTATAATTCCACAAATGCAAAAGGAACGTTACCCAACTATGACAAAGGATTATAATATGTAATGATTATTCTGAATAACCATCTCATATGAAAACATAGTTGTAGCACATGAAACAAGCACAAAAGATTCCTTAGTTTATTGCTATCAATGTATGTGGCCAGGGTTTAATAGCCAAAACCAAAAACTTGAAGAATTTATTCTATTGAGCTCACTCACTAGTCTAGTTTCTGGAGTATGAAAGAGCAAAACTCCTCAAGTTCTTCAAAATTTGAACCCATCCTGAATAAAAGACTCACTTAAGCATTCAGTAACTTGGAAAAACTGAGAAAGTCTATAATCAAGAAAAGGAATAATAATTCCCTCTTTAATTTGAAGAAATCCTTCACTTTGTTTTGCACACAAGGAGCTTTTGTATAAACTTACAATCTCTAATGCTCAATTTAATTAGCTAGCTTTTGAAGTTTCTAAATGCAAAAGCTTAATGTATATGCCCATTGGTTTTCAATGATTGAATGGCTAAATAAAGAACACAAGATGTTGCTAGATTCATAAGAGAGACGAAACATGTCAACAATTTAGATAGAATAAACAAAGGAAAAAGATGAGGACAGTGATGATTTGCCAAGTTTAGTTACCTTCAAGCAAAAATTGTATTGTATTATTACAATATGGTGGTCCCAATTGTTGGGATATAAGTAATATTAAATTTCTTAAGTTCTTGCTCCAGTTGTACTAATAAAATACTACCAACACTAATCATGTCAAAAGAAATTCATAGAATATTTTGGATTGACAAAATTTTCTTTTCCTTTTTCTATGCAACAGGTTTGTATATGTTGTAGGAAAAGTGATAGGGAAGAGGGGATCTTTGGCATGAATAGTATATTTGTTGGATTCATATAATACTTCATAAATGAGAAGAGAAGAAAATCTTACCAACTTTAAAGAACTTCTACTAAACTCCATTGAATTAGTCAAATTGTTCTTCCAGCTGAATACAATATATATGTTGTCACTAGCACCTGCACATCAAGACAATATAGTTCATTAACAAAGAAAAAGATTGGGGGAAACTAAACTGAGATAGGATGAAAGTAGGGCAATTATGAATAGAATTGGTTGATTTAAGGTAAAGCATCAAAGAAGAGATGAGGATTAAGTTTAAGAAAACATACCACACATACTATTGTAATAGTATATATGTGAACTTCAAACAGATTCCTCTTTTCAAACCATTCCCCATCTTTGGACTAGGATGTGTTGTCGCCCTCAACACCTCTATTTATTTAACTTTGAGACAGTTATGAATGGATAGGCATAGCAATTTGGTGACCAAACGCATGAAATCCACTTTAGGGAGATAAGTAAGGTCCTTGCATCCTATAAGTACCAAATGTTGAAGAGAGAAGTTAGTCCAACGACTATAGCAAATTGTACATTCCATAATATCAACAATTTCAGAAAACAGTAGATGAAATAAAGAAATAAGAAGAATAGATGATGAGATTTGGGGGAACTCACAAAATTTTAATGAACTCCAATCAGATAGGAATCAAATTGACACCCCCACTAGACTCTGTGCAATTGTTAGCCACTCTGGCAGCAACCACAATAAGCAATATCTAGCTTTTGCTGTAAAGTGAGCATCACGTTGGCAATAACTTCTAAAAAATTCTTGACCAATAACTTCTAACACCAGAGAAAATCTCTTTAGCAAGGGAATTGGACCTCTTGAGGAGAGAAAATGTTAACCCACGATCAGGTCTTGTATGAAACCATCCGTTTCTACTAGAGCAGAATGTTAGGGTCATTAGTAACAGAAAATAATTAGTTTTAATTCACAAAGAACAAAAAAACATGGGAAAATTTTATACAAAGAAAACTTCAAATGCAAGTATTGCTTTTGACTTTACAAAGTTCTACAGTTTATAAGGTCTTTAAAAAAAATTATATAATTAAATTTAAGAGCTTATCTCTTAAAGAGATTAAGAGAGATAAGCTCTTAAAATTTTAAATCCACTAATAATTGAATGGTTAAATAAAATTACAAAATAGTAGTGGGAGTGGGAGTACATTATAAATTTTAATAGCAAAACCAGAGGAAAAAACAAGTTTGGTTGGAAAATTAGATACCTCCACGCCTAAATTGTAAGTTGTATCCATCCCAATGTTCAGATTTTATGAAGGTTTGTCCAACAGTAATCTAATCATGCCAAAATAATTTTATAAAAATACTACCGAATATTAAATTCAATGATAGAAGAGAATAGAATACGCAATCCAGGATACTTTAATTGATCTAATCAGAAATTGCCAAAACATTTAAAAAAAAAACAAAAGAATTTGGCGGAAACTTAAAAAGAGAAAAGAATTGGAGGCAATTAAGAATATAATATCGATTTAAATGAGAGTATGATAAGTGGATTTGACTACACATACCGCTTGTTCGCTTAATAGATTCTGATATCTGGAATATGGGCAATTTTGTACCGCTCTTTTCCACCAATTGCACAACTTTCCTTTAACTTGGAGCAACGGAAGATTTCCAGAATTTGAAGAGAAGAAAGCTTGGTCAACCACTCAGGCAAAGTTTCCATGCCTTCAAAGTGAGATATGAAGAGACTTTCAAGGGCAGTGAAGACTTGAATATTGTCCGGTATGGACTTAAGTTTAGGCCACCCTCTCAATTCTAAATGTTGCAGGGATGCGTGCAAGTGTTCGATAGAAACGAGACTCGGGAAATCATCCAGCTCCTTACAAAACTTGCCAATCGCCAGAGTCTTCAAGCGGGTGAGAGATTCTAAACCCTCTGGGAGACTCGTCAATTTAGGACAATGACAAATTTGTAATTCGATAAGAGAATGCAATCCTCTTAAATCAGGTATTGATATCAGATTATTGCAATACCTAATTTTTAATTGGGTAAGAGAATGCAATTGTCCTAGATTTGGAATTGATTTCAATTTATCACAACGCTGAATCTCTAGTAGGGTAAGAGATGTGCATGATTGTAGCCCAGTAGGTAGAATAACACACCCATTTATTTCCAAGCGTTGAAGATGGGATGGGACACCTTGTACTTGTAATTTCCAACAGACTTTTATTTTAAGCGATCGAAGAGAGGTGCAGAAGGCCCATACATCCTCATGTGACACGATGGACTCCAAATCGGCCCATCCCCCTATCGTCAGAGACATGAGACTCGCATTGTTTTGCAATAACTTCTCTGGCAGACAAGCAAGTCCTGAAATATTCCAAACCTCGAGGGACGTGAGTGTGGTAAGCTTGCTGATAATGTTTTCAAATGTCGTGCTACACATGTCCCTAATGTGTAATTTCTTAAGACTCGAAAAAAGACATGGAGCACTTTTCAGTTGGTTACAAAATTGAATGCTCAACTCCTCAAGGCAAGGAAACACCATTAGGCCTGTTGTTGTTGCTGGCTCCATCACATCCGCCCATTCCTCTAGATTGGGCATTCGACTCAAATCAAGTTTTCTCAAAGCTGGGAACAATACAGTGCCATCACTTCCATTATTATAGTTACTGTAAAACTCAGTTCCTATACGTCTTACACCATCCATTCCTAGTATTGTAAGAACCCTAAGATGGGGTAGAAGCCCAAGAGTGGGAAGAACCTCACATTTTCTGCAATTCCCAAATCTGATCTCAATTAAATTGCCAAATAGCAGAATTCCATCCCAAGCATCAAGGCTTGTCAACATCCATGATGGGAATTTCTTTCCTCCAAAGTCATCAATTGCTAAGCTCTTCAAATATCGGTGAGGCTTGAGACCTTCCAACACCTCTTCATCATTCTCGTGGTTGCCTTCTCTTTCCAATCCCTGTCTCGTCCAGTAAAATCTCAACTCATATATTTTGGCCTTTTCTTCTAAATTTGCTCTTCGGGCTTCTTCTTTATCTCTCACATGCTCTAGATTCCAGAGGTTTAATTTTCCTCTAAGTTGATTTAAGCATCCCAATTCCTCAATCCGATGACCTGCATCTTGACCCACAATAAAACATCGCAATGTTTGTAGACACGTCAATTGCCCTATATCCTTAAGTTTTTCATTAAAGTCATAAGGGATATAAATATGCCTTAAGTTTATCAATTGTTTTAGATCTTCAAGAGGCTCTCTGACATTTCGGCAACCTTCAATTCTTAAAGTTTGCAAATTGTAGAGTTTGGTGATGGACTTTGGTAATGCTCTGATGGATAAACTTGCGACGCTGAGAAGCCTCAAATGTATTAAAAGGCCAGCTGAACTTGGCAATTCTTTTATAGAGTTTCCATTTAATTTTAGCACACGTAAGCAATTACAATTTAATAACGTGTTGCCAAGCACAACATTTTTAGAAACAAATGTGCGCAATCTCCTAACATCATCTTTTGAAGATGGAATTCTTGGTACAATGTTACCATCAGATTCGATAGATAAATATCGTATGTGACTGATGTCACACTCCAAATCCTTATTCAAAAATAAGGTCTCAAATTGTGTAACTGAGAGTGCAAGATCATGTACCAAATCATGCAACTTGCAACTGATAATATTATCAAACTCATCCTTTTTCTCATCTTGAAATAAGGAATTTTCCAACAAGATATCAAAATACATGTTACCAATATCCTCCATTATCACACAACTTCCTTGAGATGGTTGAAGGAACCCTTCAGCCATCCAAAACTGAATTAACTCTTCCTTTGCAATCATGTAATCTTTAGGAAAAATTGAACAATATGCAAAGCATTTTTTAAGAGATGGTGATTGCAGATGATCAAAGCTCAATTTTAATATTGGTAACATTTCATGGCTAACAAGTGGGTAATTCCAAATTTCATTGTTTTGAATTGCTAACCATTCATTTTTGACTTTTTTACGAGCCATTGTCCCTCCTAGGACTTTTGCTGCTGATGGGACCCCTCCACATTTTTTGGCAATATCATATCCGATAGCCTCCAAATCGGGAGTTAATGGAATTGAAGATAATTTTTTCTTGATTATGGACCAGCATTCTGCCTCAGGTAGTCTTTCTAAGTGATGCCGGGGATGTGTCTCCATGATTTCTGCCACCTTATCACTACGGGTTGTAACAATGATACTGTTTCCAGTATTTGACATAATTCCTAACAAACAATCCCTTAATGTATCCCATTTTAGTAGATCTTCATTCCATACATCATCAAGAATGAGAAGATATTTTTTCCCCTGCAACTCTTTTTGAAGGTTTTGAAGTACTGTATTCTTACTTACTGAATGACATGAGTTATTGGTAAGGGATTCAAGAATCCCTCTTAAAATATTTTTGTCATTAAAATCATCAGAGACACATACCCATATTGTCTTATCAAAATGATTTTTTACTAGCTCATGATTGTACACTAGTTTTGCAAAAGTTGTCTTTCCCAAACCAGCCATGCCGACTATAGGGATGATGGAGAGTTGTTGATTGGTTGCACTAGTCAGCAAGCTCACTATTTTTGAAACTTGACTTTTCCTTCCTACAACTTCTGAATGATCAAGAAAGGAGTCTGTCTCTCTAGTTGGAACAATCTCAACATTTGAATCTACTGACAATATTCTAGCAAGTCCAAACCCATTTGCCAACCCATTTACTTTTGCTAGTTTTTCCTGAACAGCCTTAATTTTTTTCGCCATGGAGAGACTGAAAATAAATGGGTCGAGGAAGTTTACCTTTCTCTTCCTTTTGTTTTCGACCTCTATCTTTTGCCGGAGATTCTCGTACATAAACTCGTCCAGCACATCGTCAGCTTCATAAGCAACATCTTCAAGCTTCTGGAGCCAAAGCTTCACAGACTCATCTCTCACTTGTCTTCTCTCGGCATCAGTCAAAACAGCTCGAATCATGGTTAATGATTCACAAAGCCCTTTTAGCTCCTCCTCGCAGCCCCAAGCATTGCCGATCAGCTCAGTAGCAAATGAAATCACCCTGCTTACGATTTCCTCTGCCATCATGCTCTGATGATAAGTCAAAAATAAATTGAAAACCATTCAGAAACTATAGAAGAACTGGTGATGCGTCAAAAAACTAACAACTATTATTGATGGCAGAGTGAAGTGAATTTATGGAAGAATTGTGCTTGTGATGCGTTAAAGACTACGGCCATCGTTTTCTTTTTCTTTTCTTTTCTTTTTTTTTATTTAAAACTTGTCTTCATTTTCTAATGGAAAGTACTGGTAAAGTTTGTAAACATATCTGGTTATAAGTATCTAATTTGTAAATGGTCACATCAGCATTGCGTGCTTTCATTCCCTCAAGTACAACAAATGTAGTGGAATTAGCAAAGAATGATCTGTTGCATGCATGTGTAAAAAATGATTTAGTTCTTAGATTACAGCTTTGAGAACAACAATTTTGTTCCCATACAGGAGATTAAAAAAGAGGAAGTAAAGAATAGAAAAACACTTTTCCTTATTTACAAGGTGGAGGTATTAGGTTTGAGTTATGAAGCATAAACTGATAGTAATAATCATAACAATATTGATGAAAACAATAATAAAATGAAGCACAAATTATTTCCAGAAGAGAGTCTTACTTGACAATGTAAAAACTAGAATTTCTTCTTTGAGAATCAATGCACGTGATGATCTTTTGTTATAAGAGAATACAATTTTGGAATTTGAGATTACAAAATAAGGAAAATGGAAAAAAAGAAGAGGACAGTGGCCAGTGGGAAGGAGATCTTCGAGGCTTTTTATCTGTTTCAGTTAAAGGTGGGACTTCTCAGGGTAAGAAGGAAGACATTTATTAGTCTAGATCAGGTTAAAATTGGACTTGAGCAGTTGAACCCATCAACCAGTCCAAACTCAAAGAAAAAAAAGTTAAAAAGAAAAAGTGCAAATTACAACTTATGCTAAAATATAAGCTAAAACTTTAGCCGGTTAACTTACTCAGAATTTCATAACTCATCTATGTTAAAAATAGAGTTAAATATGTAATTTTACTTAACTTTTATATTTCTCTCTTAAAAAAAATACAAGATTAAATAAGATAAAAAATGAATTTAGTGGAACATTTGCATAATTAGATTTCAAACTATGGTTAGATAATCGGTCAAATTTCTGGTGAAAAAGTATCAAATTTCAAATCACAAGTAAGTAACTTAAATTTAAGCCAAACTAGATAAGTTGTAATTGCAAAAAAAAAAAAATGCCTTTATGGAATTTTAAATATGTGAAAATGAGTCAAATGACTCAAACCTAAAACTAATCCAAGAAAAACAAGTACAGTACAGGTTTGATCCATTGTGCTAAAAAGGTTCAAAATACAAGTTTTTCCTCTATTTATTAAAAGTTGGTATGCAATTTATGCATGTGAATATTCTATATTATCTTCTCAATTTTTTCTTGTGTCCAGTTAAGGCATACATTAATAGTCCATTTTAAAATATCAAAATTGAAAAAACTGTCAAAGCAATTAGTTATTTTTTTATTTTTTCATAAAAAATTTTCTAAAATGGTTTATTAATATATGTCCTAAGGTCATATGTTAGTAAAACATTTTTTTTTCTTTACGAAGAATTTGTAGTTTAATTAGTAGGTACATTATCGTATTTTTCCCATGGAGGTATTTATGATTCATTTCCACTTCTATCATTGTATAGATTTCAATTACGATTTAATTTTGTGCCATATGTTCACCTAAATTTTTTAGTCTTTATGCTAAGTGAGTTAATAAGTGCAAAATACTAAGAGCCTAATATTAATGAACTATAAAATAAAAAATAAAAAACTCAATCATATATCTACTAAACAAAAATCACCACATGTTTTATCTTATTAAAAATTATAATAAAATGATCATAAGTAGTATTAAACTTAGACAAAATTTTTAATATGCATCTAATTACATTTATTTTTTCTAATAATTCGATTAATTATATACAATTTTATGATAAAAATGTGTTTGTTTTCAAATATATTTATGTGTATGCATGTGTTACAAGCTAATTTATTTATTTAAAGTCAAACTGAAAGAATTAAATTTCAATTAAATTTCTAAATTGAATTTCAGTTGAGCTCTAATTTTGTGACATATGTCAATTTAATTTCTTTATTTTGGTGAAGGTATTTACTACTCATTTTAAAAATTTAGATTTTTGTTAATTTTTATATTAAAAGTAACACCAAATCCAAGAAGAATTATTTCTTTTTAAAATATAAAAATTTTATAATCATTTCTTAATTATGGTGAAGATATTTACTACTCATTGTAATAATCAAGGAGTTTGTTAATTTTATATTAAAAGTAACACCACATTCAATGAGAATTATATCTTAAATATTCTTTCAAGTTTTTTTTTTAAGAGTTTATAAAATATAGGATGAACATCAATAATTTTTTAACCTATTTAGGAATTAAAATATGATTTTTTATAATAAAAAAATGTATCTAATTATATATTTTTAAATGTAATTATTTATATACATAAAGTTATAAGCTAGAGGAGGTTAATCCGAATTTTTATGTTGATTTTTATGGATTTAAAAAAATCAGTGACTTGTCTAAATTCAAATACTTTTGATCCGAACCCAATCTTGATCCTAACCGTCATTCCGAATTTTCAATGGGTCTTTATTTATCATGTTCCCATTCACGCTTCAATAATTTTAACCTCATTGATCACAAATTTTGACCACAGTTGTGTTTAGTTCAATCAATGCCTTACACTTCTTTTTAGGTACTTCAGAGTTCAAATGCAATTGTTTGCCACCAATTTCACTAATACAGCACAACGTGCATCCAGCACTTTCTGCACTATCTATTGCCATCTTCCAATAAATTGCTCATTTGTCAGACTCCTCCAGGATATTTGATTATGTTTGATAATATTGTTTAGGTGTTATAAAAATATATATATGAGTGGAAAAAATATTATGAAAATACGTGTTTTGATATTAAACCAGACTAACGAACAAGAAAAAATTCAATGGCAATTTTTGTATATAAATATTTTAGATCATCTTCTCATTTTGTATGGTAATTTTTTTTTAAATTATTTTATCTAAATAGTTGCAAGTTGTTATTTTGTGATATCTCAACTATTAGTTGAGATATCTTTTTGTGCATGGTTGTTACTTGTTGTTTTGCATTGTTGTGTAGTTGGGATGATCATATGTATCGTTGGATACATGTGTCTATAAGGTAAGATTTGTATTGACTGTATTAATGTGCATATATAGTCTAATCCATAAGCATGTAACTTTATTTTGTGCCAGTGTAAATTTTTAGAGATAAGGAATCTTTGTCCAACAAGTAAAAAATATATCAACAAAATTTTTTTGGGATCATTATGTTTGTCTTCTTTCCCTTTAATATATATATATATATATATATATATATATTTTTTTTTTTTTTTTGGGATTTTTCCTATAGAGTAATGTTAATGATACATAAAAATGCATAATTATGTGTTACAATTTGCCACGTAGCAAATTGTGAGTGGTGAAAGTGTGATGATGGACCATGTGGGGACACCTTCGCACTCATAACTCGTCTCATAGTGAGTTGTAGTACAAAGTTATGAATTTTTATATATTTGTATCATTACTCTTTCTCTTTAATTGTTCATTTGATTGTTTCATCTATATCCTTCTATCATTATCATATTTTCTCTATAGGGTTCAAGAGACCAAAACTAAAACAAAACTTGTAAGTGTGGCCAATTTATTTGTAAATATTATTAAGAGAAATGTTAATCAATGCCTTAAGAGCATTGGTTAAAAAACTATTTTTAGAAACAAACACACGTAAGGGAAAATGAAAATAGTTTTAATATAAAGACACGCCTAAAAAGTTATGGTATCTTTTAAGAGATAGTGAGGCAAATTATACTATACAATATACTCTCTTAGGTAAAAAAATTCTACTGCATAAGTGATTGCAGAATAAATCATTAATTGAATTTATTCCTAATTTGTAAGAAATATACTTATATATTTACAACTTTTACAAGTCGTAGACTATTCATGTATCACATAATACATGATATTATATGTGATATACAATATGAAAAATTTAAAGACCTGTTTGCTATGTGTGTTTAAATAACAATTTTCAATTTTTTTAAAAATATGTGTGAATAAAAAAGTATGTGAAAATATGTGCAATATTGTTTAAAAACTAAAAACATATATTTAAACACATGTACCGAACAACCTCTAAGTATTCAAATTTCGAAAATATATATTTATGAAAAAATAAAATAAAATACATTATAATGACATTTCTACCATACAAACTGGATCCTATAATTCAACCCAACTAATTGCTAAGTCGTAATTTCACTTCAATTATTATAAATTTTGACTACTTTTATCTCAATCAACAATTTACACTACTCTTCCCTTTTCAGGTACTTCACAGACAATTTATCTATCACCAATTCCATATAGTTTGTTGATAGTACACTTACTGTGCATGGGGCACTTTCTACAGCATCTCTTGTCATCTCATCTCATCTTCCAAGATTTGCTCCTTGGACAGACTCCTCCTGATGCCACTACTTGGAATTATATTTTGATCTTTTTTTTATCCATTTTATGTAATTGTTTATCTTAATGCATAAGAGAGAAAAACTCATGGGTTGATCTAAGCTTAGAAGTACTAGTGACTCCTTTTAATTAATCCAGGTAGTTTTAGTTTGATCCAATCTTGACCTTAATCTATTAAGTTCAAACCCAAACTCAATCATGTAGCCAAGACAGACCCCAAAAAAAAAAACTAACCCGACATCATCTTCCCGCTTGAATAATTTTCAGCCTTGCATTAGGGGGCCTCAGTGTAATAATTTTTGCTTGATTATTCTGACTTTTGACCACTTGTGCCATTGTTCAATCACACTTTATCTTCTTTTGAGGCATTTCACATGCACTTGTCTACGTTGGCTCGTCATGTTTCTTCGTTAATTGATGTTTATTTCACCCAAACTAATCCACACAATTTTAATTTTGCACAAACACCCTTAAAACTGCAGAACCTGTATTTTCACGAAATCTGACTTCAAAGCACAAGTTTTGTAGCTTTGGGGCGTGTATGCTAAACTGTGTTGAATCGTGATTTCAAGGCATAATCTTTTTACAATATGTTTGGATCGGCGGAAGGGAAAAGAAAGGAAGGGAGAGGAAGAGATTTTCATTGTTTGGTTTCAAGGGTGGAAAGGAAATTTGTGTAGATTAGCTTTGTGTTCAGACTCGGATTAGTTTGTGTGCAATAGCAGTTACCCTGTTTGATCTTATTTGCTTTAAAAAGCCCCGTTCTTCACCATGATGACCTATTGCTAATGTAACAGGGAAAAAAAAAATCAGGAACATTCCATGTGCAAGTTAGACATGGTTAACCCAAGCTTCATATGAGCTCAGTAACTGCTCTAACCGAATACCCACCTGACCATAAGAATTATACAGTTTACATTAAACCAACGTATTACTTTTTGTTTTCAAAATTTTGGTGCTGTGAATATACATTTAGTTGCCAATGCAAGAAACCTTTAAGATGGTGACTATTCATATCCTACTGTTGATTAATGCTTGCTACATATCCCTCATGGCAGCTCAAGTTGCGTTCATCCCTAGCTGCTCATGTCATGAGCTTGCATTAGAATGTTCTCTCTTCTCTGTTACTAGGAATAAGTTGTGTTTACAAAGCCTTTTGTAGAAAGATTTACTAGTATTGATTTAGCGCAGTTTCTCTCATTCAGTAACTTCTGGTATGACAATGACATAGAGTATGCTAGGTGTATTATGTACTTGCCGCTATTTTTAACTTTTCTTTTGGCAACCTTTGAAGAGCATCTATATCAAACTTCGCTGTCTCCTGATAGTACACCGTGCATTGGGGCAGTTTCTGCTTTAATCTATCTCTTGTGAATTGTCATCTTATTTCTTTGTCTCTTGATAGTACATTGTATTTTCTCCTTTAGCAGACTCCTCCAGCTGGATGCCATTATTTAGAATTATATTTTATCTTTTTTTAATCTATTTTTATATATTAATCGATTAATCCATTAATTTATCTTAAAGTTTAAGAGAGAAAAACTTATGGGTTGATCTAAGCAGCTTTTAATTAATCCAGGTAGTTTTAATTTGATCCAATATTGACATTAATCTATGAAGGTCAGACCCAACTTCAACTTCACCTACATCGTCCCTTGCTGACTAAGCTTGTTTGCAGCGACGGAACCACAGCTACACGAAGGGGCCTTGGGCCATCCTCCCTTGAATTTCTTGTTTCTTTATTTTCGAGGGAGGATTTATTATTTATATTTTAAAAAATATAAAGTTATTCCCCTAAAAAATTATATATATAAAAGTTTTTTTTTTTTTTTATGAGATTTGAATCTTGAAAATATGATCATTAAATTACATATACTTATTATATTATTTTTGTTTGTAAATTCCAAAAAAATAAAAAAATAAAAACTATATCAATAATGTCATGTTTAACTTTCAAATTTTTGTGGTAAAAAATTATGTATACAAAATAAATTTATTAATCGAATAATAAATAACACCTGATTGGAACGAAATTTGACATGCATGTTAAAAACATAAAAAAAAAAAAAAAAATGCAATCTAACAGTTAAATTTTCAAAATTCATATTTAATAAAAAAATTGTAAGGAGAATTTAAATAATTTCTCTCTAAACTAATTTAGAGAGAAACCTGTTCAAAAAATATGTGAAAGAACCCAGTAAAAAAATTTTAGGCTTCACATTTATGTGACTAATTGTAAGACCAAATATGCCGGTAAGGTCAATAATGTCATGTTTAGCTTTCAAATTTTTGTGGTAAAAAATTATTGTGGGGGGTAAAAACCCAGAGCTACTTAACGGGCCTGGGGTACCGGGTTAAGAAGTATTATATTTTCGAGGAGCAATAGTTGGGTGGGGACGGCCCATCTGAAGGCAGGAAGCCCAGAAGTAGAGGGGGAGTACCGTCCGAAGAGGTCACTACTGGTCCGAAGATGTCTCACTCCTCGACCATAAATAGCCTTGATCAAACAAACATGTGGAAGGTCCGTATAATCTTCCTAGCAATCCCAATGATGATGATAAGTTCTGGGTAGTTCTGGAGATGATCAAAACGATGAGATATCTAAAGGAAAAGCTGCCACCATCGTATTTAATGCACTGCAACAGCTTTTCTGGCCACATTTATGTGGAAAAGACCCCTGAACAGTGTAACCTCATCTACCGCCACTCACAAAGAACTAAAGTAAGCACATGACGTGACATGTACTCAAGTAGATACGCGGATGAAGAACAGGTGAACGATGGAGATGATGGGAAAGGGTGCTATATAAAGAAGAAGGGTCCCTGATAAGAGGGGGACGAGAGAAAAAGAAAGAGAAGTTTTACTGTAGCTCTGAATGTTGTAATCACTGTTCACTTAATAAAAAATCTCTTCGAACATTCGTTCATGGAGTTGTTTAAGCATTATTTCATGTTATCATCTCTACGAGTAACCTAGCCAACCATTGTTTACTTTATAACCAGCCTAGCTCTTTTGCCCACTCTCTACAAATTCATTGTCTTGGGTTCGTTGGGCCTTTAACCTATATCTTTTGGGCTTGGGCTATAAAAACAGACCCTACAATTGGCGCTGTCTGTGGGAAGAGCTTGTGCAGGGGCGAAGACAACAGTAGGTGATGGCTGGACACGGTCAACAAGAAGCAGAGTCTAGGGCATCTCAGTACGTGGACCCTTTTCTTAACCTGGAGCGAAGACAAGACCGCGAGGGTAGCGTACACACCGTGCCCCCTGGTCAGAATCAATCATATGGTGGGAGTCGCATGTCCCATGCAGAGAAGAACCGAGATTTGCAGCGGGAGATTGAAAAGCTAAAAAGGGAGTTACGTCATGCAAAGAGGAAATGGGCGTCCTCGTATTCTGACGAGGACCCAGATGACGAGCCGGATGTCACTTACCAACATAAATCTAGGACACCAGCCAGCGAGTCCTATACCTATGAAGAGGAATCTCATCGCAAGGAGCAACGCAGAAGTCCACCACATGGAGACGTGGGATACGACGCCATGAGCAGGGCTTTAAACCAGATTTCTAGGTCATCCTTCACGCGCAAGATTGAAGAGGCGAGACTTCCTTGGCGCTTTAACCAACCAACGTTCACCATCTACAACGGTAAAACAGACCTCGTGGAACACGTGAGCCATTTTAACCAAAAGATGGCTGTCCACTCCAGGGACGAAGCGTTGATTTCCCTTCCAGTCTTGGGCCAGTTGCCATGAGGTGGTTCGATGGGCTGAACGCAAATTCCATCAACTCTTTCAAAGAGCTCACCCAAGCCTTTGGTTCACGTTTTGTCACCTGCCGAAGAGTGGCCCGACCTTTGTCTTCTCTATTGTCTCTGAGCATGCAGGAAGGAGAAACACTGAAGGTGTATTCGGACAGATATTAGGAGATGTTTAATGACATGGAGGGCAATTTTGATGCAATGGCCCTAGAAACGTTTAAGCTCGGCCTCCTTACCGATCATGGTTTAAGGACATCCTTGTCTGGTAAACCCGTTACTAGCATGCGTCAGCTAATGGACCACATTGAGAAGTATAAGAGAGTTGAATAAGACCAACAACAAGGAAAAGGCAAGGAGAAGGTTATCCCCTAGGAGAGGAGGGATTTCAGGTCGGATCAATACACCAACAGCAAACCAAGGAGAGACTTCCCCATGCAGCCAGGAGCAGCCAACCCCCAGACTGTCAACACCGTATTCAGAGAAACAGTCCATCAAGTTTTAGAAAAGGTCAAGAACGAGCCATTCTTCAAGTGGCCGAACAAGATGGTAGGGAATCCTGACAGACGTAATCGTAATCTCTACTGCCAATACCACCAGGATCATGGACACACGACTAAGGACTACAGGAGTTTGTGGGTTCATTTGGACCAACTAGTCTGCGAAGGGAAATTGCGACATCTCTTACATCACACCAGTGGCCGAGGAGGTCCGACGAGTGCCGAGTCTCGGAGGGATGATCCTTTAAAACCCCCTCTGGGTACTATCAATGTTATCTTTGCAGCCCCATGGAGAACAAGATCCTGGCCATCCAAGGTCATGTCGGTGAATTGGTTACCTGCAGGGGAATCTGGCCAGGGTCCAAAAAGGTGTAAACTAGATGATTAACTAGTTTTAGGTTTCTCGGACGCGGACAAGGTGGGCACTGTCCAACCTCATGATGATGCATTGGTCGTCACCCTCAGAATTGGGGGGTATGATGTGAAACAGGTGATGATTGACTAAGGTAGCGCTGCAGAAGTAATGTACCCTGATCTCTACAGGGGGCTGAACCTCAAACTTAATGACTTAACACCATATAGTTCTCCACTGATAAGTTTCGAAGGAAGAGTTGTTACCCCGAAGGGCCAAATACGACTACCCGTGCAGACTGGCTTAGAGGTGGTGGAGGTAGATTTCATAGTTGTGGACGTTTTTTCACCCTATTTGGCGATTGTAGCCAGACCTTGGCTGCATGCGCTAGGGGCAGTTTCTTCCACCTTGCACCAGAAAATCAAATACCCATCCGAAGGCCAGGTTTGCGAAATTCGGGGGGATCAATCCGTAGCTAGACAATGCTTAGTGGCTGCCATTCAACATGAGCCAGGAGTCGAGTCATCAACCAGGGCCGAAAGGGGCTTATAGCAACCAAAGCACCAGTCATCGCCCACTGAAGATCCGGACAAGGGCGCAGGATGCGAAGATTTGACAAAAGTCCTCATTGGGGATAATCCCGAAAAATTATTTCAAGTCGGATCCCAGTTACCTTTGCAGGAAAAAGAGGAGTTAGTGCGACTTCTTAAGGAGAACCTCGACGTATTCGCCTGGGACGCTTATGAAGCCCCAGGGGTGGATCCAGAATTTATATGCCACCATTTGAAAGTAAACCCCATAATCACCCCTAAAAAGCAGCCCCCTCGGCATCCATTAAGGGAACACGTTGAAGCAGTCAGAGAAGAAGTAGTAAAGCTCAAACAAGCTGGAGCTATTAAAGAGGTTTTCTACCCAGAATGGTTGGCAAATACTGTGGTGGTGAAGAAGAAGAATGGGAAATGGCGAGTATGTGTAGACTTCACTGACTTAAATAAGACATACCCTAAAGATCCATTTCCCATGCCAAAAATCGATCGGCTGGTAGATGCCACTGTCGGACACCCCCGAATGAGCTTCTTGGACGCATTCCAAGGCTATCATCAGATACCCTTAGCCCTAGAAGACCAGGAGAAGACTGCTTTTGTGACTCCTATGGGTAACTACCACTATAAAGTGATGCCATTCAGTTTGAAAAATGCGGGTTCTACTTACCAAAGGATGATGACGAGGATGTTTGAACCACAGCTGGGAAGAAATATTGAGATTTACATAGATGACATGGTGGTGAAGAGCAAAGTGGTGTCCGAGCATGTGAAAGACCTAGAAAGTACCTTTGAAGTTCTCCGAAAATACAAGCTACGCTTGAACGCTTCTAAGTGCTCATTTGGTGTGGGATCAGACAAGTTTCTAAGATATATGGTGACTCACAGGGGAATTGAGGTCAACCCTGATCAGATAAGGGCCATCAATGAGTTGCAAGCTCCTCGAAATCCCAAGGAGGTTCAGAAACTGACAGGGATGACGGTAACCCTAAATCGATTTATCTCTCGATCAGCGGATAGGTGTCGGCCCTTCTTTTTCTTGATTAACAAGTGGAAAGGATTCGAGTGGACGGAAGAGTGTGCTGTGGCCTTCCAACAGTTAAAAGATTATCTAGCTCGACTACCAATCATGTCCAGCCCTGAGCCCGACGAGGTCTTGTTCGCGTATATCGCTATAGCTACCCATGCTGCAAGCTTGGTATTGATCCGAGCAGATGGCGGTGTGCAGAAACCCATTTATTATGTAAGCAAGTTGCTGCATGATGCCGAGGTCCGTTATTTACCGTTGAAAAAGGCTATTCTAGCAGTGGTACTCGGTACACAAAAGCTCTCACATTATTTCCAAGCCCATACAGTCGTCGTTCTCACCCAACTTCCGCTCAGGGCTATACTCCGAAGTGCAGACTACACTGGAAGAATTGCAAAATGGGAGACGATCCTAGGGGCTTTTGATATCAAGTATATGCCACGCACCTCGGTCAAGGGCCAGGTGCTTGCCGATTTGGTAGCCGAGTTCACGGAGCCCCGATTAGAAGAAGTAAAGCTGACATCAGACATGGATGAAAAATCGGTTGGTATGATCTCTTACCAAGACCCTTCCCATTGGGAGGCGTACGTGGATGGTGCTGCAAACCAGAGAGGCTCTGGAGTGGGGCTAGTGCTGATATCCCCCGAAGGAATCGTTATTGAAAAAGCATTAAGGTTGGGCTTCTCGGCAACAAATAATGAGGCGGAATACGAAGCCCTATTGATGGGGATGAGTATGGTCCAAAAGATGGGGGAAGGGCAGTAAAGTTATTCTCGGATTCAAGGTTGATTGTGGGTCAAGTACAGGGGGAGTTTGAGGCAAAGGATGAAAGAATGCGGGGATACTTGAGCCGAGTTAAACATCTGTAGTCAGGGTTCGAATCTTTCAGCTTGCTACATATTCCTAGGAATGGTAACTCACACGCTGACTCCTTGGCCACTCTAGCCACCTCTTCGGCACAGGATTTGCCGAGAGTTATCCTCGTCGAGGACTTGCATAAACCCACCGAAGCAGGAAAAGAAGTAGTTCAAGTACATTAAGTCAGGGCTGGACCCAGTTGGATGGACCCTTTGGTTAAGTTTCTAAAGGAAGATATCTTGCCTGAAGAGAAGGGAGAAGCCGATAAAATTCAGAGGAAAGCAGCCAGGTTCTGGTTGTCTGAAGATCAGAAACTATACAAACGCTTCTATTCAGGACCGTACTTGTTGTGCATACATCCTGAAAAGGCTGAGCTGTTATTAGAGGAACTCCATGAAGGAATCTGCAGAAGCCACACTAGAGGCAGATCCTTGGCTCACCAAGCCATCACTCAAGGTTATTGGTGGCCGAACATGCAGAAAGAAGCCCTGGATTATGTTAAAAAGTGTGACCAGTGTCAGCGATTTGCCCCACACATTCATCAGCCAAGGGGGACCCTCAACTCGCTATCCAGCCCATGGCCTTTCGCCCAATGGGGTTTGGATATCGTGGGACCATTCCCTAAGGCTGCGGAAAACAAGAAATATCTGCTGGTCGGCATTGACTACTTCACCAAGTGGGTCGAGGCAGAACCTCTTGCTAACGTCCGAGACATAGACGTGCAAAGGTTCGTATGGAAGAGTATAGTCACTCGATTTGGAGTCCCATGTATTCTCATCTCGGATAATGGTCTGCAGTTTGATAGCAAAGCTTTTAGGAGTTATTGTAGCAAACTGGGGATCATGAATAGGTACTCCACCCCAGCTTATCCCCAGGGTAATGGCCAGGCCGAAGCTGTCAACAAGGTCATTGTGAATGGCTTGAAAAAGAGATTAGACGACGCGAAGGGTAAATGGGTAGAAGAATTGCCGTATGTGCTTTGGGCTTACAGAACTACTCCATGCAGGTCTACTGGAGAGACCCCCTTCTCAATGACCTACGAGGCTGAAGCCGTCATACCTTTGGAAATTGGATTCCCGACGTTGAGAATGAGCTCGTTTAGTCCGACAGGTAACAATGAACAGCTAAAGAAGAGTTTGGACCTAATTGATGAAAGAAGGGAAAACGCAATGGTCCGGTTAGCGCATTACCAACAAAAGCTTAGACAGGGCTACGATGCCAACGTCAGGCTCAGACCTCCGGGACCTGGTGATCTGGTACTAAGAAAGGTGGTAGGCACGGCAAAGAACCCAGCTTGGGGAAAATTAGGGCCTAATTGGGAAGGGCCATATCGTATTACTTCAGGAGCTGGCATCGGGGCATATTTCCTTGAAGACCTGGACAATCATGTGATATCATGCCCATAGAATGTAAATAACCTCAAAAGGTATTATTATTAATCAAAATTTTCTTTTAATCAGCATATCAACCTGTTACAATTTATGTAAGTGTTTAAACTTAAATCCATTCATGCCTGTAGTCCTCAGACTAGATGATATAGGTTAGTTAGCACTCTGTTACGATCTCTTTAAGTGTTTAAACTTAAATCCATTCATGCCTGTAGTCCTTGGACCAGATGATATGGGTTAGTTAGCACTCTGTTACGATTTCTTTAAGTGTTTAAACTTAAATCCATTCATGCCTGTAGTCCTCGGACCAGATGATATGGGTTAGTTAGCACTCTGTTACGATTTCTTTAAGGGTTTAAACTTAAATCCATTTATGCCTGTAGTCCTCGGACCAGATGATATGGGTTAGTTAGCACTCTGTTACGATTTCTTTAAGTGTTTAAACTTAAATTCATTCATGCCTGTAGTCCTCGGACTAGATGATATGGGTTAGTTAGCACTCTGTTACGATTTCTTTAAAATGTTTAAACTTAAATCCATTCATGCATGTAGTGCTCGGATCAGATGATATGGGTTAGTTAGCACTCTATTACGATTTCTTTAAGTGTTTAAACTTAAATCCATTCATGCATGTAGTCCTCGGACCAGATGATATGGGGTCAGTTAGCACTCTGTTACGATTTCTTTAAGTGTTTAAACTTAAACCCATTCATGCCTGTAGTCCTCGGACCAAATGATTTGGGTTGGTTGGCACCCCCTTACAGTTTTCCTAAGCGTTACAACTTAAGCTCATTCATAGCTTATTAGTAAGTTTTATACTAGCGGATTCTCTTAGTACTAATTTTTGCTTACATCTGCTATATGATATGATGAATGAGTTTGGCTATATTGTTATCTCAATCAAAAGTAGCAGTCATGTGCAGCAATAACGAGTCATAAAGAATGTAACAGGAGATACAATGAATAAAAGCGAAAGAGTTTTCATTAATTAAAATGGAGACAAGTTTACAAAATCCTCACCAAACATAATAAATTATATTAAATACAAAATAATAAACCCCTAAGTCCCTAGGCTTTCCTCCGAGAGACCGAAGGATCAGCAGCTTGGTCTTTGGCCTCTAGGAGGGCCTTCTTCTCCGTCAAAGCTTTGCCCTCGTCCTGAGGAGCTTCAACGGGCTCGCCGAACCGACCAGGTTCCTTGGTAACCTCGAGGCTAGCTGGGGGGAGTTCGCCGATTATGGTTTGCTTCGAAGCCTCAGGAAGCTGTGTGGGAGGAGGAGGATCAGACCCTGGGAGCACTTGGATTTTAGGATCATAATAAACACTCCCAGGTAATATCAGGTCAGAATCGATGGGGACTCCAGCCGCGTCCAGTGCCTTTTGCCAAGTTACATCACAGTAGTCTCGGGCAACTGTGGCAAATTGTTCTGTAAGCTGGTTCCCGACCTCTTCTACCCCCAGCTGGTAGGCTACCTTCCTCTCAGCCTCAACTGCCTCCTTTGCCAGCCGGGCATTTTCCTCAGCTACTTGGACATTCTCCCTGGCTTTCTGGAGCTCGGCCCAGAGACCCTTCACTAGCTCCCTTTCGGTCGCCAGGTTGATCTCTGACATGTTTAATTGTTTGCGCTGCTCCTTGGCCTGGGTCTCAGCGTTTTTAAGCCCGGCCCTAAGGATGTCCCTCTGCCTGGTCACTGCTTTGAGTTGCTTCGACGTGTGAGCATACTCCTCCTTAAGCTGGCCAAGGGCTTTCTCCACCTCGGATTGAGACTAGGCTGCCACTTGGGCCTCGAGGTAGGACTTATTGTTCCATTCCTCAACCACGTAGATTTGCTGGGTAATCTGCATTACAACATTTTCAGCATAAGGTGAAGAAAGAAAGCAAAGCAAATTAAAAATAGAACCTGAATTAAAGGAGTGAGTTCATTTACCATGGCTATATCCCTCTTAAGGGATAAGAAGAGCTCCTGCTGGTTAAAGCGCCTGTAGGACTCCATATCATGAGGGAGGAGGAGTGGCTGTTGCAGGGCCTCAGCAACATACCCTGCCCTTCCCCCATCATAATTCCTGAGGGATGTATCCTAAGGAATGGAGGCGCCATCCAGCTCCAGCCTTGGGGACCAGATGCGAGGTCCCCCTCCTCGGCATACCTCAGCCCCGAGGACCTCGTCTCGACTTTCAGTGGAAGTGGCCCTTTTTCCTCGAGCCTCTCTCACTATCTTCTATTGTTTATTCGTTTTTGGTGGCACCCCCACCTCCCTCTTTTCATGCTCGAGGGGCCTCTTCTTCTGTAGGTTCGGCATGGGCTTCAAGCCGAGTTCAGGAGCTTGGGGAGGCGCTGGAGGCAGGATCTCTACTGGTTGAGAGGTCCCAGCGCCTTTTTGCTCTGCCTTTTGGCCCCTATTCCTCATTAGGCGTTTCAAATCCGCCATATCTTCGTCCGAAGAGTCGTCGAGGAGGGCAGTTATCAAAACAGGTGGGTGGACGCTGGACTGCCTGTCACCTTCTTCCTCAGCGTCCGAGACCTCTACCACTTGTTTTGCCCCTGAAGCTTCCCCCCCGAAGTGGAACTTGTCAATCTGCTCCTCTAGTGAGGAGGTAAAAGAACCAACTTTTTCACCCTCAACCTCTGGTCCGAGGGGGACTTGCTGAAGTGGCTGGACGAGAGGGGGTATACCCTGGGGGTTTGGGTGTGGTACTGGTGGAAGATCGTGCGGTGCCAAGAAACCCTTCCACGCGACATCAATGCGATTGAGGCGGTGATCTCCTTGAGTAATAGCGTTGCCGACCGGTTGAAAGTCTTTTGGCTTCACTTTGTACCCTAGGATGAGGGGAGCCGATCGGAGTTGTCCGTCCTCGCTTACAAAGATCTCGGACCGTAGCAAAAAGTTAAGCGTGGCGAAGTTGGTGAGGCTGAGCCGAGGAGAAATGTTTCTTTTATCTGTTACAAGTCACAGCAGAGCTTTGTTAGAAACTGGAAAGCAGCAACACAAGAAGAATAAAAAACTGTTAAAAGACGAAGATCCTGAGCCTATGGTTAGTGTACCTAAGTCTAATGTGTCCCACCTGGCTCTCCTGGCTTGGTCGGACAGTGAGAACCGTCATGCCACGCACCCGAGATGATCACATAGTCATCCTTCATCCCTTTATTGGATTTGGGGAGACAGAAAATGAGCCTAACAATGTCGGAACGGGATTTTAAATAATATCCCGCTCCTTGCTGGCTGTGGAACTCATACATGTACACCACGTCGAGCCAAGTGAGCCCCAATCCTAGGTGGCGGTTAAGGTCCTCAATTGCTCCAAGATCCTAAACATGTTAGGCGCACACTGCCACGGGGTAATCCTATGATTTCGAAGGTAGCTAGTGGTGATGGGGCCCATAGGAATCGTCATTCCCCCTTCTAGGAAGGCGATGACAGGAATCACGACTTCCCCCGTTTTCCAATCAGTTAGTATTTTCTCCAGAGGGCAATACCTCACACCCACGTTTGGAGTGATGGTTATAAAGATAAATGCAGCGGAAAATAATTTTTAAGCGGATCTACTTCATTCAATATTGATAACATGCACAAAGTAAATTTCAGAATTAGAGAACAAGAGATCGTACCTTGAAGCGGTGAATTTCAAAATCGAAGATTGAAGCACTTGGGACTACTTTTAATCTTCACTCCAATTCCACTAACGCCCAAGATGTGTGGTCTCTCAATTGGTAACCAAGGGATAACTTGTGAGTGACAAAAACTCACATCCACACCATTTTCATGATGTTTTCCTCACACATATTTTTCTGTACGTTTTTCCCTTTGTATCTAACCAATTTATTTAATTAGGCCGGCCTTTTGGGCCTTACCAATTGGGCTTAAGTGTGTGGCTTGGAGTGGGACCAAAAGGGACCAATAAGACACTAGCTCCAATGGGCCTTGGGCTTTTCTGTCAACTCTTGACAAGTCCAAAGTTACCATTAACTATTTTTAATACCACTATATAAAAAAATAGTTGCACTCTAGGTCTTATCTATTAATTATATCCCAAGACTTTATTATACATGCAACCCCTTCATAAAATATTCGTAGTAATACAAAGTCATTAATGTAGACTGCCACTTTGTAAATTACTACATCTTAATCCTTGAGTACCCGGTTTAATCCTTTAATGTTATTCATTATATATTTATGAAATCCAATTCCATAAATATATACTTTAGTCTTACTAAAGTGGTTAGGCCTAACTCTTTGAATAACAAACCCATTAAACTTATCTCAAGGGAATATTTTATATCTCCGTTAAGAGACTATGAATTCCATCTTGAGAATACATGTTCCATCAACACTAAATGTGGCTGCCCAACATACTGAGGTTTTGACCATAACTGTAGATCTCACTCCTGATATATCAAAGCAACCTACACCTCATGATCAGGTTCATTATTCTCTCAGGATTAAGAGTTTATGCAAATACAAGTCGTGAGATTTATTATTCATTTGACAGTCTTTAGGAGAATAATAAATCTCACAGCGGTCCAGTTCAATA
Source organism: Quercus cerris (assembly GCA_963669245.1). NCBI lineage: Eukaryota > Viridiplantae > Streptophyta > Magnoliopsida > Fagales > Fagaceae > Quercus > Quercus cerris. Next base: position 54,137,443 of record OY770012.1, read on the forward strand.
TGTCTTAACTCTTAAAACATATTAACACATCAACTAGAAGTCTCCACTTCCATGATCAAGACAAATCATCGTAGTTGATATGTTATAGTCTTCGCAGATGAAATGCCCAATTTCATCACCGACTACGAACTATAATTCTGAGTTTACAAAGAACTTGTGATTTATATCTTCTGTGACTCTTCACATAAATCACATACTATGCATCTCATGGACTATATGATAATGTCTGAATATTCATGTTACCATTATTTCAGATAATAATAAAACAAATTTATTAAACATAATATTAAGTCATACATAATGTCAAACACAATATCACACTTAATATTATACATAGCATCTTACAATAGGATTTAAGGGCACCAATCCTAACAATCTCCCACTTGCCCTAAAGACTATTGTGCACTAATCTAACTCCCATTCTTACCAAATGCGACTCAAAAATCCTTTGAGGCAAAGCTTTAGTAAATGGATCTGCCAGATTGTTTGCACTTTCAATCTTTGCTACCACCACATCTCCACGAGCAACAATATCTCGAATGATATGGTACTTCCTCTCAATGTGCTTTCCTTTCTTGTGATTCCTTGGATCTTTAGATTGTGCAACTGCTCCACTGTTATCACAAAACAATGTGATTGGAACTTGCTCCATTCTTATTACACCAAGGTCAGAAAGGAACTTCTTGAGCCATACAGCTTCCTTTGCTGCTTCACAAGCAGCAACATATTCTGCCTCCATGGTGGAGTCTGCAATACAAGATTGCTTAATACTCCACCAACTAATGGCTCCACCTCCCAAGGTGAAAACACATCCTGAAGTGGATTTTCTGAAATCTAGATCCGATTGAAAATCTGAATCTGTATAGCCAATAGGTATCAAATCCTCACTTTGGTAAACAAGCATATAATCTCTCGTTCTCCGTAGATACTTGAGAATATGCTTTACAGCTTGCCAATGTTTTGGTCCTGGATTTGATTGATATCGGCTGACCATGCCAACTGAATAGCAGATATCTGGTCTAGTACAAAGCATGGCATACATGAGACTTCCTACTGCAGAAGCATAAGGAACTTGTCTCATCATATCTTCTTCCTCTTGAGTCTTAGGCCTTTGGTCATCAGACAGAGGAACTCCATGTCTGAAAGGGAGCAATCCTTTCTTGGAGTTTTGCATGCTAAACCGTTCTAGAACCTTATCTATATATCCAGCTTGTGATAATCCTAACATCTTATTCTTACGATCTCGCAAAAGCTTGATCCCTAGAATAAAGTTAGCCTCACCTAAGTCCTTCATATCAAATTGGCTTGACAACCAAACCTTTACTGATGACATTACCCCTACATCATTTCCAATGAGTAGAATATCATCAACATAAAGCACTAGGAACATTACTACTTTATCTTGATGTCTTTTGTACACACATGGTTCATCAAGATTTTGTTCAAAACCAAATGTCTTGATTGCTTGATCAAATCTGATGTTCCATGACCTAGATGCTTGCTTAAGTCCATAAATGGACCTTTGCAACTTGCATACCATATGCTCTTGGTTCTTTGCTATGAAACCTTCCGGTTGCATCATATAGATTTCCTCTTCAAGATTGCCATTAAGAAATGCAGTCTTGACATCCATTTGCCAAATCTCATAATCAAAATGAGCAGCAATGGATAAGAGAATTCTGATAGATTTAAGCATTGCTACTGGAGAAAAGGTTTCATCATAATCAATACCTTCTTTTTGTGTATACCCTTTCGCCACTAGCCTTGCTTTAAAGGTTTCAACCTTTCCATCTATCCCTCTCTTCCTCTTGTAAACCCATTTGCAACCAACAGGTTTAATGCCGTTAGGCGCCTTTACAAGATCCCAAACTTGATTGGAATACATGGAATCTAATTCAGATTTCATAGCTTGGACCCAATGATGTGCATCTATATCATTTATAGCTTCATCATATGTGTAGGGATCCGATTCAACCTCTTCTGAGATAGCTTCATAAGTTTCTCCCAAACCTATGAATCTTATAGGAGGCCGAACAATTCTCCCACTACGACGAGGCACCTGAGTACTAGACATGTCATGAGTAGTATCTTGTGGTGTATCTAATACAGCCACATCATCCCTAGTTTCATCTATTGGTTGTTCATTTACAGATTCATTCATTTCAGTCAACACAACTCTACTTCTAGGAGTAAAATTATTCATATAGTCATTTTCCAAGAATTTGGCATTTGTGCTAATAAACACTTTATTATCTTTATGACTATAGAATAAACCTCCAACAGTTCCTTTTGGATACCCAACAAAGAAAACCACTTCTGTTTTAGATTGTAACTTGTCAGACTTTCCTTTTAACACATGTGCAGGACAACCCCAAATATGGAGATGTCTCATACTAGGCTTACGCCCATTCCACAACTCCACAGGTGTTTTAGGAACAGACTTCGAAGGTACTAAATTCAGAAGATACATTGCTGTGTTTAAGGCATATCCCCAAAAAGAAATAGGTAGAGTTGAATAACTCATCATGGACCTAACCATATCTAAAAGAGTCCTATTCCTTCTTTCTGCTACACCATTTTGTTGTGGAGTTCCAGGTGCAGTCAATTGGGATACAATCCCATTCTTAGTTAAGTAATCCTTAAAATCCCCAAGGAGGTATTCGCCACCACGATCAGATCGAATGGCCTTTATGCGTTTACCTAATTGATTCTCAACTTCAGCCCTAAACTCTTTGAACTTTTCAAAGGTTTCAGACTTCCGTTTCATTAGGTACACATAACCATACCTTGAGTAATCATCAGTGAAAGTAATGAAATACTCATAGCCTCCTCTTGCTAGGATTGACATAGGACCACAAACATCAGAATGCACTAGCTCTAGCAAATCTTGGGCTCTTCTACCTTTTGCATTAAAAGGTCGTTTGGTCATTTTACCTTCCAAACAAGATTCACAAACAGGAAATTCATCAAAGTCCATGGGCTCTAAGAGTCCATCTTTGATCAGTCTTTGAATCCTATTTGAATTAATATGACCTAAACGCAAGTGCCAAAGATATGCATCGCTAGTAGAAGGAAATTTTCTCTTTAATGATTTTACATGAGAGTCATTATCTAATTCAGAATTATATAATTAATGCTTATCAGGAGTTAAAATATAAAGACCATCCACAATATTGCCAGAACAGATAAACACTTTATCCTTCTTTATTACAACATTGTCTTTCAGGATAACACAATATCCATGTTTACCTAAGTAAGTAGCTGAAATTAAATTCCTACGAACATTAGGTACATACAAACAGTCTTCTAATATTAGAACTCTAGATTCAAAACATAAATTACAAACACCAACAGCTACAACTGGAATCTTGCTCCCATCAGCCAAAGTAAGAAACAACTCCCCTTCTTTAAGCTTTCTGGTCTCCTGGAACCCCTGCAAGGAATTGCAGATATGATTAGTACAACCTGAATCCACACACCAGGAATCCGTGGGATTCTGTACCAAACATATTTCAAGAAGGAATGTATTAATCATACCTTTGTTCTTGGCAGCCTTAAATATTGGACAATTTCTCTTCCAATGTCCTTTCTCACCACAATGGAAACACTTTCCTTTGATCTTCTTTCCTTTGTCAGCAACCCCTAAGGAAATTTGTTTACCCTCTTGTTTGGTAAAGTCCTTCTTCTTCTTTTTCTTACCCTTGCCTTTCGACTTAGGTTGAGAAGTAGAAGTTTCACCAACATTGGCTTCAACATGGGAAGTACCAAGAATGCCTTCTGCCGCTACCAATTCATTCATTAATTCAGACAAGGTATAAATCTTTTTATTCATATTATAGTTAAGTTTGAATTCCTTGAATGATTCCGGTAGCGACTGGAGTATCATATCCACTTGGGATTCTCCATCTATATCGGCACCTAAAACTTCCAATGTATTCAGATTAGAGATCATTGTAAGACAATGCTCTCTCACTGAACTTCCTTCAGCCATTCTGGTATTATAAATTTGCCTCATGGTCTCTTGCCTTGCAGAACGGCCTTGCTCACCAAACATCTCCTTCAGACTTTGCATTATGTCTGAAGCTAGTTCTACATCCTGCATTTGATGCTGTAGAACATTTGAGATAGATGCTAGGATGTAGCACTTGGCCATCTCATTAGATTTCTGCCAACGATCATATCGTTGTTTTACCTCAGGAGGTGCATCTAATGAAGGAAAGCTAGGACATGGTTTAGTAAGAACATACTTATGCTCTTCAGCAGTAAGAACAATGTCCAGATTTCTTTTCCAGTCAACATAGTTGGATCCAGTCAGTTTGTTTTGATTAAGAATAGTTACAAGTGGGCTAAAAGATGCCATGATCAAATCTGAAAACAATAAACATGAATATAATTATTAAACTGACATTATCTATTTAGCATATGAACATATAGTATGGAACCTTAATAAAACCATAATATAATATATGCAACGACAACCCAATCCCATATTCAATATCCCTCAGCATAGAGTGAATATAAAATACTATGATTGATTGAGAACTATTCTCATCATTAGTGCTATCATGATAACTCTTATCAAACACTAATAATATGCCGTTATACATTTGGCCTCTAAATAATTATAGTAAGAACTCAGTATAGAGGATACTATAATATTTAGTCTAGTGTATACCATTGTCTAGAATCATGTGTAACCACATTTCATCCCCTCAACAGGCTTATTGTGTAGTACCATGATACAAAACACCCTCCGCATGGAATGCAAAGCTCGAGGCTAAGACAAGGTGTTTGATCAAACCACTATAAACCAAGAAATTCAATCTTGTAGGACCATGAAATAAATACTCTCCGCATGGAATGCTAAGCTCAAGACAAAGACAAAGTATTTATTCCATACTACTATGAACCGACAATGGAGGCCGTGAGACCCAACCCTTGTATCTCTCTCCCACTAGATGTTTTAAAAGAAAGGTTTTTAGTTTTAAAACATGCATAATTTAATTACACATCGTCTTGCCCCTTTTACATGAGAAAACACTTAGAAAAAATTTTAATTTTCTTTCTTTCGATCGATCGAAAATGCCCCTCGATCGATCGAAAAAATTAAGAAATTCGAACTTGATCCTCTGACTCTTTCGATTGATACTCGATTGACTTTCGATCGATCGAAAAACAGATTCGATCGATCGACCAGCAATCGAAAATCAATCGTTCTAAAAAGTCTGATCTCTGTCTGATTCGATCGATCGAAAATAATTTTCGATCGATCGAAAATCGCGAAACTTAAATTTCCAGAAATTTTTCTAAGACAGTTTTCTTCGTTTTTCATGAACAAACATCTTTCATACGAACATGGCAGACAGTGTTTGATGTCAAAACTGAATTCTATTGATGCTATAGCCTTAAAACTCAATTTAACATACTTAAATTTAAATTTAAACAACATCATAACATCAATTCCAGTTTTCATCAAATCATAGTTTCAACAACATGCAGAAAATTATAAATTAATCTTCTAACAATATGAAACTATCTTCTCCAATTCTAAAACTCACATAACATGTTAAACAATACGAAATTGAAGACCGCTCTGATACCATTTGATGGTTATAAAGATAAATGCAGCGGAAAATAAGTTTTAAGCGGATCTACTTCATTCAATATTGATAACATGCACAAAGTAAATTTCAGAATTAGAGAACAAGAGATCGTACCTTGAAGCGGTGAATTTCAAAATCGAAGATTGAAGCACTTGGGACTACTTTTAATCTTCACTCCAATTCCACTAACGCCCAAGATGTGTGGTCTCTCAATTGGTAACCAAGGGATAACTTGTGAGTGACAAAAACTCACATCCACACCATTTTCATGATGTTTTCCTCACACATATTTTTCTGTACGTTTTTCCCTTTGTATCTAACCAATTTATCTAATTGGGCCGGCCTTTTGGGCCTTACCAATTGGGCTTAAGTGTGTGGCTTGGAGTGGGACCAAAAGGGACCAATAAGACACTAGCTCCAATGGGCCTTGGGCTTTTCTGTCAACTCTTGACAAGTCCAAAGTTACCATTAACTATTTTTAATACCACTATATAAAAAAATAGTTGCACTCTAGGTCTTATCTATTAATTATATCCCAAGACTTTATTATACATGCAACCCCTTCATAAAATATTCGTAGTAATACAAAGTCATTAATGTAGACTGCCACTTTGTAAATTACTACATCTTAATCCTTGAGTACCCGGTTTAATCCTTTAATGTTATTCATTATATATTTATGAAATCCAATTCCATAAATATATACTTTAGTCTTACTAAAGTGGTTAGGCCTAACTCTTTGAATAACAAACCCATTAAACTTATCTCAAGGGAATATTTTATATCTCCGTTAAGAGACTATGAATTCCATCTTGAGAATACATGTTCCATCAACACTAAATGTGGCTGCCCAACATACTGAGGTTTTGACCATAACTGTAGATCTCACTCCTGATATATCAAAGCAACCTACACCTCATGATCAGGTTCATTATTCTCTCAGGATTAAGAGTTCATGCAAATACAAGTCGTGAGATTTATTATTCATTTGACAGTCTTTAGGAGAATAATAAATCTCACAGCGGTCCAGTTCAATATGTCTTAACTCTTAAAACATATTAACACATCAACTAGAAGTCTCCACTTCCATGATCAAGACAAATCATCGTAGTTGATATGTTATAGTCTTCGCAGATGAAATGCCCAATTTCATCACCGACTACGAACTATAATTCTGAGTTTACAAAGAACTTGTGATTTATATCTTCTGTGACTCTTCACATAAATCACATACTATGCATCTCATGGACTATATGATAATGTCTGAATATTCATGTTACCATTATTTCAGATAATAATAAAACAAATTTATTAAACATAATATTAAGTCATACATAATGTCAAACACAATGTCACACTTAATATTATACATAGCATCTTACAATAGGATTTAAGGGCACCAATCCTAACAATCTCCCACTTGCCCTAAAGACTATTGTGCACTAATCTAACTCCCATTCTTACCAAATGCGACTCAAAAATCCTTTGAGGCAAAGCTTTAGTAAATGGATCTGCCAGATTGTTTGCACTTTCAATCTTTGCTACCACCACATCTCCACGAGCAACAATATCTCGAATGATATGGTACTTCCTCTCAATGTGCTTTCCTTTCTTGTGATTCCTTGGATCTTTAGATTGTGCAACTGCTCCACTGTTATCACAAAACAATGTGATTGGAACTTGCTCCATTCTTATTACACCAAGGTCAGAAAGGAACTTCTTGAGCCATACAGCTTCCTTTGCTGCTTCACAAGCAGCAACATATTCTGCCTCCATGGTGGAGTCTGCAATACAAGATTGCTTAATACTCCGCCAACTAATGGCTCCACCTCCCAAGGTGAAAACACATCCTGAAGTGGATTTTCTGAAATCTAGATCCGATTGAAAATCTGAATCTGTATAGCCAATAGGTATCAAATCCTCACTTTGGTAAACAAGCATATAATCTCTCGTTCTCCGTAGATACTTGAGAATATGCTTTACAGCTTGCCAATGTTTTGGTCCTGGATTTGATTGATATCGGCTGACCATGCCAACTGAATAGCAGATATCTGGTCTAGTACAAAGCATGGCATACATGAGACTTCCTACTGCAGAAGCATAAGGAACTTGTCTCATCATATCTTCTTCCTCTTGAGTCTTAGGCCTTTGGTCATCAGACAGAGGAACTCCATGTCTGAAAGGGAGCAATCCTTTCTTGGAGTTTTGCATGCTAAACCGTTCTAGAACCTTATCTATATATCCAGCTTGTGATAATCCTAACATCTTATTCTTACGATCTCGCAAAAGCTTGATCCCTAGAATAAAGTTAGCCTCACCTAAGCTTGATCTCCTAAAGACTGTCAAATGAATAAATCTCACAGCGGTCCAGTTCAATATGTCTTAACTCTTAAAACATATTAACACATCAACTAGAAGTCTCCACTTCCATGATCAAGACAAATCATCGTAGTTGATATGTTATAGTCTTCGCAGATGAAATGCCCAATTTCATCACCGACTACGAACTATAATTCTGAGTTTACAAAGAACTTGTGATTTATATCTTCTGTGACTCTTCACATAAATCACATACTATGCATCTCATGGACTATATGATAATGTCTGAATATTCATGTTACCATTATTTCAGATAATAATAAAACAAATTTATTAAACATAATATTAAGTCATACATAATGTCAAACACAATGTCACACTTAATATTATACATAGCATCTTACAATAGGATTTAAGGGCACCAATCCTAACATGGAGGTATGCGGTATGTGGCCCTAAACTTCTCCAACTGGGCAGGGCTGTCTACCAAATACTCGAGTTTACCCATCACTCAACGGAAAAATGGAGGTGCGACGTAGCAGTGAAGAAATGGTCGCTCAAAGGAAAAAAAGGATGGCCGAAGAGAAAACTGAAGGACTGAGATGATGAAAACTTACAGGAACTGAACTAGAGACCGATCTCTAAACTTGCAGAAGGATGCCTGAGGACTCTGGGAAGGATCGAAATCAGCGATTGGAAGAGCTCGGAGCGTTTTTGTGCTTGTTCTTGTGGGATGGTCTGAGAGTTGCAAAGTAAAGGAGAAATGTCCGCCTCTGAGATTTTATATGAGGTCAAACGAAGGGGCAGAAGTTATTTCGCCTAAATCCCAAGGAAGAACCCCGTCCGTTGGATCAACAGCCCACCGTTGGATGCAAAGGACAAGGTGCCCCCTGGAGTAATTAATGTAGCGCTTTGGGAATACGGAAAACAACAGCAGCAATGATGGAGCGCGTGCATCTATACCTACACACGTGCCATGCCGAATTTTTGTCCATTTTCAAGCCTTAACTCCGTGACAGGTCAAAATCCCATTTTTTCTCTTCGGATGCGAGGGAAAAATTAAGATTTTAAGGGGCTATTGTGGGGGGGTAAAAACCCAGAGCTACTTAACGAGCCTGGGGTACCAGGTTAAGAAGTATTATATTTTCGAGGAGCAATAGTTGGGTGGGGACGGCCCATCTGAAGGCAGGAAGCCCAGAAGTAGAGGGGGAGTACCGTCCGAAAAGGTCACTACTAGTCCGAAGATGTCTCACTCTTCGGCCACAAATAGCCTTGATCAAATAAACGTGTGGAAGGTCCATATAATCTTCCTAGCGATCCCAATGATGATGATAAGTTCTGGGTAGGTCTGGAGATGATCAGAACGATGAGATATCTAAAGGAAAAGCTGCTACCACTGTATTTAATGCACTACAACAGCTTTTCTGGCTGCATTTATGTGGAGAAGACCCCTGAACAGTGTAACATCAGCTACCGCCACTCACAAAGAACTAAAGTAAGCACATGACGTGACATGTACTCAAGTAGATACGCGGATGAAGAACATGTGGACGATGGAGATGATGGGAAATGGTGTTATATAAAGAAGAAGGGTCCCTGATAAGAGGAAGACGAGAGAAAAAGAAAGAGAAGTTTTACTTTAACTCTGAATGTTGTAATCATTGTTCACTTAATAAAATATCTCTTTGGACATTCATTTATGGAGTTGTTTAAGCATTATTTTATGTTATCATCTCTGCAAGTAACCTAGCCAACCATTGTTTACTTCATAACTAACCTAGCTCTTTTGCCCACTTTCTACAAATTCATTGTCCTAGGTTCGTTGGGCCTTTAACCCATATCTTTTGAGCTTGGGCTACAAAAACAGACCCTACAATTATGTATAAAAATAAATTTATTGATCGAATAATAAATAACACCTGATTGGAACGAAATTTGACATGCATGTTAAAAAAATTAAAAAAAAAAAATGCAATCTAACAGTTAAATTTTCAAAATTCATATTTAATAAAAAAATGTAAGGAGAACTTAAATAACTTCTCTCTAAACTAATTTAGAGAGAAACCTGTTCAAAAAACATGTGAAAGAACCCAATAAAAAAAAGTTAGGCTTCACATTTATGTGATTGATTGTAAGACCAAATATGTCGGTAAGATGTGTTGTTTTTAAATTTTTTTTTTTCCATTGGTATTTTTAGAAACGGTTTTTTTTTCCCCTTTATTCAAATGACTTTTGTTGTTAAGTTGTTTGTGATCCAAAGTTAAAAAAATTGATTTTTTTAATTATTTATCCTTGGTAATATTAATCAACTTTTTAATTCCAAAATATTAAATATATAAATGGATAATATATAGAAATTTTATTTGTTTGGTAATTTATGGGAAATATAACTATAATATTTGACTTTTTCAAAAGAAAAATACAAATAATCACAATTTGTGTGTTTTCTTTTTATTTATTTATTATTATTTATGGGATGTATTTTCTTTCATTGATTGGTCAAATAAATTTATTTAGAATAATGCTAAAACTACTATAAAATTTAATACATAGGATTTACAAAATAGATGTATCAATTTTTAAAACATAATAAAAAAAAGTATTATATTGTTGATGTAGCGCCAATTATATTTATTATTACATTAATTTGTAAATATTTTGTAATAAAGTTGGAAGTAGGTTTGGTTTTTTATAATTTATTTATTATGTTATTGATGTGGTAGTAATCACGATTATTGCCACATCAATTTGTAATTTTTTTTTATTAAAGAGCAAAAATTAAGTATGTTCCCCGATTAAACTCAAGTATCAACCAAAAAAAAAAAAAATGCAAACATCGTTATATTTTTCAAGACAATTAATTTCAATATAACTATGTGTATGAATTTAATTGGGGAACCATATTTATTACTTTTTTTTTTTTACATGAACCATATGTATTACTTAAGTAACTATATCTAAAGTTTAACCTTTGTAAAACTAGTAGTAGCTTGAACAATTTTCTTGTTGATATTTTGTATTTTTAGCTTCCTTTTTTTTTTTTTTTTTTTTTTTTTTTTTTTTTTTTTTTTTTTTTTTTTTTTAAGTTACAAAAGTTAATTAAGATCCTAATTTTGTCTCTGCTTGTTTAGTAGTTCTAGGACCACAATTTTTTTTTTTTTTGTCACAACTTTGCCAAAATTTTAATATGATAAATTGAGAGTTGTTGCCTATCACTTCCACATGGATGATCATTATTTTTTTCTTCACCATTCATAGATTACTACATAAGAGTTGTGATAAAAAAAAAAAAAAAAATTGTGATTCTAGATTTTCTTATATTTGTTTGCAAATCATCTTATTCAAGCCAAGCCAAACTCAAGCTCAATATCAAGCCCAAACTCAAGCTCAATATCATATTTTTGAGCTTGAGATCCAATACAAGTATATTATCAAGCCTATATTAAGTTTATTATTTAGTCTATTTGGTTTGGATGAGTGGTCTCAACTTGTAAATAGTTAAAATCTTAGAAGGATATGAGTTTACTTGTCAAGCTCATATCAATTTTATTACCAAACTCATAAATAAGCCTAGGCTGAACTTGTTTTGTTACTTTTGTATCGAGCCTTGGTGTTCACAAGCTTGCTCATGAACAATATTTTTTACTTGGGCTCGACTCATTTATTAAACAAACCTAAAACTAAAGCTTAAACTTGACTTGTTTATAAACAAACAAACATGAAAGAGTTTTTTTATCAAGCCAAGCCCGAGCTGTTTATGAATGGCTTGGTTCATTTACAGCCGAACAAGATGGAAACCTCACTTTGTTTAATAAACACTTTACATTTTATATTCTTTTTGGATAATTCACATGAAATTTTCTACATTGGCTCTTGATGCTTGTGCGTTTAACTAAGCTTGTTTCTAACTCATCTTATTTGCTTAAAATTAAATTTTTTGTGTCCCTCCTTTAAAATAGTTGGCCAAACAATGTGCACATAAATAGCACTTATTGGCTTATTGCTTTCTCTTGCCATTATCTCAATAAATTATTGGCACTCAACAAGCTAACCCCCACTTCATGTGAATCACGTGAAGAGCGAGCCCAAATCATGAGTCCCATATAAAGATCCACCCTCATGAGCTAAGGGAATGGAGTCTGCCTATGTGGACTTATTATTTCATATTCATTGTCATTAACTTATTCTTAGTTTCACCAAAAGTATTAAGTATCAAAAGTATTGATTCTCACAAAAAGTATCAAAAGTATTATATAATAATAAGTGTAGGGATATAGCCAATCATATGTCCAATTTTATAATTTGCTAACTTATGTGATTATGAGTGGTAGACATACATTTTTTGCCTTGTACAATCCATCACTTTACATAAATCGCTTACAATCACATAACTCAATAAGTTGTGAAATTAAGTATAGAAATGATTGTGTTCGTAAGTGGACTCATTAGGTATAGGTAGCAGCTGTACAAGGGTTTGATGTTGTAGCATTTGGTGTGTGTGAGGGACTTAATAAGCAAAGTGAAGGGTTTGATATTGTTGCATTAGGCGTGTGTGAGGGACAAAAAACAAAGTTTTGGCTTATGCATTAGCGTGAGAGCATCTTTCAATGTGCTAAAGATTTGGTTTAATTTATGTTTCTGACAGTTAGTGAGTATATGGGACATTTTTATTATTGATAATGGATTTTTTTGGTTAGGGTTCCATGTTGACGCAAGAGACATCTCAAACTATGTAACATGGATGGAGGAGCTTCCAAGTTTTATAGAGCAAGCTATTTCTCATGATGTATTGGTTTCATCTTATGAATAAAATTTTTATAATTCTCTTTAAAAAAATTAATACCAATATCCTTAATCATCGATCAGTTCCTTAAGATGCTTAAGGGAATCCCTTTGTCATCCAAAGTAGAACTAGTTATTCTTTTTTCGTGACAAAAATCTATATGAAAATTAAACCCAGGTAGCATTACACCTTACCTTGGAATTGAGTTTTTGGGTTGATCTCCTACTTGGTTGGACCTGGGCAAGACTCTTTGACAATATCCAAAATATTGTTTTAAAGACTGACAGAAGATTAAAAAGCTTAATTTCAAGAGAAGTGCTACAACCACAATATGTTCATAACACTTTCATAACATTTTTTGATTAAATTTAAAATTAAAATATAGTCCTTAAAAAAATAATGATATAGCATTGTACATTAGGTTATTATACTTAAATTGTGATCCAAAATCATTGTACAATTATTTTTAATTTAATATTAAAAATTACTATAGTTCAAAAAAATTGAGAAAAAAAAAATTTAAGCACATTTTTTCTTAAAGGAGAAGTATCCTAAAAATTATACTATGAATATTAAAAGATCAATTAATTATTAAAAAAAAAAAAAAAAAAAAACAGAGAATGGACATGGCCCTCATAAACAACAATTTAATTGAAACCAAATTAAACTCACATCTTCAATTCATTTTTTTTCTGATTATTGTTCTAATTTTTTAATATCAGTAAATCATGTACTATACTCCCAAATTAATTCTTTGGGTGATGCCGTTCTTATTATAGTGGAAGAGCTATATAGAGATTGAAATTCACACTATTTTGTAACCTAAAGAATAATAATTATGCCACATGAAACAAATGTCACTAATTTGAGTCTCTTATTCCCTCTATTTTTCTTGCTTATCCAAACAAAAATGTGATCAGGGAAAAGATGTTCTCAACTATTGCATCTTTGGCGAGTTACGGGTAAAATATAAGTCAACTTAATTGACTTACTTGTTAGAAATTTAAAGCCATATTTGTTAGTGTAGGGACCGGGTTCAAGCATTTTTATTGTTGAGAGAGTGGACTCAAGCCCAGCTAACCCTGCAATGAATTTATAGAAAGCGGGTTCAAGAACTAGGCCCTAGTGAGGAATGCAACGGCCGTGCATGATTGCATGGGAGTTTGATAACTTAAGCTTTAATTGGAATGCACAATGATGCTCTTCGGGCCTGCCCTTCAGAGCTTGGAGTTCTTATTACTTCTTTGAAGATTGATTACAAGGTTTTATGAGAGAATACAGGTTGCTACAGTACTCCTACATTCAGATTTTCCATCCCCTTTTTCAAGAGGGACTCCTTACATTATATACATCTCTCTCAGTTGATCCTGGCCTTACATTTATTGATCAGCTAGGCCACCACTTGAGGGCCTGTCTCATCAGCCACATTCCTATTCCTCCTGTGGGTTGCAGCACCCAAGACAACACTGTTCAGGAATTCTGTCCTCATTAATGCGGCCAGGGTGTTAGTTGAAGGCATTTAATGTGGAGGTGACAGTCCGTCCGGGACTTGCTCCTCCACCATGCCTCCATTGCTGGCGCGTGGTGCTCACTCTCTTCTCTTTGGACGCTCAAGAAGGCTCCCCTTGATGGTGTGTTGCTTATCCACCTTATGGTCTCGGCTTTCCGAGAAAGCAATCGTCCTCAGCACTATTTCTTGGGCAACTGGGCCTTCTACTCTCGTCCTCGGACCGTTGGTACCTCCTCGGCGTGGGCCTTTGGGCCTAGTATGGAGTGGGCCGGGGCTGTTTGACTCTCTGGCCCCACAGTTAGTAATACAATTAATGTCTAAACCATATGTTACTAATTGATAACAAATATAAGTCAACTTACATAGAAATACGTCAATTACTTTAACTACTAACTGTAGGGAAATATCCTCCAAACATTTGTATGACAGCAAACAAGTTGGCCTCTTAAGTAGGACAGCTAGGCTGATGAAAAGAGAAGACTGCAAACATTAATTGAAGTTAGTATTATTCAATGCTTTGGTAGAGATGTAGAAGATACTATTTGTGAAATGAAATCAATGCGTATAAGATGGCTAATCTCCTATGTATCCCTCAATGTACAGTAAAATGTTGAAGTCACTGGCTGAAGCCATGATAACAACATAAGATTCAACAGGTGGATGAACAAATACGAATTCTGTTTAGTAAAAAGGATCCATTGCTTAGTATATAGATAGGAAATGGAAGTAACTATGGTGTAAAAGCTAAGCCTCACATTACATATTGTTGGTTGTCAACATTCTGGTGCCAACTAGTAGGAACTACGAGATGAGACCATGGATTCCTTCAGTATCCAAGGATTGTGGACCAACCATAGAATCCTGTTCAACAAGTGCAATACATTAGCTATCCATTCTATGTTTGGGCAGTAAGCTGGAGAAAGACAGTCATCATTCTTAAGGCCAATTAATGATCATTAGAAAATTTTCAGGGATAAAAAACCAAAAAAAAGAAAAGAAAGAAAACTCAGAAATTATAAAATGGCTTACCAAAACCCATATTCAAATTTCAACATTCTCCTCTTTATTGGGAACTTTATCTTCCGCCAAAAGTCTAAAAACAAAATTTTATAGTTTGTCATTGATTATATCTCAAGATTGAACATTCAAATTGATCATCAGTATGTAAGTAGACTAATCACAGATGTTGTATATAAAAGTGCTAAAGTCATTTCCTATTGAATATTATTTGAAATGATTCTCTGCAAAGTCTCAGGGATAAAAGTAAATAAAAAGCAAAAGACAGAAAACTCAAGAATAGTTATATGGCTTACCAAAATCCATAACTTGATCTCAGGCAAATATGCATCAAATTCGAGTTTCAAGTTGTTCTTCCTTATTGGACTCTTCAATTTCTTGCACAAATCTAAAGACAGAATTTCATAGTCTCTGTAATTGACTATTTCGAAAGATTGAATATTCAAATAAAGATATATATGATAATAACAGTATGTAAGGTTAATCACAGATGCATACCTCAGAATCTATAAAAGTGTTGAAGTCACTGCTACGACAACTTTAAGTTAGAGAGCCATAACATAAGATTTGAAAAGGGGACGAATTGTCAGAAACCGAATATATTCAAGAAAGAAAAGAGCTATTTCTGATTATATAGATAGGAAATGGAAGCAACCATGGCATAAAGTGTAAACCAAAGGAAAGCCTAGGCCATACTTGATGCTTTGTCGCTGGTGATACTGAATATACCCAATCAACAATTACAGATACATACACAAGTTATGGTTCCAGTTGATCGGCAACCATAAATTTTTGAGGAAAAAATAAGAAGAAAGAAAACTCAAGACAATAAATTTAATGTAGCTTGAGAATCACTTGAAGCAATTCAATCATAAGTAATACAACTTACTGACCATTATAATTTGATCTCAAAAGAAAAAATAGGCTAACCCACTCGTTCAATTTGTTTTGAACTTCAAGTCGAACTTCCTTATATTGTACACTACACAGTAAACCAGACTTTAAGTTCATCTACAAATCTAATTAAAATAGAATAAATACTTTTTCATTGATTATTTCTCAAGTTCAATAATAACTTCATATAAATTCACAACATCAACAAACTTTGGTGAAGTCTGAAATTTGAATAACTAAATAGCCTTAATTAATCCAAAATTGCTTAGTCAAAACTTAACAAATGAAGACAATATAATAGAAACTAAAGAGCCCCAATCAATACATTGTTGGTAGCCCAAAATAAACACATAACACACACACACACAATCTCAAGAAGTTATGAATTGATTTTTCAAATGAAAATACTTGATTTCTGTTGTAGGGAGGAAATTTGAAGATCTAAAGTATGCTATGCAGAAAAATATGTTGAACCATATAAACAAACAAAAATTCTAAGAAAACTATAAAAAAATAAGTGCATTAGCTTTTTTATTTCAAAGTGAAATATTAAGCAAAAGGACATTTGAGAAAAAAAAAAATACTAATTTTAGATTCTTTTGAGCTTAGATTAGGAATCAAAATTTTATCTAGATATTTACAATCTTAAATTATCTATGCTGAAGTACAAGAACTCTAATTGGGAAATGAAGTATTTCCAGCATCTGCCAGTTAGCAAGGTACCACCCCCTTCTTGCCGGTTGCATCTGTTTAAAGACAGCTCATCAAATAAATGAAAGGTTCTCCAACTATAGTGGAAAGGCATCCACTCTCTCTTGTCAACTCTTTGATTTTTAAATATGTTACTTACACTTGTTGAAAAAGATGAGGCAGCAACTTGAGCATAGGTCACCACCCACATAATGTTTGATTTGTGTGCAACCTGAAATGTCAGACAACCTTTAAACAAAAAAAGGAAAAATAAATAAATAAATAAAAAGAAGCAAGTTCCTCCAACAATTCAACAAATAATTTTTCATTCTTCTATGGATCTAGATTACGTTACCAAAGTCAGATAACACCACAATACAGAGTACGTAACTAGAAAGTCATAATGAGTATGCAATTCAGCACATTTACTTCCCCATTTGACAGCAAATGAGAATCTTCAGTAATAGAGAAAACTTAGATTTTGCAATGTGTAATCCAGTCTCAGAAGTGTTAAATAGCATAGAGTCTCAGCTTTAGATTTTGAAACACTACCCAATAATAGATCCAAGTCGGTGATTAGAAAATGGTAAAGAAAAAAAAAGTTCCAAAATGAAAAACGTGGAAAAGAGCAAATTACATTACCTTAAAGAACTCCATATAACATGCACGCGTCATCAAGCTCCCCATTGCTGTCAATTTTCCATTGAAATATAACGTAACAATGAATTTGAAAGAGAACAACAAATTTAGTAAATAGTATACAAATTTTAGCAAAAAACAAAGAAGCAATGAAATCAATTTAAAAGTCCATCTATTGTGATTCAAAGTGAATAATCTTTTATCTTTGGTCCACTATAACTACTCCTCTCTCCTTTTCAAAGTGAACATTAAAAATATGCAGTTTCAACTGTAATCTAAGGCTTCACAAGTCTATAAGTTAAAATAAAACTTCAGCTACTGTGTCAAATCTTCCACTTAGATTTCCAAAGAGAGGGATTGCACTCCATCTTTACTGCCCCGCCCTAACACAATCAATATTAATGACACAATCTGAGGATATAAATTGTATCAATATAATAAAGATGAAATGATATCTAAACTTACAAACTCACCTCAAAATTTTGCAGGTCTTGGAATTTGTAATAAGTAGGGGAAGAATTCAAATATTTTCCTATCCTTACCACCCTGATTGAGTTCAGAAGGAAATATTATATTCCTTCTTTTGCCTTGAATTTCGTCAAGAAGAGCACATTATGGCTAGTATTGATATAAAGTGTCTATTTTTCATTTTTGAATATGACATAGGTGCTTGGTAATTAGTGATCCTCAATTTCCCTTTTCCCTTTAGCTATATATATATATATATATTTTTTTTTTCTAAACTTATAATGCCCTAACCATAATAAATATAATCCTAGAACTTTGAACTACAATTGAGAAGCTAGATTTCAAGAAAAGAGAGCAATTATTGGGTCAATTGTTAAAAGTACAAAAGAAAATCTGATAATTGGCTAAATCTCAAGAACAATATAATATTAGGAAAATATCAATCATTTTGTGTGAATTAAAACTTTATCCATGACACTTATGCAAGCATTATTATAATATATTTTTTTAAAAAGAAAAAAAACCCATTTTTCATGCATTATATTATGTTGGGGGAAGGGCAAGAAAAAAGAAATTAACAAAACCTTCCCAAGAGAGTCAGACACTGAAGTACACAAACTTGTTCATGCATTAGTGGACCTCGGTTGAAATTCAAGAATCAAGTCTTCCTACAGACACATTATGCCCAAATTATGAGAAAAACTTGAAGAAAGTGAATATATTAAGAAAGAAATAACAAATAATTTATGAATAAAAATTTGGTATTTTATTCTTATATGAAAAAAAAAAAAAAAAAAATACTAGTACTAGAGAAGAGACAGAGCAAAAAGTCAGTTTTGGATGGACTTACCCCCAGCTTTTTCTGATATCACATAAGCTTCAAGATGCTTCCAGGTGGGTGACATAACAGTCTATTTGCTTTAGATGACAATCTTGGAAAACCTGGGGCATTACCTTCGGTACATCCTTCCTTTTAATGATGAAAATCTTGGACAATCAAATATCTAATAGCTTCCATAATGTGGTTAGGCATTGTATGGGAGCACATACATCAGCTATGAGGAATCACAATTGCTATATGCTGTTCCTAAGTAGAATCTTCCCATTTCATCTACAATGGGATACTAGGGCCATCAGTAATAGATAAAACAATTTAAATTCCACAAATGCAAAAGGATTGTTACCCAACTATGTACACAAAGGATTATAATATGTAGTGATTATTCTGAATAACCATCAGATATGAAAACATAGTTGTAGCACATGAAACAAGCACAAAAGATTCCTCAATTTATTGTTGTTAGTGTATGTGGCCAGGGATCAATATCCAAAAACTTGAAGAATTTATTCAATTGAGCTCACACACTAGTCAAGTTTCCAGAGTTTGAAGGAGAATAGAACCTCAAGTTCTTCAAAAGTTGAACCCATCCTGAGAGGGCCCACTTGGAAAACTGAGAAAGTCTATAATCAAGAAAAAGAACAATACTTCCCTCTATAATTTGAATAAATCCTTTACTTTGTTTTGCGTATATGAACTTACAATCTCTAATGCTCAATTTAATTAGCTAGCTTTTGAAGTTTCCAAATGCAAAAGCTTAATGTATATGCCCATTGGTTTTCAATGATTGAATGGCTAAATAAAAAACACAAGATGTTGCTAGATTCATAAGAGAGACGAAACATGTCAACAATTTAGATAGAAAAAACAAAGGAAAAAGATGAGGACAGTGATGATTTGCCAAGTTTAGTTACCTTCAAGCATATATTGTATTGTATTATTACAATATGGTGGTCCCAATTGTTGGGATATAAGTAATATTAAATTTCTTAAGTTCTTGCCCCAGTTGTACTAATAAAATACTACCAACACTAATCATGTCAAAAGAAATTCATAGAATATTTTGGATTGATAAAATTTTCTTTTCCTTTTTCTATGCAACAGGTTTGTATATGTGGTAGGAAAAGTGATAGGGAAGAGGGGATCTTTGGCATGAATAGTATATTTGTTGGATTCATATAATACTTCATAAATGAGAAGAGAATAAAACCTTACCAACTTTAAAAACTTCTTCTAAACTCCATTGAATTAGTCAAATTGTTCTTCCATCTGAATACAATATATATGTTGTCACTAGCACATGCACATCAAGAAAATATAGTTCATTAACAAAGAAAAAGATTAGGGGAAACTAAACTGAGATAGGAAGAAAGTAGGGCAATTATGAATAGAATCAGTTGATTTAAGGTAAAGCATCAGAGAAGAGATGAGGATTAAGTTTAAGAAAACATACCACACATACTGTTGTAATAATATATATGTGAACTTCAAACAGATTCCTCTTTTTAAACCATTCCCCATCTTTGGACCAGGATGTGTCGTCGGCCTCAACACATCTATTTATTTAACTTTCAGACAGTTATGAATGGATAGGCATATAGCAATTTGGCAATCAAATGCATGAAATCCGCTTTAGGGAGATAAGTAAGGTCCTTCCATCCTGTAAGTACCAAATGTTGAAGAGAGAAAAGTTAGTCCAACGACTCTAGCAAATTGTACATTCCATAATATCAACAATTTCAGAAAACAGTAAATGAAATAAAGAAATAAGAAGAATAGAAGATGAGACTTGGGGGAATTCACAAAATTTTAATGAACTCCAATCAGATAGGAATCAAATTGACACCCCCACTAAACTGTGTGCAATTATTAGGGTGCATTTGGATACCGCTTATTTTGCTAAAAACTGAAAACTATAAAAAAATAATTTCAAATTATTGTTCACACAAAAAACACTATTCATTTGCCTATTTGCATTATTCATGTCTCATGAACAGTGCACCAGGTGTTGGTCCAAAAAAAAAAAAAGCTGAAACACAAAACGCGTGAACGTGATCCAAACGGTACCTAGATTATTGTTGGACTAGCACTCAATTGGACAAACCTTCATAAAATCTAAACATTGGGATGGATACGATTTACAATTTAGGT
The DNA here is from genome assembly GCA_963669245.1 of Quercus cerris. Taxonomy (NCBI): domain Eukaryota; kingdom Viridiplantae; phylum Streptophyta; class Magnoliopsida; order Fagales; family Fagaceae; genus Quercus; species Quercus cerris. The sequence continues at coordinate 54,158,355 of OY770012.1, forward strand.
GTGGAGGCATCTAACTTGCCAACCAAACTTGTTTTCTCCTATGGTTTTGCTATTAAAATTTATAACATACTCCCACTACTATTTTGTAATTTTATTTAACCATTCAATTATTGGTGGATTTAAAATTTTAAGAGCTTATCTCTCTTAATCTCTTTAAGAGATAAGCTCTTAAATTTATTTATATAATTTTTTTTAAGACCTTATAAACTGTAGAACTTTGTAAAGTCAAAAGCAATACTTGCATTAGAAGTTTTCTTTGTATAAAATTTTCTCATGTTTTTCTTGTTTTTTGTTTTTGATGGCTTGAGTGGATCTTATTTTATGGATTTAGCTTTTGTGAACTAAAACTAATTATTTTCTGTTACTAATGGCGCTAACATTCTGCTCCAGTAGAATGGATGGTTTCATACAAGACTTGCATACTGTACTTAAGTGGATCATGGGTTAACATTTTCTCTCCTCAAGAGGTCCAATTCCCTTACTAAAGAGATGTTCTCTGGTGTTAGCCAAGTGGAAGGTTTCTTAAATTGGTCAAGAATTTTTTAGAAGTTATTGCCAACGTGATGCTCACTTTACAGCAAAAGCTGGATATTGCTTATTGTGGTTGCTACCAAAGTGGCTAAGGGTCCGTTTGGATACAGCTAAAAACTGAAAACTAAAAACATTATAGCAAAATAATTTTTAAATGTGTGAATAGTACTGTGAGACCCATTTTTAATGAAAACATTGCTGAAAAGTGAGATTTGTGGTTCTCGTAAATAGTACACGGAACCCACTCATGTGCACTATTTACACAAAAAAGTCAAAAATCACTCCTCCCAAAAAAAAAAACAGCGCAAAACAGGACATGGCAAGCGCATAACTTTATAAAAATACTACCGAATATTAAATTCAATGATAGAAGAGAATAGAATATGCAATTCAGGATACTTTAACTGATCTGATCAGAAATTGCCAAAACATTTAAATTAAAAAAAAAAAAAAAAGAATTTGGCGGAAACTTAAAGAGAGAAAAGAATCAGGGGAAATTAAGAATATAATATTGATTTAAATGAGAGTATGATAAGTGGATTTCACTACACATACCGCTTGTTCAAACTGCTTCAGAAACTTATATCCAGATCATGATATTTGGAATATGGGCAATTTTGTACCGCTCTTTTCCACCAATTGCACAACTTTCCTTTAACTTGGAGCAACTGAAGATGCGCAGAGTTTGAAGAGAAGAAAGCTTGGTCAACCACTCAGGCAAAGTTTCCATGCCATCAAAGTCAGATATGTAGAGACTTTTAAGGGCAGTCAAGACTTGAATATTGTCCGGTATAGTCTGAATAACCTTCAGATATGAAAACATAGTTGTAGCACATGAAACAAGCACAAAAGATTCCTCAATTTATTGTTGTTAGTGTATGTGGCCAGGGATCAATATCCAAAAACTTGAAGAATTTATTCAATTGAGCTCACACACTAGTCAAGTTTCCAGAGTTTGAAGGAGAATAGAACCTCAAGTTCTTCAAAAGTTGAACCCATCCTGAGAGGGCCCACTTGGAAAACTGAGAAAGTCTATAATCAAGAAAAAGAACAATAATTCCCTCTATAATTTGAATAAATCCTTTACTTTGTTTTGCATATATGAACTTACAATTTCTAATGCTCAATTTAATTAGCTAGCTTTTGAAGTTTCCAAATGCAAAAGCTTAATGTATATGCCCATTGGTTTTCAATGATTGAATGGCTAAATAAAGAACACAAGATGTTGCTAGATTCATAAGAGAGACGAAACATGTCAACAATTTAGATAGAAAAAACAAAGGAAAAAGATGAGGACAGTGATGATTTGCCAAGTTTAGTTACCTTCAAGCATATATTGTATTGTATTATTACAATATGGTGGTCCCAATTTTTGGGATATAAGTAATATTAAATTTCTTAAGTTCTTGCTCCAGTTGTACTAATAAAATACTACCAACACTAATCTTGTCAAAAGAAATTCATAGAATATTTTGGATTGACAAAATTTTCTTTTCCTTTTTCTATGCAACAGGTTTGTATATGTTGTAGGAAAAGTGATAGGGAAGAGGGGATCTTTGGCATGAATAGTATATTTGTTGGATTCATATAATACTTCATAAATGAGAAGAGAATAAAACCTTACCAACTTTAAAAACTTCTACTAAACTCCATTGAATTAGTCAAATTGTTCTTCCAGCTGAATACAATATATATGTTGTCACTAGCACATGCACATCAAGAAAATATAGTTCATTAACAAAGAAAAAGATTGGGGGAAACTAAACTGAGATAGGAAGAAAGTAGGGCAATTATGAATAGAATCAGTTGATTTAAGGTAAAGCATCAGAGAAGAGACAAGGATTAAGTTTAAGAAAACATACCACACATACTGTTGTAATAATATATATGTGAACTTCAAACAGATTCCTCTTTTTAAACCATTCCCCATCTTTGGACTAGGATGTGTAGTCGCCCGGAACACATCTATTTATTTAACTTTGAGACAGTTATGAATGGATAGGCATATAGCAATTTGGTGATCAAACGCAAGAAATCCACTTTAGGGAGATAAGTAAGGTCCTTCCATCCTATAAGTACCAAATGTTGAAGAGAGAAAAGTTAGTCCAACGACACTAGCAAATTGTACATTCCATAATATCAACAATTTCAGAAAACAGTAAATGAAATAAAGAAATAAGAAGAATAGAAGATGAGACTTGGGGGAATTCACAAAATTTTAATGAACTCCAATCAGATAGGAATCAAATTGACACCCACACTAGACTGTGTGCAATTGTTAAGGTGCATTTGGATACCGCTTATTTTGCTAAAAATTGAAAACTATAAAAAAATAATTTTCAATTACTGTTCACACTAAAAAACACGGTTCATTTGCCTATTTGCACTATTCATGTCTCATGAACAGTGCACCAGGTGTTGGTCCCCAAAAACAAAACTGAAACACAAAACGCGTGGACGTGGTACCTAGATTACTGTTGGACTAGCACTCAATTGGGCAAACCTTCATATAATCTAAACATTGGGATGGATACAATTTACAATTTAGGCGTGGAGGCATCTAACTTGCCAAACAAACTTGTTTTCTCCTATGGTTTTGCTATTAAAATTTATAACATACTCCCACTTCTATTTTGTAATTTTATTTAACCATTCAATTATTGGTGGATTTAAAATTTTAAGAGCTTATCTCTCTTAATCTCTTTAAGAGATAAGCTCTTAAATTTATTTATATAATTTTTTTTAAGACCTTATAAACTGTAGAACTTTGTAAAGTCAAAAGCAATACTTGCATTAGAAGTTTTCTTTGTATAAATTTTCTCATGTTTTTCTCGTTTTTTTGTTTTTGATGGCTTGAGTGGATCTTATTTTATGGATTTAGCTTTTGTGAATTAAAACTAATTATTTTCTGTTACTAATGGCCCTAACATTCTGCTCCAGTAGAATGGATGGTTTCATACAAGATCTGCATACTATACTTAAGTGGATCATGGGTTAACATTTTCTCTCCTCAAGAGGTCCAATTCCCTTACTAAAGAGATGTTCTCTGGTGTTAGCCAAGTGGAAGGTTTCTTAAATTGGTCAAGAATTTTTTAGAAGTTATTGCCAACGTGATGCTCACTTTACAGCAAAAGCTGGATATTGCTTATTGTGGTTGCTGCCAGAGTGGCTAAGGATCCGTTTGAATACAGCTAAAAACTAAAAACTAAAAATACTATAGTAAAATAATTTTTAAATGTATGAATAATACCGTGAGACCTATTTTTAATGAAAAAGTTGTTGAAAAGTAAGATTTGTGGGTCTCGTAAATAGTACACGGGACCCACTGATGTGCACTATTTACACAAAAAAGTCAACAATCACTCCTTTCAAAAAAAAAAAAAAAAAAAAGCGCAAAACAGGACATGGCAAGCGTATAACTTTATAAAAATACTACCGAATATTAAATTCAATGATAGAAGAGAATAGAATATGCAATTCAGGATACTTTAACTGATCTGATCAGAAATTGCCAAAACATTTAAATTAAAAAAAAAAAAAGAATTTGGCGGAAACTTAAAGAGAGAAAAGAATCAGGGGAAATTAAGAATATAGTATTGATTTAAATGAGAGTATGATAAGTGGATTTCACTACACATACCGCTTGTTCAAACTGCTTCAGAAACTTATATCCAGATCATGATATTTGGAATATGGGCAATTTTGTACCGCTCTTTTCCACCAATTGCACAACTTTCCTTTAACTTGGAGCAACTGAAGATGCGCAGAGTTTGAAGAGAAGAAAGCTTGGTCAACCACTCAGGCAAAGTTTCCATGCCATCAAAGTCAGATATGTAGAGACTTTTAAGGGCAGTCAAGACTTGAATATTGTCCGGTATAGACTTAAGTTTAGGCCACCCTTTCAAGTCTAAATGTTGAAGGGATGCGTGCAAGTGTTCGATAGAAACGAGACTCGGGAAATCATCCAGCTCCTTAGAAAACTCGCCAATCACCAAAGTCTTCAAGCGGGTGAGAGATTCTAACCCCTCTGGGAGACTCGTCAATTTAGGACAATACCAAATTTGTAACTCGATAAGGGAATGCAATCCTCTTAAATCAGGTATTGATATCAGATTATCGCAATACCTAATTTTTAATTGGGTAAGGGAATGCAATTGTCCTAGATTTGGAATTGATTTCAATTTATCACAAAACTGAATTGTTAGTAGGGTAAGAGACGTGCATGATTGTAGCCCAGTAGGTAGAATAACACACCCACATATCTCCAAGCGTTGAAGATGGGATGGGACACCTTGTATTTGTAATTTCCAACAGCGTTCTATTTTAAGCGATCGAAGAGAGGTGCAGAAGGCCCATACATCCTCATGTGACACGATGGACTCCAAATCGGCCCATCCCGATATCATCAGAGACATGAGACTCGCATTGTTTTGCAATAACTTCTCTGGCAGACAAGCAAGTTCTGAAATATTACAAACCTCGATGGACGTGAGCGTCGTAAGCTTGCCAATAATGTTTTCAAATGTCGTGCTACGCACGTCACTAATGTCTAATTTCTTAAGACTCGAAAAATGACATGGAGCACTTGTCAGTTGGCTACAACCTTCAATGGTCAACTCCTCAAGGCAAGGAAACACCATTAGGCCTGTTGTTGTTGCTGGCTCCATCACATCCATCCATTCCACTAGATTGGGCATGCTACCCAAATTAAGTTTTCTCAAAGCTGGGAACAACATAGTGCCATCACTTCCATTATTATAGTTACTGTAAAACTCAGTTCCAATATGTCTTACACCATCCATACCTTCTATTGTAAGTACCCTAAGATGGGGTAGAAGCCCAAGAGTGGGAAGAACCTCACATTTTTTGCAATTCCTAAATTCGATCTCAATTAAATTGCCAAATTGCAAAATTCCATCCCAAGCATCAAGGCTTGTCAACATCCATGATGGGAATTTCTTTCCTCTAAAGCCATCAATTGTTAAGCTCTTCAAACATCGGTGAGGCTCGAGACCTTCCAACACCTCTTCATCATTCTCGTAGTTGCCTTCTCTTCTCCATATGGCCCAGTGAAATCGCAACATGCATATTTTGGCCTTTTCTCCTAAATTTGCTCTTTGGGCTTCTTCTTTGTCTCTCACATGCTCTAGATTCCAGAGGTTTAATTTTCCCCTAAGTTGATTTAAGCATCCCAATTCCTCAATCCGATGACCTGCATCTTGACCCACAATAAAACATCGCAATGTTTGTAGACACGTCAATTGCCCTATATCCTTAAGTTTTTCATTAAAACCAGAAGGGATATAAATATGCCTTAAGTTTATCAATTGTTTTAGATCTTCAAGAGGCTCTCTAACATATGGGCAACCTTCGATTCTTAAAGTTTGCAAATTGTAGAGTTTGGTGATGGACTTTGGTAATGCTTTGATGGAAAAACTTGCAACGCTAAGAAGCCTCAAATGTATTAAAAGGCCAATTGAACTTGGCAATTCTTTTATAGAGTCTCCATTTAATTTTAGAACACGTAAGCAAATAAAATTTAATAACGTGTTGCCAAGCACAACATTTTTAGAAAGAAATGTGCGCAATCTCCTAACATCATCTTTTGAAGATGAAATTCTTGGTACAATTTTACCATCAGATTCAATAAATAAATATCGTATGTGACTGATGTCACTCTCCAAATCCTTATTCAAAAATAAGGTCTCAGATTTTGAAACTGAGAGTGCAAGATCATGTACCAAATCATGCATCTTGCAACTGATAATATTATCAAACTCATCCTTTTTCTCATCTTGAAATAAGGAATTTGCCAACAAGATATCAAAATACATGTTACCAATATCCTCCATTACCACACAACTTCCTTGAGATGGTTGAAGGAACCCTTCAGCCATCCAAAATTGAATTAACTCTTCCTTTTTAATCTCATAATCTTTCGGAAAAATTGAACAATATGCAAAGCATTTTTTAAGAGATGGTGATTGCAGATGATCAAAGCTCAATTTTAATATTGGTAACATCTTGTTGCTAATGCCTAGAAAATTCCAAATTTCATTGCTTTGAATTGCTAACCATTCTCTTTTTTCATTTTTACAAGCCATTGTCCCTCCTAGGACTTTTGCAGCTAATGGGACCCCTCCACATTTTTTGGCAATATCATATCCGATTGTCTCCAAATCTGGAGTTAACGGAATTGAAGATACCATTTTCTTAATTATAGACCAACATTCATCTTCAAGTAGTTTTCCTAAGTGATATGAGGGAATTGTCTCCATGATTTTTGCAACATTGTCACTACGGGTTGTTACAATGATATTGTTTCCAATATTAGAATTAATTCCTAACAAACAACTGCTTAATTTATCCCATATCATATGATCTTCATTCCAGACATCATCAAGAATGAGAAGGTATCTTTTTCCTTGCAACTCTTTTTGAAGGTTTTGAAGTATTGCATTCTCACTTTGTAATTGACTTGACTTATTGGTAAGTGATTCAAGAATCTCTCTAAAAATCCTTTTTTCATTGAAATCATTAGAGACACATACCCATATTGTTTTATCAAAATGTTTCTTTACTAGCTCATGATTGTACACAAGTTTTGCGAAAGTTGTCTTCCCCAAACCCGCCATTCCAACTATTGGAAGGACTGAGAGTTGTTGATTGGTTGTACTAGTTATCAAGTTCACCATTTCCAAAACATCATTTTGCCTTCCTATAACTTCTGAATGATTAAGAAAGGAGTTTGTCTCTCGGTTTGGGATAATTTTATTGTTAGTATCTACTGATTCCACTAACAATAATTTAGCAAAACCATACTTATTTGCCAAGTCCTCTACTCTTACCAGTGATTCCTGAATAGCCTTAATTTTGTCTGCCATTGGGAGGCGGAATAAACAGGGATTGGAGGTTGAACAGATATCACGTACCTTTCTCTTCCTTTGGTTTCCAACTTCTATCTTTATCCGGAGATTCTCGTATGCAAACTCGTCCAGCACATCGTCAGCTTCATAAGCAACATCTTCAAGCATCTGGAGCCAAAGCTTCACAGACTCATCTCTCACTTGCCTTCTCTCGGCATCAGTCAGAACAGCTCGAATCATGGTTAACGATTGACGAATCCCTCTTAGCTCGTCCTCGCAGCCCCTAGCACTGCTGATCAGCTTAGTAGCATATGAAATCAACTTACTTACAATTTCCCCAGTCATGGAGCTCACAATTTCCCTTGCCATCGTGCTCTGATGATAACTCAAATATAAGTCTAAAATTATTCATAAACTATTATCAATAGAAGAGTGAAACATCAGCTTGCGCAAATGACATTTTTTTGATGAATCAAGAATTTATTAAACAAACAAATACACAATACAACAAGCTTCCTTCCTAATAACATCATCAAAACAGGAAGGGCAACTACCCAACACAAAAGAACCAATGACTTTACAATTAAGAGACCATTTGGCTAAGGTGTAATAATCAAGAATTGGGTAATAATATATATGTGAATAAATATCGTTTTCTAATGATACGTAATTGTAAAGTGTGTAAATATTAGAAGTATCTAATTACCAATGGACAAAGTTTGGCAAAGATTTTATTTTATTTTATTTTAATTATTTTGATGAAGGCAAAGAATTTTAACGTAGTGTAAGGTTACAACTCTACTCAACAACTTTTGATTGTACATAAATTTTGACAAATTCACCGTTAGATTACATTCTCTTCCTGTATCCTCCATGTTTGCAAAATTTTTAGAAGATAAAAAATTAATATTTATGTCATCAATCAAATATTTAAATTTCAATTTTTTATAATGTGAAATTATGTATAAAAAATAAGTTTACAGATTGAATAATAAATAAAATGTAATTGACATGAAATTTTACATGTATGTTAATTAGAACATAAAGAACATGCAATCTAACTTTTAGATTTTAAAAATATATAGTCATGTACTCATGTTAATTCTTTAAATCAAATTAAGTTGGAGGTTTAGGCTATAACTAAGTTTGGTGTCAACTTTGTCCATTATTAATTATACTAGTTGCTAACCTGTGCGATGCACGGAAAAATTACTAAAAATGAAATCTAATGAATGCAAGCAAAGTAGTTATGAAAAATACCATTTAAATTAAAAGACAAATATTAGTAAATGTCATTATCCTTAGCTGTTTGTGTTGTATCTAGAGTTTCATATCTAAGTTACTACAATACTACTTGTAGCCACTAAAGCTCACAACATAAGTATATTATATAAGGCCAAAACTTATATTATCTTCAATCTCCCCTTAGCCTTACAGAGTCCCTAACAAAATTTCTTTTGTATTGAATTTGATTTCAGAGGACTTATTCAAAATTATTTGAATTAAACCTCACAAATTAGAAGAAAAAAAAAACATTACAACATTGTAGCTAATTAATATACAAATAAACTACCAATTTAACATGATAAATTACTATTAGTAATTTAGAAAGCAAAAATTAAAATATTAAAGTTGTTACCCACTTAACCTAAAACTTTTCATATTCTAAAGTTGTCAAACAACTATTGATATAAAATATTCTGTAATTACTTCAATACCGCAAGTTGTTCATGCTGTAAAAAATTTGAGAGAATAACATAGCAAGCATCTTAAACTCTTTCTTGCTTGGATCCTACAAAACAATATATATATATATATATAGCGATGGAGACAGAAAATGCCTTTAAAGAGACAACCAATTACGATAGTGTTGGAGGCAAAGTAAAAGATTAAAAAAAAAAAAAAAAAACTGAAGAAGCAAGCGGTTTGGCTAGCATACCAGCTAGTTAATTTATATCAAAAGGCATAAATACATGTGGTACAATCAAATAAATAAAAGGTTTGTCAAGATGATCAAGTTTGGCAATGAAGAAGACGCAACAGCTACTGATGAGGTAATCTCTATCTTAAACTTGTGATAATGATGAAGATGCAACAACTACTAATTGTGCAGATCTAGCTTAATCTTATTTTGATTCAACTACAACAAAAATGACGATAATTACCACAAAAAGATTATATAAAAAAAAAAGTCTTTTATGATATAGCCAAGAGTACAATAAAAGCTAATAGAAGGAATTTAAATTGATTTCAATGATGAAGGAGGGATTCACTTAAATGAGGAGACCAAGAAAATAGGAGAAGTATCGTGTTCTGAGTATAGTTTTGAATTTTAAACTCTACAATTCAATTTGCTAAGGTATTTTAGTAGTTAGCAAATTAAATTTCTTTAGGCACGGATTACATCATTTAATTGAATTTCTGCAGGCACGATAGTACTAAAACTCTATCATTCAATTTTCTAACTACTAAAACTCTATCATACAGATACTACAAAAACTCTATCACACAGATTACACAATATAAACCAATAATGTTATTGTCTCAAACATTTAAAAAAAAAAAAACCAAATCAATTTTAAACATAGAAATAAACAATCATATATCATTACAAATACCCAACCTAAATACATATAAACTCATATATGATCCACAACACAAAAGAGGTAGTAACAAAATTAAAAAAGAAAAAAAAAATCAATAAAAAAGAAAAAACACTATTAATCTAATCCTTACATTGAACTATTATGCAGGCAACTACAAGAATAGAGGTCAAGAGCAACTGAGATTTAGAGATACCTAAACTGAATCATCCAGCTTTTCAGTATTAATATAGTGTGAGGAGAGGAAGAGATGAAGGAGTTAGAAAGCCAAAGTTTAGTGTTAGAAAGCTGAAAGGTTGCCGTTTGAGATTGTAACCATTGAACATAAAGGGTTGCTATTTAAAATTGTAACCATGGAACACAAAAGGTTGCCATCTAAAATTGTAACTGTGGAACACAAAGGGTTGTCATCTAGAATTGTAACCGTGGAAGACAAAGGGTTGGGAATTATTTTATTTTTATTAGTATTTTTAAATTTAAGAAAACTTATTTTAAATTGTAGGACAAATTCAGGAAAAAGAATTGTAATGACATGGCAGCTGATGTGGCTTAACCTGAGCGTAGCAACATTAAATCTACGCTTCAGCTTTTAGTAATATATAGATTTTTATTAGTATTTTTAAATTTAAGAAAACTTATTTTAAATTGTAGGACAAATTCAGGAAAAAAATTATAATGACATGGCAGCTGATGTGGCTTAACCTGAGCGTAGCAACATTAAATCTACGCTTCAGCTTTTAGTAATATATAGAATATAGATTAAGATGATCAAGTGAGCATTTAGACTTTCATTACCACAACAATTGTAGGGGAATTAGCAAAAAAATGATCTGTTGGAAAGATGATTTAGTTCTTAGATTACAGCTTTGAGAACAACAATTTTGTTCCTATGCAAAGGGGAGGGGAAAAAAAAATCTTTCTGTACAAGGGGGAGGTATGCAAAGGGGAGGGGAAAAAAAAATCTTTCTGTACAAGGGGGAGGTATTAGGTTTAGGTTTGAGTTATAAAGCATAAAAATTGATAGTAATAGTCATAATAGTATTGATGAAAACATAAATAAAAAGAAGAATATATTATTTCCAGAACAGAGTCTTACTTGAGAATGTGAAAACTTGAATTTCGTCTTTGAGAACTAATGCACTTGATGATCTATGGTAATACGAAATTACAATTTTGGAATTTGAGATTACAACGAAATGGAAAATAGTACAAGTTAAAGAGGTTGGAAATTGCCAATGGAAGGAGATCTGGGAGGCTTTGGTGTTTTGTCTGTTTCAGATAAAAGTGGAGCTTTTCATGGGTGAGAAGGTAGACATTTAAGAGCATTCACATAAGGCTTTTTTTCTTTTCTTTTTTAATTTTATTTTAACATAACAACCTTTTTTTTTAAACATATTTTTATATAAATTATCTATTTTACATTATATATTATTAAAATATTAATTTTTTAAATAATTTTTTAAATATTTATTTTTCTTCGTACCAATCAATTATTATCTATTTTCTTCTTTCATCTTCGATATACGTAATAAAAAATAAAATGTAAAATAAATAATACTAGCGTATTTTTATACAATTTTATGTATCTTGCCGTGGATGAATTTTAGACTTAATTAACTAAAATATAATACTTTTTTTATCATACAAGCACTCAAAATGCAAGTGCTCTTTATTAGTTCAAAATTGGACTTGAACATTTCAACGTCAACTCATCAACTCACTGAAACTCATAAAAAAAAAATTTTAAAAATCTAGTAAGTAATGGAATTTCTAATACGTGGAAAATGGGTCAAACCCAAAACCCAATCCGACGCAAACAAGTTAGGTACAGGTTTGATCAATTGAACTGAGGGGTCAAAATACAATTTTCCCTATACCCATTAATTTGTTGGCAATTTTTGTATGTACTTTAGATCATTTTCAGTCAAAAGTGGAGCTTTTCATAGGTGAGAAGGTAGACATTTAAGAGCATTCACATAAGGCTTCTTTTTCTTTTTTTTTTAATTTTCTTTTAACATAACATTTTTTTTTTTACATATTTTTATATGAATTATCTATTTTACATTATATATTATTAAAATATTAATTTTTTAAATAATTTTTTAAATGTTTATTTTTCTTCATACCTATTAATTATTATCTATTTTCTTCTTTCATCTTTGATATACGTAATAAAAAATAAAAAATAAAAATGTAAAATAAATAATACTAGTGTATTTTTATACAATTTTATATATCTTGAAGTGAATGAATTTTAGACTTAATTAACTAAAATATAATACTTTTCTTATTATACAAGCACTCAAAATGCAAGTGCTCTTTATTAGTTCAAAATTGGACTTGAACAGTTCAACGTGAACCCATCAACTCACTGAAACTCATAAAAAAAATCTAGTAAGTAATGGAATTTCTAATACATGGAAAATGGGTCAAACCCAAAACCCAATCCGACGCAAACAAGTTAGGTACAGGTTTGATCAATTGAACTGAGGGGTCAAAATACAATTTTTCCCTATACTCATTAAAAGTTTGTTGGCAATTTTTGTATGTACTTTAGATAATTTTCTCAATTTTTTAGTAAGAACGTTTTAGTTTAATTTGATAGGTACATTCTAGTATTTCCAACAAAAAAATTTAGATCCAAATCCCCTTCCATAATTGTATCTATCAAATTACTCCTGATGGTACAAGAAAAACACCAAGTCAAGTACTCGTCCATATTGTCGTCCATAGCAATATACAAAACGGAGAACGAATGGTTGGTACACTCGTCCTTCCTTAACCGTCCTCTTTCATCCTCCATTCACTCGTCCAATGAAGGACGAGCAAGCAGTAAACCTTGTCCTTCCTTAATGATGGACTAGCGAGGTTAACCAAGAGTTACACTTCAACACACTTCCAACCAAGAGTCATGTTGAAGAGTCATATTGTTTGAATCTCAACACAAGTCCCGATGAGGCGACTCTTATGACAGTTATCAACACAGGTCCTGATGAGGCGACTCCTATGACAGTTATGGAAGTTACCCTCTGAATCATCCAAACTCTACGACGATAGGAGAAATAACTGATTTCTAACACTATATAAGGACCCTTCTACGCAAAGGTAAGGGGACCTTTTTCTCTCTTTTGGAATGTTAGATAAAGAAATTAGTGAAGTCTTTGAAGGCTCTTTTTTCTACTTCAACCCACTAACTTTACCATCGGAGGATTAAAGGCCGGCTTCCACCGGTCTTCTCTGATTTTCTTTGGTTTTCCAGGACTCATTCTTCAAGATCAACAGCATCCGAAGACTTTTTCAGCCCACTGATTCCTTAGAACTTATCAGTTGGCGCCGTTTGTGGGAAACTATTATTTCACACTTGAACTTCATTTGTTGAGTTCCGTGTTTTCTTTCTCCGACAAAGGGCTGAAATGGTTCGGACCAGATCAAGGGCTACCAGTCCGGGCCCTCAAGAGAGTAGAGACGCTTCCAGCAATCCTCATCGTGCCCAACAATCTGCACCAGCCATGCAACCCCCTTCTAGCCAACATGTCCAAGCAATGGCTGCCGCTATGGCAGAGTTGACTCGCCAGAATCAAGAATTGAGGAGAGAGATTACCCTTAAAAGGCAACAACATGAGGCCTATGGAGAAGACCTTGGACAGAGTCAAGGGGATGGAAGACGTGCAGAACCGGAGAGCCAATCAAGGGGTACCATTCCTGGAAGGGTACCACATTTGGAAAAGGAAATGGATCAGATGAGGAAAGTTATGGATGAGATGAGAGAGAACATGAGGAGAACTAATCCTGTAGAAGACTTGGTTCACCGAACTGACTCTCCCTTCACAGCCTCTATCAATGGCCATCCCTTGCCTCCGAAATTCAAGATGCCTTCCTTGGATTCGTATGATGGAACACGAGACCCTTTTGACCATATCGCCACTTTCAAGACTACCATGCACCTTCAGGGGGTTCCTGATGAGATAATGTGTAGAGCCTTCCCCACTACCCTCAAAGGGCCCGCGCGAGTATGGTTTAGCAAAATACCCCCTAACACAGTGACGTCCTTCGAGGAGTTAAGCAAGTTGTTCGTGAATAATTTTATCGGAGGACAGAGGCACAAACGTTCTTCGTCTAGCTTGCTGACCATAGAGCAAGGAGAGAATGAAAGTTTACGATCCTTCATCACGCGGTTCAACAGGGACGCCTTGGCAGTGGACGAGATGGATGATAAGCTCCTTCTGGCAGCATTCTATAATGGGGTGCACTCTGATTTGTTTATCCACAAGTTATATGAACAGGCGCCTCAGACCATGGCTGAACTAGTCCATTCAGCCCAGAACTTTATGAATGCGGAGGATGCCATCATAGCCAAAAAGAGGAAGAGAGTTGAGAGAGTGGAAGCCAACCCAATGCGTCAGTCGGAACAAGGTCCTCGTCCTAAGAAAGGTTGAACAGAAGATAGGAAAGACCGAGAGAAGAAGGCAGGCCCTTCAGCGCAGAATCAACAATACACCCCTTTGAATGTGCCACTTGAGCAAGTCCTTATGCAAATCAAGGACGAGCCTTCCTTGAAGTGGCCGGAGAAAATGAAGGGAGATCCCAACAAATGCAATCGGAATAAGTATTGTCGCTTTCACGGAGACCATGGGCATGACACAGACGAATGCTTTGATTTGAAGCAGCAGATTGAGAATCTTATCAGGCAAGGGAAGCTGAAAAATTTCCTTGGACGGGACTATAAGGACGAGAAATTCAAAGGGAAGGTAGAGGATTCATCACGACCACCGCTCGGGGAAATAAGAGTCATCATAGGGGGAAGTATAACTGGACAATCGTCCAAAGCAAAGAAAACATACTTGAAGGAAGTGCTGAGTGTCCAACTTTCTGGGCAATCACCAAGGGCAAAGCCCATGGACGAGCAGGCGATTACCTTCACGGACGAGGAAGCTGAAAGAATTCACCATCCCCATGATGACGCTATTATTATCGCCCTGCTTATTGCCGATTACACAACTAGGAGAGTGCTGGTAGACAACGAAAATTCAGCAGATATTCTGTATTACCCAGCCCTTCAGCAGATGAGGATTGGATGAGACCAGCTCCGTCCAGTGCACTCGCCTTTAGTAGGCTTTGGAGGAATGAAAGTACAGCCTGTAAGTACTGTTACATTATCAGTGGTGGTAGGAGCATATCCGCGACAGTTGACTACCAATGTGAATTTCCTAGTAGTAGATTACTCGTCATCTTACAATGCAATAATTGGAAGGCCAACCTTAAACAAGTGGAAGGCAGTTACATCTACCTACCACCTGTCAGTCAAGTTCCCGACGGAACACGGGGTAGGCCAAGTACAGGGAGACCAATTAGCAGCACGGGAGTGTTATCTAGCCATGCTGGCTACGGACGAGCAAATTCAAACAATGAATATCGAAGAAAAGAAACTCATGGCAGAACCCATTGAAGCGTTGGAAGATATTCCTTTAGATGATAATAACCCTGAGAGGTGTACTAGGGTTGGAGCAGATTTGGAAGTAAAGATCAAGGAAGATCTCATTTTTTTTTTAAAAAAGAAACAGAGATGTGTTTGCATGGAGTCATGAAGACATGCCGGGTATAGATCCTAGTGTCATTACCCATCGCCTAAGTGTATGCCTTTCCTACAAACCAGTACGACAAAAAAAGAGGGTGTTCGCCCCAGAGAGAGACAATGCTGTTAAGAAGGAAGTTCAGAAGCTAATTATGGCGAAGTTCATTCGAGAGATATATTATCCTGAGCGGTTGGCCAATGTAGTCATGGTCAAGAAGGCGAATGGCAAGTGGAGAATGTGCGTTGATTTCACTGACTTAAACAAGGCTTGTCCCAAGGATAGTTACCCGTTACCACGCATTGATCAGCTGGTAGATTCTGCTGCAGGCCACAAATTGCTCAGTTTCCTGGATGCTTTCTCTGGAAACAATCAGATTAGGATGGACGAAGCGGACCAAGAGAAGACGTCCTTTATCACCAGTCAGGGATTATTTTGTTATGAAGTGATGCCTTTCGGTTTGAAAAATGCTGGAGCAACATACCAACGATTGGTCAATCATATGTTTCGTCCACAGATCGGGCGGAATATGGAAGCCTATATAGACGATATGTTGGTGAAAACTCAGGACGAAGATAGGCATCTGGACGACTTACAGGAAACAGTTGATACACTGAGGCAGTATCACATGAAGTTGAACCCTAGCAAATGTGCTTTTGGAGTATCATCAGGAAAATTCCTGGGGTTCATGGTCTCCTATAGAGGAATCGAAGCAAACCCTGACAAAATTCAAGCAATATTGAATATGAAGCCTCCGAGCAGTGTTAAAGAAGTTCATTCCCTCACCGGACGAGTCGCCACCCTCAACAGGTTTGTTTCTAAAGCTACTGACAAATGCCTACCATTTTTCAAGGTTCTTAAAAAAGCATTTGAATGGACTAACGAGTGTCAGAAAGCTTTTGAAGATTTGAAGACATACCTTACCAAAGCCCCTTTGTTAAGCCCGTCCATGCAAGGGGAAGAGTTGTATTTATATTTGGCAGTCACCCCACACGCCGTGAGTTCTGCATTAGTGAGGGAAGAAGACAAGGTACAAAGACCTGTATACTATACCGGCAAAGCACTGAGAGGGGCAGAAGAACGATATCCGTTGATAGAGAAATTGGCTTTTGCACTGATAACAGCCTCCAGAAAACTAAGGCATTATTTTCAGGCTCACATCATTAACGTCATGACAGATCACCCACTCAAGAAGGCAATGAACAAACTAGAGGTTGCAGGACGTTTGATCCAATGGACCGTCGAGCTCAGTGAGTTTGACATAAAGTATCAACCGAGGCATGCCATAAAAGCTCAAGCTCTGGCAAATTTCATTGCAGAGTTTACCTTAAATTGTGACGAGGTGGGTAAGAAGGAAAATATTAAGTGGGTCGTCTATGTGGATGGTTCATCTACACAGTACGTAGGAGGAGTAGGTGTGGTTTTACAATCTCCAGAGGGAGACAAGCTAAAACACAAAGTTCGTTTGCAGTACCAAACAACTAATAATGAAGCTGAGTATGAAGCTCTTCTCAAAGGGATGGAATTGGCCAAGTCCGTAAAAGCAGAGTCACTCCTCATCCTGGGAGATTCTCAATTGATCATAGGCCAAGTGAATGGCATGTTTGAAGCCAAAGAAGAGCGAATGAGGAAGTATCCAAACAGAGTGATGCGCCTTATAAAAAAGTTTGAGGAAGTTAACTTCGTTCAAATCCCAAGGGAGGAAAACATGGAAGCTGATGCCTTGGCGAAAGAAGCCTCAACGAGTGAAGCCGTAGATGAACTTGATGAAATTCAGTATATGCCAAGTATAGACATCCCAGAAGTACAACAGGTGGAGGATAGAGCAAATTGGATGACTCCAATTGTGTCGTACCTAAAAGACGAACGACTCCCAGAAGAGAAGGACAAAGCAAGAAAGCTGAGGGTAAGGGCGGCCAGGTACGTTCTTATGAACGAGATTCTTTATAAAAGAGGTTTTTCCCAGCCTTATCTCAGGTGTTTGGCTCCAGACGAAGCAAACTACATAATAAGGGAAATTCATGAAGGAGCGTGTGGCAATCACTCAGGAGCCAGGTCACTCGTCCACAAAATCGTCCGTGCAGGATATTATTGGCCAAGCATGCAAGCTGACGCTAAGGCCTACGTCAAGGTCTGCAATCAATGCCAAAGGTTTAGCAACGTCCCCAGGCAACCATCAGAGTATTTGACTCCAATGACGGCACCCTGGCCTTTTGCACAATGGGGACTAGACATTCTGGGTCCATTTCCACTGGTGTAAGACAAATGAAATTCCTCGTGGTTGGTATTGATTATTTTACCAAATGGGTAGAAGCGAAATCCTTGGCTAACATCACACAACAGAACGTCAAAAACTTCGTGTGGAAGAACATTGTGTGCAGATTTGGAGTACCCAGGGTGCTAGTATCTGACAACGGACGACAATTTGATAATGCACTTTTCAGAGATTTTTGCGTACACTTCGGAATTCAAAATCACTACTCCTCACCAGCCCACCCACAAGCTAACGGCCAAGCAGAAGTTGCAAACCGATCCTTGTTAAAATTAATCAAGACTCGGCTTGAAGGGGCTAAAGGAATATGGCCAGATGAGCTACCAGGTGTTCTGTGGGCATATAGAACGACAGCAAGAACTCCTACAGGGGAAACTCCTTTCAAGCTAGCCTATGGAACAGAAGCAGTCATACCTGCAAAAGTGCATATGGCTAATCATAGAGTGGCGGCGTATCAAGACAAAGACAATGAGGAACAACTCCGTTTGAACCTTGATCTCATAGACGAGGTAAGGATGGACGCTGAACAAAGGATGGCAAGGTACAAAAACCTTATGGTTAGGCAGTATGATGCAATGGTGAAGCCAAGGCATTTCAGCGTAGGAGACCTCGTCCTAAAAAGGGTTTCCTTAGCAACAAAGAACCCAGCTCATGGGAAGTTGGGACCAAATTGGGAAGGCCCCTACAGAGTCGTCAACTGCAAAAGACAAGAGTCCTACTACTTGGAAGCCCTTGATGGGAGGAAGTTAGAGCATCCTTGGAATGTGGAGCACTTGAGGAAGTACTATCAGTAAAATGCAAGCTTAGATGAACATGACTTTGGACGAGTCTGGAGGCTATCTATCTACATAAAAAACTATTCTACATAAAAGACTATTTATTTATTTGTCTTATTATTATGTTAAGGACAAGATTATGGTTTGGCTTGTGTTTGTTTTTCTTTTAAGGCAGGCATTAGTTTCTTAAAACATGCCTCGTCTATGAACAATGTCTGTATTGTGAACAATATTTGTGGAATGTACATGATATTGTGTGAATCCATGATTCAAATACTGCTTTTTGTTCATATTGACTTGAAAACAGCTGAAAAGCTCAAAACGAGAAAATTCTCTGGACGCAGAGATGTAATCTCAAGATTTCCTAAGCAAAGGATAAGATAAAGCATGCTCGTCCAAAGCAAAGGACGAGATAAAGCTTGCACAGATCAAGTCACAAGCAAAACCAAGGCATGCTCGTCCATAAAAATGGGGCAAGGTAGAACATAATACCTAACCATACCATGGACGAGGAAAAACACGGGCGTTTTGAACTTGTTTAAATAACCTACTTTAAAGAAGAGGGCATCTCATGGACGAGACAAAAGCTCAGACAAGTCTAAGGACGAGTAATGTTTATTTACTTAACCATTTCGAGTGAAGTTTTTGTTACCATTTCACATGGACAAATCACACTCAAGTGAGAATTCCAATAAAAATGGTTTGAATTTGTGTATGAAATGTAGACGAGTAAAACAGGAAATCAAGCATAGGAGATAAACACTCGTCCATGCACATAAGACAAACAGTATTCATTTAATTGTTTTCAAGGGCGGACAAGAAACGTCCTAAACACCCTTTTCACTGTTTTGTCAAAATTCGTCCTTAAACATGGATGAACTAAATGTACTCAAATTACATATATTTAAAAATAAAAAATAAAAAGTCATCAAGGTATGTTCTAAATTGAGGCATCCGGATTGGGGTCGTCCTGAGGCTGAGTCGTGGCATCGTCTTCTATGTTGGCGTTCTCAGAGTCAAGACCAAGAAGAGAGCTAGTGGTGGTAGGGTTCAAATTGAGCACGATGGAGCTGAAGTCCACATCAGGAAACTTCTCAACAGCGTCCATCCTGAAGTCTTCAAACCCTGCTGCATAGTTGGTATCCATAGCATCTGTGAATTGCTTAGATGCTTTAAACTCAGCCACTGCATCTTCCTTCGCTTTGGAGAGGAGAGTGCCATATTCATTATTCTTTTTCTGCAAGACCTCAAGACAAACGTCCTTCTCTGCAGCACTGGTTTTCAACTCCTCAACCAATGTCTTCAACTCTTTCACCTCATCCGTAGTTTTGGCAGCCACCTCAGCCCATTGCTTAGCCTCGACTTTTAACTCCTGGATCCTCGTCTCTAGCAAGATCCTCGTCTTGTCCAACCCAGTGGCCTATCTGGATGCTGCTATAAACTTAGACATGCCCTGAAAAAGTCAACAACAAATATAAGTTAAAAAAAAAAAAAAAAAAAAAAAAAAAAAAAAAAAAAGAGAAAAGAAGAAAAATGTACATTTGGTCAAGACAAAAAAAGAAATATTACCTTGAAAAGGTCATGAACACCAGAGTGTTCGAAGTCCTTGAGGGACATATCGTAGCAAACATTTATATCCACGTCCGTCATAGCGTTCTTAAAACGCTCCCAGGCCAAGTCCTCATTTTCAATGATGTTTGAAAGGGCCCTTTGGGAAGGTTGAGACGAGGTGGGTGCGGTTTTGGATGGTGGAGTCTTGGACGGAGTGGACTCCACAGGAATGGACGAGTCGATCTCATAGACTTTGGTTGGTTGCTGGGACGACGAAGTGGGCTTCACTACCTGAGACGAGCCGTGCTTAACCTTTTTGCCACGTCTGCTGGGGAGGTTCTCCAAATCCAAGTGTTTGGATACGGTTTTCCTTTTCTCTCCAGCAACAGGACGAGCTTGGTGGTCAAGCTCAGGACGGCTCCCCTCAACACCTACCTCCTTTCCCTTATTACCTCTCATGGTTGCCATTCCTATAAAGAGACGAAGAGAATTCACTTAGAAAAATGAAAGTAAAAGATGCAAGGAATGCAAAAATCTAATACTTACTTTTTCTCACTGTAATCTCGTATGCAAGTGCAATGTCAAACGGGTTAGGACCTAACCCCCACTTAGCTAGTCGTCTGAGATTGACCAAGGAATGGAAATCCCTGTCTCCGTGTAGACGAGCCTTGTGGACGCGATCACGGTGCAACTTGCTCAAACTGGGTCGTCTAACAGCTGTAATGGAATAAACTAAGGTTAAATGAGATACTAATAAGTAAAAGGTAAGAGAAAAGAAGGGGAAAGCAAAGGGACTTACCCTCAGGACGAAGGTTCCCTAGGTCCCCAGTAAAACAACCAAAGGAATCCTGGCCAACATCTACGGGATTTCCAGCCCAAAATCCAGAGACGAAGAAAAACTCCGTCTTCCATTTTCTGTCAGACAAGGCCAAGGATTTCACCAGTCTACAATCTTTACTCCTGGCTGTGAATTGATAAAAGCCAGGAGATTGATGAATCTCTGAAGGTTTATAGCAGTAGAGTAACTCGTCCACAGTGATAGGACGGTCCCCTCCAAACACTTCCCTCCACAAAATTTGCATAGAGATAATTAATCTTCATGCATTTGGGTTGAATTGACACACCCCTAAACCTAACCTAACTAACAGCTCTCTGGTAAAAGAATTTAAAGGAAATCTAAGACCTCCAAGAAGGTAGGCCTCGTATACACCTATCCCGAAATGAGGGTTGCAACACCACTCTCCATGAACGGGTAATCTTGGATTAAACTCGTCTGGGATTTGATACCACTCCCTAAGGTTATTTAATCTTTCCTCGTCCGTCTTTGAAGAAATATCTACAGCACAGCTATATACAGTTACCTCCGTCTCGTCCAAAGGACTGGACGGAGGGATGGAAGACGAGGTACCTACCTGGGACCCTATAATTTTCCTAAGTTGTTTTTGTACTTCTTCTAAAGGAAGCCCAGGGACCCCTGAGACATACTCCTCATCAGTAGTGTTTCCCCTACTATTACTACTACTACTACTACTAGTGTCACTAGAGTTATCACTACTCTCGTCATAATACTCGTCCATAGCTTTTTCTGTACTATCGCTAGACGAGGGAATGGTGATTCCTGACATTTTCTAAAAAGAAAATTTTTGAAAACCTAAAAGACGAGGAGGGAGGGAATACCTGGCTCTAGGACGCACTGAAATTATGGACGCGGGAAACTCTTAGATGAGGCTCTAGACGATGAATGTCAAGGAGGAAAAATCTCAGAAAGTGAGAGGGTAATGGGGGCATTCCACTATTTATAGATGGTTTGACCTGACATATGAAACGACACGACCAATCAGATGCTGACACGTGGTCTTCGTCTCGAAAAAATGAATCGACGAAATGAACCATCAATCAGATTGTGACACGTGGCATCTTGATCGTTAGAAAAGCTCGTCCATCCAGAGAAGCAAATTACTATATTTTCTTGGACGACACATGGACAAGGGGGCAACTGATGGTACAAGAAAAACACCAAGTCAAGTACTCGTCCATATTGCCATCCATAGCAATATACAAAACGGAGAACGAATGGTTGGTACACTCGTCCTTCCTTAACCGTCCTCTTTCATCCTCCATTCACTCGTCCAATGAAGGACGAGCAAGCAGTAAACCTCGTCCTTCCTTAATGATGGACTAGCGAGGTTAACCAAGAGTTACACTTCAACACACTTCCAACCAAGAGTCATGTTGAAGAGTCATATTGTTTGAATCTCAACACAGGTCCCGATGAGGCGACTCCTATGACAGTTATCAACACAGGTCCCGATGAGGCGACTCCTATGACAGTTATGGAAGTTACCCTCTGAATCCTCCAAACTCTACGACGATAGGAGAAATAACTGATTTCTAACACTATATAAGGACCCTTCTACGCAAAGGTAAGGGGACCTTTTTCTCTCTTTTGGAATGTTAGATAAAGAAATTAGTGAAGTCTTTGAAGGCTCTTTTTTCTACTTCAACCCACTAACTTTACCATCGGAGGATTAAAGGCCGGCTTCCACCAGTCTTCTCTGATTTTCTTTGGTTTTCCAGGACTCATTCTTCAAGATCAACAGCATCCGAAGACTTTTCAGCCCACTGATTCCTTAGAACTTATCAACTCCTACTAAAATTTATTCTCATTTTTTATGGTAATTTATTGAAATTAATTGATCTAAATAGTTTTTTTTTTTTTTTTTTAATACAAGATAGAATTTCTACTCTAACATAATCTAAGTGTATATGTGTGTAAAGCTCCTTCCTAGAAACTTAAACCTCAACCTTTTCCCCTCACACCCCACAAGTACTTATACTTGTGGAATGACCATCGCACCAAGGATATGCGGTGGTGATCTAAATAGTTTTAAGCTGTATTATCTTGTGATATTATCTATAAATTGAGATATGGTTTTGTGCATGGTAGTTAGTTTTTATTGGTGTTCAATGCTTGCGCGTATATTATATTGTAGGAATCGTATTAAATTACTGCATTGAATCTATTGATATGTATTGTCTAGTATTTCATGTTTTTTCAATTGTCATGTTACTAATTAGTTGATTAAAGTAGTTTGAATATTTAGGTAAAAAACAGAGGGTTCATATAGGTTAATATAGCATAGAGGTTAATCCAATTTTTTTTATTTTTTTTATTTTTCATAGATCTAAAAAAAAAAAAAAAAATAGTGACTTCTTTAAATTTAGATTTAGTATATGTTTGGATTCGACATCCACGTTTTGCGTTTTGCACTTTATTTTTTTTTAGTAATTTAAAAAGTGAACAGTAACCGAAAATTATTTTTTTTATTTTCAGTTTTCAGTTTTCAGCAAAATAAGCAGTATCTAAACGCACTCTTAGATACTTTTGATCCGAACGTAATCTTGATCTGACTTTGTCAATCCAATCATATCTTTATTTCTTTTTTGGTTAAACAAAGCTCATAATAATATTAATTAGAAACAATCATTATCAATCTATTTACAAAAAACTCAACTTTATACTAGGCTGGTCATTCAAAATATGCAGAGCAGGTCCTTTCTTCTCATGTTCACATTCACGCTTCAATAACTTTAATCTCAATTATTACAAATATTGACCACATTTGTGTTTAGGTCAATCAATGCTTTTTACGCTAACTTCTTTTTAGGTACATCATAGTTCGCATGCAATTCTCTTCCACCAATTTCACTGATACAGTACAATGCACATCCAGCACTTTCTGCACTATCTCTTGCCATCTTCCAAGAAATTGCTCCTTTGGCAGACTCCTCCTGGATACAAATATTTTAGATCATCTAATTTTTTATGTAATTTGTTTAAATTATTTGATCTAAATAGTTGCAAGTTGTATTATTTTGTGATATATCATCTATTATGTGAGATATCTTTTTGTGCATGGTTGTTAGTTTTGTATTGTTGTGTAGTTGGGATGATCATGTATCGTTGGATACAAGAATCGTATTGACTGTATTAGTATGTACAGTCTAATCCATAAGCATGTAATTACTTTATTTTTCTTTAATTTGCTTTGACCAAAGCAAAATAATGTAATTACATGCTTATGAATTAGACAGTTCATAATAATACAGTGTGTGTGTGTGTGTATATATATATATATATTGTGTGGGGGATCATTATGTTTGCCTTCTTTCTCTTTAATTGTTTCGTTTGATTGTTCCATCTACATCCTTTTATTATTATCAGATTTTATCTATAGGGTTCATGAGACTAAAACTAAAACCAAACTTTTTAGTGTGACCAATTTGATTGTAAATACATATTTAGTCAAATATATATAATTATATTGCATAAGTGATTGCAGAAGAAATCATTAATTGAATTAATCCCAAATTTGTAAGAAAAATACTTATATATTTAAAACCTTTATAAGTTGTTGACTATTCATGTATCATATAATACAAGATTTTATATGTGATATATACAAATATTAAAAATCTAAGTCAAAAATACTATTCTAATTTTGAAAAAATATATTTATGTAAAAATAAAATAAAATGCATGTTAATGGGATTTCTACCATGCAGAAAATAATGCATCACAAAACTAGGCTCAATTGGTGAGGCAAATAGCCAACCTTGTAAGGCCCCGAAGAAAAAAGGTCTCTAAATTTTTACCAATATTGATATCTTTGTACCACTAGAAGTATTAATTAAGTCTTATAATTCACTAATAAATAAAAGATAGTTTTTTTTTTAAATTAAAAAAAAAAAAAAAAAAAAAAAAAAAAAAAAAAAAAAACTAGTTAATGAAAACCTTTTTCATTGGACATGACAATTCGTTTTTCTTAGTTTTAGAGTGAAAGAACTCATTTAATCTCCCACACACAAATAGTAAAAAAAACTCATTAATTTCCCACTAGTAAATAAATTTATACTCAAATTTTATTTAGAAATTCAAATGTAGAATTTTATTAAAATTTTTAATCATAATTTTTTAGTATTTTTTTGCTTCACTCAAGAAATAGTTTTTATTTTAGTTCTATAGTCATTGAGTAATACAATAAATTTGTTTTAATTTGTTATTTTATATTAAAAAATAGATTTTAAATAATTAAAAAACCAAAAGTTAAATAAATCTTCAACTTTATTTGAAGAAGTTGCCTTAGACTTACACCCCACAATGTCTTAAGTGAAGAATACAAAACTGTAACCTAATTCAAACCAACTGAGTCTTCATTTCTCCTCAATTATTACTACCAATTCCATTGTCAGTTGATAGTAGACTCACACAGTCACACTCACACGGTGCACTTTCTTCTTTATATATTGTCGCATCTTCCAAGAAATTTCGGACCTGTTTGATAATATTGTTCTAATTACGTTGTTTGTATTTTTTAGAAATATGTGTGGAAACTGAAAACTGTTATTTAAGTTGTAGTACCAAACACCCCCCGCTCCTCTGACAGACTCCTTATAGATGCCACTACTTGGAATAATAATATTTTGATCTTTAGTCCATTTTTATATTGATTAATCGATTAATTTATATGTTTAAGAGAGAAAAACTCATGGATTGATCTAAGCTAGAAGATAGACAAAATAAATAAAAATTCTAACCCAACTTCACCTTCACGCTTGAATAATTTTCAGCCTTGCGTTATTTTAACTTTTGACCACTTGCATTATTGTAACTTTTGACCACTTTTGCCATTGCTCAATCAACACTTTGCACTTTATCTTCTTCTGAAAAAAAAAAAATTTAATACAATTTTTTATTAGTGTACATATGTTATTTAAAAATATTTTATATTTTTATAAATACAGCATCATTTTAGTATACATACGAAAAGTTCATCACAGTAATTGAAAATATTCCAGGACTAAATATTCATAATCTGTACAAGCTAATCTATACAAAATGTTTGATTTCTTCAAACGTGTTTGACGAATTGTGGCTACTACAGTTTGGAAACAGCTTATTTAGCTGAAACTAAAAATATTTTGCTGAAATTATTATAAATAAATGCAATATTAAAAAAAATACAATAGAACCCATAAATAATAACAAAAATAAGTTGAATAGTAGCAAAAATAAGCTAAACAGTAATATAAAAAAAAAATAAAAAAATAAAATAAAAACTAGCTTTTTAAACCAATGCCAACGCAACTTCTATATCAAACCAACGTACATCTCTAACCATCACAAAAGTGATATACAAAGCTTATAATAAGCCAATTCCATAACTCAATATTTTTCATAGTTAAGTCATCAAGAACATCTACCATTGGATTGGGTATATCCAGAGTCAACTTGACCGGCTTTGGTCAATAAACATGTAGTAGTCTTCCTCATGTGGAACTTTCTGCTCTATATCTTGTTATCTTCCAAGAAATTGCTCCTTTATGTCGTATCTTGATGGTATACACTCTGCATGGGGCACTTTCTGCAATAATCTATCTCTTGTTTCTTCCAAAAATTGGAATTATATTTTGATCTTTTATCCATTTTTATATTATTGATTAATCCATCAATTTATCTTAATGATTAAGAGAGAAAAACTCATGGATTGATCTAAGCTAGAAGCCTAGAAGTACTAGTGACTCCTTTTAATACAGGTAGTTTTAGTTTGATCCAATCTTGACCTTAATCTATTAAGTTCAAACCAAACTCAATCACGTAACCAAGACAGACCCAAAAAAATAAATAAATAAAACCCGACTTCACCTAACGCTTGAATAATTTTCACCTTCACCTTCACGCTTGACCACTTTTGCCATTGTCCAATCAAAACTTTGCCCTTTATCCTCTTTTGAGGTATTTCACATCCACTTGTCTACGTTTGAGTCTTGATGCCTTCATCATTCATGCCACTACGTTTAATGCTTATTTGTAAGAGTAGTGTTTATTGCACTCGAACTAACTCACACAGTCCTGCAAGTCATGATTTTCAATTGTGTGCCCCAAAACTGTGTGAATTAGTTTGTGTGCAATAGCTTTTACCCTATTTGATCTTATTTGCTTTTAGAAGCCCCTTTCTTCACCATGATGCCGATTGCTAATGTACCAGAGATTAAAATAAATAAAATTAAATTAAATTAAACAGATAAGGCATCAGAATATGATGAAGTCACTGCCTATCCAATATTATTCCACTTGATTATCAGAAAATTATCAAGGATAAAAATAAACAAAAAAAAAAAAAGCATCAAATTCAAGTCTCAAGTTGCTTTTCCTTACTGGCCTCTCCAATTTCTTGCACTAGTCTAAAGACAGAATTTTAAATTTTATGTTGTTTTTATTTCTAAAGTTTGAGCATTCAAATAAAGATATATACAATGATAATCAATATGTAAGGCTAATCACAAATGCGTACCTCATAATCTAGAAAAGTGTTGAAGTCATTGCTATGGAGACTTTAAGTAGGACGCCGAAACATAAGATTTGAAAAGTGAATGAATTGTCATTAATTCTGCACATTCAAGAAAGAATAGAACTATTTCTCATTATATAGATGTGAAATGGAAGCAGCCATGGCATGAAGTGTAAATGCTAGGAAAGCCTTGGCCTTACTTGATGCTCTGTCAATGGTGTTACCTAATATACCCAATCAACAATTGCAGATACATTCAAATTATGGTTCCAGTTGATCTACAACCAGAAATTTTTGAAGAAAAAATAATAAGAAAGAAAACTCAAAATAATAAAATTAATGTAGCTTGAGAATCACAACAGTCTTGAAGGAATCCAATCATGAGTATCAAGTTGTAACCCCCTTGTTCAATTTGTTTTGAATATCAAGTTGTACTTCCATATAGTGTACACTGTACAGTAAACCAAATATTAAGTTCGTCTACAAATATAATCAAAATAGAATAAACAATTTGTCACAGATTTTCACTCAAGTTCAGAACTAACTTCATATGAATTCAGAACATTAACAAACGTTGGTGAAGTTTCAAAATTTGAATAGATGAAGAGCCCTTACCAATAAAGACAATACAATAGTAACTAAAGATCCCTAAGCAATGTATACATTGTTAGTAGACCAGATTAAACAATTGTTGGTAGAACAGAATAAACACACATCACACAAATAATCTCAAGAACTTAAGAATTGATTGTCCAAAAGAATATACCAGATTTCTGCTGTAGGGAGGAATTTGAAGATCTAAGTATGCTATTCAGGAAAATATGTTGCACTATATGAGCACACAATTTTTTTAAAAAGAAAAATTTTAAGTATTTTATTAAAACATAAGTGCATAAGCTAGTCTATCTCAAAGTGAAATGTTAAACAAAAGGACATTTGAGAAAAAATATCAATTTTAGATCTTTTGAGCTTAGAATAAGAACCAAGTGTTTATCAAGATATTTGGAACATGGGCAATCTTGAACTATCTAGCTGAAAAACATGTCCTCTAGTTGAAAAATAAAGGAATACCATCATCTGTCATTTAGTGAGGCACCAGACCCTTACCCCTGCTGGTAGATATCTCAGCTCTTGCAACTATTTAGAGACAGGTTATCAAATAAATGAAAGGTTCTCCAAATATTGTGGAAAGTCACCCACTCTTGTTAACTCTTTGATTTCAAAATATGTTACTTACGCTTGTTGGGATAGATGAGGCAGCAACTTGAGCTTAGGCCACCACCCACATAATGTTTGATTTATGTAAAATGTCCGACACCCTTTAAACAAAAAAGAAAAAAAGAAAAGTGAGAGAGAGAGAGAGAGAGAGGGAAACAAGCTCCTTTAACAATACAACATATAATTTTTCTTTCTTTTATGGATCCAGATTACAGTACCAAAGTCAGATAGCACCACAATGCAGAGTATGTAACTGAAAACTAATAATGAGTATGCGTTTCAGTATTAGGCACATTTACTTTTGCAACCCTGAAAAGAATCTCCCCCCCCCCCCCCCCCCTCCCCCCACCCCCAAAAAAAACCCCTCTAATTTCACAGGACATGAGAATCTTTAGTAATAGAGAAAACATAGTAAGATTTTACAAACTGTAATCCAGTCTCAGCTTTAGATTTTAAAATGAAACCCGAGAATAGATCCTTTTGATTAGAAAATGGGGAAAAAAGAAGTTCCAAAATGAACATGTAAAAGATTAAATTAAGAAATGGATACATCACCCTGAAGAACTCCATATAGCGTGTACAAGGTCACCAAAACTACCTATTGCTGTTGATTTGCCGCTGAAACATAAAGAGCAGACAAATTTGAGAAAGAAAAACAAATTAGAGGAAGAGCAATAATAAACGATAGAAGAGAAGAAGAGAGAACTCACAAATTTTATCTCTGGGCCACTCAACTACTTCTACCTCCTTTTCAAAGTGAACAGCAACAATATCCAGCTTTGGCTGTAATCTAAGGTTTTACAAGTGTACAAGTTAAAATAAATCCTCAACCACTGACAAATATTCCACGTAGCTTTTTCTAGAGAGGGATTGCACATCTATCTTTGCTGGATAGTAGTGAAACAGATCTGCCTCACAACTCCGGAAAGGCTTTAACATCATCAATATTAAATGAATTTAACTGGGGATATACATAAGTATCAATTTAAAAAATATGAAATGACATTAAACTTACAAACTCACCTCATAATTTGCAGGTTCTGGTATTTGTCAAAAGTAGGGGAAGAAAATTGTACCTGTCCTTACACCGCCCTGACTGAGTTCAGCAGAATATTTCCTATTCCTTATTTCCCTGCCTTGGATTTCATCAAGGAGAGCAAATTATGGCTAGTATTGATGTAAAAGTCTATTTTTTTTTTCATTTTAGAATAAGACATAGGTGCTTGGTAATTTGTTATCCTTAATTTCCGTTTTCCTATAGATATACTTTTCTGAACTTCTTAGAAAGCACTGACAATAAAATAAACATAATGCTAGAATTTTGAACTACAATTAAAAGCTAGATTTCAAGAAAAGAGAGCAATTATTAGGACAATTATTAAAATTATAGAGGAAAAACTCATTATTGGCTAAAGCTCAAGTAATATTGGGAAAATATCAATAAGTTTGTGTGAGTTATAACGGCTTTTTTATTTTTATAAAAGAAAAAATTATCTTTCATGCATTATATTATGCTGGGGGGGAGGGCAATAAAAAAAAATAAAAAAAATAAAACCAAAACCTTCACAAGAACGAGAGTTAGAGAGCTGAAGGACCCAAACCTGTTCATGCATTAGTGGACCGCAGTTGAAATACAAGTACCAAGTTTTCCCATAGACAACATCATGCCCAAATTTTACGAAAAACTTGAAGAAGTGTGAATATATTAAGGAAGGAATATCATATAGTTTATTAATAAAAGTTTGATATTTTATTCTAAAAAGGAAAAAAATTTCTAGTATTAGGGAAGAGAGATTAGAAAATTAGGGTTGGATGGAGTTACCACCAGCTTTTTCTGATATCACATGAACTTCAAGATACTACTAAATGGATGACATAACAGTCTATCTGTTTTAGATGACAATAATGGAAACCTGGGGAGTTACCTTCGGCACATTCTTCCTTTGAATGATGACAATCTTGGACAATAAAATATCTAATAGCTCCCATATTGTGGAAGCACATGCATCAACTATGCCCAATCAAAATTGCTGTATGCAACTCCTAAATAGAATTTTCCGTTGTCTTCTAGGGGGGAATATTAATGCCATCAGTAAGATAAAAACAATTATAATTTCACAAATGCTAAAGGAATCTTTCCTGACTATGTACAAAGCATTATAATACATAATTATTATTCTGAATAACCATCTCATATGAAAACTAAGCAGTAGTATACAAACCAAGCACAAAAGATTCCTTAGTTTGTCATTATTCATGTATGTTGAGTACCAAGTATAAAGACTGTTCTTCAAAATTTGAACCCATAATGAAAAACAGACCTACCCAAGCATTCAGAAAATGGGAAAAAGCATGTATAGAAAAATTCCATCATAAGTATCACTCTACGATCAAGCAAAAGTATAATAAGTTCCCTCTTTAACCTGAAGAAATCCTAAACCTCTTATGAGCGTAAGGAACTTCTATACTATTAGAAAATCTCAAATGCCTAATTTAATGAGCTCGACTTTAAAGTTTAAAGTTTAAAGTTTCTATATGGAAACGCTTAATGTATACACCCTGTGTTCTCTATGATTGAATAGCTAAATAAAGAACACCTGATGTTGCTAGATTCATTAGAGAGAGCAAACTCATCAACGATTTTAGAAAGGAAAAAAAAAAAGGAAAAAGAGGAGGTTGGTGATAACTTGCCAAAATTAGTTATCTTCACAGTTATTAAATTGCATCAGTACAATATGGTCTCAATTGTAAAAGTTTGAGCAATATTAGATTTGATGAGTTCTTACCCTAGTTGATGATAGACTACCACCAACACTAATCATTCAAAAATCACAAAAATATATTGAATTGACAAATTTTCTTTTTCTTTTGCAATGTAACAGGTTAGTAAACATTGTAGGAAAGGAAAAATGATAGGGAAGAGGGGGTCAATGGCATGAATAGTATTTTTTTTGGATTGAATAAATACTTTATTAGTTAGAAGAGAATATTTGAAAACGTACCAACTTTAACGATATTACTTAGCACTAAAGGCATATCCTTAGGTCACAGTTACCTGCATTTCATTTTTCACAATATATTTAAGCTTTCATGAACTAATGTTGGATGCATGTGCTTAAACAAGGCACCTAATTCTTGTGCACAGGTCTCCCGACCAGGAGCAACAACCTGATCTGACACATAATCACCAAATCTGCAATAAAATAAAATAAAATAATTGAATTTACTGATATATGAATACGCAAACACAGATCAGAAATATATATAGTCTACTATTCCGAATAGATTAAGAGGAAACCAAATCACTCAAGTATACAGTTCATATATAAATATACATATATCAAACCGTACTGGTCAAAGACACAATAGATGAATTGCACATTCTTGAAGAAATTCACAGTTTTTAACCACGAATTCCTAGCTACTTTAACAAAGTTCATCAGCTCACAATTTTCAGGAACATTTTTCAGCATATCTGCTTTTCCAATGGAAACCTTATCCTCAGTGTAACCCTTCATCTCTGCAGTATCAGCAGCATCTTTACACGAATATCATGCACCATCAAGAAAAGATTCTGGCTCAGCCTTAGCAAAAGTAACATTCAACTGACCATTATCCAGCCCAGAAGGCAAATTCCACCCATGATCAACCTCCATGCAGACATCAAAATTACCAACCTCACTGTAAGAGACAATATTGGCCATTGTGTTGAGGATGACACATCTTCAGACTTAGGCCTCCTCAGATTTGGCTGAAGTCCATCTGATGAAACTTGCATATTCAAATCAATCAATCTCTCTCTCTCTCTCTCTCTCTCTCTCTCTCACTTCATTGTATTTGATATACCTTTATCTTCTACTTTAACAAAAACTGCACCATCCCAGCTCAAGTCAGGCATAAACACCCCAGCAGAAGCACCTTGTTGAGTAAAAATTTCCCTCAAGGCCATGACACTACCATGGCAAACCTCCCAAACTATCAACATATATAGTCAGAGAAACTATCACTTGAAAATGAAAGAAATATCAAAGAATAAGAAGCATAATGACCCTGATGAAAGATCTATCTTGTGAATCCACAACACCCTCCCCTCCTCCCCAACCCCAACCAAAAAAAAAATGGTAGCAGGGTGAAAAAATCACTTGCCTGGATCAAAAATATCAAGGATGAGCTGCTCAAAAAAACTATGGAAGGGCCACCGCCCGTCTCCATCATGCTCCAAGCTGTCTTCATCATTATTAACATCCAAAAATGGCTGCATAAGAAGCCAAAAGCAAAAGTTTGTACCTTATAATATGCAAAAGCCAAAACATAGAATGGTAATAAAAAAAAACAGTGCTTTGGCAACCAAAACAGAGAATGAATAATATAATACAATGTTGAAGCTCTAAACAACAAAACAACATGTAGCTGAAGATATCCACAATGCACAGAAAACCAAAACTGCAGATCTTCAAAAAGATCTTAATACTGACTGCTAAGAAAGCCATTTTATCCTTATAACATTAGAAGAATGCATGGCCAACTGATATTGGTTTTCTGAGTAACAGTAGAAATTTTATTATGTTTTTGGGCATTACACAGTTCCAGGCATCTTTCTTATACTTGAATTTAATTTTCAGTGTCAAATGTAATTTTTTAATTTTCTGGTTTGTAGGAAGCGCAGTTCCAACAGTCCATTGGCTCTTATTTTGGTTTTATTTGAGTTTAATTATTTAGTTTGGGCTCACAAATGAAAGCCCATGGAGTCCAACTCTTATTAGGAGTCAAGAAGTACAAGTTGCACTAGAATTAGGTATTAGTCATCTATTTATATGTATGTAATACTTTCTATTCATGAGGAAGTTTCATAAATTTTCAGTAGCTATGAAGCTTTGTTTAAGGTTTGTGTGATACAACCTTTTCCAAGTTGTGATGCCAAGGAAATTCTAGATGTAATGTCTAGAAGTTTACATTTTTGTCCTTCCATTTCCATCAAATTTAAACCTAGCAAACACACATTGATTTATCACCTTTAAAATCCTCAAATCAAAAACTTCAAAATCCTACACCACTAATCCATCAAATAGTTCCAAATAACCCAAAAAACAGCCCAATTACCGTTCAAGGGTTACCGCTCACATCCCTGTAAAAGCAACCCAGCCCTCAGGCTTTCAGCCTGGTTTCATCCTCAAGACCTACTATTCTTTTTCGCCATTAGAAACCCTATATTCCTTGCAATTTTGCAGCCTTTTTCCCACCAAAACCTAACCCTAATTCCTCAAAATACAAGCTGAACAGAGTTTCCATACATCATTTGAATTTGTTTCCCATTGTCCTAAGTCAATGAGACAAAATATTATAGAGAATTACAAAGAGGTACACTCAAGCAAAAAAATTACATAACAGTAGTAGACCAATAAATAACTCATGTTGAGAAAAAATTTTATTCTCTCAAACAGTAGTAGATGCATTTGTGGCAGATCATTTGTGGTAGACAAAATGGGGATCTCCATTGCGATGTGCTTTTTACAAGATCAATTCAAGATTAGGAATTGGAGAGCTTACAATCTTTCTTTTCTCTTCTATACTCCACTAATATTGGCCAGAATGGGGAAGATAGAAAGGTGTGGTTGCCTGCCAGGAATGGTTCTTTTGAAGTTAAGTCATATTATGAAGTTCTAACGGACAGAGGAGTTGTTCTTTCCCTTGGAAAAGTATTTGGAAGGTGAAAGCTCCTTCTAAGGTAGCTCTTTCACTTGGACAGCCACTAGCAGAAGATCCTCACACTGGATAACTTGAGGAAGAGGAATAATATTTGTGTTGATGCTGCATAAGAATAGTTGGAATCGGTGGATCACCTCCTTCTTCATTGTTCTTATGATTATAGTCTATGGACACTTAAGGTTTGCACGGCTGGTGTTTCTTGGCTTATGCATAAACAAGTGGCGAAGTTGCTAGCTTGTTGGAATAGGGGTATTGGTTGGCATCAAACAGAAATTTTTTTGGGAGGGGGGCTATTCTGCTGGGTAGTGCACTATTTGGAGAATGGAACCATCAAACTCTCAAGGGAGAGGAAAGTCACATCCTTAAGTTGAAATGATTCTTTTTGCTATCCTTGAGTTCAATGGATGACTGCTATGAGTGGTCTCTCTATTCCTTTCCTTTTGAATTTTTTAGATTTATGTAGTTTTGATTAGCTTTTTGTTTCCCTTAGTACACTGCCTGTATACCAGGGGAGCAGTGTTATCAGTACTTTTTCATTTTTTTTAATGAAGTTTTATTTGCACCTAAAAAGTAATAGTTTTCAGAAGATCTTTCTACGCAAAAGTCTTCTTAATAATGGACTGGGAAAGTCTCGTGCAGTTTTCTGAAATTCTTTTTTTTTTCTTTGATTGGTAGTTTTCTAAAGATCTTTCTTCATAACACCTCTTGTCAATAATGGACTAACACAAGCAAGCACCGTCTCATAACTTCAATTTCTCTTTCTTTTTTTTCTTTTTTTTTGGCATGTTGGGGAGAGGGGGAGCTACAAGGAAATTGATAAGAGAAAAAAAGAAAGACAAAAGGTATACATGATGTATAAAAAGGCTTACCTACAGAATACCTACACAATACGCTGGTCTATATAATCTAGAAGAAATGAAAAATTCATGCAGCCAAATGCAAGAATCCACTCAGACAAGGATCTCAAAAATAAAAACTTAAGCTTAAGCCCGAACAGCTCAACACCACTATTTTGTGCATGGAGAAGTAGCCAAATGCAAGAATCCACTCACACAATGATCTCAAAAATAAAGACTTAAGCTTAAACCTGAACAGCTCAACACCACTACATTGTGCGTAGAGAAGTAGCCTCCCAAACTGGGCCATTATCATGCTGTCCAAACATACCCTTCGAACAAAGAACTCACGATAAGCAATAAATACATCACCAACTGAATCACAAATAGAGAAAAGGAAAAGAAAAAATATCTAGTAATAGGGATCAATCATCCATATTAATCGACACAAATAACCCATCTGGGTAAGAAGAAAGTGTAGACTTCTTTATTGGGTGTCAATGTGTCATTATATCATCAAGTTATTTAAATTCAAATGCTTGAGGTCACATGGATGCCCTCATGATACAATTGCAACATAGTCGATTCTTACCGGTCAACATCAAGAATCTTTCTATAATGTTTTTGGATGTCTCCGGTGCAAATGAGAGTAAAATTCTTTGGATTACATGCACTGTTAGATACTGGACACCAAATCAATTTGTTACTTAAAGGCTAATGAAGAATCAGCAAACCATCATCGTACGCACTACCCCATATGAGACTTGGTCTTATTCTTTGGGAAGATGCATATGCCTTCTATAATGCCTCTATCGCCATTAGTTAATGGGTAGACATACTAGCTTGGTCTTATAAGTGGTATACACTGCGAAATATTGCACCTATGGCACTACTCACCTAGTGGCTTTTTTATGCACAAGCATTTCATAATTCAATCAACATTATGCAACAATATATATGTGTGTGTGTGTGTGTGTGTTAAGAGTTCTAGTTATTTTTTATATTAGCAAGTTAATAGGGTAATTTTTCTCTTCCTTCTACTTCTCTCTTAACCCTTATTTTCATAGTTTACAACTCATACAACAGCAGAAACCCCGCTAATGAAACTAAAATGCATGTAATTAGATGTACACACCTTCAAATAAAACTTCAAAACAGTATAGGCCAAAGGAAACAGCAGTATAGGCCAAAGGAAACGATGGCAGTGGCTCCAAAACAGTATCGGAATCAGGTTGTGGATGTTCCGGTGGGTCAGCTTGGTACAGCAGCCGTGAGGGGAGGGGAAGGGAGAGAGAGGAGCATTAATTTGGGTATTAATGTAGGTGAGAAATTTTCGGTGCAAAATAAAAAAAGATCTCCGTTACGTTTCAGTTCAAATTCAAATAAAACTGAGAATGGAAAGGGGAGTGATTTGAGGGAGTCACGTTGGTCTGGGAAAGGATTAATAGTGGAGGTGGCTGAAAATGGGAAACGGCGGGTTTCTTGGGATATTTCCAAAGGTGGAAAATCCTCTTTTAAATGGGTGATACGGGCTTCCACTGAACAGAAGGAGGAGGTGGGTTCTAATTTGGGCCCAAAACACTCAGAAGCCCACTGCGTAACAAACTCAAGCCCGAGGAGTACAAGTCCATGTCACTTTGAGGCTGGGGAATGTTCAAACTCATTTTCAGGCCCAATCTATTCTACATCCTATCCCGATGGGCTGGAAGAGAACCCCACGGTCTCTCCACATGGTTTAATGGCGCCGGTGAGGATGTCGACGAGCGAGAAAGGTGGAAGCTTCTCGGCCTCTCAGCTGTATGTGGGTTCCCCGGCGACGGCGATGCAAACTAGTTCAGGTGGAGGTTTGCTTGCTCAGCCGGAGTGTGCTTCGCCGGTAGGAGAGTCGGGTTGCACCGAGAATCTTCAGAACTTGGTTTTCAGGCATAGTTTTGACCGGAACAGTTTTCTGGGCTCAAACAGGCCGTCGGGTGGGTTGGTTTTTGAGGATATAAGGTCGGTGTCTTTTGAATTTGTGCCGCGACTGGTTGGACTTTCTTTCCCGGATCTTTTTTTGGAGTTTTTGCGAGCTGGGTCAATGGGTTTTGGAGTATCGGGTAAGGAGGCAAATTCCTCCGTTAGTAAGGAACTCTTAAGATTTCCTAGGGAGGTTATGCTTGTGGAGGATGCAGCTGATTCTTTTGTGGGCTCTGGTGCAGCAGAATTGTTGGATTGTTTACCTTTACAGGTTATTGCTCCGACTGCATCGCCAACTTCGATGGAGTTGGAGGAGGTCACTGAGGTCTTGAGTATTGAGTCTAAGTTAGATGTTTCTGGGTGGGTGAAACACCGAATTCCTGGTTTCAGTAAATTGGTTGGGTTGTCAATGACCCGACATGAGAAGTTGTGCATTGCTCTCTTACAAAGGCTAGAAACTGAGATGGAGGCAGCCAATGTGTTACACCGGAAAGTACCAGGTAGCCAAAAAACGGCTAAGTCCAAACATAAGGGACGTAGAGAGCTGCGAAACTTGATCTCTTCGGTGAATTATGATGGGAGATAGAGGATTGGGTTTGTGTGGGTGTCAGTTGGTGGGGATATTTTTGTGGTAATGAAGATAAAAATGGTTTCGTGGAATGTTAGAGGATTAAATGATCCTCGGAAACGACTTGTGGTGAAAAATTTGTTACGTGATTGGAAGTGTGATGTTGTTTGTTTACAAGAGACAAAAATTGCTAGTATGAATAGACAGCTGGTTTGTAGTTCGTGGGGTTGTCCATATGTGGATTGGGCTGTTTTGGAGGCTGATCGGACAGCTGGTGGTATTTTGATTATGTGGGATAAAAGGGTCTTGGATAAGATGGAAGTTATGGTTGGTACATTCTCTGTTTCGGTAAAGTGGCAAGGGGTGGGGGACGGTTTTATATGGGCATGTTCAGGGGTTTATGGCCCAAATGAGAATAATGAGAGGGGTCACATGTGGGATGAGTTGGTGGGTATTCAGCAGTATTGGAGGATACCGTGGTGTTGCTTGGGGGATTTTAATATTGTTCGCTTTCCTAGTGAACGTAGGGGTGTGACAAGTTTGACACTGGCTATGGAAAAATTCTCTGAATTTATTGAGGATCTTAACTTGATTGATTTGCCTTTGGAAGGAGGTAGATATACATGGTCAAGTGGTACTGATCAACCAGCGATGTCTAGGATTGATAGAGCTTTGGTCACTCCAGACTGGGAGGAACATTTCCCAGATGTTATTCAAAGGACTTTACCCCGTCCTATCTCATATCACAGTCCAATTCTCTTGGAGGCAGGGGGAATGGCAAGAGGGAAAAGTCCGTTTAGATTTGAAAATATGTGGTTGAAGACAGAGGGGTTTGTGGATAGGGTCCAATCTTGGTGGAATCGGTATTCTTTTGTAGGTACACCTAGTTTTGTGCTTGCAAAAAAATTAAAGGCTCTGAAAGAGGACATTGTACAATGGAATCGTCGAGAGTTTGGTAATGTAGAGCGTCAAAAGAAACAATTATTGGCGGAGTTGAAAAAATTAGACGCTAAGGAAGGGGATTTTGGTCTCACTGATGGGAAGAAATGTCACAGGGCAAATTTGAGGTCTCAGGTGGAGCATCTTCTTTCCTTGGAGGAAATTTCCTGGAGACAAAAATCTAGGATGTTATATATCAAGGAAGGGGATAATAACGCCAAGTTCTTCCACAAAATGGCTAACTCCCATAGAAGGTATAATCATCTGAGGACTTTGGAGGTGGATGGGTTGGTTTTTGAGGAGGAATCTGAGGTTACTAATCAGGTAGTCCAGTTTTATAAAAACTTGTACAAGGAGTCTGAGGGGTGGAGGCCTTTTGTGGAGGGTTTGGAGTTTGATCGTATTGGGGATATGGAAAGGGTTTGGCTTGAAAGGAAGTTTGAGAGAGAGGAGATACTTCAAGTTGTAGGTGAGTTGGAGGGGGACAAAGCTCCAGGCCCGGATGGGTTCACTATGGCATTTTATCATCATTGTTGGAGAGTAGTGGAGAAAGACATGTTAGCGGTCTTTGAGGAGTTTTTTCAATATTGTAAGTTTGAAAAATCTCTCAATGCTACCTTCATTGCTTTAATTCCTAAAAAGAATGATGCCTCTAATATTAGAGATTTCCGGCCTATTAGCTTGGTGGGGAGTGTGTATAAAATTTTGGCTAAGGCTTTGGCAAATCGTTTGAGAGTGGTTTTAGATCAGCTGATTTCTGAGACTCAGAATAGTTTTGTGGGTGGGAGACAAATCCTTGACTCAGTTCTTATTGCGAATGAGTGTGTGGATAGCCGAGGGAAGAGTAGAGTTCCTGAAGTCATTTGTAAACTAGATATTGAGAAAGCTTATGATCATGTGAATTGGGAGGCTTTGCTGTATTTATTGAATAGAATGGGCTTTGGAGTAAAGTGGTGTAAGTGGATCCGTACTTGTATTTCCACAGTTCAGTTCTCTATTTTGATTAATGGGTCTCCAGCTGATTTTTTTGGTAGTTCAAGGGGGTTAAGACAAGGGGATCCGTTATCTCCTATGTTATTTTTGATTTTGATGGAGGTGTTCAGTAGGATGTTGAGAAGAGTTGAGGAAGCTGGTTTGATCCGTGGCTTTAAAGTTGAGGGTAGGAGGGGTGGTGGGGAATGTGTTTCACATTTTTTGTTTGCAGACGATGCTATCCTATTTTGTGATGCAGATGTGGAGCAAATTCTTCATATTCGGTTGTTGTTACTCAGTTTTCAGGCGGTAACAGGTTTGAAGGTCAATGTGCACAAGAGTGAAATGGTTCCAATAGGGGAGGTTGATGATGTGCATGCTCTGGCGGATATTTTGGGCTGTAGAGTTGGAACTTTGCCTATGTCTTATCTTGGTATGCCATTGGGGGCTTCACATAACTTCCCTTCAATTTGAAATCCTATTTTGGAAAAAATTGAGCGGAAATTAGCCGGGTGGAAGAAGTTGTATTTGTCTAAGGGAGGTCAATTGATGTTACTCAAGAGTACATTATCTAGTCTTCCTACCTATTTTCTATCTCTGTTCACCATTCCTACTTATGTGGCTAATAAAATAGAAAAGTTGCAAAGGGATTTCCTATGGGGTGATAGCAAGAATCATCTGGTAGGTTGGGATAAAGTTTGTGCGCCTATAGCTAATGGTGGTTTAGGGATAAGGAAAATTACTACATTCAATAAGGCCTTATTGGGGAAATGGCTGTGGCGGTTTGGGAAGGAAGAAGGTCGGTTATGGAGGCAGGTGGTAGCGTCAAAATATGGGGAGGAATGGGGGGGATGGACCTCAAAGCTAGGTAGGGGAGTTCATGGGTGTGGTTTGTGGAGAGGTATATGCATGGGATGGGAGGATTTTAGAAAGAATTGTCAATTTGTTGTTGGGTTGGGAAATAGAGTGAGATTTTGGCAGGATGGGTGGTATGGGGATCAACCTTTCCAAGTGGCTTTCCCAAGGCTGTATGGAATTGCCATTGATAAGGAGGCATCTGTGGAAGCTTCTTTGTCAAGGCAGGGGGCAGATGATAGAAGAATTTGGGATGTTCGTTTTATTCGAGATTTTAACGATTGGGAGATGGAGGAAGGGCTGCATTTTCTTCGTATATTGGGAGCTAATACTCCCCCAATGGATGGTAGAGACTGGATGAAATGGAAGTTGAAGCCTAACGGGGAGTTTGACATTAGGTCGTATTATAACAAATTGCGGGATTCTCCCTCAATTGTCTTTCCTTGGAAAGAATATGGAAAGTTAAGGCTCCTAGGCGAGTTTCTTTTTTTGTTTGGTGTGTAGCTTGGAATAAGATCCTAACGGGTGATAATTTGAGACGATTGAGGGTATTGGATTTTGTAGACTGGTGCATTATGTGCCGGCATTGTGGAGAGACGGTAGACCACTTACTTCTTCATTGTGAGATGGCTTATCGGTTGTGGAGCTTTGTCTTCATAACTTTTGGTTTGTCTTGGGTTATGCCTAGATCGATCCCAAATTTGCTTTTTGGTTGGTGGAATTGGTTGGGGAAGCATTCGTCTCAGATTTGGAACTTAGTTCCATTGTGCATCCTATGGTGTATTTGGAAGGAACGGAATCGCAGGACTTTTGAGGATTTGGATAGTTCAGGTGTTCAGATGATTGCCTCTTTTAGTGGATCTCTTTTTGATTGGTCTCGAGCATGGGGACTCACAACTAGTGATTCTCTCCCTTCTTTTCTTAGCTCTCTCTCTCTTTTGTAATTATTTTGTTGTTTGGTTTTATTTTTTGTTTTTTTCAGTTTTTCTTTTTGTATTTTCTGGGTTTGCTCTATGTTTTTTCATGCATAGAGTAGCCATTCGTATATATAACATTCTTACTTATCAAAAAAAAAAAAAAATGCATGCCATAATCACACTTTCTAAATTGCTGCTGTGATACATCTCACTCTAAAATGATTGTCACTTGCACTGAGAGTTGCACCCTTTAAGGTGGAACCACTAGAAACATGCTTCACATCTAATCACTTAACCAGCTGGCAGCCATTAACAAAATTCAATATATGCTACAGTTTCACTATATCGTAGAAGCCATTGACAAAATAAATTAGTGGCTAAATACAATTTATTTATGTCAACCCTAGAATTCCTGTATATCCAGAATCAACAATCGCCCGTAATGAGGTTGTCACAGTATTCAAAGAAGCAAATTTTTATTTTTGATAATGTAGGAAACCTTTCTAAAGAAGAGCCCTTTGGACTCACCTCTAGCTAGAAAAACCTATAGGCAACTGACCATACCCATTAAAACCAGTTGTCAGGTGATCAGCATTCACCCCTAACAACGTAAGCAGTAATATTCAAAGAAGCAACTTACCAAAAGCATTCATTAACAAAAACTATTTAAAGAACTTCTTATTGTACAAATGAAAGCTATCTATATCATCTCTTTAGGTGGCTAAGACCTTAAAACTTCTGCCTTGCCTCATAGGAGAGCATAAACTTCAGGTCTACCGCTCATTAAAAAGCATTAGGTGAAAGAAATAATGTCATTTATCCTATGATCTGGTACATGGCTTCAGAGGCCACCTTCAGCACTAAAGACCAAACTAATTCTTGTATATTTTTCATGAAGGTTTAATGTCTCTCTTCAACAGCCTCAACAACATAAGTATGCTTAGTAAAATGTAAACAAAATAATTCCCAGACATTAAATTCAAACATTTGACTTATTGGCACTAACATCTTCAATAGAAGATTAACTCCGAGAGAAAAAGGAGAAAACTTGTATATAGAAGGCATAAAGCAATACTTCTGCTTTAGCATGTCAAAAGTTGAGTTATTTGATGCTGAAACATCATGAATAAACAAACCATTATATGGATGACTAAAAGAACTTATACCCATTTTCATATAGAAACTAACTTTGCAGAATGCATCTCCATTATCACTTGTCTAGGCATCAAAAAGACTTTTTTAACACTTGTGACAGTGTAGATGTACTAATGAGTGGCACAAGTCAGCATAACCTTTGAACAACCATATGGTAATTTTATGCTTTCTTGGAGTAGACCCATTGAAATCATGTAATTTTTCCCTGAACCCAAAAAAAGAGTGTGCTTTTGTTGATTAAGGAAGAAATTAATTCCTCTCAATTAAAAGACTAATATTATATGATTTTCCACAGAAAAAATATGGCAAATCAAAATCTCAAAACCCACATCACAATTCTAACAGTAACAGATAAAATACCAGAATTAGAGTTCCTCTGAATCTCTGGCCTCTGCTATGCACAGAAAATCTTCTCATCTGGTCTCCTATCCCTCTCTCTGCAAGCCTCCCTCACTTCTTTCAAATTTCAGACTGTACTTTGGGCGTCTATGAGTTTCTCTTAAGTTGAAAATGAAACGCACCGTTTAGACTCACCCAAACCTTTTTTTTTTTTCTTTTTTTTTTTTAAGAGACGAATTAACTGCTAAACACATATTCACTCCAATTACCTAAACTTGATTAAACCAAAAATACTATTCCTAAGAGCATTCTCATCAGCTGTTGTATAAAAAATGCCATTTTGACACATAAAAAACCTACTTTACTATTTTACAACATCATTTTACAACATCTCATTTATCAGGTGTTCTATTTTTCAATCCCATACATTAAAATAAGGAGAAAGTTTCCCTGCAATCTGAATTGCAGGGACTTCCTCCAAACTGGGAGGTGTCACTCTCAAAAAGTGACACTTGTCCCACTAACTTAAACTCAAATTTAAAGAGTTTTTAAATTGGTAAAAAAAAATTAAAGAGTTTTTAAATTTAAAGAGTTTTTAAATTAGTGGGACAAGTGTCACTTTTTGAGAGTGACACCTCCCAGTTTGGAGGAAGTCCCTGCAATTCAGATTGCAGGGAAACTTTCTCCTTAAAATAATATATCCATTCCATTAAAATATCATTAAAAAAAAAAAAAACTTCAGCAAAATTTCTCCCAATCATTCTCATTCTCATCCTCATCGGCAACGACAACAACAACGGCACAACCTATACTGCCGCAACAATGGCCACCAACAACCACTGCCGCAACAACACCGACAGCCACCACCGGCACAAACCCACATCCACAAACGCCACCTCAAAAAAAAAAAAAAAAAAAAAAAAAAACACAATCAGAGAGATCGGCGCACAAACCCACCGAACCCACCACCGGCGCACAAACCCACCGAACCCACCACCGGCGCACAAGCCCACATCCACCGAACCCACCACCGGCGCACAAGCCCACATCCACCGAACCCACCACCGGCGCACAAACCCACATCCACCGAACCCACATCCACCAAATTAAACAAACCCACATCCCAAATCCACCAAATCAGTGGCGAGACGGCGATGAGACGGCGATGATCAGTGGCGAGCCTCGGCGTGGCGAGCCTAGGCGTGGCGAGACGGCGATGAGCCTGGGCGAGGCGAGACGGCGATGAGCCTGGGCGAGGCGAGACGGCGTGGGTGTGGGCGTGGCGATGAGCCTGGGTGAGGCGAGACGGCGAGACGGCGTGGGCGTGGGCGTGGCGATGAGCCTGGGCGAGGCGAGACGGCGAGACGGCGTGGGCGTGGCGGTGAGCTGGGCGAGGCGAGACGGAGATGAGAGTGCCCCAGAGAGAGAGAGAGAGAGTGAGAGAGTGAGAGAGATGGCTTCAGAATGCCCGAGAAAGAAAAGAGAACTGAGAGGAAGAGAGAGAAAAAAGAATTAAATAATATAAACAGTAATGGCATTGTTGACCGTACGCTCTCAAATATGAGAGCGTACTGTAGCATGTCTCATATTTTTGAGACATTTGGCACACCTCATGGGAGGTTGTTTTTGTATTTGGTGTGCTAAATGTGCCAAATATTTGGCATTTAGCACATTTAACACACCTGATGGTAATGCTCTAAGTCTGTTCACTCTTTTTATATGGTTAACTAGGCAGCACGTGCCTACCTCTTGAGTGAGATAATTAAGACAGAATTTTTATTTAAAGAAGCATGAAATTGTTTACATAAAAAAATGTTTGTCTCTCATTCATATAAGAATTTTGATTGCTATTTAATATATAAATATCTATTTTACTATAATAGTTTCTTAATATTTATTTGCTAAATGCAATATCCACTTGCTAAAAACTTCT
Source organism: Quercus cerris (assembly GCA_963669245.1). Classification (NCBI taxonomy): domain Eukaryota; kingdom Viridiplantae; phylum Streptophyta; class Magnoliopsida; order Fagales; family Fagaceae; genus Quercus; species Quercus cerris. The sequence continues at coordinate 54,203,270 of OY770012.1, forward strand.
AAGAATAATAACGAATGTCATCATCTTCCAACAATAAGTAACTGAATTTTACTAAAATATTGTCATAATATTTAAATTATCGCAATAAATAATGGCATATGCTACAATTGAATCTCTTTATCAAATACCTTCAACCATACACAATGAAAATTTTGTCATTTATACTTTCTTCTTTTTTTCATTTTACATGAGTTTAGGTACAATGTTTAGCTTACTTAGTTTTTAATAAACTCCCATTTTAGGTATTAAAAAAAAAAAAAAGATAATAGAATGTATGTATCTTGAATTTTAAATTAGAAAAATTATAAATCTCAAGGATTTTTTAAGTTAGTATAGGGGCCTTTTTTATGTTTGGGCTGGGCTGCCTTCTGCGGTGATGGGCCCGAATGTGTTTCTAAGTAGGAAAGTTGAGACCGGCCCAACTGTAACTCACTTTGGGCCGGCTTGTGCACAAACTTAGCCTTGTCTGCCAGGAACACCCTTACGGCAAGCAGAACTATTACAACAAGATTACGGCAGGCAGATATAATAACAATAAAAGAAAAACAGAGTGCAGTAGCTTTTGTTAATAACAAAGACCAAATATCACGGTAGTAATAATGGTAATGATAATAATAGCTTTTATAAAAAAGAACAATTGATTGAACGATGATGGAAGTTAATCAAAAAATAAACATTAAGTCAAGCCCAAGTCTGCAATGACAAAGAATCAAAGAGGAAGAACGCTTCCTCTCAATGAAACTAATCTCCAAGGAGAATATCCTGTCGTGGGAATTAATGACTTTGAGGGAATCGGACCTAAATGATAAATGCTTGAAAAAATTCTCACTACTTGATTGTTCCTTAGAGAGTGGGATTTCGAGGGAGAGAAAAGAGAAAGATCTATTGGTGCATGCCCATTATCCTCACTCTCTGTTTTCTTATCTTTTCTTCTTTTCTTTTCTTTTTCTTTTTAGTTTTCTTTCTCTGTTTTCTCCTCCTCTGTTTTTCGGTCCCTTTTACAAGGCACAGCAAGGATCCTTTTATAGGGCCTGCCGTGATTGTTTTTTACCATTTCACCCTCTAACGGCCTTTGTCTGGTTTGGGCATACTTGCCGACCACCGTCTGTGCACTGCTTACCCTCGCCAGACAAAAACAAATTTGTATTGTTTCTGTCCGCCATGGCACTGTCTTCTGTCGTGGCTTAAATGCTCTCTCTCTCTCTTTTCCTATGGCATGCACCCAACGTTCCCTCCCCAACCTTACCTCTTTTGGGCAGTCTGTCATCCCAGCAGGACGTACCTTCCAAAAGGGTTTGGACAAGGAACGTAAAATAAATCTTTTCCCTCCTCCTCACCACCAAACCACACCCCCCTTTACCTCTTTCCACTGACCCATGCCCCACCACGACCCATATTGGCTGGGTACAGGCTGGTGGCACCTGGGCCTTGCGCATGCTTTCTTGTACGTTCAAAGCCCGCCTACGGTCCATGTGTTTGTTGTGATTTAGAGCTTTGTTTGCATTCGTCTGTCATACTTCTTTATTCTTTCATGTAGGTCATTTTGTACTTTCACTGCTTCCCTTTGGGATTGGGCTTTTCTTAATACTGGGTTTCACATCTCTCTTGGCCCATTTCTCGGTTTGTGCTTATGTCTTGTTTCATTACTTGGCATTTCCTACCATGATGATATGTTCCTGCTAGGCCTCTTTCAAGCCTGCCGTTTCATTCCTTCCCCCAATGACTTAAGAGAGCCTACTGGTGTTCTTACTCATGGGCTCTATTGTCCCTTTCTTTTTTTCCCCTTGGGCCTGCGGCCCTTTTACTTTTCTTGGGCTTCCTCGGCCCATTTACTGACTTTGCATTCTCATGGGCTTTTACTAACTTGATTGGGCTTCTCCGGCCCAATCTCCTCATTCTCATCCTTGGGGTTCATGGGCTTGCCATCAACCCCTACTTTCTTTGTTTACATTGCTTTGGGCCTGCCGCGGTCCATTTTCACTTTTTCATACCATACACTGCCCATGGGTGTCATTTCTCTCTTTCCGAGCCCTTTAGGCCCATTTGCTTCCTCAAGACCCATTTATTCATGTTATAGGCCTGTGTTCTATTATTCTTGCCACTTGGGCCTAATAGTCTTATTCTATGCCTGCCACTCTTATTGCCTGCTTTGCTGGGTTGGGCTGGCTTTACAAAAAATGACCATCAACAGTTAGAAAACCAATGTTCTCTATGTAACAAATAAAACACCTTATATCATCATTCTAAAATATTACTACACCTAAAACTCAAAATACATGAATAAATTTTTTTGGATATTAAAATTTAGTAAGAGTATTTTAGACATTACACAATAGAATAGTTTAAGAATCATAATCTTTCATTAGAGTTTAATTGAGAGAATAACAGTATGACATACTTAGTGTGCATTTGAGAAGCGCGTTTTGCGCTTCCCACGTCCACGTTTTGCCTTTTTTTTTTTTTTTTTCAAAAGCCGTGATTGTTGACTTCGGAGGTGTGAACAGTGTTCACACAGTAACTTTTGCAGCAACTGTTCAACCACTTTTCAGTAATTTTCAGCAACTTTTCAGTTATAGGACCCACAAATCTCACTTTTCAGCAACTTTTTCATTAAAAATGGGTCTCACGGTACTATTCACATATTTAAAAATTATTTTGCTATAGTGTTTTTCAGTTTTCAGCCATATCCAAATGGATTCTTACTCTTTTCCAAAATATCAAGGGTCTGTTTGGATACCGTTTATTGCTGAAAACTAAAAACTTATTGCTGAAAATATTATAGGAAAATAAATTTTAAATGTGTGAATAGTGCCGTAAGACCCAGTTTTAACTTAACATTTGCTTAAATCCATATTTGCGGGTCCTGTGAACAATGCACAGGCACGGGACCCACAGAAAAACGCCAAACGCAGACTCTTTCATTTTTTAGTGCAATCAAAACTCAACCTAAAGGGGAAAGTGCTTGATTCTAAAGTTTAAAGGGAATTGTAAACTACACCCAAACATAAACAATATAAACAATAAAAAGTGTTTTTACCCTAAATTTTTGTTTTTTTGTGTGTAAAGCTATGTGTGTTTTTTTTTTTTTTTTACTTAAAATGGTACATAAAGAAAAAAAAAAAATACAAAAAAGTCAACCCAAAAAAACTATACATGAAACCATGAATTTTGACTCAACAAAATTGACCCAAAAAAAAAATTTATAGAAACACAATAGAATGCCATGTCATTTTCATAATACCTCTATTATTTTATTATATTTTATTTTGACTTGTAAAGAATTGACACCTTAACAATTATAAAAATATTATGACAATAACAAGATGTCATAACATTTTCGTAAGGGAATGTCCACAACATTTTTACAACACTTTCACAACAAAAATCATAAGGTGCAAGTTGTTATTGGTGGACAAAAAAATAATTTCAGTCGTAGGTTTAAATTAAAAGCAATAACAACTAACCGTCTATGATTTGTTATGAAAATATTGTGAAACATGTTGTGAATGAGCACTTTTCTTTTCACAATACCTTTATTTTTAGTTGTGGTTAATTCTATTATGATATTTTATTATTTTATTTTGATTTATAAGAACTTAATACCTTGAAAATTGTGAAAATGTTGTGGCAATTTTTTTGTGTCAATATTATTATTATTATTATTATATATACACACACAAACACGGTAACAGCTCGTATGTATATAAAACTAAATTAAAAAATAAAAAGCGAGTTCAAGTGTTCAACTTAGCTCATATGTATATAAAAATAAATTGAAAAATGAAAAGTGAGTTCAACTAGTGATATTAGATATTACCCCTAGCTCGTGAAATAGTGGGAATTGAACAAACCAATATGTATATAAAAATAAATTGAAAAATGAAAAGTGAGTTCAACTAGTGATATTAGATATTACCCCTAGCTCGTGAAATAGTGGGAATTGAACAAACCAAAAAAATATTGTAACTTTTACTGACAATCATTTTATATATGGAAAATAGATAAGATCACATGAATTAAAAGTGGTATTACTGTTTAGGACAAAATTGTATTTTTTTGAAAATGTTATGAGATTTTGGTCCCTTAAATAAAACATTTAAAGTTTTAAACCCAAATAACAACAATCAAATTTTGAAAAATCAGCCCGAATAATAACAACAAAAGTTGAGTAACGCCCATTTTGCAGCCCTTAAAAAATGCTTTTAAAAGAAAAAATCCCTAAACTCGTTTAGATACCAATCAAATAGAGTCATTAGAGAGTATTGCATCCTTCTTTCCCTATCGACTATTGAGAATAATTTGGAAATTGACCAAAGAGAGGTTCGCAAGGAGAATGAAAATTTAAAGACATGGTAGGTAGTCTGTTTATGAGGAACTTATAAGTTGCAAAAGCATAAGGCCAGAGATTTAGAGGAACTTTGGATTCAGACAAAAGAGTTATTAAAGTTGTTTCCACAATATGTCTATGCCTTCTCTCTGCTAGCCCATTTTGTTGAGTTGTGCATAACAATGTCACACACTCTTTTCCTATTAATATGGGATTTGTACCCTAATTAAGAATTACTGCACTTTTTTTATTGACTTGTCTAGATAGAGGTATTAAAATGAGAAGGATTTGGATTTCAATTTTTTGTTTAAATGACTTAAATAGAGTATGAAATGACAAACAAAATTTAATATTGACAACATTTATAAATGGATTATAGTTTTAGTAATATCTATATTCCAAGTTAATTTACATTTCAATACAACCAAACAAATCACAAATTTTCAATTGTATGAAAAGTTATCATAGTAGGTTCAGTTAACTCAATTAATAAAATCTTTTGTAAAATAGACTTCATTCTTTCATATCTAAAAAAAGAATTAAAAAAAAAAAATACCATAAGTTCAAATTAACCTAGGGGCCCACTCTGTCTCTCTTTCTTCACCTAAATATTAAAAATAATTATTTCTTGGGGAAAATATTACTAATAATTTAATCAATTAGTAACTAGAAAATTGATTAATGCTTGCTTCATTTCCCTCACGGCAGCTCAAGTTGTGTTAATCCCTGCTATGTTTGCCTCAGAGTGTTGTCTGTTATTAGAGCACTGGCATCAACTGTGCCAAATGGCAAAATTTGGCATTTGGCACACCAAACACCAAAAACCATGCCTCATGAGGTGTGTCAAATGCCAAATATTTGGCATTTGTGTTTATAATTCTTTGAAGTTTTACTATTAAATTAAGCGAAGTTTCTCTTATTCAAAGACTTCTTGTATGACAGTGACATAGACAAGGAAGTGAATTATGTGCTTGCAGCAATTTTTGGCCACCTTGATGAGCATCTACATTTGACTTCTTTGAATTATGCCTTTACCAATTCTGTATGAAATGGCCTAGGTTATAATAATGACCATTGTCATTATTCTGGGAAAAAGTAAAAGCACCACAATATCTAGGGACTAGGAAACCAAGACAGACTAAGAACCAGTATCTCTGACTCAAGTAACTACAACAATAGAGATGCATTTTTTTTGGAAAAATTGTAGCCTGGCATTCATAAGTACTCTTTAGTCTTTTAGATACCTAATGTTTTTGAAAGAAAGTACCAAGGGGGAAAGATACAGCATCATTTTAGTATACATATGAAAGTTCATCGCAGCAATTGCAAATATTCCAGGACTAAAATATTCATGAACTGTACAGAATAATCGATACAAATATTTGATTTCTTCAAAATGTGTTGGTCGAATCATGGACACTATCTAACCTCTGTAACTTTTTACACAGCTAAGTCACCATTGCAGCTCATCAAGAACTTCTGCTTTCACAGCAATTGTAAAAGAAATTGGATTGGGTGTACTCGAGTCAGATTGCCCAAGTTTGGTCCAACTTGATGCCCATTTCCACTAAAAATCTAGCTTTGCTAAAACACCCTCCAAGTTCTGGAACAGTAAGAGTGGACAAGATTGCTTCAAATGGACTCCCTTAGTAATTAGGTCCAGCCAGAATGGTCCCATCTGATTGTATTGATATACGAATCACCATTTGAACCTCCAGAAATACATTCTGTTGACAGCAGATAGTCTTCCTTTTCTGCAGAATTGGTTCGTAGATAGAGCAAAACAGCCACCTTCTTGGGCAATGTGGATCATTGTAGCTTGCCAAATCTCCCTTGATTTGGCTGTAGGTTGAAAATAAATTTAAATGCCAACATATGGCAGCATAAGAATTAAACAAAAGACCGAAGAACAATGGTTTGTAAGGAAACTACTGGATATAAAGGGAATGCTGAACAATAACCCAATTTAGACCTTACAAAAACACCTAATTGTGAAAATGGTGATGAATCATGATAAATTATTCTATAGATATAGCAAATTATTTTACAGATAACAGCACAAAAACACACAAGATTTCTTTGTAATCTACAATGACAATGGTTAAATTGAATGACAAAAGAAAAGACATTAAAATAACACTCACTAGGAGTTCTTTTATTAGTAACTATGACAAGACTATAAGTAAAAATGACAAAAGGTATACCTTCAGCATATAACATCAGTCCTTAGAGAAGACATTCTATCGTCACAGCAGATGAGGTCACCTATTATCAAACATTGGAGTCTTACATACAGGCAGCAATGATTTCTCTACTGACCACCACACTACACATTCTGATGCAATTGGCATTAGCTTTTGATGTTTTCCTTGATACCAAAACACAGAATCGAAAATTAGAATGGCACTAAAGAGAGAGTATCCAACTCTTTCAACTACTCCCATCTGGAAGTGGACTTCAAATTTACCCATCCAACTACTCCCTTCTAGTGCACACTGTACAGCAAACCGGACTTTAAGGTCATCTAAAAATCTGTTTAAAATAGAATAAATAATTTGCCACTGAGTATTTCTCATGTTTAAAACTAACTTCAGATGAATTCATAACATTAATAAACTTTGGAGAAGCTTAAATATGACTAATGAAAGAGCCCTAATTAATCCAAAATTGGTTAGTGAAAACTTAACAGTGAGGACAATGTAGTAGCAACTAAAGAGCCCTAATCAATGCATTGTTGGTAGACCAGAATACACACGCACAAATAATCTCAAGAAGTTTAGAATTGATTGTTCAAACAAAAGTACTTGATTTTTGTTGTTGGATGGAAAATTCGAAGATCTAAGTATGCTATGCAGAAAAATATGCTACAGTATATGAGCACACAATTTTGAACAATATTTATGGAAATTAAAAATTAAGTGCATATTTAAACATAAGGACATTTGAGCATAAATACCAATTTTAGATTCTCTGAGCTTAGCATAGGAATCAAAAGTTTATCTATATACTTGGAACATGGGCAATCTTGACCTATCAATGCTGAAGTACATAACCTCTAGCTGGGAAATGAAGGAATACCAGCATGGCAGCATCTGTTGGGGCACCACACCCTTGCTGGTAGATATCTCAGCTTCTTGGAACTGTTTATAGATATTTCATCAAATAAATAAAGGTTCAGCAACTATAGTGGAAAGTCATCCACTCTTGTTTACTCTTTTTGATTTCAAAATATCTTACTGGGGATTGTTGAAGTAGATGAGGCAACAACTTGGGCTTAGGCACACATAATGTTTGATTTGTGTGCAGATATGTTGGACATCCTTTAAAAAAAATTTAAATTATTAAAAATGCTCCACTAAGAATACAACAACTATTTTTTCTTCCTTATATGGATCCAGATTATTATAGAAAATTCAGATAACACCACAATGCAGGGTTTGTAACTGAAAATCAAAAACTAATAATGAGTACGCAATTCGGTATTACGTGCATTTACTTATGAAACCCTAAAAAGAATCTGACAAGGATATGGGAAGGTTTTGTTTTCCATTGACTGGTTATGACAATCTTTAGTAATAGAGAAAACTTAGATTTCACAATCTGTAATCCAGGAATAAATCCATGTATGTCATAGGGAACCATTCCTATGATTGTTGCATTGATTGGTTCTTGCTAGAAGTATCTTATATTTTGGTAACCATTTTAATACTGTTAATTCTTGAATTTCTATTATTTACTCACTAGCATGATCATCCATCTTCTGAAAAATTTGTGAATTATACTATGGAAGTGGGTATATACTGGGAAAGAAATAGCAGACCCTTTGGAATTTGGGTTTCAAAAATAGAGAAAAAGAGTAATCTATAAGAGAAGAGGAAGAGTAGAAGATAAACTTACCACTTTGTTTCTGTATTATTGGAAAATGGGCAATCTTTACTTGGGCCATTTTTTATTGACAGGAAAGGAGATACCAAAAAATCTGCAGTTCCTCTAATTTGGTGAGTCTTGAATATCAATCATTTGCAATGCCTGCAGAGAACTTTCTAAATTGTTCTCCCCTTTTGTGACAGAATGAGGAGTAAATGAAAAATAGGGGAAATTGAAAAGAAGAATATAGAAATTTGATAAAAGAAAAGGAGGAGATCGAATAATCCTACAGGCACATTCAAAATTTGGGAATTACACGTGGAAAGAAAACAGGAAAAAAAAAAATGAAAGCTATAAAAGAGAAGAGAGAGTAGAAGATGGACTAACACATTGTTTCTGTATTACTTTTGCGCAAACAAATCTAGAGCTCTTTGTGACGCTCTTAAACATGAGAAAACTGAAGAGAACAGAACACTCCATTTTTTTTTTTGGTTGATTCAATATGAGAAAACTTATGGCTGGGATCTGTGTTGGACCACCAATCTGCGCTGACGAATTCTAATATCAAAAAGTCATGGGCGAAATTGATGTCAATTTAAAAGATTGTGGACTAAATTGATACATAGCATAAAAATTAGAGGCCAAATATATAATTTACCATTGTATTTATCAAACCATTAAAAATTCTTCTATTTTTTTTAATGGTAATTTGTTGATTTTTTTTTTTTTTTGAGAAACAAACACATACACACAAGAGTGAGAAAAAATGGTTCTAACACAAAGACACACCATAATTCTACTAAAACACCTATGGTTGTAATTTGTTGAAATTAATTCATATAAATCATTTTATACTGAATTATCTTGTCATATCATTTATTAATTGACTTTTGTGCATGTTTGTTAGTTTTGTGTTAGTGTTCATACTAGTGTGTATATTGTAGGAGTCTATTGAATTATTATATTTTGTGCATGTTTGTTAGCTTTGTATTAGCATTCCATACTTATGTGTATATTGTAGGAGTCGTATTGAATTACTATATTTTGTGCATGTTTGTTAGTTTTGTATTTGTGTTCATACTTGTGTTTATATGGTAGGAGTCGTAATGAATTACTATATTGATATGTATTGTTTTTCTTAGGGAGTTGTAACCTATGGTTCATTTTTTATGATAGTTCTTTATCATCAGACTAAGACATCAATCAATTTTTTGTGTTTTGATATGAATTTTCAATGTCTAATATGTCATGTTTTTATCAATTCTCAATTATTACAAATTTTGACCACTTTTATCTCAATCAATGCATTAACCTAGTTGAGAAGTGGAAATTAATGTTTAAAATCAGGAAGTGGACTAGCATTGACTAGCATGGTACCTTCACTGATCACTGATTACTTCTTCAAAATAGACTGACATGGTCAATTCATATTTAAAATCAGGAAGTGGAAATTTTTTGTTTATAGGCTACTATGTCATCAATAAAAACAATTAATTTTCAAAAAACAAACGAAAAGAAGTCTTTCATTCCCCCAATAAAAAAAATAAAGTCATTTTTCTATTTGGAAAGTCACTTTCTGTTAAACAAACATTACCCAAGTTTATTTAAGGAAAAAAAAATCCTAATTTTCAAAGAATATTCTATTATGATACCATATTGATAATTGATAATTTTAAGTTGATAGAGATCATACAATTTATTTATTTAGTTGTTTTTTTTTTTTAGAGAAATTTATTTAGTTGGTTGAATAATCATTGTTCATATCAAATAATAAAACTTTTTCTAAAGACTTTTTTAATAGTCATCAATTTTGAATTTTTTTAATGAAGACGAAGAATTCTTTCCAATAATATGGCTATTCTACTTTCTAAGCATTAGAGCATTCTTATCAAACCTTTCAAATACTAAAAATCTTATTTTTTTTAGCATTTTTAACCCAAAAGCTTGCTCCATCAAATGTTTTAAATGGTATAATTTTTGCAATTAATGAACAGTGCAATCTCATATTTGAGACTACACTGTTCACCAATTGTAAACCATATATTATTTTTATATTCGGTCCGGCCCACTAAGGAGAAATAGAGGGGAGAGAGAAGAAATAAAAAATTATTGAAAAATAATAAAGAAACATTATTTAAATGAAATGGTAAAAAAAAAATAGAAGTTTTGATATTAGTGGGATTGTAAAGTGGTGTATTATATGTTCTAAAATTGGATTTTGAGATTCTAAATGCTATATTTTTTGACATGTTTGATAAGGATGCTCTTGCCTCTTAGTATTGGTGGTGCTAAAAAGCTGTATTGCTATTTTTAGCACCACCAAATCAAATTTATGGCTACATTGGTGGAGCCAAAACCAAATAATTTGGCTCCATAGTTGCAGTGCACAACCAAAAGCAGTTGTGCACGGTAGCTCATAGGTAAAAAAAAAAAAAGTATTATTAATTTGTGTGTTCACACTATTTTATATTAAATATATTACTTTATTCACTGTTCACACTACTTTATAGTGAATATATTATTTTATTGTAGTAGATATATTATTTTATTATGTTGAAAAGTAAAATAAAATCACTGATGCAAATATGGCTTCAATCATTATTATTATTATTTTCTTAAAACACAAATACAGTACCTAGATGGTTATTACATTAGGTATTTCAATTAAATTAAAAAACATTGTTGCATTGACCAACAGTATAAGCTTTTCATAAAAAAGAAAAGAAAAGAAAAAGACCAACAGCATAAGAATAGTGTTTTTTTTTTTTCCCAATAATAATTAAATTTAAAACTCAAATTAAAAAAAAAAAATTAAATTCAAAACAACCCATTTGAATTCAATTAAGAAACCTAATAAATTACGCATAAACTACTATAATTAAGGTTTACCTTTTTTAAAAAGAATTTTTTATAAGGAAGTGGGGTCAGAGACTTTTCAAGACTACCGTACTCCCTATCAATAAAATTTCCCGAAAATCTAATTAACGAATAGTGTGATAAATAAAATTTGTACTCACAAATGGTGTCCCATAAGCATTCAATCCTTGGCTGTTTAGCTTCCTTAAAAATGGCTTCCTTGAAAGGAAAGCCAATGTTTAAATATTCTAAAATTAAGGTTTGTAACAACCTTTTTTGTGTGTTGATTTTATGGAGGTAAAAGCAAAGCTGTGTTATTTTGTTACATAGCAGTTATTTTCTTGTTCTTTAAGAGTTCCTTCTTTTACATACGACATCAATAAGGATCCATTGGTCTCACTGTGCATGGATCCAAATTGACATGGAATCATCCTTTTTTCCCTTCAATTCACTGCTCCTCATTCTTTTCCCTTGGCTAGTCACCCTTCTTTTAGTGAGCTTGGTTCGCATCGTGGAGAGAGACTTGGATTTGAACTTGATACTTGTCTTAGTCACAAGCTTTGATTAAGCCTCAGTTTTAACTAGTTAATGGCTGCAAATAGCCTCACTGTTCTGAAATTGAAGTTTTGGTGGGAGCTATGTCTCTTCTGCTCACATGCTAGCTGCTTTGGGGCAGACTAGATTGCTTCTCTTCATGCCTTTTGGACAAGCCGCATAACTCTTACTTATTTGTGTCCAAAAATTTGCCACAAATAATAAGGTCCAATCCTTTTTTTTTTTTTTTTTTGAGTTTGATGAGAACAGTCTTAAAAATTTTGTTGTTTAGATAACATATGGACCTCCAAAAATTCAAAAGTGAAAATAGGGTGAATCAGAAGGCCAAATGAAACAAAGCTCTCTTAGATAACTCCAAATTTTTCCAAACGTTGCTATGGTGGTTGAGAATTTTCTTTACGATTTTGTGTTGGGAATTACCCTAAAATGAGGAGAGGGTACCTCATCATATATGCCACAGAAGGCACAACATTGCTGCCAGCTAAGGTGATTTGTACATCAGAATGAACTACAAATCCATCCATAACCTTTTTATTAGTCTAATCATTGTGGCCAAGAGTTAAACGGCCAATGTCTTATAGGAAACACAATTTAATAATGAAACAACATCTTGAAAATGATCACAAATACAAAACAAAGCATTCCCGATAAATGCTATTTATATACAATGAGCTACAATGACAAATTTCTCCATATCAAGAAAAGGGATAAACACTGTAAAAGCTTTCGATCATGACCCATATACTTGGCCTGTAATCTTGAGAGTCCCAATTTTGTCTTTCTAAGGGCAAGTTCTATTTCTGACTTTTGAGTGAGTTTCAATGATGGTTGATGATGCCAAAGACAGAAAGCATGAGACATAGAAAGACATGGTTGGAGTGGCTACATTGTTAGATGTGCTTGTGCAACACTGAGAAGAACCTGTGTATGCTATTTTTGGTTAGCGTTTTGTATAATCAATCTCAAAATTGCTCCAACTCATTCACAAGAATCAGAACTTACCCATTTGTCAGAAGTTCTAACAAGCTAGCATGGTCATGCATATCTCCAGCCACTCAGGTGGATCAAATGTAGTAAGGATATGCCTTATACCACACTGTTGTGCATCTTGCTTCCCCCCCCCCCCCCCCCCCCCTAAAAAGATGAATGAATATGAAGTCATCAGAATCTATCAACATACTGAATCTTCAAACTATTACACGTCATTGTTATTCATAATTGAGTTAATTATTAGGAATTTAAAGTCATATTTGTTAGTAATACAATTAATGTTTAAACCAAATGTTACTAATTGAATAACAACAAATATAAGTCAAGCTACAGAGATATATGTCCATTACCTTATCTACTAACTGTAGATAATTATCCTCCGAACCTCAGTATGAACTGGGGCACCCTAACAAGTTGGCCTCTTAGTGAAGACAACAAGGCTGATGAGAAGAGAAGACTGCAATAGAAGACACATGGGAAATCCATTAATTGATTCTAGTAGTATTAAATGCTCTAGTAGAGATATGTAGAAGAGATTATCAATGAAATGAAATCAATATGTATAAAATGGATAATCTTCATACGTATACCTCAGTGTACAGTAAAGTGTTGAAGTCATTGGAACAAAGGGCTTTATGAGGCCACGATAACAACATAAGATTAGGTGGATGAACTGTTAGGAATTCTGTTTAGTAGAAAAGATTTGTGGTTTAGCATATAGATAGGAGGAAGTAACTGTGATGTAAAAGCTAGAAAACCTTTGCCTCACCTGACATATTTTTGGTTGTCAACAACTTATGCCAACTTCAATCCTTAAAGAGAAATGCAGCTAAAGGAAGGAAAATTCATGGGCCAATCCCATCATCTCCACCTTGTGGGAGCTAGGAGATCATCCCAGGACACCTTTGGCATCTAGGGGGTCGCAGACCAACCAAAGAACCCTGTTCAATTAGTGAAAGCATTAGCTGTCCCTTCTAAGGTTGTTTAGTGAGGGCCGGAGAAGGTAAATCATTCATTCTTCAAACCAGCATTCTTAAGAACAATTATTGATTTTTAGGTATAAAAATAAACAATATACAAAAGAAAGAAAACTCAGAAACAGTAATATGGCTTATCAAAACCCTTAACTTGATCTGAGGTAAAAAAATGCATCAAAATCGAACATCAAGTTGCTCTTCTTTATTGGGCTCTTTATCTTCTGGCTCAGGTCTAAAGACATCATAGTTTATCATTAATTATTTCTAAAGCTTGAACATTCAAATCAAGATATATACGATGATAATCTGTATCTAAGAAGGCTAATCCATCAAGTAAGTGTGATTTATAAATGTGTTGAAGTCACCAATATGTCCAATTTATTATCACAAAAATTTTAGGGATAAAAATAAACAAAAAAAGAAGAAGAAAGGAAACTCAAAATAGTTATATGGCTTACCAAAATCCATAACTTGATCTCAGAAGAAAATGCATCAAAACAAGTGGTTCTTCTTTATTTAGCTCTTCAATTTCTTCCAGAAGTCTAAAGACCGAATTTCATTGTTTGTGTCGTTGAATACTAAAGTTTGAACATTCAAATTGAGATGATAATCAGTATGTAAAGCTAATCACAGATGTGTACCCCATTATCTAGAAAAGTACTGAAGTCACTGCTACAGAGACTTTAAATTAGGAAACCATAACATAAGATTTGAAAAGTGGATGAATTGTCAAGATTCCTGTATATTCAGGAAAGAAAAGAGTTATTTTTTATTTTACATATATAGGAGATGGAAGCAACCATGGTGTAAAGTGTAAATGCTGGGAAAGCCTAGGCTTACTTGATGCATTGTGAATGGTGATATGTACAGCCAATCAACACTTGTAGATACATTCAAGTTATGGTTCCAGTTGATCTACACCCAGAAAATTTCAAGTAAAAAAAATTGAAAAAGAAAGAAAACTCAAGAAAATAAAATTAGTGTAGCTCAGTAATAACTGCAATCTTGAAGTAATCCAATGATAAGTAATACATCTTACCTGACATTATAATTTGATCTCAAAAGAAAAAAGATGTTAACCTCTCGTTCAATTTGATTCGAATCCCAAGTTGTACTTACAGTGTACTGTACAGTAAATTGGACTTGAAGTTCATTAACAAATCTAAGCAAAATACAATAAATAATTTGTTACCAATGATTTCTCAAGCTCAAAACTAACTTATATGAATTCAGAACATTAACAAACTTTGGTGAAGCTTGAAATTTGAATAACTAAAGAGCCCTAATTAGTCCAAAATTGATAAGTCAAAACTTGACAATGAAGACAATGTAATAGTAACAAAAGAGCCATAATCAATACATTGTTGGTAGACCAGAATAAACACACGCACACAAATAATAGCAAGAATTTTCAAACAAAATACTTTTTTTTTTTTTTTTGTAGGGAGTAAAATTTGAAGATGTAAGTATGCTATGCAACAAAATTTGTTACACTAATATGAGCACACGACTGACACGAGTTTGAAACAAAAATTCTAAGGATATTATTAAAAAGAAAAAGGTGCATAAGCTAGTCTATTTTTAAGTGAAAAATTTGAGCTTAGAATAGGAATCAAGAGTTTATCTAGATATTGGGAACATGGGTAACCTTGAACTATCTGTGCTGAAGTAAATGATCTCTAGTAAAGAAATGAAAGATTACCAGCATCTGTTATTTTCCCTGTTGGTAGATATCTTAGCTTCTAGCAACCATTCGGTGGCAGCTCATCAAATAAATGAAAGGTTCTCCAGCTATAGCGGAAAGTCATCCACTCTTTGATTTCAAAATATGTTAATTTTGCTTGTTTAAGTAGATGAGGCAGCAACTTGCGCTTAGGCCACACTCACTTAATGTTTGATTTGTGTGCAGCCTCATATGTCAGACATCCTTTAAACAAAAAAAAATAAAAATAAAAATAAAAAACGATAATCCATCATGAAGAATTCCATATAACATGCACAAGGTCATCCAAACTCCCTATTGCTGTCAATTAGCCACTGACACATTAACAAAGAATTTAATAAAGGACAACAAATTTGATAAATAGTCTACAAAATTGAAAATGGAAAAAGGAAAGAGTGATAACAAAATTTGTTGGAAGAGAGGCAATAGATGAGTAGAAAAGAACTCACAAATTAAGTGAGAAAAAGAAATAGCCTTGGAATCAATTTAAAAGTCTGCATTTTATGATTCTTGGACTATGACCAATCTTTTTATCTCCTTCCATCTCCTTTTCAAACTGAACAGTTGAAATATCCAACTTTGACTGCACTCTTTGCATGTCTTTACTCAAAGGTAGCGACCGAACAAACCAAATTGGATTGGGTAGACCGAAATGAACCAAAATGCATCAAAGTGGACCAAATAGACTGAAGTGACCGAATAGACTGAAGCGGACGAGAATATACCAAATTGGACCGAAGTGGAACAAATAGACCGAATTGGACCGAAGTGAACTGAATGAACTATATTGGACTGAAGATAACCGAATAGACCAAAGTGTATCAAAGCGAAATGAATTGGACCGAACAAACTGAAATGGACCGAATTTGACCAAAGTAGACCAAATTCTGAACAGTAATTAGTAAGCATAACTTACAAAAATTATAATAATAAAGTTATGTAAAACCATAATCTGAGATAAGTAATGTATTCCAATGTGATAAAAGTGGTTTGTTGTTAAAGTAACATCAATTAGATTTGTTATCATATTAATATTTTTAACTAAATTATTATGAATGCATCTGTGATTCTGTGTCTGTTGAAAGTTTTATTCAAGTTCAATTCGGTACCATGTAGAGAAAGTTGGTACAAATATATATATATATATATATATCAGGAAAACCACTTGAATGTATAATTTATACAAAAAGGAAAAGAAAGAGGAAAAAACCTTTTGTTAGCTTTATTATCTCTATCTCTTGATGTAGATGAAAATGACATATGATTCTCTAAGTAAGAGCAAAATTAGACCCTTCAACTTGATCTTGAATACTGCATTAGTATACAAATATGAATACAATGGTGGAATGAGATTTTTTTTTTTGCAGGCGAGTATAAACTAAATATAAATAAATGGTGTATTCTATTATAAGTTACATTTAGGTTCAAGATATGTAAAGTCATGGTAGTAAAAAGTGATGGCCATATCATAATTGATAAGTTTTAATTAGTTTATAAAATGAGAAAAGGTTATTGCATACATTAATATTTATACACATTTTTTTTAAGAAAGTATGGAAAGAAAATGATAACATGGTTGTTGATGTAACTCAACATAAACATCTTTTAGATAAATATAGATTTGTTTGATTTAAAGGAGAGTATCAGAGCAGGGGATTAAGTTCGACAAAACTTACAACCCATATTGTTTTTACAATATATATGTGAACTTCAAACAGCTTCCCCTTTTATCCACTCAGTAGTCGAACCATTTAACGTCAACTCAAGCACATCTTTCCTTGGGGCAATTATGGATGGACAGCTCCTGCAATTTGGTCAGGTGACAGAAATGTCATCAATTTAGGCATATAAGCAAGATTCTTGCATCCAATAAGTACCATATGTTCAAGAGAGGAAAGGCTGCCCAACCAATCTGGCAAAATTTTACATTCCAAGTCAACAACTAGTATATGAAATAAAGAAATCATGAAGGACAGGCCTTGTTAAAAGGGAGACATCAGAGAAGAAGAAGATGAGATTTGAAGGAACTCACCAATTGTATGAACTCCAATCACATCGTCATCAAGTTAACACCCATCTGGACTGTGCGCGATAAGAAATATCCAGTATTTCTTTTAAAGTGAGAGCATCACATGGCAATAACTTCACTTGAACTCTCTGACAAACCTTTCACTTGGTTAGCACCAACAGCATGTCATTTAGATGGAATTATACCTTTTCTTTTGCTGCCAGATAATAGCATTCTTGTATCCCAAAATTCTGCTCCTGAGCAGATAAAAAAGCTAACCCACCACTCTGGCATAGCTTAAATATCCTCAAAATATGATGCCTCCAACTGTGTACGTGTTTAGGTGTCAAATTTCGGCTGATTGAAAACAAGTGCTTAGATCACTACAAGAAGAATAGGCCCCAAACTTGGATTGTATCAATATGCTTGCCAATGGACAAGAATCCTGCATCAAATCAGAAGCCACCATTGGCTCTCATATCAAAAGAAATGCTATGTATCACCAGCGGATAAAATTTTTTGAAATACTGTCTAAGGATGGAATGAAAATGAATTAGATGCAACAAAACCAAGACTTACAAAACCACCTTTCAAATTTTACAAACCACAAATAAAGAAAAAGAAGAAGAGAATCATTCCTACAATTTCTTCCTTGACTAGTTCTAGCTAGAAATATCATTTGTTTTGTTCTCCAAGTTAGTATTGCTGATTCATAAACGTCTATTATTCTCCATGGAAATGACATGTTAGTCACTAGCAAGATCACCCATTTTCTTGACAATTTTTTCTTTCTTTTAAAAATTTTGTTGCTAGTGGGTAATGTTCTGAATCTTGATTTTGAAGATTCCATATTGTCTATGTTGTTGTTAAACTATCAAGCGTGATGAAGGGGTTCAAGGTGTAACAACAACAACAAAGTCCTAGTCCCAAATTGTTTGGGGTTGGCTAAGGATCCTCAACAAGATTAGGGTCAGCCACATATATTCTTTTTCTGCATTTTGTTATGTCGAAAATCGTAGCCTCTATTTTATCCTTAATTGAAATGTCCTTTTTAACTTCTATTAATGCCATTATTTATTTTTTCTTCCTTCTTTTTGTTCACTTCTTAGCAATGAGCTGTTCAAGAGAAATATAATGCTAAAACTGTCAACTTCAACTCTAAAGCTAGACCATTAGAGATTTTTTTTTTTTTGGGGAATAGTACTATTAGAGAATTATGCAATTATCAAATCAAATGTCAGAGAGAACAGAGGAAACAAACGTGAATGTTGGTTGAAACAGAACTCTAATGTTAATCATGTACAAGTGATTTAATATCTTTTTTCATGATAAAAAGCATACGTACTCTTTTTTAATTGTTAAATTTAAGTCTTAGAAACAAATAATTACTACGTAGTTGGATAATATCCATCAAATAACCCTAGAGGCACATCATTCAGTTAAATTTGTGAATTACACTCGGGAAGCGAGTATACGACGAGAAATAAATAGCAGATTCTTTGGAATTAGGTTGTCAAAAAATATAAAAAAAGAGAAATTTATAAAAGAGATGGACTTACCATAATGTTCCTGTATTAATGGAAAATGGGCAATCTTTTCTTTGACAGGAGAGAAGTTTGGTGTGTCGTCAAATGAAGCTCTTGAAAAATGAATAACTAAAAGACGAAGAAGAAAGTATTAGGGGAAACTGAACAGAGGAATAAATAAATCAGATAATTTAAGGAATATGAACGATCTGTGATAATTTTGAGGTCGGTTAATTCAATATATGAGAAAAGCTCAGATCTGTCCTAGACCAATCTGCACAGCTACCTGTAGATATATTCATAATCGATTCTGATATTTGGAATGTAGGAAATGTTGGACCACTCTGCGCTGCTCCCCTTTGCACATCTTTCCTTTAATTTGGGGCAATTAAATTGCCATTTCTAGTTCTGCAGATCCAGGCAACCCATTTTGGAAAAACTGAAGAAAGAAAGGAAGAAATTGGAGGTTATTACAAGAAAAAAAAAAAAAATTTCGTGGGTCGATTTAAATTGAAGTAGCAGAGAACAGAAGAGCAGAGGATTTGAGGTATGAGTGAGTACACTTACCGCTCATCTTCTCCAATGATAATTTGTACGATCTTCAAATAGCTTCCTCAAGATAATCGTCGATCCAGATACTTGGAATATGGGCAATTTTGGACCACTCTTTACCACTCCCCTTTGCACATCTTTCCTTTAATTTGGAGCAATAATAAATCTCTAATTTGGTGATGCGTCCCATGGCTTGCGCTGTAGGCAAAAACATCAGGTTGTTGCAGTTGCAAAGGTACAAGTATTGAAGAGAAGAAAGGTTGCCCAACCACTCCGGCAAAGCTTCCATTCCGTCAAATTCAGATATGTCCAGTCTTGTAAGGGCGGTGAAGCATTGAATTTCGTCTGGGAGAGAGTTGAGTTTAGCCCACCCATACAATTGTAGAATTTGGAGGGACTCGTACGAGTGTTGGAAGGCAGTGGAATCCATGAGACTGGGGAAAGCATCCAGCTCCTCACAAAACGGACCAATCTCCAAATACTTTAACTGTATAAAGCACATCTTTGGCAGACAAGTCAACTTTCCACAATTTCTAATTTTTATATAGGTAGGCCACTGCAATTCTGGATTTGATACCAAATTAGGACAATCGCTGATTTTGAATTGTTTAAGACCACCCAAGTTTTGTAGATCCGGAATACATATCAAATTGGGACATCGCTTTATAATCAATTCTTGAAGAAACGTACAACATTGTATCCCACTGGATAGAACTTCAACACCACACTCTGATATCTCTAAGCGTCGAAGGCGCCTAATTCTTGATGAACTTGGAAAGGACTTTAGATTAGGACAACGCTCTACTTTCAACTCCTCACAGATATTGAGTTCAGGGAAATAACTCAATTTCTCACATCCATATATATGGAGCGATTTGAGATTGTAGAATATGACCTGTGAATCCTCATGTGGCGAAATGGACTCCAAATCATCACAATTCCATATATCCATATGCGTTGAAATCTGCAAAATCTTCTCTGGTATAGAAGCAAGTTTTGAAATATTAGAAACACATAGGGACCTGATACTGTCAAGCTTGCTACTAATCTGTTCGAATGCCATGTTGCAGATTCTGCGTATATCTAATTTCTCAAGGGATCGAGTATGAAATGGAGCACTTGTGAGTTGGCAAAAATGACATGGAGCACTCGTGAGTTGGCTACACTCTCGAATGATCAACTCCTCAAGGCAAGGAAACACCTTTCCTCTTGTCCTTGCTGGCTCCGTTGCATCCTTCCATTCCACTAGATTGGGCATGCTCTGCAAACAAAGTTTTTTCAACGATGGGAACAATGCATTTCTGCAACTGCCATTATTATAGTTGTCTTCATTATTATAGTTGCTGTAAAACTCAGTACCCATGCATGTTAGGTTCTCCATTTCTATTATTTCAAGATCCCTAAGAGAGGATAGAAGCCCCAGTGTGGGAAGAACCTCACATTTGTTGCAGGCCTTTAATTTGATCTCGATCAAATTGTCAAATAGCGAAAAACCACGCCTAGCATTTTGACTTGTCAACATCCATGGTGGGAATTTCTTTCCTTGATAGTATTTGATGGTTAAGCTCTTCAAATATCGATGAGGTTGGAGACCTTCCAACACCTCTTCATCATTATTGTGGTTGCCTTCACTTTTCTCACTCCAATAGTATCCCAACTTGTAAATTTTGGCCTTTTCCACTAAATTTGCACTTCTGGCTTCTTCTTTACCTCTCACATGCTCTACACAATAGATGTGTAATTCTCCTCTAAGTTGATTTAAGCATCCCAATTCTTCAATCCTATGACCTGCATCTTGACCCACAGTGAAAAATGACAATGTTTGTAGACACGTCAATTTCCCTATATCTTTAGGCGTTCTCTTGATATAAATATGTCTCAAGTTAATCAATTTCTTCAGGTCTTTTGGAAGCTCTTTAAGATAATCGCAAAATTCAATTATTAAAGTTTGCAAATTGTAAAGCTTGGTGATGGACTTTGGCAATGCTTCAATGGAGGTACTTGAGAGGTGGAGAAGCCTCAAATGTATTAATTGACCAATTGAACTTGGCAATTCTTTTTTAGTATACCCATATAATTTCAGAACACGTAAGCATTTAAAATCTAATAACTTAATGCCAAGTGCAGCATCTACTGAAATAAATGTGCGCAATTTTTTGACTCCTCCTTTTGAAAATGGAATTCTTGGTACAATTTTTCCATCGAATTGGATGAATAAATGTCTTACATGGTTGATATCATTCCCCAAATCCTCCTTCAAAATTAAGGTCTCAGATTTTGAAATTGAGAGCGCAAGATCATGTACCAAATCATGCATCTTACAACTGATAATATTACCATGCTCATCTTGTTTCACATCTTGGAAAAAGGAATTCGACAACAAGATATCAAAATACATGTTACCAATATCCTCCATCACTAAATGACTTCCTTGAGATGGTTGAAGGGACCCTTCAGCCATCCAAAGTTGAATTAATTCTTCTTTTTTAATGTCATAATCTTTAGGAAAACACGAACAATATGAAAAACATTGTCTAAGAGATGGTGATGGAAGATGATCAAAGCTGAATTTTAATATTGGTAACATTTCATTGCTATCATGTAGTGAATTCCAAACTTCATTATTTTCAATTGCCAACCATTTACTTTTCTCCTTTTTACGTGACATTGTCCCTCCTAAAACTGTTGCTACTAATGGAATCCCTCCACATTTTTTAGCAATTTTCCTTCCAATGGCCTCCAAATCTGGATTTAATGGAATTGCAGATACTCTTTTCTTGATTATGGACCAACATTCTTCTTCTTGTAGTTTATTCAGGTGATGTCTAGGAAGTGTCTCTATGATTCTTGCCACGTTGTCACTACGGGTTGTAACAATAATGCAATTTCCCAAATTTGAATTAATTGCAAGCAAACAACTCATCAAAGTGTCCCATATCACAGGATCTTCATTCCATACATCATCAAGTATGAGAAGATATCTTTTACCTTTCAACTGTATTTTAAGGCATTCAAGTATTTCGTTCTTATTTTTTATTGTACTTGAATTATGGGTGAGGGACTCAAGAATCCCTCTCAAAATCCTAATATAATCGAAATTATCCGAGACACATACCCATATTTTTTCATCAAAATGTCCCCCATGATTATCATACACTAATTTTGCTAAAGTTGTTTTTCCCAATCCTGCCATTCCAACTATAGGAATGACCGAGGGTTGTTGATTGGTTGCCTTAATCAACAAGTTCACTATACTTGAAACAAGATTTCCCCTTCCTACAACTCCTGAATGATCAAGAAATGAGTCTGTCACTTGGTGACTTGAGATAATCTCAGGATTATCATTTACTGATCCGGCTCTAGTAAGTCCAAAACCATTTGCTATATCATTAATCCTTTTTAGTGAATCACCAATAGTCTTAACTTTGTTTGCCATCTTGATACGGAATGCAATGGGATTTGAAAATGAAAAGAAAAGGCGTACCTTTCTCTTCATTTGGTTTCGGATCTCTACCCTTCGCCGGAGAATCTCATAAGCAAATTCGTCCAGCACGTCATCAGCATCATAAGCAACATCTTTAAGCCTCTGTAGCCAGCGCCTCACGGACCGGTCACTCTCTTGCCTTCTCTCTGCATCAGCCAACACATCTTGAATCATCTCCAATGAGTCAAGAAGCCGTGTCAGGTCCTCCTTGAAACCCCAAGCAAGGCTGATCTGCTCAGTAGCAACTGAAATCAGCTTGCCTAGTATTTCGTCAGCAAAAACACTCAGGATAGTCTCAGCCATCTTTGGTTTGGTGTTCTGAATTCTGATAAGTCAGAAGTAGTTGACAGTATTTGGAAACAATAGAAGAATGTGATGTTAGGGACTAATATAACAAAGATATATGTTGAGATAACCCAAACATCAACTTGCACTTGCACACATGTCGTGTCTTTTACGTACAATACATAGGATGCCTATTGGTTTCCAAATTATTTGTTTGCTCTGCTTTTTTACTTTTGAGAGACTACCATCATAGAGTGGATATAGTGGATTAATTATGTCCTTTCTCTAAGCCAATGAAGTTGAAGATGCTTATCAAATCAATTAAAGAGAGGCTAAAAGAAACAAAGAACTATTTTTTTTTTAAACAATTATAAAGAGAATGATAAGACAATAAATGTTGTTAATAATTTTTTACATTTCTTAAAAAGATAGTGTCAAAATTTTTCTATTATAATTAATTAACAATTGCACTAAAGACATCTGTTAACATAACTCCAAAAACAAAACAGAATAATGAGGATTTATTACCAAATAAAAAAAAAAAAAAAAGGAATAATGGATTGTGTGCTTTTTCTAAGCCAATAAATCAAGAGTACTCTTTTTTATTTTATTATTTTTTAAATTTTATAATAAAGTAATAAACCCTACACACAAAGGGATCAGAGGGAATGAAATTTTTGAAAAACTTGCAAGTTACAATACAGTACACACTCAAAAGAGTCTACTCTCAACAATAGTTGTATACCATGGAGTAATAATAGTGTCCTTTCACTGTTACTCTCACATTATGTGGATCCTATGCATTATGTGAGAGCTGTCATCTATACAGTTGCTACGAGAGATATCTCTCAAGGATCAAACGCTTTGCAAATTCAAATTACACCCTTCTCTTATGGCAAAATGTAGAAAAAACTGAATGGACATAATATTGAGAAGATAGCTTTAAAAAGAAAGGAAAACTTCAGGAAATTAAAATATTGAGAAAAAAATTCTTTGAGATAAAATATTAAACTAACCATATATTTTTTATAATAATAATAATTAACATGAATGCCTCTTTAACTAAGGGTATTTAGATGTTGGTCTTATGTTCAAATTGAAAAAGGAATTAGTAGGTACCTCATAAATATTTTAAAAAAAATTAAAAAAAAATACTTAGGCTCTTGGCCATACTAATTATTTAGGACAAAATTGGTCAATGCCCTTTTCGCCCAAATTATATAGCCTTCTCCCCCTCTTCCCAAACTAATTAGGGAAATGCCCCTCTTTTAAAACTTGATTTGCTCAAAATCGAGTTAGACCCTATAGTGGCGTTTTTAAGGAGCCTATAGTGACGTTTTAAGGACCTATAGTGGCGTTTTGTAACTTAACCTCCACGAACTTGAGTTATAGGTAAAACAAGTAAAAAAAAAATTACCTATAACTCGAGTTCATGGAAGTCGAGTTCAAAAACACCACTATAGGTCCTTAAAACGTCACTATAGGCTCTTAAAACGCCACTATAAGGCTCCAATTTTTTTTTTTTTTTAAACTTGATTTTGAGCAAATCGAGTTACAAAAGATGGGCATTTTCCTAATTAGTTTTGGAAGAGAGGCAAAAAGCTATATAATTTGGGCGAAAAAGGCATAGGCCAATTTTGTCCTAATTATTTATGGTGAACATAATTTGGAATGTTTTAGTTACGAAGTGAAAATAAGAGAAAGGAAGGACCTTATCTTCTCTTTTTGAAGGAAAAGTTATGATTGTTTTTCTCTCTTTTTCTTTTCCCTTTTTTCTTTACCATTGTCATTCTTTCTCTCCTTTTTATGCTTGCTTTTCTCTCTTTTCTTTACCTTTATCATTCTTTCTCTCTTTTCTCTTTGTCATTCTTTTCCCTTTTTCCTTTCTCCTTAATTTTATTTTCCCCGTAACATCCTAGGAGTTAAATCAAGATGATTGAAAAAAAATGCAATTCATAGAAAATAAATAGAGTGAATGAATTGGGCAAATGCATTAGTTTATGTGATCACCTTACAATCCCTATTAAGTTAAAAAAGGAAAATCTATTGGACTAACACTATATAGACTAGTTTGCGCCAATTATCATATTCCAATTCCATAAAACACCACCACCGGACTCCTTGGTCCAAGTGGCATGTTATGTGCCTATTTTTGTGTTAGTTACTTTGAAGAAAACCAAAAACTTGTAATTGACTAAGGGGGAGCTTAAACCTCCAAACTTAATTAGTAAATTCTCTTATCGTTGAATAAGAAATTGGAGATCAAACTCCACCTACACCAAAAATTAAATAGTGTCTTAGCTTGATGAGCTTGATGATAAGAGCAATCATCAAGCTAATTTGGGGTATTTGCTCATTTTCCAAACATAAATGAGGAAATTAATTGGTCTAAAAAATAAGAGTAAGAATTGAAAACTATCCCAAACATAGAGGGGCAAGTATTTTTTTTTCCCTCTTTCACTCCTCTTAAGGGTACAACCACTTGAAATTGAATAATAATAAAAAATTAAAATTCAAAATAAAGGTGGAAAAAAATATCAAGAGGGTAGATCAAATATACAACATTCATCTCAAAATGAAATTTGAGAATACATTCTAACCAAACATAATGATGAAAAAAAAAAAAAAAAATCAATTTCTGCCAATTATCTTATGTCAGTCTTGACCTTCATTGTTTTTTGCTTCTCAGTAATAACCTTTTGTTGAGTTTTGGTGATGGAGAGTTCGGCTATTGAACTTGAAGAATTCTTTAGGCCATCTTGAGATAAATTTGTAGTCATCTTATCTTCACTACTGGCATCTCAAGTCCATCATTAATGACATTTTTTTCCATGAAAATTAAAATCTCTATCATTCTTTTTTGTAATATAATCTCTTTCATTAGTTAGTCTGTTTGTGGAATCTTGGTTGCTTTTTTCTAGGACCCAACAATCCTTGTTTTCTGTCATTTGTCATCAATATTGCTTCTAGAGTCTAGACACGTAGAGGCATCCAACTAGCAATTTCTTTGAAGATGACAAGAAATAGAGCAGAAAGTGGTGCATGGACACTGTACTATTAAGAGACAATGAAAACGATCCGTGGAAGAGAAGTACCTAAAAAGGAGGTGTAACGACTATAGCGCGTTGATTGACCTAAAAAAGAAAAAGTGGTCAAAATTAGTAATAATTGAGGTAAAAATTCTTCATGCGTAATTACTCATATTCACATTAATGTGAACACGAGAAGTGAAGATTTAGTGATGGGTTGGGTGGAATTAGGCTCGATTTCAAGTTCGACCTACTTAGATTCAGATCAAGATTGGGTTTAGATTAAAGTTCTATATTCTCACGCATTGCTTGAGGTTGCAACTAGCTACTTAAGTTTTTTATTTTATTTTATTTTTAGAAACAAGCACACACAAAGAAGAAAAAAAAAATGATTCTAATACAATGTTACATTACAGACTTTACTCAAAATTTTTTGTAAAGTTGTGATTTACAACTATATTTTATGTTGGCTTTATTCCATTACAAAAAGTGTTGTATTTGCTTTAATTTTGTCCCTTGTATTTTGTGAGATTTTATTGTATTGGGTTTAGTATTAAGTTAGTGAAGACTCAAGCTTAATTGAAGATCAAGCGGATTTCGCGAGAAGCTAACCCGCGAAGTAGCCACATGAAAAGCACATGACTGGAAGCTGAAGAGTCGAGCCAGGCTGTCAGTTTCGTGAGTGTCTCGCGGGTAAGGCCTTCCCGCGAGGTAGTTGCAAAACATTTTGCCTGGAGGATTTTTTAGTGTGACTTTCTTACTCTTCACCCATACTATATATACTCTCATTACTCACAAAAGTAAAGGAGGTCATTCAGAGAGAAAAACCCTAGATAGGTTTTCTACAACACACACACCCATCTTTTAAAGAGAGCTCTACTCATTCTTAGTGAGAAATCATTCTAGCATCTTCTCCTTCCCTCTCCCATTGTCATATCTTGAGAGGAGATTTGTACCCAAACACAACTCACACCTATTCAGAGTGTAGAGAGTGTTTTGGAGCTTGGAAAGTTTTGGGGATTTGCCAAAAAAAGTCGGTGAGGCTTGGCGGATGCAATCGGGCGTATTGTGGGATCTGGAAAGCTAAACAAGACACGGTTCCAAGAAGCCTTATTGGTGTAAGAGCTTGAAGGGCTTAAGTGCATTGGGTAGATTAGGCTTGGAGGGTCTCATGCTATTCATGTATCCCAACTTATTGTCTAGTGGATCAATTTACCGCTTGGAGGGCAGCGGAGAGGTTTTTCGCCGAGTTCTTCAGTTTCCTCTTCGATAACTCATCGCCGTGCTATCTTGTGTTTGCATCTCTCTTCCCTTACTCTTGTGCTTTACTTTTATTGTTTGTTGTTCATGTTTATGCACTAAAGTAGTATCGGTTGATTGCACTTCATTTACTCTTGTTTCTAGTCTTAGATAAGTTAGAGTAAAAGCAATCTAGCCATAATTTTTAATTGGGGGTTTAAAGTTCTTGTGTTTTAACACATAATCGAGCTTTCACTCTTACTTTTAAGAGAATGTGAGGCAAGTTATATTTTACACAACACACTCTTAAATGAAAAATAGTTAAGTTAAAAGAGAAAATCCATAAGACTAATTCTATATCAATTATGCTTATATCCTATAAAATGTTAGGTTTTTAAAATTAACACGCTCATATTGGAAATCTAGCCAAAATTAAAATATTTACATGGATGTGTGGAAAAAAAAAAAAAAAAAAAAAAAAAAAAAAAAAAAAAAAAAAAAAAAAACTAAGAAAGCTATAAGGAATGGATGTGTGAAAAAAAATAAATAAATAAGAAAGCTAAGATAAAGAATTAAGAAGTGGAATCCACTTAGAGTGATTCCCATTGAGGAAAACTTAAGAGAGAATAACTTATAAAGGTTCGACTATGCGTAAGTATTTTACTTTTTACCATTAAAATAGAATTATACAATTCAATTTACAAAGTGATAAATATAAAGAAAAAAAAAATTGTGAGGGTTTAAACTCTAAATGTCTCTATCTAAAAAATCTAAAAAGTGTTAGCTGGGTTACAAGACTCTTGGCTTGATTGAGCAACAAAGAGTGAAATAAATTTAAGCTAGTTTAAAAAATAATAGGGTAAAATACTACTTTGGTCCTTAAACTTTATTAAAAGTTTGTTTTTCGTCCTTAAACTTTAAAATTTTCTTTTTTCATCCCTAAACTTTGTAAATATTTTTTTTGAGTAGTATAGAGACAAAAATAAGGATGAAAAAAGAACTTTTTCAATAGTTTAGGGATGAAAAACAAACTTCTAATAAAGTTTAAGGACACAAATAAAACATTTTCAATAGTTTAGGAATGAAATATGAACTTTTTAATAGTTTAGGGACGGAAAATGAATTTCTTTAAAGTTTAGGGATGAAAAACAAATTTTTGGTAAAGTTTAGGGACCAAAATAGTATTTTACTCAAAATATTCAATAATTATAATTGTGTTGGTTTAGACCCTTGTTAAAGTTTACCCAAAATACACAATTAATGTTTTTCATCCCTAACTTTAAGTTTTTAGTAAAATTTAGGGACCAAAATAGTATTTGCAAGACTCTTGTTATACTACCTCATTGGCCACATCATCAACCTTTTCTCAACCAAATTTTTTTTTTTTTTAATTTCTTTTTTGATAATATTATGAGAAAATTTTACCTAATCCAACCTCGGTAATGATTTAGAACCCCAATATGAAAATTATGGCTTAAATCACTTTTAAACTAATCCAACAATTAACTCCAAATTTAAGTGATTAACCAATTATATTGAATATAGTACATGGACATCAAAATTAGCACAGATAAACATGTAAAACATAAACAATTAGCAACCCACATAAATAAAATCCAATTAACACAAATTTGGCATATGTATTAAGAGCTTAAAGAACTTGCAATTCAATGGTTTGATTTTCAAAATATTGAGTAATGTTTATTTTATTGAGTAAGGTTATTACCTTAGAGCACTAGCATCTAGGGAGACATATCAGTCTCTATTTTACACCCTAAAAACTTACTTTATCTATTTTACCATCTCATTTTACAACTCACTAACATCACAAATTTCATTTTTACATACAATACAATAGAATAATATAAATCAATACAATAAAATAATATAACAACACTATAAAAGTGATGAGGAGAGAGAAAGTAGAGGCATTTACTAATAAAATATATATATATATATATATATTTTTTTTTTTTACATCCTAAGCTATAGTTGGTTCTCATATATGAAAACCAACTATTCACGGATGGTAAAAGAAAATAAAAACCCACCCCTGGATGTAGCTACTTTTTGCCTTGTTGGTTGCTAAAATAGCAACTGGGGGATTTTTAAACCCCCGATGCTAGTGCTTTTAGGCTACAACTAATTTTGTAACTAAATTTTGTCATTTAACTATAGGACAAAGTCTAGCTATAAAATTAGTTGTAGCATAAAATTACAACCTTACTCAATAAAATAAACATTACTATATATTTTGAAAATCTAACAATCGAATTGCAAGTTCTTTAAGCTCTTAATACATATGCCAAATTTGTGTCAATCGGATTTTATTTACTATACAATCTATAAGCTTATATTTTATGCATAATTTTAAACTACAAAAATTTGCAATTTAAACAATTTATTGATAACATAGCTATTGATATTTAATTTTCTAAAAATTTTGCAAGAATAGAGAATATAAGAAGAAAATGTAATCAAATGGTAGATTTGTCAAAATTCACCTCTAATAAAAAGACATTGAGTAAAATTGTAGTTTTAAGTTACAACCTATTTTATTGATAAACATTTTTTTTCCTGCTTCTTTTTAAGAACTTTACATGCACTCGTCTACATCGATTCATACTGACTATGCGATTGTGGCTAAGCTTGTTTGCAGCAACGGCCCACAGCTACACTAAGGGGCCTTAGACCCATGGCACCCCTTGAATTTTTTGTTTCTTTATTTTTGAGGGAGAATTTATTATTTATATTTCTCAAAAATATAAAGTTATTCCCCTAAAAAATAAATATAAAAATATTAAAAAGTTTTTTTTTAAAATTCATCTTTTATTTTTTATTACATGTGAATTTTGAAAATAAAACTGCTAGATTACATGTACTTATTATATTCTTTTTGCTTGTAAAGTTTCAAAAAAAAAAATCAATAACTATGTCATCAATGTCATGTTTAAATTTCAATTTTTTGTGGTAAAGAGTTATGCATAAGAAATAAGTTTATTGATCGAATAATAAATAGCACCCGATTTAAACGAAATTTGACATACATGTTAAGAATATAGAGAACATGCACTTTGACAGTTAAATTTTTAAAATTCACATTTAATAAATAAAATATAATAAGTTTAAAGGATTTCTCTTTAAACTAATTTAGAGAGCAACCTTGTTCAAGAAATACGTTGAAAGAAGAGAACCCAATAAAAAAAAGGTTAGGCATTGCATTTACATGACTGATTGTAAGACCAAATCTGCTAGTAAGATGTGCTGTTTTTAATTATTAATTAATTTTTTCCATTGTTTTTTTAAGAAACTTTTTTTTTTCCTTTATTCAAATGACTTTTGTTGTTAAGTTGTTTGTGATCCAAAGTTAAAAAAAATTGATTTTTTAATTATTTATCCTTGGAAATATTAAACAGTTTTTAATTCCAAAATATTTAATATATAAATAGAAAATATATAGATATTTTATTTATTTGGTCATTTACGGGAAATATAACTATAATATTTGGCTTTTTCAAAAGAAAATTACAAATAATCACAAAGTTATTTTGTTTATTTTCTTTTATTTATTTATTATTTTTGATGGGATGTATTTTTTTTTAGAAAGTATTTTCTTTTATTTTTTTTTTTTGAGAAAGCAGTATTTTCTTTTATTGATTGGTCAAAGAAATTTATTTCAAATAATGCTACAACTACTATAAACTTTAATACATAGGATTTACAAAACTGATGTATCAATTTTTAAAACATAACAAAAAAATATTATGTTGTTGAAGTAGCTGAAACTGAAAGTATTTGGAAACAATAGAAGCATGTGATGTGCAAAGATATATGTTGAGATAACCCAAACATCAACTTGCACACACGTTGTGTCTTTTACGTACGATACATAAGATCGATGCCTATTGGTTTCCAAATTATTTGTTTGCTTTGCTTTTCTACTTTTAGGAGACAACCATCACAGAGTGGATATAGATGTATGTTTGGCTTGTGCGTTTACTGTGAGCGTTTCACCGTTTTGCGTTTTCAATTTTTTTTTTTTTTCAAAAACCGTGATTGTTGACTTCGGTGGTGAACAGTGTTCACTCAGTAACATTTGCAGCAACTGTTCAGCCACTTTTCAGTAATTTTGAGTAACTTTTCAGTTATGGGATCCACAAATTTCACTTTTTAGCAATTTTTTTATTAAAAATGAGTCTCACGGTATTATTTATATATTTAAAAATTATTTTACTACAGTGTTTTTCAGTTTTCAGCTATATCCAAACGGAAGGTGCTCGTTTGGCTGCACGTTTCTGAATCACGTTTGACGTCTGCGTTTTTTCAGCCTTTTTTTTTTTTACATGTTTCCAGCTAAATTTTACTATAGTAGCACTGTAGTGGCTACTGTTCAATGAACAGTAGTTGCAATAGTTGACTTTTCAGCACAAATTTTACTGTTTATGGACTAATAAATTTCACTTTTTAGCAACTTTTTCATTAAAAATGGGTCTCACGGTATTATTTACACGTTTAAAAATTATGTGTTTTTTCTAAGCCAATGAAGTTAAAGATGCTTATCAAATCAATTAAAGAAAAGCTAAAAGAAACAAGGAAAATGTTAACCAAGGACTTTGGTTTAAGGACTATTTTTAAAAACATTTTATTAGGAGAATAATAAAAAAATAAATATTGTTGATAATTCATGAAAGTGGTGTCAAAACTTTCTATTATGACTAATTAACAATTTCTCTAAAAGCATCCATTAACATAACTCAAGAAATAAAAAATAGTGGAGATTTATTACCACCACCAAAAAAAAAAAAATGAATAATGGATTGTGTGCTTTTTCTAGCCAATAAATCAAGAGTACTCTTTTATTTTATTATTTTTTTAATTTTATAATAAAGTAATAAACCCCACACACACAGGGATAAGAGGGAATGAAATTTTTGAAAGACTTATTACAAGTTAGTAAGTTACAATACGGCACACACTCATAAGAGTCTACTCTCAACAATAGTTGTATACTATGGAGTAATAATAGAGCACCCTTTCATTGTTACTCTCACATAATGTGGATCCCATGCATTAAGAGAGCTATCATCCATACAGTTGCTACGAGAGATATCTCTCATGAATCAAACTCTTTTCAAATTCAAATTGCACCCTTCTCTTATGGCAAAATGTAGAAAAAACTGAATGGACATAATATTGAGAAGATAGCTTTAAAAAGACAGGAAAACTTCAAGAAAAAAAAATATTGAGAAAAAAAAATTCTTTGAGATAAAATATTAAACTAACCATATACTTTTTATAATAATAATAATTGACATGAATGCCTCTATATATAACTAAGGGTATTTAGATGTTGGTCTTATGTTCAAATTGAAAAAGGTATTAGTAGGTACCTTGTAAATATTTAAAAAATAAAAAATAGATACTTAAGCTCTTGGCCATATTAATTATGTATGGTGAACATAATTTGGAATCTTTTAGTGAAATAAGTTGTGAAGTGAACACAAGAGAAAGGAAGGACATTCAGGCATCTCAATTTTTGAAAGAAAAGTTATGATTGCTTTTCTCTCTTTTACTTTTCCCTCTTTTCTTTACCTTTATCATTCTTTCTCTCTTTTTTCTTTGTCATTCTTTTCCCTTTTTTCTTTCTCTTTTATTTTCCCTGTAACATCCTAGGAGTTAAATCGAGATGATTGAAAAAGATGCAATTCATAGAAAAAATAGAGTGAATGAATTGGACAAATGCATTATTTTATGTGATCACCATACAATCCCTATTAAGTTTTAAAAAGCAAATCTATTGGACTAATACTATATAGACTAGTTTGCGCCAATTATCATATTCCAATTCCATAAAACACCACCACTGGACTCCTAGGTCCAAGTGGCATGTTATGTGCCTATTTTTTTTTTTATCCAAATGGTAAATTCTCTTTTTGTTGAATAAGAAATTGGAGTTCAAATATCACCTATACCAAAAATTAAATGGTGTCTTAGCCTGAAGATAAGAGCAATTATCATAGAGTGGACACCATAGGTTTGACATACTATATATATCATATCTATCCCAAACATAGAGGAAGAAATTAATTTGGGGTATTTTCTCATTTTTCAAAGATAAGAGTAAGAATTGAAAACTATCCCAAACATAGAGGGGAAATTTTTTTTTTCCCTCTTTCACCCCTCTTAAGGGTACAATCACTTGAAATTGAATAATAATAATAATAAATTAAAATTCAAAATAAAGGTTGAAAATAAATATAAAGAGGGTAGATCAAATTTACAACATTCATCTCAAAATTACATTTGAGAATACATTCTAACAAAACATAACGATGGAAAAAAAAAAATCAATTTCTGCCAATTATCTTATGTCAGTCTTGACCTTCATTGTTTTTTGCTTCTCAGAAATAACCTTTTGTTGAGTTTTGGTGATGGAGAGTTCAGCTATTGAACTTGAAGAATTCTTTAGGCCATGCATCTTGAGATAAATTTGTAGTCATCTTATCTTCTCTACTGGTTGGCATCTCAAGTCCATCATTAATGACAATTTTTTTTCTATGAAAATTAACATCTCTATCATTCGTTTTTGAAATATAATCCCTTCCATTACTCAGTCTGTTTATGGAATCTTGGTTGCTTTTTTTTTTCTAGGACTGAAATCCTTGTAGAGGCATAATATAAGAATGGATAAAGGTCAAATATTCCAAGTAGAGGCATCCAGGACTAGGAGCTAGTCAACCAACCAACAATTTCTTTGAAGATGACAAGAAATAGAGCAGAAAGTGGTGCATGTCCATTGTACTATTAAGAGACAATGAAAACGATCTGTGGAAGACAATTGCATGGGAAGTACCTAAAAAGGATGTGTAACGACTATAACGCGTTAATTGACCTAAAAAAGAGAAAGTGGTCAAAATTAGTAATAATTGACGTGAAATTTCTTCAAGCGTAATTACTCATGTTCACATTCTCAGTGAATGTGAACACGAGAAATTAAGATTTAGTGATGGGTTGGGCGAAATTAGGCTCGATTTCAAGTTCGACCTACTTAGATAGTTAGATTCAAATCAAGATTGGGTTTGGATCAAAGTTCTATATTCTTACTCATTGCGTAAGGTTGAAATCAAGGTTTTCAGATCCAGACCGTTCATTGAACTGTAAAAGGGAGAGGTTCAAGGTTTTTGAAGTCGAACTGATGTCGAATCGTGATGACATCATAATTAATTTAATAATTAATTAAAGCCTAAATATAGATATTAAATTTATAAAACTAGCAAAATTGACTAATATATCTATATATGTGAGGGAAATTTAATGATTTTCAAGCATATATTTAATAATTAAATAAGAAAGTTAATAAAATAAAATAATAACCATGAAAACATTAAATTTTATGATTAATTTTTGAAGTAAAGTTGAATATCTTTGAAGGATTTTAATTATAATTTTTTTTTATTCCTTGTAAGAGATGGATAATTTAATTAAGTAGAATAAAATTGTGTTAAGTTGTTTTTATAAAAAAAAAAAAAAAAAAAAAAATTGCTAAGGGGTTGGATCGCACGGTTCTTGCCATCGGTTCGTGCGGTCCAACCCCAGTTTTAGGGGTTCAGGGAATTGCCACATATGCCCGATTCTTTATGCTTAAAAAACTGATTTTCATTCCAGTTTCAAGTTTTTACGGTCCGACCTCCCAATCCAGTCCGGTTCTGAGAACTATGGTTGCAACTAGCTAGTTAAGTTTTTTGTTTTGTTTTATTTTACTTTTAGAAACAAGCACACACAAGAAAGAAGGAAAATAATTTTAATACAATGGTACATTGCAAGCTCTACTCAAAACTTTTAGTTTTAAGAGAATGTGAGGCAAGTTATACTTTACACAACACATTCTCTTAAATGGTGAATAGTTAAGTAAAAAGAGAAAATCCATAAGACTAATTTTATATCAGTTATGCTTGATGAAACCAAAAATTGTCAGTTGGGTCACTTGTCCAATCTAGAGCTTTTAACGGTCTTCTAAGATCTGCAAGAAAAAAAAAAAGAAAAAAAAAAAAAAAGACAGAGATGATTAAAGAGACCACCGAGTTGTGCCCAGTGGGGGAGCTTCCAATGCTTAAGTTAGTATTAGCTTATATATTTTGTATATAGATAGTGTTTTTGTAGTATGTTTTGACATACCTTAGCAAGTGAGGCAAATTGTACCTTTTATAAGTGACTTAAGTAGCTTTTGGACATAAATGAGGGAGATTATTACCCTAATTGTAACATTCTTTGTCTTGATGAGAGAGTTTAAGACTTTTGATGGTCGTTATTGAATGTGTTGAGTGATTACTCATCTTTCTTTGATGGCTAATGGACGACCTTAATGATTTTTATAGTCTCATCAATGCTCATATCCTACAAAATGTTAGGATTTTAAAATTAACAACTTCATATTGGAAATGTAGCCAAAATTAAAATATTTAGATGAATGTGTGAAAAAAAAAAAAAAAAAAACTAAGAAAGCTAAGATAAAGAAGTAATAAGTTATCCACTCAGGGTGATTCCCATCGAAGAAAAATTAAGAGAGAATAACTTATATAGGTTCGATTAAGCATAAGTATTTTACCTTTTACCATTAAAATAGAATTATATAATTCAATTTACAAAGTGATAAATATAAAGAGAAAATTGTGAGGGTTTAAACTTTGAATGTCTCAATCAAAAAAATATGAAAGTGCTAGCTAAGTTACAAGACTCTTGGCTTGATTGAGCAACAAAGAGTGAAATAAAATTAAGCTGGTTTAAAAAATAATAATAATTATAGTGTCGGTTTATTACTAGGGGTAAAGTGTGTACGGTGTATTCCATATGAGGAGCCTGAGTCTAAATGAAGAAGGGGTCATTCGGCCAAGACTTGGACCAATTGAGCCCAGCTTTATGCAAATGAGGCTGCAATTAGACATGGCAAAACGGGTCAGAATTTTCTGACCCGACCTAACCCGACCCGAAAAATACCCGACCCGAACCCGATTTTTTTGACCCGAAGCAAAAACGGGTTGACCCGTGACCCGACCCGTGTTTTTTGCGGGTCAACCCGACCCGACCCGAACCCGAACCATTTTTTTAAAACTTTTTTTTTTTTTGGTAAAAAAAAAGTAAAACTAAGACAATATTGGTTTAATTATTTATTGTGAACTTTAAGGAAACAATTGATACATTTACATAACTATATGCAAATTAATTGAAAGATTAATAGTTGAACATTCTGTAATGAGTAAATATTTTTAGATATCAAATAGTAAAGTATATGCCAAGATAATCTGGTTACAGTAGAGTTAAAAACATAGATTTAAAATTGTAGACATGTAAGAAATATTCACAAGTGTGAAAATAGTGAAGCTAAAGTATCAAATTAGCATAAATTATGAATACTTAGACCTATTTTTTAATAATTTATGTCCAAAATAAATAGCTTTTCAAAATAAATTATGATATATCCTAGAATGTGTGTTGCTTAACAATAATATGATATTTATAAAAGAGACCATGTATGAATAAGTAAGCAATCAAATTTTAAAGTATATCTCAAATTGAAATAGAGTGTCAACCACAACTGATAATAGATTATAAAATTAATTTTCAAGATTGTAAATTTCTTATATATTTTTATTCTTTATCAAATGAGTTATCTAATAAGTCATTTGTAATTTTGTTTTATATTTGGAATGTTGATATTGTGCAGAAATAAAACTTGTGTATTTGTTTTACTTATTTTTGTGTTATTTTGTTTTAAATAGTAATGTTAGGATTTGTATAATTTTAAAATTGTTGAATAAGTATTAATAAGTTTAATTGAGTTCATTCTTGATATAAGTGGTGAATTCAAAATAATGCATTTTACATTAAGTAATTTGTTGCATAACTTTCCAAATGACAGATACATGTTGTTTTCTATATAAAAATTAAATAAAAAAAAATTCATGTGAAAAATACGGGTCAACCCGACCCGACCCGACCCGACCCGCGACCCGATTGACCCGAACCCGATTTTGACCCGCTTAAAGTGACCCGTTTTTGACCCGTGACCCGTTTGACCCGTAACCCGATTGACCTGACCCGAACCCGACCCGACCCGCCCGTTTTGCCATGTCTAGCTGCAATCGCCTCACCTCATGTGACTATATAAGGTAAGAAGCATGTAGCCATTAGCATGGAACAAACTAGCTAAAAGACGTATCAAAAAAAAAAAAAAAAAACTAGCTAAAAGGCCAGACAAAGAAAGAGTTTCGACAAGAGAAGTAAGAATTGGACTGGGCAATGAGTTGTACAAGTTACAACCCAACCCAATTTCATTCCTATGTTGCTTTTTATCATGTGCCAATGACGTTTTTCCCCCTAAATTAAGAGTTTATATAGAGTCATAATCTATCTATACTATATATAATATATAATAATAGAAGCCTTGCATTTAATTTTGCAAGACTCTTGTTGTGCTACCTCATTAGCCAACCTTTTCTCAACCAAATTTTCTTTTAATTTCTTTTTTGGTAATATAATGAGAAAATTTTACCTAATCCAACCTCAGTAATGATTTAGACCTCAAATTTAAAAATTACTGCTTAAATCACTTTTAAGCTAATCCAACAATTAACACCAAATTTAAGTGATTACCTAAAGGAAGGGAAGTGTAACGACTATAACGCGTTGATTGACCTAAAAAAGAGAAAGTGGTCAAAATTATGTAATAATTGAGGTGAAATTTCTTCAAGTGTAATTACTCATGTTCACATTCTCAGTGAATGTGAACACTAGAAATTAAGATTTAGTGATAGGTTGGGTGGAATTAGGCTCGATTTCAAGTTCAACATACTTAAATTCATATCAAAATTGGGTTTGGACTGTAGTTATATATTCTCAGGCATTGTATGAGGTTGCAACTAGCTAGTTAAATTTTTTATTTTATTTTTAGAAATAAACACACACAAGAGAGAAGAAAAGTGGTTCTAACATAAAGACACTTCACAAATTTCACTCAAAAGTCATGGTAACTTTAAGCGACAAATAGTTAAGTTAAAAGAGAAAATCCATAAGACTAATTCTATATCAATTATGCTCATATCCTACAAAATGTTAGGTTTTTAAAACTAACATGTTCATATTGGAAATGTAGCCAATATATATATATATATATATATATTTAGATGGATGTGTGAATTTTTTTTTTTTTTTTGAGAAAGCTAAGATAAAGAATTAAGTTATCCAATTAGAGTGATTCCCACTGATGAAAAATTAAGAGAGAATAACTTAAAAAGGTTCGACTATGTGTAAGTATTTTACTTTTTACCATTAAAATAGAATTATACAATTCAATTTACAAAGTGATAAATATAAAGAAATAAAATTGTGAGGGTTTAAACTCTACATGTCTTCATTGAAAAATTAATAAGTGTTAGTTGAGGTATAAGACTCTTGGCTTGATTAAGTAACAAGGAGTGAAATAAAACTAAGCTGGTTTAAAAAATAATAATAATTATGTTGGTTTATTACTAGTTGTATAGTGGGGTCGGTGTATTCCATAGGAGGAGCCTGAATCCAAATGAACAAGGGGTAATTCGCACTATTTTTAAAAAAAGATCAAACTGGACTGAATTGGCCGGTTCAACCAATTGAACAAGGCATGGAATCGGTCCAATAAAAACCAGGAAAACCAGTAAAAAAGGTCAAAAATTGGGAAAAATTGAAAATCAGTCCATTTTTCAATTCTTTGACCAGTCCGGTTTTTAAAACCATCATTCGCCCAAGACTCGGACCAATTAAGCTTAGCTTTATGCAAATGAGGCTGTAGTCACCTCACCTCATGGACCTAGAAGGTAATAAGCATGTAGCATGGGTCAAACCAGCAAAAAGGCCGGACAAAGAGTTTTGACAAGAGAAGAAAGAATTGGTCTGGGCAATGAGTTGTACAAATTACAACCCAACCCAATTTCATTCCTATCTTTGCTTTTTATCATGTGCTAAGTTCAATAATCTGATAATTGTTTCTTTCACTACTAATAGAGAAAAAATGAACTACGGAAAATATAGGAATTCCAATAAGGACATAGTAACAATAATATGTTTTTAACGGTAAAAAAGGAAATATGGATTACGATTGTTTAATGGACACCTTAGGTGAGTTAGTGACATTTTTCAAACGACAGATAGATATTATTAAAATGGGCCTAACCACTAGTGGATTAATTGCAATTACCATCTTTTAGTATTGTGGAACATGACTTAATAATTAATACCCATTGTTTGTCTTTGACTTGTACTTGATTATCCTGAACATGGAGAAGACAATGAAGATTATGAAAGATGAGAGCCATTCTTAATCTTGATTCTCCATAAGGCACTTTTATAGCAAGCAAAAAGTAGCCAATTTGGATAAGATTTCTCTTCAAACTCCTATATCTTTCTATTGAATGTGAATTTTGAAAATCTAACAGTTAGATTGTATGTTATTTATGTTCTTAACATGAATGTCAAATTTTGTTCAAATTAAATGTTATTTACTATTCAATTAATAAACTTATTTTTTATGTATAATTTTACATCACAAAAATTGCAAATTTAAACATTTGATTAATAACATAGCTATTGATCTTTGATCTTCTTGAAATTTTATAAGCATGAAGGATATAATAATAACATGCAATCCAACAATTAGATTTTTAAAATTCACATCGAATAAAAAGATATTGGCAGAATTTGAAGAGAAACCTTTTCCCTCCCTCAAAATATGCAAGTTTAATTTGTTCTTTATAATGGGTGAGTAAGTCCAGAGAACTAAGAGCCTCTTTAATATTTGTTTTAAGTGCTAACATAGTGCCTGGAAGCTTGTTTTGGATTGTGTTCTCTTTTGTAGGTGTCGGATTGGGCTATACCGCTAGGTTTCAAGTGGATCCTTGAATTATAGTGGTGGGTCGAACTCCTTAGCATGAACTTGGACCTAGCTGATGTCCAATTTCTCTCCTCAGCTTTGTACTCTTCAAACGTTAACATAGAATAGGGTCCAAAAAGAAGACCAATAATTGTCAATGGAGTGAAAACATGTCCTCTAAAAAATTTGGGGGAAAAATTAATATCAAAGGAACAAGATTCCAATACAGTGCAAGCAAGCATACAAAATTGAAGCAAATCTAGCTATTAAATGTGAAGGAACAATTGGGAAAACTTCGTACAGAACAAGAGTAATCATTTTGAAGTGGCATGGATTATAGTTAATGGGTATCATCAGCGGTGGGATGAATGCTTGTATAGGAGAAAGCCATAGAGAGGGGATAACTGACCGTTCACATCACTTAATCAAAGTATTCATTTGAGCCCGTGAACAGTCATTTTAAAGGGAGATCAAATATCAGTATTATGAGATAAGTGAGAGGCCACGACCTCAAAGATACACGCGTGAACAAGGTAAGTCATGCTCATTGTCTCTAAGAAATGATGGTTCAACTAACGACATTTTCTCCCCCCTAAATAAGATTTTTATATGGATCAACATTTATCTATACTATTATTATAATAATAGCATACGTACATTTAATTTTGCAAAACTCTTGTTGTGCTACATCATTAGCTACAATATCAACCTTTTATTAACCAATTTTCTTATAATTTTCTTTTTTGGTAATATTATGAGAAAATTTTACCTAATCCAACCTCAGTAATAATTTAGATCCCAAATTTGAAAATTACGGCTTAAATCACTTTTAAGCTAATCCAACAATTGACACGAAATTTAAGTGGTTAACCAATTATATTTGGTACGTGGACATCAAAATTAGCATGGATAAACATGTAAAACACAAACAATTAGCAACCCACATAAAATTTAAAGACTCTGTGGTACCACTGCTAGAAACAATCCACTAAAATGTGGAGCAATCTTGTATTCGCAACCAAGCACTGATTACACCTTCAAGCCTCATGGCTAAATATGGGTGTGCGCCACTCATTCCCAAAGTCCAATCAACACTCAATTGTAGTGATGGAAATTATAACTGATTTTCCTCTCGACCAAGGACTCCCATGAAAGTCCGCCGAAGTTGTCTCTCAACCAAAATTTCAAATGCCTGACACGTGCAACTCCAACTCGCTCGACCAAAACTTCTTTTCTTCAGCAACTTCCGTTTTAGCTCTTGAACCCTTAATACCCAGTTACAAATGAATCCACAAAATACAAAAATACAACGTATTTCTCTTGCTAATTCAGGTTTGATTAGTTTGCATCCTCTGAAGCTTTAATTTGTTTGTGTAGTGTCTCTCTCTGCCAATCACCCACTTTCACATGGACGAAAAATTGTTTGATAAAATACCTGACTGAGAGTGTTTTGTTCTCTTTCTAGATTTTGATTTTGTACAATGTCCAGGTTTAATAAGTGGACATGTGTACTTCTTCCTACAGTATATTAATGATTTGGTAATGGCCAAACTTAGCACGTGGTTTTTTGTTTTTGTTATTGTTTGATGTACTTTTATTGTAGAAAAGCTAAGGCTTTTCCCCCTTTTGTTGAGTATATAGATACTCATTAGCATTTACTTAAGCTTGATTTACATTACAGATCAATTATAGTATACATGGTACACTGACAGAGCATGCTCAATGTCTAACAAGCATCTACACTCGACAATACATATTCCATGTCTTAGAGATAACCAATATGCAAAATCCATTTGCAATCCATGAACCCGGTACATATTCTATATAAATTAAGTTCTTGGTCTCAGCTTCTCAAAAGATTTTCTTTGAATTATCTATATAAAATATTGTTGAAAAATTATGTTAATCTATAATTTTATAAAGAACACTCTTCCACCATTGAGTTGCATGATTAGACTTGAAATTTACGTACTCTTATTTAAATCTAACCCACATATGTAAGAGGTTTGTGATGTTGCTGCGTTTAGCGACCATATGTTGTATTCTTTTTTTGGAAAGAAGAGGAGACATCTAGTCTACAGGGCTTATTCTTTTGTGACAGGGACCAGTGATAAGGCATCTATATGACTTTCTATGGTTTAAGTTGAAGACACTACAAATTTGATGGGAAGGCCAAAAGAAATTTGGTGGAGGTTTTGAAACATGATGATGCCATATAACCTTTTGTCTTTTGTTTAGAGTAGGGGTCAAGAGAGAGCAGAGCATACCCTCCTGCGATTTTAGCCCAAGTTGGGGTTAGAGTGATGATGCCTTCATCCCTCTCTATATATGTGCCTAACTTTGATATCTTACTGGGCACATTACTAATGGCATAAGCACAAGTGTAATGAGAGTCAGTTGATCATTGACATAGCTTTTGTCTAGCTGAAAAGTAGTTTTCTTTTTCTTAACATGCCTTTATTTGAATGCCTTTCTACTTGAAGTTTCTGCTTTTTATTTGCTTTTGAGAAGCCTTGAGTAGAGTTAGATAATGTAGTTGCTTCAAATTTAGTGATGGCATTGACTTGACATGTGATTATCTCTATCCAACATTTAGTTGATCTATTCTAAAATTCTTTATTCACCTTTGTCTTTAGATATCAGAGCAGATTCAAGATGCTATTCTTTACCTTGATATTGGATCTACAGAAAGTTTCCAATTTGTGGTGGCATTTCATGTGTTGTTGGACCTTGGAGTGCGGGGTATTTGTAGTTTCTCTTGATGCAGTAAGCTGATAATGTCATGTGTCTCCTGACATGTCTTTTATTGCTTCTTTCAACCTGATATGGATAAGTTTAAATAACTTCACATGTGAACA
Source organism: Quercus cerris (assembly GCA_963669245.1). Classification (NCBI taxonomy): domain Eukaryota; kingdom Viridiplantae; phylum Streptophyta; class Magnoliopsida; order Fagales; family Fagaceae; genus Quercus; species Quercus cerris. The sequence goes on from OY770012.1 coordinate 54,246,447, forward strand.
TACTTGATAAACAGATATGTCTATATCAATATGTGTGTGCGTGCATGTGTGCCAGATATAGTCGCAAACCATCTTAGAGATTACCCAGTTTGTTGCTCACATCTCAAGCATGTTGTAATTTGCATTTGCTTCAACTCTAGGTTATTGATTGGAGCTCAATCTGATGCTGCAAGGAAAATAGTGTTCATCTCGTCTCATCTCATCATAGGTTTGTTAAGCAAGATTTTTATCTAAATGCTGCCTGATATCTCACATCCCTCTGCCACTTGAGCCAAGGCCCAATTGCTACATCTTGCCTCTTTTTTTTCTTTTTCTTTTTGGAGTGAAATGTAGTTACTTTTTTTTTTTTTTTTTGGATAAGTTAGTCAACTATAAGTATTACACTACTATTTTTCAATATATAAGAGAATCCATTGTTGTCACCATTGGACGCATTACTAAGACTTTACTCTAGATGTAACTTTGTGTTCCTTGATACTTAATTTTTGACAGGGTGCACAATCTATCTCTGTGTTTGTTTGTGAGCTTTTACTGTTGTCATATAAATTTCATGTTAAGACTTTCTTTTCGATGCTAAATTCCTGTACAAAGTTCCCATTTTTGGTGTAGATCCATATGTATGTTTCTGTTCCTATTTGGTTTTATTGGACATGAATTATGTTTATGTATATTGCGTTGCCTGCCTTGTACATGGATTCTTAATATGATGTTGTAGTTGCCATGGATTCTAGACACTGTTTCTGGTATATTTTGTATAATCTAACCAATGCTGTGTTGATTATCGAATTCCTCATTTTATATGTGTTTACATCTAATAACCGTTGTTTGTTGTATTAGACATATTGGAATTTATATTTACCTATTTGGGACAATTTTTTGCCTTGAAATTGTGGAATGTTTTTCGTAGATTACCCAAAAAAAAAAAAGGTTCATAACAGTTTTTTGTTGGTTTGTAAAATGATTGGTAGAGTTCCATAAACAGAAGACAGATTTGGTTGTTTTGGCCATACAAATATATGTAAACCTGAGGAGAAAAAGTAAATTTCATTTTTTAAAGTTCAACATATAGACTTGTTCTCATGTAACATTGAATCGTTTATATAGTGATTTGTTTCACTTTGTAAATCTGGTCATTCCCAAAGGAGATTGAGACACTCTCATTAAGCTGAGGAGTTCATTTTTATTTTGTAGTTGCAAAATAAGTCCACCAGAAGTTGTAAATTTGATTAGTTAAATTGAAAGTGACCTCTCTGTTTTTTTTTTTTCATTGGACACAATATATATGTAGAGACAAAGTAATGCATAGTGATTAGTTCTTTTAGATGCCTCCAAACTTATTAGATATGTTTGAACAGGTCCACTTTATCTGAAACCAGTAGTGGGGGTGGCTAAATTGGACTCTGACTCAGTATCTCATTAGCAAAATTCATGCCTTGTTGTTGATTAGTTGATTAACCTCCAACGTGATATTGATGAAAGGTCGATCCCATTAGGCCTAAAATGAATTTTCAATATGTATTAATTTATGTTTTCCTTTAATCTGTTCTAGTTCTATATCGTGCTTCAAATCTACACTATCCTGGTGTGATCTTGAGTACCAAGGGAAAACACTTCACTCTTCTCTATACTTATTAAGATATTATTGGTATTCATTCTAAAATGGAACTCAATAGACCAAATTTATTATTATGAGATTTGAAAAACTCATTGGTCTGTGTGGTCTGTAATTGTTATTTATATTTTTCACAAGAAATGTTCTTTTATTTTTTAGTTTACAAACTTTGGCATTACATTTTTATTGCTAAACATGACTGTGCAAGCTTATGTAATTTTAAATCAAATGATTTTTTTTTTCTTGTTTTGTGTGTGAGTGGTCTAATAGTCTACTTGCCATATATTAACTTACATAATGTCATTAATAATTTGAAATGAAAGGTTTAGGACCGTGAAAAGATCAAACAAGAGGCAGTTCCAAATCTACTACATGAATCTTCAGAGAACGAGAGTATAGTAAAGTCGAGCATAGATAATTTATATAGCTTTTACACAAAAGCATAGATTATATGTTCAATTAATGGCTAAATCATTATCAAAATTATCAAATGCACGCATCTAACTGTTACTGATAAAATTTAATATAAAAAAATTACACACATCTAACTCTTGCTTTGAGCATGAGGTGACAGTGTTATTTCTTTTTCTTACCATTATCCTGATTTAAAAAAATATTGACATGTATGAATAGTTGTGCCATGAATTAGTTTGCTTTTTTTAAACACCCCCCACATAATGCTTTATTATTGATTGACTAAGATCTTCAACATATTTTGGGGAGAAACATTTTTGTAATAATTGATTCTTATATTTTAGTTTATTGATTATAAAATATAATTAAAAAATTGTGAAAACTTCATTTAACAGTTCTTATGTTATAAAATAAAAACAAAGCTTTTATAAAATGCTCGATAACTCTCCAAAAATGGTAAATAATGTTAGCTTCCGTATAAAATAATCAAAGATCAATTGCATGTTCTAGTTAAAATTATACATTCTCCAACTTTTTATTTGCATACACATCTCACTATATTATAAATTGTATAATACATTATATTTCCTTGAAAACAATTTAAAAAAATTTAAAACACTTTTAAATAAAAAATATGGACTGCCTAACTTATAGTATATATATATTACACTATATCAATTATATTTCATCACTTGGTGTTTATGGTTCAATAGAAACGAGGTTCGGCTGGGTGAGGCAAGGCAGCAAGGCTCGTCCATAGTGCAGAAAGCTTGTTTCCTCTTGGATGAGTTCCAGACGACAAATTTCAAGCTGAAACAGGTTGTGGACAGAGATGAAACCCAGTGGACACCACCGTGACCTCCATGGTTTAAGCTTAATTTCAATAGGACAACCTTCACGGCGTCTCAATCTTCTGGCGTCGGGATAGTCATTCGGAATAGTGGAGGCAGAGTGGAGGCAGCTTTGAGTAAATCTATACCTTAACTGCTAGGTTCTTTAGAGATTGAAGCCAAAGCCTTAGACGAGGGTGTGTCTTTTGCATGGGATGTAGGCATCCGAGAGGTGATCTTTGAATGCGACACACAGATTGTTGCTGAGGCTTTGAATGGATCATGTGACCCACCAGTAGCTATTCGCAATATTGTCAAGGGGATTTAACATAAGCTAAAGGAATTCAGGGGAGTACAAGTCTCTCATGTGTTATGTTGGAAAAGAAAATAATGCCTTGGGCAAAAAGAGAGATTTATGTACCTGAACTTGTTTGCAAATAAATACATTTCAGCCCCACCAAGACATCAATTGGATAACAACCATCGAATAACCTAAATTTTGTGAAGTAAACTAGGAAAGTGAGTCAGTGTATGCTGGGAAAGGAAAAAGAGAAAAAGAGAAGAGGAAATGGACTTACCAAATTGTTTCTGGATTATGGGAAAATGGGCAATCTTGTCTTGGGCTATTTTTCTATGACTAGAGAGGAGATACTAAAAAATCTGCCATTTTTCTTTAATTTGGAGAGCCTCTTGAATATTGATCATCTGCAGCTATTGAATGAGAAAAAAAAAAAAAAAAAAAAAAAAAAGGCCTAGAAAAAAAATAAAAGGACTAATGAGATTTGATAAATAATGGAATATGGGCACTCTTGGACCAATTTAAGAGACAGAAAGAAACTTTTTTTTTTGAGAAGAAGAGAGAGAAAGAAACAGGGTGATCTTAATAGAAGAGAAAAGGATTTGTAGGTGTCAAGGTGTGTACAGTGTGTGCCATATGAGGAGCCTGATACTAAATGAACAAGAGGTGATTCGGCCCAGACTTAGAGCCCAGCTTTATGAAAATGAGGCTGCAATCATCTTGCTTCATGGACCTAAGGCATTAGTATGTACCATGGGCCAAACTAGCTAAAAGGCCATTTTGAGAATTTCGACAAGAGAAGGCAGAATCGGTCTGGGAAATGAGTTTTACAAGTTACAGCCCCACCCAATTTCATTCCCATCTTTTGCTTTTTTATCATGTGCCAACTCCAATACAATCTGATAATTGTTTCTTTGACTACAAATAGAGAAAAATTGAACTATGGAGAATTTAGGAATTCCAATAAGGACATAACAACAATATATTTGTCTCAGAAAATGAAGATCCTTTGTGGAACAAGACTTCTTTCTTCTTCTTCCTTTTTCTTTTTTTTGGAGAGAAAACCTAGTACTGTGGAATACCGTTTTATATAGTTATATATAAAAAATTCATATTTCATAATTATTCTCATTCAAATTAGCCAACTTCATAAAAGATATAACATTTAAAAAAAATTAAAGTACATAAACTCTTATACATAATTAAACATATTAAAAGTTAATGAAATCACATGCACAATAATAATATTGTTTTTATTTTTTTATTTTTTATTTAAATCTCATGCATGATTAAACTTACCAAAAAAGATTATAAAAACTAGTAAAGTGGTTTTTTTTTTTTTTTTTTTTTTTTTAATAAGTAGAAAAAGCCACAAAAGCAATTACAATTCATAAATGCATATTTTGCCCAAAATGCAGAATTTCGTTATAATGGCCGATATAGGCCAGAATTTGGACCGAGATGAAATAGAAGTTTTGTGTATCAATTTATAATATTCCAACTAGAACAGCTAGAATGAAATGTAATTTAAAATATTAGTTCATATCAAAAGTATCTAAATTTGAACAAGTCACCTTTTTTTAGTTCTATGAAAAATCAACATATTCTATGAAAAATCAACATACTAGTAAGTTTCAGTTAGCTCAACTATTAAAATCTCTTGTTGTTGAATAAAAAATCTGAGATTCAAACCCCGCCTATATCAAAAATTAATTGGTGTTTTGATTTGATAATACAAATAAATTAATATAGAGTAGATTCCAATTCCATAAGATGAAATTCTATTTTATCTATTAAAAAAAATCAATATCAGTTTTGGTTAACACACGGGCCCTCTCTCTCTCTCTCTCTAGATATTAATAAATATCTCTGGGAAAATATTAATAATAATTTAATCAACTAATTAGTAACATGAAAATTGATGAATGCTTGCTACATCCCTCATGGCAGCTCAAGTTGAATTAATCCCTGCTCAGTTTGCATTAGAATGTTATTTGTTATTAGGAATAAGTTGTGTTTATAATTCTTTGAAGTTTTACTATTAAATAGTCGCAGACTCACACGATGCGTGAGAATAGATAATTATTTTATAATCGTGGAATAAAATATAATATTTTTTTCTAAATTTTGTTAAAGATAATTTTTTTCTCCCAAAAAATTTAACAATTTCTAAATTTATTTTATCTTTCTAATTCTACTGATATATCATTCTATTGTTTTGGGTTGTGTTTGATTGATATTATTCCTTTTTTTTTTTCCTAAATTTTGTTAAAGATAATTTTGTTCTTCCAAAAATTTTAACAATTTCCAAATTTATTTTATCTTTCTAACTCTACCAATATATCATTCTATTGTTTTGGGTTGTGTTTGATTGATATTATTCCTTTATGAGGTGGTCCATATTATTAGAAATTATTTTATAGTGCACTATGTTTTTCTATTTTTTTCTTGTGCAATTAAACTTTTTAAGTTTTGGAATAAATCATTCAAATTCCTCATTCTCTTAAAGAAGATTATTATGATAATAAAAAATCATAACAAAATTGCATTTAATGTTACTTAAATAATTGATAGACACATTCAAATGCATAGCCAAGACTTTTTATATATTTTTATATAAATTCAAATTCTCGTTTACAAAATAACTAACTCAAACAAAAATTAAACTAAAACTATAAGAGGAAGAGAGATTAATTGTGATGGAAAACTCAAAAATATAACACTAAAACGTATTAACCCAAAATAAAATTATAAAAAATACAATAATTCCTCAACCTAAAGTAGAGTTGCAAGAAAGAATAAAAAATCGAGAGAGTGAGAGAGAAACAAATTTATAAAAAAAATAAGATAAGAACAAAAAGAGTAAAAATATAAGATATAGTAATAAACATCAAATTATTCAAGTCATGCTATATAATATAATAATGATATATTTTTATTTACTATCTATATATTGTAATAAGATGACATCTATTAAATCAAAGAAAAAAAAAATACCATCATAAAAATACAAAACTAAATCACATCAATCTAAAGTAAAATTCTAAAAAACATAAAAATTCATCAACTTAAAGTAAGCTTTGAAAACAGCTTACGTTGATAATATTAGACTGAAATAATTCAATAACCTACAACAGAATGTTAATTTTTCAATAACTGAAAATATACTTGCACTTTTTTATAGTGTAATATGAGGCTAGCCATACCACATCAACCACATTATAGGATGTAAAAAATTAAAAATATATATAAAAAAGAAGGAAAATAATTATGAAACTTTTAAATTCACAATTATCAATAATACTTTGGAAACGAACTCATAATCTCAACCAAAGAAAAAAAAATGAAAACTTAGAAACTCATATGGCCTAGGCATATTTGATAACTCAAAAGGATATGCATCTCAAAATTTGGCACGGTTAATCGGTCATGTTCAATTTAGGCCAACTATATAGGTTCATTACTTCAGTTCAACACATAACAATGATAACATAAACAACAATTGTAATTGACAATTAACAGTGGTATACTTAGACTTCCCAAGCATTAGTGGTATACTTATTCCCATATCTACATAAGATTGGTTGAAATCACAAACATGAATTCTATGATGTGGCTTGATGTAAATGAGCTGCAAACAAATATTAATAATAAAAAAATAAAAAAATAAAAAAAATAAAAAAAAACTCTTGATACACTGAATTATGATCACAAAGGATTGGAAGTGGACCATGATTTCTCTTGCACTACAAATCCATAGGAGTCACATAATACGAAATCAAGACCACCAAAAAATGAAAAAATAAAAAATAAATAAGAGAAAGAGAGAGAGAGAAACAACATTTTGTGTGTGAGAAAACTGTGCCCCAAATGTGAGAGAGGATTGGAAATTTATAATAAGAAGATGAAAATAAGAAGAGTCAAAAATAAAGGAAGATAAAGGGATAGAAGAAGAGAGATATTAAGGTAGTTAGTAGTGGGAAGATGAAAGGGTAAAAGAGAGGGAAAAAGACTTGAGTGTGTAACAATAAGCTAAGAAAATTAATAAAAAGAAAAAGAGATAAAAGAGAGAGAGAGAGAGAGACTTAAGAGAGAGAGAGAGAGAGAGAGAGAGAGAGAGAGTTGGAATTAAGTGGATGCTGTGGCTACTGATGTGTCTCAATAAAAGCGGAGTTTCTCTCATACAAAAAACTTCTTGTATGACAGTAACAAAGACTAGTATGCTAGGTAAATTATGTTCTTGCAGAAATTTTTATTTTTCTTTTGGCCACCATGATCAGCATCTACATTTCACTTCTTTGAATTATTCTTTTATCAATTTTGGATGAAAAGGCCTAGGTTTTAATAATGAGCATTGTTATTATACTGGAAGAAAGTAAGAGCACCACAATATCTAAGGACCAGGAAGAACCGGTATCTCTGACTTAACTACAACAATAGAGACACTTTTTTCGCAAAATTGTAGCCTGGCATTCATAATTACCCTTTCAGATACCTAATATTTTTGAAAGAAACGTACTAAGGGGAAAAGATACATCATTTTAGTATACATATGAAAGTTCATTACTGCAATTGCAAATATGCCAGGACTAACATATTCATGAACTGTACAGGAAAATCTATACAAATATTTGATTTCTTCAAAATGTGTTGGACGAATCATGGACACTATCTAACCTCTATACACCTCTAAACATTACAAAAGATATATACAAAGCCTAAATTAGCTGTTTGGCAAGAGGACAACTAGAAGAAATCTATTTAGTAACTTTTTACTCAGCGAAGTCATAATTGCAGCTCATCAAGAACTCCCGCTTTCACAGAAGTTGTAAAAGAAATTGGATTGGGTATATTCAGAGTCAAATTGACTGAGTTTGGTCCCACTTGATGCCTATTTCCACTAAAATCTAGCTTTGCTCAAACACCCTCCAAGTTCTGGAACATTAAGAGAGGAAAAGATTGTTTGAGATGAGAGACTCCCTTGGAAATTAGGTTCAGAGAGAATGGTCACAACTGGATGATAATAAAATAACACTACGTTTATATGTATTGACGTACGTTTCCGTTGACAGCAGATAGTCTTCACTTTGTGCAGAATTGGTTCGAAGATAGAACAAAGCAGCCACCTTCTTGGGCAATATGGATCATTGTAGCTTGCCATATCTCCCTTGCTTCGGCTGTAGGTCGAAAATAAATTCCAATGCCTACATATGGCAGCTTAAGAATTAAACAAAAGACTGAAAAACTATAGTTTGTAAGGAAACTCCTGGATATAAAGGAAATGCTGAACAACAACCCAGTTTAGACCTTACAAAATCACCTAATTGTGAAAATGGTGATGAATTATCCTAAATTATTCTATAGATATAGTAAATTATTTTACAGATAACAGCACAAGGTACACAAAAACACACACAAGAAATTTCTTTGTATCCAACAATGACAATGTTAAATTGAATGACAAAATAAAAGACATTAAAATAACACTCACTAGGAGTTCTTTTATTAGTAGCTATGACAAGACTGTAAATAAAAATGACAAAAGGTATACCTTCAGTAAATAAAGTCAGTTCTTAGAGAAGACATTCTATTGTTGCGGCAGATGAGGTCACCTATGATCAAGATTTGGAGTCTTATATACAGGCAGCAATGATGTCTCCGCTGATCAGCACACTCCACATTCTGATGCAATTGGCATTACCTTTTGATGTTTTCCAAGATACCAGTCCAGGGAATCGAAAACTAGAATGGCACTAAAAAGTGAGTATCCAGCACTTTTAACTACTCCCTTCTGGAAGCAGACTTCATATTTACCCATTTAAGTAAAAATCTGTCAACTTTTCAGACTTGCATAAACAAACATTCAACATGATTCAGTCACAACAAGACTAGAATTACATTTTCCAATGGGTTATATGCGTCACAAGAAAATGCATTACAGTGAGTAATAGTAAAGCTTAAAGCTGGAAGTATTGACTAGGCACAAATTTGTTCAACCTTGATTAGCAATTAGCTACTATCCCTGATTCTTTTCTGGATATACTGCAAAATTAACTTATGTAAGCATAGATTGAGCATTTATACCTGTATGTTCTAACTCTTTCCCTAAATTTGTGATGCCTCCCTCAATTGTTTTCAAATCAGTTTGCAAATTCTCACAAAATAATCATAATTCTATGGCAAGAAAACTGCATTGTATCTTGTTTAAACTTATTGCTGACAATGTGACTTTTAGTGTAGAAAATACAATTCAAATTGGATTAAAGCGCAGCAGCGATATTTTAGATTTTTAATTATAGAAGATTTCATTGATAGAAGTTTTCAGTCTTATTTCTGAGTAATACAAATTAATTTTTAAGCCATATTGTATTAATTGAATAATTACAAACAAAATTCAGCTTCCAGAGACTTATGTCCATTGCCTTATCTGCAATCTGTAGGCTATTACCCTCCATACAGGGGTATGAAGTGGAGCACCCAAACAGTTTGGCCTCATTGTTAAGACAAGAAGACTGAAAATAAGAGTAGACTATAACAAAAATTTGAAAATCCATTAATTGAAGCTTACTATTATATGCTCTTTGCAGAGATTTGTAGCAGTGATTATCTGTGAAATGATTTTAACAATCAATCAAATGTGCAAGATGGCAAGTCACCAGATGTATATCTTAGTGCATAACTTGATCTCAGACAAAAAAAGAAAATGCATCAAATTTGAGTTTCAAGTTGTTCTTCTTAATTGGGCTCTTCAATTTCTTGCAGACGTTTGAAGACCGAATATGTTTATGCCATTGATTAGTACTAAAATTTGATCATTCAAAACGAGATATATATGATCATAATCAGTATGTAAGGGTAATCCTAGATGTATACCTCATAATCTAGAAAACTGCTGAAGTCACTGCTACATCGACTTTAAGTTACGAAACCATAACATAGGATTTGAACAAAGGACAAATTGTCAGGAATCCTGTATATTCCAAGAAAAAAAGAGAGTTATTTCTGATTATATATATAGGAGATAGAATCTAACATGGTGAAAAGTGTAAATGCTGGGAAAGCCTAGGCCTCACTTGATGCATTGTTGAAGTGATACCTAATATACCCAATTGGCACTTGCAAGTACATTCAAGTTATGGTTCCAGCTGACCTACAACCAGAAGTCATTTGGTTGGGAAAAAATAAAAAGTAAGAAAACTGAAGACAGTAAAATTAATTTATCTTGAGAATAAATGTAACTGCAATTATGAAGTAATCCAATGATGAGTAATGCAGCTTAATCAACATTATAATTTGATCTCAAAAGAAAAAAAGATGTTAACCCACTCGTTTAATTTGGTTTGAATCTCAAGTTATACTTCCCCTTAGTGCACACTGTACAGCAAACTGGACTTTAAGGTCATCTACAAATCAATTTAAAATAGAATAAATAATTTGTCACTGAGTATTTCTCATGTTTAAAACTAACTTCAGATGAATTCATAACATTAATTAACTTTGGAGAAGCATGAAATATATATGTATATATATATATATATATATGGCCAAAACTTAGAGAAAATCAAATTAGATTTTAATTGGATTCTCAATTTTGCGCTATGTGTCTTTTTTAATTTTTAATTTTCTGTCAAGTGAATTATTGAGGGTAAAAATTGAACAGTCCAAATCCAATTAGATTTTAAATTGGATTTCAATTGGAGTCCAATTTTTTGCCACATGTCCATCTAAGTTTTTAATTTTTGTGACAAGTGAATTATTAGGTACCTAAACCGAAGAGTCTAAAAACAATTAAATACTAAATTATATACATACATATATATATATATATATAACTATTACATATTTTAGAAATGTATGGTTTTAAAAAAGTGTAAGTTAATACCGTGTATATTTTGAACCGTATAATTGTGATTGTTTTCAATTGTATCTGTGTATATGCACGGGGCTACCCACTAATATGAATAATGAGCCCTAGTTAATCTACAATTGGTTAGTGAAAACTTTACAGTGAAGACAATGTAATAGTAACTAAGGAGCCCTAATCAATGCATTGTTGGTGGACCAGAATACACACACACAAATAATCTCAATAAGTTTAGAATTGATTGTACAAAAAAAAAAAAAAAACTTTACTTTAGTTGTTGGATGGAAAATTTTGAAGATCTAAGAATGCTATGCAGAAAGATATGCTACACTATATGTGCACACCATTTTGAAAAAAAAATCATGGAAATTAAAAATTAAGTGCATAAGCTAGTCCATTCAAAGTGATATATTAAACATAAGGACATTTGAGCAAAAATACCAATTTTATATTCTTTGAGCTTAGCATAGGAATCAAAGGTTTGTCTAGATAATTGGAACATAGGCAATCTTGATCAATCCATGCTGAAGTACATAACCTCTAGTTGGGAAATGAAGGATTACCAGCATGGCAGCATCTGCTATCTAGTGAGGCACCACACCCTTGCTGGTAGATATCTCAGCTTCTTGCAACTGTTTATAGACATCTCATCAAATAAATAAAGGTTCTGCAACTATAGTGGAAAGTGAACCACTCTAGTTTACTCTTTTTGATTTCAAAATATCTTACTTGGGATTGTTGAAGGAGACGAGGCAGCAACTTGAGCTTAGCCACATATAATGTTTGATTTGTGCCTGCAATGTTGGACGTCTTTTAAAAAAATTTAAAAAAATTAAAAGGCTCTGCTAAGAATACATCAACTAATTTTTCTTTCTTATATGGATCCAGATTATTCTGCCAAATTTAGATAACACCACAATGCAGGGTTAGTATTAAGAGCATTTACTTTTGAAACTCCAAAGAGAATCTAACAAGGATATGGGAAGGTTTTGTTTTTCCATTGATTGGATATGAGAATCTTTAGTAATAGAGAAAACTTAAATTTCACAATTTGTAATTCAAGAATAAATTCATGTATGTTGTTAGAAATGGAAAAGAAAAAGTTCCAAAATGAAAAACTTGGAAAAGAGCAAATTAAGAAATGTGTACATCATTCTGAAGAATTCCATATAACACGAACAAGGTCATCAACACTCCCTATTGCAGTCAATTTTCCACTGAAATATAAAGAAACAACAAATTTGAAAAGAACAACAATTTTTGTGAATAGTACAAAAAGTTAAGAATAGGAAAAAAAATTGATAATAAATTTTTTTGGAAGTGAGACAATAGAAGAGAAGAAGAGAACTCACAAATTTTAGTGAGAGAAAAAAAAAAGCATTGGAATCAATTTGTAAGTCCGTCTTTTGCGATTTCTGGATTATGACCGATCTTTCGTCTATAATCTTAGGCTTCACAAGATTATAAGTTAAAATAAATCCTCAACTGTGCCAAATCTTCCACTTAGGTTTCCATTGTGTGGGATTGCACCTCTCTTTACTGGAAGGTAGTGCATTGTTCTTGGGCTTCATTTCTTGAAGAGATACGAAGCTGCCCCACAATTGTTTTGGAAGCTACAAGAAAACAAACATGCTGCTTTCTGAATGAAAAGAAATTAAACACGTTAGCTCCAGAATGAAAACCTCAAATCCATAGAGGGTTCCTTGAATTCATAAATTTAAAGGGCTTTAAGAAAGAATTTACCTGAAAAGCTGGTTTGATCATGGCTGAAGGCTATGAGTTTTACTCCCAGCACCATTTCCCTTCATGTCACCAAATTTCATGCAATTTTGTTGCTATCACCAATGACTTCTAATAGTAGTTTTCTACTTCTTTCCTGCACACTGACTTCCGACGAGCTCTGTTCTACGTCACCCACCACTCTAGAAAGGCTCCAACATCATCAACATTTAGTGACTCCAACTGATGATATAAATAGGTATCAATATAAAAAAGATGAAATGACATTTACTCACCATAAAATTTTGCAGGAATTTATAATAAGTAGGGGAAGAAAATGAATTGTTCCTATCCTCACTGCCCTGACCTGACTAAGTTCAGCAGGAAATCTCATATTCCATCTTTTCCCTGCCTTTGCCTTCATCAAGAAGAGCACATTATGGCTAGTATTGATGTAAAGTGTCTATTTTTCATTTTTGAATATGACATAGAAGCTTGGTAATTACTGATCCTTAATTGTATTTCAAAATTCTAGCATTATGTTTATTATGCTTAGTGCATTCTAACTTTCTGAAAAGAGAGCAAATTAAAAGTATATAAGAAAACTTAATGATTGGCTAAAGTTCAAGAACATATAATATTGGGAAAATAAAAATAATTTCATGGGAATTGAAACTTTCTCGGTGACATTTATGCAAGCATTATTATAATACTTTTAAAATCAAATTAAAAAAAAATATTAAGAAAAAAAAAAAAACCCATTTTTATGCATTCTATTATGTTGGGGGAAGGGCAAGAAAAAATAAAATAACAAAACCTTCACAAGAAAGAGAATTAGACAACTGAAGCACCCAAACTTGTTCGCACATTAGAGGACATAAGTTGAAGGTACCACGTCTTCCTACAGAAACATTATGCCCAAATTATGTGAAAAAACTTGAAGAAAGTAAAAATGTTATGTAAGAAATAGCAAATAATCTAAGAATAAAAATCGTCTATTTTATTCTAATGTGAAAAAAAAAATTACCAATATTAAAGAAGAGAAAGTGTAGAAAGTCAGTTTTGGATGGACTTACCACCAGCCTTTCCTGATATCACATAAACTTCAAGATGCTACTAGAAAACCTGAGGCATTACATTTGCCACATCCTTCCTCTTGATGATGTAATAATGTGGTGAAGCATTGTATGGGTGCACATGCATCAGCTTTGTGCAATCACATAATTCTTATATGCTGCTCCTTAATAGAATCTTCCCCTAGGGCCATCAGCAATAGAAAAAACAATTATAATATATGATGATTTTTCTGAATAACCTTCTCATATGAAAACATTGTGATAGCACATGAACCAAGCACAAAAGATTCCTTAGTTTATTGTTATTAATGTATGCGGCCTAAGATTAATATCCAATAATTTGGCATTTATTTTATTGAGCTAAATCACTAGTCTAGTTTATTGTAATTAACATATGGAAGAGTATAAAGCTTCAAGCTCCTCAAGAACCCATCGTGAATAAGGAACTTTTATATGATATTGAAATCTCAAATGCTAAGAGGTTGAGTCTTGGTGGGATGGCAAGTGCCTTTCTCCAAAAACGATAAGCCATGAGTTCGAGTTTGGGAATTACAAAAAGTGGAAGATTTGTGCATTGAGTACAACTTTTTTTTTTTGTTTTAATCTCAAATGCTCAATTTAATTAGCTAGATTTTAAATTTTCTATAGGGAAAAGTTTAATATATACACACCCTTGGTTGTCAATGATTAAATAGCTTAATAAAGATCACAAAATTTTGCTAAATTCATAAGAGAGACAAAACATGTCAACAATTTTAGTTTGAAAAAACAAAGTAAAAAATATGAGGTTGGTGATGATTTGCTAAGTTTAGTTACCTTCAAGACTAAATTGTATTGCATTATTACAAAATGGTGGTCTCAATTGTTGGGAAATGAGATTTCAAGTGTTCTTGGCCCAGTTGACTAATAGAATACAACCAACACTAGTCATACCGAAATAATTTCCTAAGAATATTGGGAAAATAATTTCTTCATCCTAAATAAAAAGTTAGAGAATGTTGGAAAAAATCATAGCGAAAAAGGGATCTTTGGAATGAATGGTATATTATTTGGAATGAATTAATACTTCATAAACAAGAAGATATGTGAAAAACTTACCAACTTTGACGAACTTCTATTAAACTCCATAAAATTAATTAAATGTTCTTCCAACTGAATATAATATAGTTTGGACTGCATATCAAGGCAATGATTTAATTCATAAAATAAGAAATAGATTAAAAATAAGATCAGAGGAAAGCAAACAAAGAAAGTAAGACATTAGGGAAATTATGAATGTAATTAGTTGATTTAAAGTAGAGTATCAGAGAAGAGAAGAGGATTAAGTTTGAGATAACTGACCACACATTGTTGTGATAATATATGTGTGAACTTCAAACAGCTTCCTCTTTAATTCATTCCTCGTCATTGGACCAGAATTGGTCAATAACTAGCACTTCTATCATTTATCTTGAGGCAGTTATGAATGAATCGGTGTTGCAATTTGGTGAGCTGATACATGGCTTCCACTTTAGGCCAGATAAAAATGGTTCTTGCGTCCAAATAAGTACAAAATGTTGAAGAGAGAAAAGGTTGCCCAACCACTCTGGCAAATTCTACATTCCATAATATCAACAAATTTACTAAATAATAGTTGAAATAAAGAAATACCATAGGATAGATGCTGTTAGAAGGGTGAAATCAGAGGAAACGAAGATGAGATTTGGGGGAACTCACCAATTTTTAATGAACTTCAACCAGATAACACTCAAATCAACACTCCATTAGACCGGGAGCAATCATTAACCATTCTCGCAGCAACCAATAAAAAATATCCAGCTTTTACTGTAAAGTGAGCATAACATGGCAATAACTTCTGGCAAATTATCGACCACTCTGAATAACACCGGAGAGCATCTCTTTAGTAAGGGATTAGATCTCTTCCTTTGCTGCCCGAAAGTACCATTCTTGTACCCAAAATTCAGCTCTTGAAGAGAGAGAAAAAATTTAATCATGCACCAAATCAGAAGCTTCCATTGACAGCTCATCTGCCCAGCTCAAAAATATGACGCCTCAAACTAAGAATGCACCTAGGTGTCAAAGTTTGACTGACTGAAATCAGGGCTTTAGAATGGTGAAGAATCCTGTGCCAAATCAGAAGCTACGGTTGGCTCTTATATCAAAGAAATGCTATGTACCGCTAGTGGCTTAAATATTTTGAAATATTGTCCAAGGAAGGATGCATTGCCATGAACAAGATTTACAAACTAGATGCACACGATATAGATACAACGCTACCAAGATTTACAAATTCAATTTTTAAAATTTTTGAATTTGAAGTATTAGAAACAAATAATTTTTTAATTTAAGTATTATAAACAAAGAATCACGCTTGCATTTTGTTATGTTGGAAAAGAAATAATGCCTTGGACAAAAGTAGAAATTTAAATACCTGAACTTGTGAGTCAGATAAATACATTTCAGCCCCCAATTGGATAACAACCATCAAATAACCTAAATATGTGAAAGTGAGTACATGCTGGGACAGAAAAATGTGAAATCTAAAAGAGAAAAGGAAGAAAATGAATTGTTCCTATCCTTACTGCCCTGACTTAGTTCAACAGGAAATATTATATTCCATCTTTTCCCTGCCTTCACTTTCATCAAGAAGAGCACATTATGACTAGTATTGCTGTAAAGTGTCTATTTTTCATTTTTGAATATGACATAGGTGCTTGGTAATTAGCGATCCTTAATTGTATTTCAAAATTCTTGCATTATGTTTATTATGCTCAATGCATTCTAACTCTTTCAGAAAAGAGAGCAATTATTGATCAAGTTGTTAAAAGTATATAAAAAAATCTAATGATTGGCTAAAGCTCAAGAAAATATAATATTGGGAAAATAACAATAATTTTGGGGGAATTAAAACTTTCTCGATGACACTTATGCAAGCACTATCATAATACATAATCCATTTTCATTCATTATATTATGTTAGGGGAAGGGCAAGAAAAAAGAAAACAAAAGAACCTTCACAAGAAAGAGAATTAGGCAGTTGAAGTACCCAAACCTGTTCACGCATTAGAGGACCCAGGTTGAAATACTACCACGTCTTCCTCAGACAAATAATGCCCAAATTATGTGAAAAACTTGAAGAAAGTAAATATTTTATGGAAGAAAATAGAAAAAAATTTATGAATAAAATTTTTCTATTTTATTCTAATATGAAAAAAAAAAAAAAACATTTCTAGTATTAGAGAGGAGAGAGTAGAAAGTCAGTTTTGGATGGACTTACCACCAGCCTTTCCTGATATCACATAAACTTCCTCTTGATGATGTAATAATGCGGTGAGGCATTGTATGGGAGCACATTCATCAGCTTTGTTCAATCATAAATTAATTAATTGTTCTTCCAACTGAATATAATAGAATTTGGCCTGCACATCAAGGCAATATATTTAATTAATAAATAAGAAATAGATTAAAAAAGATCAGAGGAAAGCAAATAAAGAAAGGAAGACATTAGGGATATTGTGAATGTAATTAGTTGATTTAAAGCAGAGTATCAGAGAAGAGAAGAGGATTAAGTTTAAGATAACTGACCACACACATTGTTGTGATAATAAACGTGTGAACTTCAAACAGCCTCCTCTTAAATCCATTCCCTGTCATTGGACCAGAATTGATCGATACTCTCAGCACTTCTATCATTTAACTTGACGCACTTATGAAAGAATAGGTGGTGCAACTTGGTGAGCCAATCCATGGCATCCACTTGCATCCAAATATGTACCAAATGTTGAAGAGAGAAAAGGTTTTCCAACCACTCTGCCAATTTTACAGTCAATATATCAACAAATTCAGTAAATAGTAGATGAATTAAAGAAATCAAGAGGGGTAGATTTTGTTAAAAGGGTGATATCAGAGGAAAAGAAGATGAAATTTTGGGGGAACTCACTAATTTTGATGAACTTCACTCAGATAGTAATTAAATTCACACCCCATTAGACTGTGTGCAATCGTTAACCATTTCAACAGCAACCAATAAGAAATATTCAGCTTTTACTGTAAAGTGAGCATAACATGGCAATAAATTCTACCAAACTATCGACCACCCGAAAGAACTCCAGAGAGCATCTCTTTAGCAAGGGATTGGTCCTCTTCCTTTGTCCCCTGAAAGCAGCATTCTTGTACCCAAAATCCAAATCTTGAAGAGAGAAAAAGTTAGCCCTGTGCCAAATCAGAAGCTACCATTGACGCCTCATATGTGCAACGTAAAGATCCTCAAAATATGACTCCTCCAACAAAGAATGTACTTAGGTGTCAAAGTTTGGCTGATTGAAAACTGGGGCTAGAATGGCGAAGAATCCTCTGCCAAATCAGAAGCTACCATTAACTCTTATATCAAAGAAATGCTAAGTACCACTAGTGGCTTAAATATTTTGAAATATTGTCTGGGTACATTGCCATGGACAATATACACTACATATATCAGAAAATTAATAAACACAAATAGATACAACGCTACCCAGATTTACAAACTCACTTTTTTTAATTTTTTAATTTTAAGTATTAAAAACAAATAATTTTTGAATAACAACCATCGAATAACCTAAAATTTTGAAAGTGAGTAATCTATCTATAAAATAGAAGAGGAAGAATAGGAGATGGACTTACCACATTGTTTTTTTATTACTTTGACCAAAAATATCTTCAACTTCTCTAATTTGGTGAGCGGCCCTTGAATTTTGATCGTTCGCAGCTCTTGAAGAGGAGAAATTTCCTTTTTTCCCTGTGAGAGAATAAGGAATAAATCAAATTAAAGAAAAAATCTATGCGTAATCTTTGATAATTGTCTGTTCGATTAATTCAATATGAGAAAACTTACCACTCTGATCTGTCTTGGACCAATATGCACAACTACTTTTCAATCCGGTTCCATTCGATAAAGATATTTGGAATATGTGCAATTTTGAGCCACTCTTCGCCACTTCCCTTCACACATCTTTCCTTTAATTTGGGGCAATCCCAAGTATATAATTCGGTGAGGCGTTGCATGGCTCCCGCTGTTGGCAGATACATCAGGTTCTTGCATTTCTTAAGACACAAGTATCGAAGAGAAGAAAGGTTGCCCAACCACTCAGGCAAAGCTTCCATCTGGTCAAAATCATATATCGAGAGTTGTGTTAGGGCAGTAAATCGTTGAATATCTTCTGGGAGAGAGTTGAGTTTAGCCCATCCAAACAAGTGTAGCGTTTCAAGGGATGCGTGTTGGATGGAACTGAGACTAGGGAAAGCATCCAACTCCTCACAAAACCCACCAATACTCAAATCCTTCAAGCGGGTGAGGCAGTCTAACCCATCTGGCAAACCCAACAATCTTTTACAAGATGTAATGTCTAAAGAGGAAAGTGAATGCAAATCCTGTAGATTTGGAATCGATACCAGATTAGGACACTCATCTATCTCCAATGACGATAGAGATATACATGATTCTAGCCCAGTTGGTAGAATTTCATCACTACACGTTATCGCCACACCTTTTATACTTGGAAAGGATCTCAGATTAGGACAATTGCTTACTTTAAATTCCTCAAGGGAACGAAGGGCGTGCATTCCATCCGGCAAATAACTCAATTTCTCACAGTGATATATTTTCAGTGACCGAAGAGAAGTGTAGAAGCCCCATACATCCCCGTGTGGTGATAGGGATACCAAATCATCACAACTCCATATCTTCAAAGACATAAGACTCGAATTATTTTTCAATAACTGCTCTGGCAAAGAAGCAAGTTCTGAAATTCCCCAAATTTCGAGAGACGTTAGTGTGGTAAGCTTGCTGCTAATTTTTTCAAATGACGTGCTCTTGGTATATTGAATATCTAATTTCTCAAGAGAAGGAAAATGACATGGACCACTTTTCAGTTGCTGACACTGATGAATGGTCAAATTCTTAAGGCAAGGAAACACCGTTCCCGTTGTTGTTGGCTCCATCGCATCCGTCCATTCAACTAGATTTCTCATAAACGACAATTGAAGACTTTTCAAACACGGGAACAATATTTTGTCGTAACCACCATGATTATAGTTGCCGTAAAACTCGGTTCCAATAGATCTTACATTATCCATCCCACTTATTTCAAGATTCGTAAGACAAGGTAGAAGCCCGAGAGTGGGAAGAACCTCACATTTATTGCAATCAGTTAATCGGATATTAATCAAATTGTCATATAGCAAAAAGCTATCCCTTGCATCATGACTTGTCAACATCCATGATGGGAATTTCTCCCCTCCAAAACCATCAATTGTTAAGCTCTTCAAATATCGGTGAGGTTGGAGTCCTTCCAACACCTCTTCATCATTATTGTGGTTGCCTTCTCTATTCCCACTCCAGTAAAATCCCAACTCGTATACTTTGGTCTTTTCTTCGAACTTTGCGCTTCTGGAGGCTTCGTTATCTTTCACATGCTCTAGCCCACGAATCCTTAATTTTCCTTTTAGTAGATTTAAGCGTCCCAATTCTTCGATCTGAAAACCTGTGCCTTGACCCACAACGAAATATTTCAAAGTTTGCAGACAAGTCAACTGCCCTAAGTCTTTGGGCATTTGGCTAAATCTATAACCATCAAAATAAATATGTCTCAAGTTAATCAAATTTTTTAGATCTTCTGGAAGCTCTTCAAGATTAAAACAACCTTCAATTCTTAAAGTTTGCAAGTTGTAGAGCTTGGTGATGGTCTTTGGTAATGCTTTGATGCCGGTACTTGAGATGTTGAGAAGTCTCAAATGTATTAATAGGCAAATTGAACTTGGCAATTCTTTTATACTTGATCTGTATAAATTTAAAACACGTAAGCATACAAAATTGAATATTGTGTTGTCAAGTGCAGCATTTTCTAAAATAAATGTGCGCACTTTCCAAACACCATCTTTTAAAGATGGAATTCTTGGCATACTTTTGCCTTTAGATTGGATCACCAAACGCCGTACAAGGCCGATACCATCAACTAAATCCTCATTTAAAATTAGGGTCTCAGATTTTGAAACTAAGAGAGCAAGATCATGTACCAAATCATGCATCTTGCATCCGATAATATTATCATAATAATCCTTTTCCTCATCTTGGAATAAGGAATTCGCCAACAAGATATCAAAATACATGTTGCCAATATCCTCCATCACCAAACTACTTCCTTGATTTGGTTGAAGGAAACCTTCAGCCATCCAAAACTGAATTAATTCTTCCTTGTTAATCCTATAATCTTTAGGAAAAATTGCACAATACGCAAAACATTGTTTAAGAGATGGTAATGGAAGATGATCAAAGCTTAATTTTAATATTGGTATCATTTCATTGCTACCATGTGGAGAATTCAAAATTTCATTGTTTAGAAGGGCTAACCATTCACTTTTCTCTTTTTTACGACACATTGTCCCTCCTAGGACTTTTGCAGCTAATGGGACCCCTCCACATTTTTTGGCAATATCCCTTCCAATAGCCTCTAAATCTCGAGTTAGTGGAATTGAAGATACTCTTTTCTTGATTATGGACCAACATTCTTCCTCGGGTAGTTTTTCTAAATGATGTCGGGGATGTGTCTCCATGATTTTTGCCACCTTGTCACTACGGGTTGTAACAATTATATTGTTTCCAGTATTTGACATAATTCCTAACAAACAAACCCTTAATGTATCCCATTTTAGTGGATCTTCATTCCATACATCATCAAGGATGAGAAGATATTTTTTGCCCTGCAACTCTTTTTGAAGGTTTTGAAGTATTGCATTCTTACTTCCTAAAGGACCTGAGTTATTGGTAAGGGATTCAAGAATCCCTCTTAAAATATTTTTATCATTGAAATCATCAGAGACACATACCCATATTGTCTTATCAAAATGTTTTTTTACTAGCTCATGATTATACACTAGTTTTGCAAAAGTTGTCTTTCCCAAACCAGCCATGCCGACTATAGGAATGACGGAGAGTTGTTGATTGGTTGCAATAGTCAGCAAGCTCACTATTTTTGAAACTTCACTTTTCCTTCCTACAACTTCTGAATGATCAAGAAAGCAGTCTGTCTCTCTAGTTGGAACAATCTCAACATTTGAATCTACTGACAATATTCTAGCAAGTCCAAACCCATTTGCCAACCCATTTACTTTTGCTAGTTTTTCCTGAACAGCCTTAATTTTTTTGGCCATGGAGAGACGGAAAATAAATGGGTCGAGGAAGTTTACCTTTCTCTTCCTTTCGTTTTCGACCTCTATCTTTTGCCGGAGATTCTCGTACATAAACTCGTCCAGCACATCGTCTGCTTCATAAGCAACATCTTCAAGCTTCTGGAGCCAAAGCTTCACAGACTCATCTCTCACTTGTCTTCTCTCGGCATCAGTCAAAACAGCTCGAATCATGGTTAATGATTCACCAAGCCCTCTCAGCTCCTCCTCGCAGCCCCAAGCATTGCCGATCAGCTCAGTAGCAAATGAAATCACCCTGCTTACGATTTCCTCGGCCATCGTGCTCTGATGATAAGTCAAATAAATTGAAAACCATTCAGAAACTATAGAAGAACTGGTGATGCGTCAAAAAACTAACAACTATTATTGATGGAAGAGTGAAACTATAGAAGAATTGTGCTTGTGATGCGTTAAAGACTTAACGGCCATCGTTTTCTTCTTCTTTCTCTTTTTTTTTTTTTTTTTTAAAAAAAAAAAAATTGTCTTCATTTTCTAATGAAAAGTAATTGTAAAGTTAGTAAACATAATTGGTTAGAAGTATCTAGTTTGTAAACGATCAAATGAGCATTGCGTGCTTTCATACCACAAGTACAATAACTGTAGTGGAATAGCAAAAAATGATCTGTTGCATGCATGTATGAAGATGATTTAGTTCTTAGATTACAGCTTTGAGAACGACAATTTTGATCCCATACAGGAGAGAAAAAAAATAATAATAATAATAATAATAAAAAATTAAAGAATAGATCCTTCTTTACAAGTTGGAGGTATTAGGTTTGAGTTACGAAGCATAAACTGATGGTAATAATCATAACAATATTGATGAAAACAGTAATAAAATGAAGCACAAATTATTTACAGAACAGAGTCTTACTTGACAATGTAAAAACTAGAATTTCTTCTTTGAGAATCAATGCACTTGATGATCTTTTGTAATAAGAGATTACAATTTTGGAATTTGAGATTACAAAATAAGGAAAATGGTGTAAAAGAAGAGGATGGGAATTGGCCAGTGGGAAGGAGATCTTGGAGGCTTTTTTCTGTTTCAGTTAAAGGTGGGACTTCTCAAGGGTAAGAAGGAAGACATTTATTAGTCTAGATCAAGTCAAAATTGGACTTGAACAGTTGAACCCATCAACCAGTCCAAACTCAAAAATAAATTAAATTAAATTAAAAAGAAAAAGTGCAAATTACAACTTATGCTAAATATAAGTTAGCACTTTAGCTGGTTAGCTTAGTTAGAATTTTGCAACTCATCTCTATTAAAAATAGGGTTAAATATGTAATTTTACTCAACTTTTATGTTTCTCTCTTAAAAAAAAAAAAACACTAGGGGGCTAGTTCATCATTATCAATATGCTTTCTCATGATATACCTCATTCTCCGACCCAATCCAATTCTAATACATAGCTATATGGATCACAAATAATATGGCCTACAGAAGGGTGTGGCCCGATTCAACGGCAGGTCCCGTCCCTCCGGTCCCGGAGGTTCAAGGCGGTTTCAGAAGAGCGACTCTGATGACGAACAAGCCCTAGACATCTCCTCCATTAGGTTCTATACAGGTTTGGAAATCTGAAAATTTCTTATCATTTCTTCTCTTCTCTTCCACTTCTCCCATCATTCCACATTTCAGTGAACATGGCCTACAGCATTCACCTTTTTGTTTCACATATCAGGTCCTCTCTTTTGGTAGATTAGTATGCATCCTAGATTATTGTTGAGATAAGTATTTTTTATTGGATCAACCTGGCTTTGGAAAACAGTACTAAATTGGGTGGGGTAGGGGTTCTATAGAAATTAATTGATTTATTTAAAACATAGTCAAGAAATTAATTGATTACTACAACATATGTGTAGTAGTGGTACACTCATGCTTGTGCCAAACACTTATAAAACATGAGTGGGGCGCATCTCTTGTCGATGTGGGATGGACGTTGAACATAAGCATGCCTCCCATGTCACTTGAGAACAAAACCATGCGGGCTTGGCTCTCCAAAGCGGACAAACGAGCTTGCGACGAGTCAGGAACAAAATCCTCCCCCACAAAAAGGCGCTTTGGAAGGACAGTGCCCAACCAGAGTATTGCCCGCTTTGGGGTGCCCTTAGACGGTCCACACGGCTTTGTTACCCTTGAGGGGCACGCCTCCCCACTAGCTACATGCATGTGTAAGCGTGTAGTAGTGTGGTACACTTATGCTTGTGCCAAGCACTTATAAAGCATGAGTGGGGCGCATCTCTTGCCGATGTGAGATGGACGTTGCATATAAGCATGCCTCCCATGTCACTTGAGAACAAAACTGTGCGGGCTTGGCTCCCCAAAGCGGACAAACGAGCTTGCGGCAGGTCAAGAACAAAATCCTCCTCCACAATTCTCTTAGAGATTTTTTAAAAAATTATTTAGGACTAAACTTTTTGTTGTTGTTGTTGTTAAGTTTCAAATTGTTTGTCAATGTTTGATTTAAACTTAAAATGTTAAATGAAAGAACTATACAAAGGAGATTTAATGTTTTTAGGGGTGCTTTTACTCATGTGGGGCCTGTTAGTTAAAAAGGTATAGTAATCCTCAGAAGTGGGCTCGGGGCCCAATGGCCCAATCTGAGGACACTTAGTTATCCGAGGACAGCCTAAAAAAGTTTTATTCTTACCAAATGGGTAATATAGTAGAAACGAGTAGATATTATATACAGCGGCATAACACACGTCCGAGGACACCAAAGTCCAAGGTGAATGTAACTTTCATATTAGTGGGGAGACCCCGCCAAGTTGTATCTGAACTGGAAATTGGAAATAACTTAAGGAGGCGTCGGGGAAGGTAGCAAATATCTTCCAAGGCCATCACCTCCACATTAAATGCTTTCCAGCTAACACTCTGGCCGCATTAATGTGGAGGTGATACCTGAACAGTAACTAAGCAGCTTTATGGCCACTAAGCTGAAAGTTCCGGTAGGTGCTGGATGGGACAGAAAGGAGCTCCCAAGATAAGAACTACACGTGTACGATGGAAACGGGGGGAAAACGGAGTATATAACATAGGAACGAAGGAAATAAGGGGGGACTTTTTTTGGCAGAAAAAGAAAAAAGAAGAGAGAGACCAACTGAAAGAGAGCCGAGGAAAGTTTTTCTCAAAGAGCGAACCTAAAGTATCCCTTGTTACTTGATGAGTAGAACCTTTCCTGTTAAACAGTACTAGTTCTTGGACCCATACTCTAAAAATTTATTGTTTGGGCTTGTTGGGCTGAAAACTCATTCGCACTCAGGGTCAATCCAAATTGAGTCCCTACAATTGGCGCCGTCTGTGGGAAGAACTTGATCTGTTGAGAAGGAAGGGCATGTGTGATACTCACGATGGAAGAGGGAGTACCGCAACAACCGTTGATGGGCCCGCAACAGGCAGATGCTAATCAGCACCAGGCAGAGTCTAGGGGCTCTCAGCACAGTAATCCGTTGGCAGACCACGAACACGAGGGGGATCATGAGGGGAGTACCCGAACGACCCATGCAGATAGAAGCCTCTCTCGGGGGAAAGGCCCTGTAAAGAGCGGAGGAAATTTGCAGCATGAGATTAACAAGTTGAAGAGGGAATTGCGATATGAACGACGAAGGCGTAAGGCTCATAACTCTAAGCACTCCTCTGAGGAGTCAGTTGACACCAGTTACAGGCAGAGGTCGAGAACTCCCCCCAGCGAGTCTTTTTCGTGCGAGGAAGAGTACCACCGTAGGCGAAGAAGTAAGAGTCCGACTTGCCAGGGTCAGGGGAATGATGCCTTGAACAAGGCTTTGAATCAAGTCTCTAAGTCGCCTTTCACACGACATATTAAAGACGCTAGTCTTCCTCAGCGATTCCACCAGCCTGTGTTCACCATTTATAATGGTCGAACAGACCCAGTGGAACATGTTAGCCACTACATCCAGAGAATGGCTATTCATGCCAGGGATGAAGCCTTGATGTGCAAGGTTTTCCCGTCTAGCCTGGGCCCAGTGGCAATGAGATGGTTTAATGGCTTGAGAACTAATACTATTGACTCTTTTGAGAAGCTCACTCAGGCCTTTGGTGCTCGCTTTATTACCTGTAGAAGGGTTGTTCAACCCTTGGGGTCGCTACTATCCATGTCTATGCGAGAAGGGGAAACCCTAAAAGCCTACTCAGACAGATACTGGGAAATGTTCAACGAGGTGGATGGGGCTCACGATGACGTGGCTATGAACACTTTTAAGGAAGGTCTTCCAACTGAGCACGGTCTGAGGAAGTCTCTGACTAGCAAGCCTGTTACTAGTGTATGTCAGCTTATGGATTGGATAGATAAATATAGAAGAGTAGAGGAAGATCAGATGCAAGGCAAAGGGAAGTCTAAAGCGGTAACTTAAGAGAGGAGGGATTTCAGGCCGGACCGGTACAACAACAACCGACCTCGGAGGGACTTTGGGGGGCAGTCGGGGCCTGCCAACTCCCAGGTGGTTAGCACCGTGTTTCGAGAACCAGTGCAGCGAGTTCTGCAGAAGATAAAGAACGAGCCGTTCTTTAGGTGGCCCAACAAGATGGCGGGGGATCCTGCGAAGCGTAATCGGAATCTTTACTGCCAGTACCATCAAGACCACGGACATATCACCGAAGATTGTAACAATCTGTGGGATCACTTAGAGCAGTTAGTGCAAGAGGGAAAGTTGACCCAACTTCTGCATCAGTCCGGCGGCCGAGGAGGCCATGTAGGCTCGGCGTTTCAGGGGGACGCCTCAAGAGGACCTCCTTTGGGCACGATAAACGTTATATTCGCTGCCCCGGGGAGAACTGGATCTTGCCCTTCCAGGGTAATGTCTGTATCTCAGTGCTCGGAGGAGGACTCCAACTCGAGGCCGAAGAGAGCCAGACCTAGCACCTCGTTGGTGTTAGGCTTCTCAGAAGAGGATAAGAGAGGAACCATACAACCGCATGATGATGCTTTGGTGGTTACGATTAGGATCGGAGGGTATGACGTTAAGAGAGTGATGGTTGATGATGGAAGTGCCGCCGAGGTAATGTACCCTGATTTATTCAAGGGGCTGAATTTAAAACCTGAAGACCTGACAACATATAGTTCCCCGCTGGTGGGCTTCGAAGGCAAATCGGTCACCCCGTTGGGAATGGTTAGATTACCCGTGCAGACTGGGTCAGATATGGTGGAGGTAGATTTTATTGTGGTGGATGCCTTTTCTCCGTATACGGCTATTTTGGGAAGACCGTGGTTGCATGCTTTGGGGGCTGTTTCTTCCACTCTTCATCAGAAAATGAAGTATCCCTCGGGGGGCGAGGTTTCAGAGATTTTGGGAAACCAGAACATGGCTAGGTAGTGTATGATAATGGCCATTCAACATCGGCCAGAGATAAGCACTTCGGCTGTAGCCGAGGGTGATTTATAGCAATCAAGGGTTCAGGGAGCCCAGCTCGGCGCGTCCCCGGAGGAAACAAGGTGTGAGGATTTGGAAAGGGTGAACGTTGGTGAAGATCCGGATAAGTATTTTCAGGTTGGGGCTCAGTTGCCTTTGTTAGAGAAAGAACAGTTAGTCGAGGTTTTTAGAAGAAACGTTGATGTGTTTGCATGGAGTGCCTATGAAGCCCCGGGAGTGGATCCGGAGTTCATCTGTCACCATCTGAATGTCAACCCCTCATGTATTCCAAAGAAACAACCACCTCGGCGTTCGTCCAAGGTACATGTCGAGGCTATTAAAGACGAGGTGACCAAGTTGAAGCAGGCTGAGGCAATCAAGGAGGTATTTTATCCTCAATGGCTAGCCAATACAGTTGTAGTGAAAAAGAAAAATGGAAAGTGGCGTGTGTATGTTGATTTTACAGACCTTAATAAAGCGTGCCCAAAGGACCCTTTTCCTATGCCCCGTATAGACCAGTTGGTGGATGCTACAGTGGGTCATCCTCGGATGAGTTTCTTGGACGCCTTTCAAGGCTACCATCAGATCCCACTCGCGTTGGACGACCAGGAGAAGACCGCTTTTCTCACTCCCACTGGAAATTACCACTATAAGGTAATGCCCTTTGGTTTGAAGAACGCGGGGTCTACTTACTAGAGAATGATGACGAAAATGTTTGAGCAGCAGTTAGGTAGAAACATTGAGATTTATATTGATGATATGGTCGTAAAGAGTAAGGAAGTGGCCGAGCATGTGGCGGACCTTAACCACACTTTTGATATATTAAGGAGGCATAAATTACGGCTGAACGCATCCAAATGCTCGTTTGGGGTAAGTTCAGGTAAATTCCTGGGTTACATGGTAACCCATAGGGGAATTGAAGTTAACCCTAACCAGATTAGAGCCATCTCTAACTTGCAACCACCTCGGAATCCCAAGGAGGTCCAGAGACTGACCGGGATGACCGCCGCATTGAATAGATTCATATCCAGATCGGCGGATAGGTGCAGGCCTTTTTTCTTGCTGCTCCACAAGTGGAAAGGATATGAATGGACCGAGGAGTGTGACTTAGCATTTCAGCAGCTGAAGGAGTATTTATCTCGGCCACCCATCATGTCTAGCCCCAAGGTAGACGAAGTTCTTTTTTCCTACCTGACGATCACCACTTATGCGATTAGTTTTGTTCTGATACGAGTGGACAATGGAGTACAACGGCCGGTCTATTATGTGAGTAAGTCTCTTCACGAGGCTGAAATATGCTACCTGCCATTGGAAAAGGCCATTTTAGCAGTGGTGCACGCCACCAGAAAACTTCCCCATTATTTTCAGGCGCATACAGTGGTTGTCCTAACTCAATATCCGATTAAAGTAGTACTTCGAAGCGCAGACTATACTGGTAGGGTTGCCAAGTGGGGCACAATTTTAGGAGCTTTTAATGTCAAGTATATGCTCCGCACTTCCGTGAAGGGTCAGGTGCTCACCGATCTAGTGGCCGAGTTTGCTGAAGGTCCTGAAGAGATAGAGACAGGTCCAGGTGGCATGGATGAAAAATCGATTGGCCTCATTTCTGCGCAACCTGTCTTACCCTGGACGGTGTATGTGGATGGGGCAGTAAATTAGCGGGGGTCTGGAATAGGACTTGTATTGATATCTCCTGAGAAAGTCATCATTGAGAAGTCTCTTAGGTTGGGATTCTCAGCTACTAATAACGAAGCGGAGTATGAAGCCTTACTAACAGGAATGGCAATGGTCGACAAGCTGGGTGGAAGGGCTGTGGAAATCTTCTCGGACTCGGGGCTTGTGGCGGGCCAGGTCAGAGGGGAACTAGAGGCTCGAGATACAAGAATGCAAGAATACTTGAGCCAGGTTAGGCGTATACAAGCTAAGTTTGAATTTTTTAAAATAACCCATGTCCCTAGGAGTGGAAATGCCCATGCAGACTCTCTGGCTACTCTTGCCACTTCCTCGGCTCAACACTTACCTCGGATGATCATGATTGAGGACTTGGGCACACCTACTCGAGGAACAACAGAAACGCTACAAGTCAATCAGGTCAATTCGGCGCGTAGTTGGATGGATCCTATAATACTATTCCTCGAGAAGGATACACTGCCCGAGGACAAGTCAGAGGCAGAAAAGATACGAAGAAAGGCTCCCCGATTTTGGCTATCCGAGGATAAGAAGTTGTACAAACGCTCTTACTCTGGGCCTTATCTGCTCTGTGTACGCCCTGAAGCGTCGGAGGATCTGCTAGAAGAACTACATGAAGGAATTTGTGGCAGTCATACTGGAGGGAGGTCTTTGTCTCATAGGGCGATCACCCAAGGGTACTGGTGGCCAGGCATGCAAAAGGAAGTACAGGAATATGTGAGGAAATGCGATCAATGCCAAAGGTTCGCACCGAATATTCATCAACCTGGAGGAGTCCTTAATCCTCTTTCCAGTCCTTGGCCTTTCGCTCAGTGGGGCTTGGATATCGTTGGCCCTTTCCCTAGAGCAGTAGGAAATAAGAAGTACCTGCTGGTTGGCACGGATTATTTCACGAAGTGGGTTGAAGCTGAGCCTCTGGCTAACATCAGGGATGTTGACGTCAAAAGATTCCTGTTAAGGAATATCATTACTCGATTTGGGGTTCCTCAAACTCTCATCTCGGACAACGGTCTGCAATTTGATAGTAAGACTTTCAGAAGGTATTGTTCCGACTTGGGGATAAAAAATAGGTATTCTACCCCAGCCTATCCACAGGGAAATAGACAGGCCGAGGCTGTCAACAAAGTCATAGTGGGTGGAATTAAGAAAAGGTTGGATGAGGCAAAGGGAAGATGGGTAGAAGAACTCCCGCATGTTCTCTAGGCGTATAGGACGACGCCCCGACGATCAACAGGGGAGACCGTATTCTCGATGACGTATGGAGCTGAGGCGGTGATTCCTATTGAAACTGGTTTTCGAACATTGAAAACCAGTAATTTCACCCCGGATGGGAATGATGAGTTGTTAAGGAAAAGTCTAGACTTAATAGATGAGCGACGAGAAAAAGCTATGGTTCAGTTAGCGTACTACCAGCACAAGCTGAAGCAGGGTTATGATGCAAACGTCAGACTGAGGCCGTTAGCTCCGGGAGACTTAGTGTTGAGGAAAGTCTTGGAAAATACCAAAAACCCAGCCTGGGAAAAGTTGGGGCCCAATTGGGAAGGGCCATATCGTATTACATCTATAGCGGGGATAGGGGCTTACTATTTAGAAGATTTAGATGAAAAAACCATACTCCATCCCTGGAATGTAAGCAACTTGAGAAGGTATTATTATTAACAAGTTATGTTTTACTTTCCTTTATAATTTATCTTGCTCCCGCAATATGTGTTTCTAGAATGAATTGAAGTATTAAATAGAAACTAAGTCATGTCAGGTCCTCGGACCACAACTTAGTGGAAATTAGTACACTATGAATTGAAGTATTAAACAGAAACTAAGTTATGTCAGGTCCTCGGACCACAACTTAGTGGAAATTAGTACACTATGAATTGAAGTATTAAACAGAAACTAAGTCATGTCAGGTCCTCGGACCACAACTTAGTGGAAATTAGTACACTATGAATTGAAGTATTAAACAGAAACTAAGTCATGTCAGGTCCTCGGACCACAACTTAGTGGAAATTAGTACACTATGAATTGAAGTATTAAACAGAAACTAAGTTATGTCAGGTCCTCGGACCACAACTTAGTGGAAATTAGTACACTATGAATTGAAGTATTAAACAGAAACTAAGTCATGTCAGGTCCTCGGACCACAACTTAGTGGAAATTAGTACACTACGAATTGAAGTATTAAACAGAAACTAAGTCATGTCAGGTCCTCGGACCACAACTTAGTGGAAATTAGTACACTATGAATTGAAGTATTGAACAGAAACTAAATCATGTCAGGTCCTCGGACCACCACTTAGTGGAAATCATTACGCTATGAATGTAAGTATTAAACTGAAACTAAGCTATAACAAACTATTTAGATATTGAACTCCCTTGGAATCAAGGTCTTCTAAAAAGGGGGTTCGTATGACTGGAGATACATATCGAAGTAAATGCTATGAGCATCACTTAAAGCATTTCGAGGGGATTAGTACCCCTCTGGATGAAATGTAAAAGTGCTATCCTAGGTAAGTGTAATTTCCTAATTAATGTTACAGGGAGTCTTTATAAAGCCGCAAAGGTCACTGTTATGGCCTGCTTTGAGTTTTCAATAATCGAATATAAGGTTATGATTCTTCCCTATCATGTCAACTTTTATCCTTTTTACAGCCCAAGATCGTAAGAAAAGTAGGTAAACAAATGTAAGTAATAAAGAACGAGCATACATGAAATTATATAGATAATGAACGAAACCCCAGATGTCTCTTATAACTTGCCAAAAAGAAAGGAGATAAAAAAGGGCACTAAAAAGAATTTAACTACAAGCAACTATTTGGTTAGCTTTATTTGGAGCTTGAGAGGGGCTTTGCCAGCTACCTCATGAGGAACATCATTTTCCTGCGCCGTGGAAATGTCTCCAGCAGGCAGGGTAGTTGAGGCTAAGGCCTGTTCGAAAGTACGAGAGGCCGCTTCGTCTTTGAGCCCTGCTACTTCTTTGGCCGAGGAGAGATCCTTCGCTTTTCCAGGCACTAGTGATTGCTCCTGCTGACCGAGTGTGGGAGAAGCCTGAGTCTGAACTTCCTCGGGTGGCTCAGCAACAATAGCAGATACATCCCCTACTGGGGTAGAGGGAGTAGAGGCCCGAATAGCTGGGGGGAAGTAGATATTTTCAGGTTTCCTCAACTCTGAGGAAGATCCAACTCCAGCTCGGTCGAGGGCCTTTTGCCAGGTCAGGGCACAGTATTCCCGACACACGACTGGCACCTCAGCTCGAAAATTCTCCTCTGTCTCGGCAACGCCCACATTGTAACCCTGCTGCTCAGCGGCGTCTTTTCCTTTTTCAGCCTCGGCTTTGGCTTTCTCAGCCTGATCTCTGAGCTTCTGGACTTCTTCCAGTTGTTTCTGCAGGGTCAGCACCTGTTCCTTAGAGGTTGCCAGCTGGGCGTTGGCATCACGCAGAAGCCGCCCTTGGTCCTCGGCCTGTCTTTGGAACCCCGCTAGAGCCGAATCAGCACTTTTCTGAGCCTCTTCTTCGACTGTTAACTTCTTCTTTAGCTGCGCAATGTTTTGCTTGGAAGTATTCAGTGTGCGTACAGCTGATATCCTTTTCTTCTTCTCCTCGTCTATTTGACCGTAGTAGGATTTGGCTATCTCCTCCAGCCTGAAGGTGGCTTGAACGGCCTAGAGAAAAAGGGAGTTAGAAATATGCAACGATGAAAAAATATATATATAATAAGAGTAAAATAAAAATAATAAGGTAACGGTTAAAGCATCGTACCATGCCCAAATATCTTTTGGTGTTTTGAAAGACCTCGTCCCTTTTGATCGCTCTCAGCTCAGCCATGTCCCTGGGAAGAAGAAGCGTTTCCTCTAATGCTGAGGCAACTCGGCACCCAAGTCCGCCACTAAAGTCCCTAATTGAAGCATCCTCCTTTAGAGGCCTTTTATAGAGCATAGGGGTTGGGAGCCAAGCCTCAGGATCCGAGGACTGGGTGGTTGTTTTATCCACCTCTCGCTGTGTCTCGTGACTTGTTTTCTGCTGCTTAGCAGCTCTTTGGTCCTCACCCTCACTGGTAGTGTGAGTCCGCCCTGTATCCATCACTTCTTTGCCCTTCGGCTCTCTCCTCCTCTTTGGATCACTGGGCTCAGTCACAGTTGGTTGGGATGACTGAAGAGGTGGAGGGGGAAGAGATGGAGGTTGGACCTGAACTTGCTTTTCCACCACCCCACCAGGCTGGCCCTCAATTACCTCTTTCAAACTCCTCTGACTTCTCCTTTGGATAACCATTTTCTTAGAAGTCACTGCGGGAGATTGGGGTCGATCAAAAACTTCAAACTCGTCAGCAGAATCAGGCAACTTTACAAATCCTCCCGGGATGTCTTCTTCTTCTCCTTCTTCTTCTCCTTCTTCTTCTTCTTCTCCTTCGGCTTCTTTTTCCTTTTCTTCTTCTTCTCTCACTTTTTGGGGAACGGAGCGTGATGATGAAGCTCCTATAGAAAGAGTGGCCTCAAGCGATGGCTCAGTGAAGGGCTCACCTTTAGGAATAGAGGTGCCCTCAGGAACGATGAATCCCTCAAAGACTACACTGATACGGTGGAGCCGAGGATCTTTTGCCTTTATCATGCACTTGGGAGCCTGAAAGGCTGTGGACACAGGTTTGTACTTGAGTATTAAGTGTGCTGCTCGTAATTGGCCGTCAGAGGGATTCACATACACCTCGAACCGCAGAATTCTATCTAGGCTCTCCCTGTTGATCAGCCTAAGATGGCGTCTAGTGGCGCGTTTGTCTGCAAAGTAATTAAAACATAAAAGGAAATTTCCATTAGGAATAAGAACTGCTCCAAATAAAAAATTAATCTGACTTATCAGGGATGTACATCCTAGAAACCCCACCTGGTTGTCCCTCTTCAGTCAGGCAAGGCAAACCATCGTGCCACTCCCCGGAAAAAAATAAGGAAATCGTCTTTAAAACCCTTGTTTGAGGTGGGGAGGCACTGGATCAATCTTACTGCGGGGTACCTAGACTTAAGGTAATATCCCTGATCCTTCAAATGATTGAGGTTATATACCTAGTTCACATCGTGATAGGTCAAACCTAAATTGTATAAGGCGTTTAAAGCCTCTATACTCCCAAGCACCCTAAACATATTCGAGGCGCACTGCGTAGGAGATAACCTAAAAAACCTAAGGTAATTTCTCGTCAGATTACCCATTGGGATAGTCATCCCTCCCTCGACAAAAGCTACCATGGGGATTACTACCTCCCCCGTTTTTCTATCACGCAACCAAGTTTGGGAGGAAGCGTATCTCATACCTACTGTTGAGGGAATCCTATACTTAGTCCTAAATGATTCTATTTGCTCCTCGGAATCAACTAGATACTTAAATCTACCCATTTTTCTAACAGTAGCAGAGGAAAACTGATACAGAAGATGGAAAACTAGGGAGGGTTAAGGAAACTTACAGGTTTGGAAAATAAGCTCCTCGGACGGGCTCTTAGTATTTATGAGAGCGTGGAGTAATGAGAGAAAGACAGATTCAATGAATACGTGCTGAGAGGGAGTAATTTGTAACTGAAGAAAGATTTGATTTGAAAGGCACTTTACAAGAGCACAGAAAGTGGGAGCGGGAAAAACCCCGCCCATAAATGCAAAGGATCCCCCACCGTTAGATTTGCATCAGATCGTTGAACGTGTGGGACAACAGAGCAGTTATCATTTAATAATGGCGTGCTTATGACGCCGAAACGTCAGGAGCGTGCCTTGGGCAAACAAAAAGACATACTGAAAGTGGGGGAAACCTACAAAATAAATGAGGGCTGGATATCAAAATCTCCCTTTTTCCCGAGGTGGCAAAAAGCGAGATTTTGAGGGGCTATTGTGGGGCTTGTTAGTTAAAAAGGTATAGTAATCCTCAGAAGTGGGCTCGGGGCCCAATGGCCCAATCCGAGGACACTTAGTTATCTAAGGACAGCCTAAAAAAGTTTTATTCTTACCAAATGGGTAATATAGGAGAAACGAGTAGATATTATATACAGCGGCATAACACACGTCCGAGGACACCAAAGTCCGAGGTGAATGTAACTTTCATGTTAGTGGGGAGACCCCGCCAAGTTGTATTTGAACTGGAAATTGGAAATAACTTAAGGAGGCGTCGGGAAAGGTAGCAAATATCTTCCAAGGCCATCACCTCCACATTAAATGCTTTTCAGCTAACACTCTGGCCGCATTAATGTGGAGGTGATACCTGAACAGTAATTAAGCAGCTTTATGGCCACTAAGTTGAAAGTTCCGGTAGGTGCTGGATGGGACAGAAAAGAGCTCCTAAGATAAGAACTACACGTGTACGATGGAAACGGGGGGAAAACGGAGTATATAATATAGGAACGAAGGAAATAAGGGGGGACTTTTTTTGGCAGAAAAAGAAAAAAGAAGAGAGAGACCAACTGAAAGAGAGCCGAGGAGAGTTTTTCTCAAAGAGCGAACCAAAAGTATCCCTTGTTACTTGATGAGTAGAACCTTTCCTGTTAAACAGTACTAGTTCTTGGACCCATACTCTAAAAATTTATTGTTTGGGCTTGTTGGGCTGAAAACTCATTCGCACTCAGGGTCAATCCAAATTGAGTCCCTACAACTCATAAAGAAATTTTCTCTTGAATATTTTTTTATTATTTGGAACTAAACTTTTTGTAGTTGTTGTTGTTGTTGTTGTTAAGTTTCCAATTGTTTGCGTCAATGCTTGATTTAAACTCAAAATATTAAATGAAAAAAGAAACCCTAAATAGGAGAGATTTAATGATAGGGAATGATAGTACATAGCTCAAAAAAGGAGAAAAAAAAGAAAGAAAGATGTTTTTATTAATAAAATTAAAAATACCAATAAAAAAACACTAAATAGAAGAGATTTAATTCTAGGAGTGATTGCAAACTACTAAAAAAAATACAATAAAATGATGGTGATTCTTTTCTTTTCTTTTTTGTTATATCAATTGCAAAGTAGAGAATTTGAGTATACTTAATAAAGTTTATAAAGATGACAAGTTCTTTTCAATATGTATACACACATGTTTGTGTAAATGTATGTATATATATATATGTGTGTGTGTGTGTGTGTTTAGAATTTCTCTTTATTCATGTATCAATATGTAATTTGTCTCACCAAACTAAAATTTCTGGCTCTGTCCTCAGCTACTTGCCCTTACTCTACCCCTAAGCCCCTTCCCTCACCATGATGTCAATTGCTAAAGCAAAATTTAAAAAGGAAAATCAAATGTACCAGAAATAAATAAGGAGGATTCCATGTACAAGTTAGACATGATAATGAATAATTCTTAGGTTAAACAGTAATATTTAAAGCCACAACTGAAAATTGAGAGAAAATTCAATTATATTCCAAATTAGATTTCAATTGTGAGCTAATTTTGTGATATGTGTCTACTTAAGTTTTTTAATAATTGTGTTAAGCGAGTTAATAAGTGCAAAATACTAAGAGTCTAATATTGATGAACTATTAAATAAAAAATATAAAATAAAAAACCCAATCATATATCTACTAAATTAAAATCACTACATGTTCTATCTTATTAAAAATTAGCATAAAATTATCATAAGTAGTATTAAACTTAGGCAAAAATTTTAATATGCATCTAATTACATTTAATTTTTATAATAATTCGATTAATTATGTATATTTTTATGATAAAAAATGTGTTTATTTTTAAACACATCCATGCGTATGCATGGGTTACAAGCAAGTTTATTTATTTAAAGCCAAAACTGAGAGAAAATTCAATTAAATTTCTAAATTGAATTTCAATTGAGCTCTAATTTTGCGACATGTGTCAATTTAATTTCTTAATTTTGGTGAAGGTATTTACTACTCTATTTAAAAATTGAAAATTTTGTTAATTTTTATATTTAAGGTAACACCACATTTAAGAAGATCGAATTTTTTCTTTTTTCAATATAAGAATTCACTAACCATTTCTTAATTTTGGTGAAAATATTTACTACTCATTGTAATAATCAAGGAGTTTGTTAATTGTATATCAAAAGCAACACCACATTCAATGAGAATTATTTCTTAAAAATTCTTACAAGTTTTTTATAAGAGTTATCAAAATATAAGAATGAACATCAATAATATTTAACTTATTTAGGAATTAAAATATTATTTTATTTTATAAAAAAATTATGTATCTAATTATATAATTTTAAATGTAGCTATGTATATACATAAGATTACAAGTTAGCATATAGTTTAATTCAAATTTTTACGTTGATTTTCCATAGATTTAAAAAAATGAGTGACTTGTTAAAATTCAAATACTTTTGATCCAAACACAATCTTGATTGGAACTTTCGTTCCGAATTTTCAATGGATCTTTATTTCTCATGTTCAATAATTTTAACCTCATTTATTACAAATTTTGACCACATTTGTGTTTAGGTCAATCAACGCTTTACACTAGGGGTGACAAAATTGGACATAACCTGTGAACCCGACACAACATGACACATAATTAGCAGGTTATAGGTTGAGGTTTAATGAGTTCATGTCATATTTGAGTTGACACGACTAACCCTTTTAATAAATGGGTTGGGCTAGTGTTCAACCTATGAAACTCGTTTGACCCATCTAACCCGTTTAATTAAATAACATTTTACTAATATACCCTTCATACCTTAGGTAAATAAACTTATTAGTTGTTGTGGTTTACTTTCTTTGACATAATGTGATTGATTATTTGTAATATTGAGATATACTTTAATTTTGAATGATTATTGGTGATACAGTTACTTGTTAGTTCTAAATTTTATATTAAAAATATTTATTTGTTTGTTTATTCATAATTTTTTTTCTTCATTTTGATAAAATCAAATAAACAAGTTAAGACAACTAACGTATTTAATAAATAGGTCGTGTAAGGGTTGAAGAATCTTGACCCGTTTAATAAACATGTCGAGTTAGTGTTGACTCATATAGTTAGATACTCATAAGTTGACACAACACAAACTCGACACGTGAACACAAACTCGACACGCGAACACAAATTCTCACTCCTACTTTACACTTCTTTTTAGGTACTTCATAGTTCACATGCAATTAATTGTCTTCCACCAATTTGATTGATGATAGTACAATGTACATCCAGCACTTTCTGCACTATCTCTTGCCATCTTCTAAGAAATTGCTAGTTTGGCAGACTCCTCCTGGATACAAATTTGTTAGCAATTTTTTTTATGTAAATTTTTTAGATCATCTTCTCATTTTTTATGGTAACTTGTTAAAATTATTTGATCTAAATAGTTGCAAGTTTTATTATTTTGTGATATATCATCTATTAGTTGAGATATCTTTTTTGTGCATGATTGTTAGTTTTGTATTAGTGTAGTTGGGATGATCATGTGCCGTTGGATACATGTGTACCTATATGGTAAAGATTTGTATTGACTGCATTAGTATCTATAGAACTCTAATCCATAAGCATGTTACTTTATTTTGAGCCAGTGTAAATTTAAGAATTAGACCTAATCTTGTACGACAACTAAAAAATATATCAACATTTTCTTTTTTTCTTTTTGGTAGGGATCATTATGTTTGTTTTCTTTCTCTTTAATATTTTATGTGTGGAATTTCTCTTTAATTTTTTCGTTTGATTGTCTCATTTATATCCTTTTATTACACTATCAATTTTGTCTATAGGGTTCATGAGACCAAAAAAAAAACAAATCTTTTTAGGGTGACCAAATTGATAGTCAGATATATTTAATTTTATTGCATAAGAAAATAAATCATTAGTTGAATTTACCCCTAATTTGTAAGAAATATACTTATATATTTACAACTTGTATAAGTTGTAGGCTATTCATGCATCATATAATACAAGATATTATATGTGATATACAAATATTAAAAATCTAGGTCAAAATACTGTTTGAAT
The DNA here is from genome assembly GCA_963669245.1 of Quercus cerris. Classification (NCBI taxonomy): domain Eukaryota; kingdom Viridiplantae; phylum Streptophyta; class Magnoliopsida; order Fagales; family Fagaceae; genus Quercus; species Quercus cerris. The sequence continues at coordinate 54,285,453 of OY770012.1, forward strand.
TTTGAATATATATTGTAGGGACTCGGTTTAGGAAGGTTCCCCAACAATACATTTTTAGAGAGTGGGTCGAAGGGTTAGGCGCTCACAGGCTAACAGCGGAGCACAAGCCCCCTTTCTTTATCGAAGGGGAGTGAGCCCAACTTACAACTAAGGATAGCTCCTCGGCCCTCGTCCGAGGAGGTTCCCCCCTGAAACTGACATGACCCCTGAGTCCTTCTAGGTCCTCCTCCTCAATGATCAAGAAATCCCCCCTTTAACTGCTTTGCTCGCCTTTCTTATATAGTTCTCTCCATCCTATCCCCTCCTTCCTTCTGTTGATCATCCATTGGCCTCCCCCCTGACCGTCCGTCCCATCAGAGGCCTTATCCGTACTCGAGTGGCCCACCATGATCAGTGTTATCCTGTCAAGGGGTAACATCCCCATTAATGCGGCCAGGGGGGGTCAGATGAGCGCATTCAATGCAGAGGTGACAGCTCGCCTAAGGCTTACTCCTTCGCCGTGCTCCCATCACCGACGCGTGGCACTGGACCCTCTCCTCCTCGGATATTCAATGAATCCCCTTTGGTGGGGAGGTGCTCGTGTTCTTCCGAGGCCTCGGACACACGAGGACGGGCCCCTCCTCAGATATGTTCCTTGGGGGTCGATCCTCGCGCTTTCATCCTCGGACCCCTCATGCATCCTCGACACGGGCCCTTGGGCTTGGCTTGGAGTGGGCCAAGGCTACCTGATTTTCTGGCCCCACAATAGCCCCTCAAAATCTTGCTGCACACATCCTCGGGCGGGGAGGAGGATTTTGACATCCTCGGGCCTGCTCCGTGCCCAGTTGAGCCTTACGCCCCCTGTCAGCACTGGGGTCTATTCATCTGCCCAAGGCGCGTTGTTGACGTTTCAGAGCGCGCAACGTGCCCATCATTAAATTCAGGCGGCTCTGTACTCCCCACGTCTAATGAGGCGTTACCAATCCAACGGTGGAGGTTTGTCTCGCATTTATGGGCGGGAAAACCCGCATGGCTCTTCGATTTGGGGTATAAATACCCATATGAACTGCTTCTTCCTGTTCCTTATTTGCAATCAAGAATTCTTGCGCATCCTTTCTGAGTTCAGACACACTCTCACTTACATCTCCAGCATAAAAAGCCTGTCCGAGGAGCTCTTCCTCTTCCCAGTAAGTCGCTCTATCCCTCTTTACCCCTTCTTCTCCTTCACCTGTTCTTTCTTAGTTCTTTTAGGCGTCAACTGGGATGGGTAGGTTTAAGAAATACGTCTATACTGAGGAGGCGATGGAGAAATTCACCGCCGATTACAGAATTCCCGGCAATGTAGGTCTGAGATATTGTGAGGACGGGGATTGGCGCTTACACAGAAGGGAGGGTGAGGTGGTAATTCCCATTGTCGCCTTCCTCGAAAGGAGGATGACGATCCCCATGGGGCCGGTGATGAGGGACTACCTCACGCACTTCCGGTTGGCCCCTACCCAGTATGGGATAAACGTCTTTAGGATTTTGGGCTGTGTGGACGCCCTAAACAAGAAGATGGGGCTAAGGTTGACCCACCATAACGTGAACTGGTGCTACAACCTTCAGCTCCTTAAGGGCAAGTCTTATTACCTGAAGACGAGAGATGACAAGGTGCGGCTCATCCAGTGCCTCCCTGAGTCTAGCAAGGGGCTGAACGAGGATTTCCCCATCGTGTCAGGGGAGTGGCACGATGGCCTTCACTGCCCAACAACGGAAGGAATACCAGGTGGGGCAATGGGAGTAGGAGGGGTTTTAAGTTCTTTTGCCCTTTTTTCTCCCCTCTTTTTTTTAATGTGGTGGTGTTTCCCCTTGCAGACCCGCACGCTTTTGAGCGCCACTTCCATTTGGTCAACTGGGAAGATTTACAGAAGGTGCTGAGGGCGTCGGTTTATATAAACGAGGACGACAATCAAGTTGGGGCCGCCCACATAATCTTGGGGTATACTCCGGTCCAGAAATCATTTCCGTTTCCAAAGCACGTGATCCGAGCCAACAACCCTCGGCTTCAGAGAATTACAGTGACCGAGGACGAATTTCAGTTCCCCAAGGGGCCCTCCGAACCAGAAGTTGTTACTGTAGCCGTCCCTTCTTCTTCCCAAGTATTCGCCGAGGCTACCGAGGAGACTCTAGAGAGGGAGAAGGACGTGTTCGACGTTTTCGCCCAGCTTGATCAGTCCGAGGACCCTCTTGGGGACTTGGGTGACCCTCGTTTGACCGAAGCAGACCTCCTCGCTTCAGAAGCCCCTTCTCTGCCAACGATGGGTTATAAGAGGAAGCCCACCACCAACTTGTTGGACCTGATCGAAGGCCAACCGGGGAAGTCCCAGCAGAAGCTTCCCCCTCCTCCTCCGAAGACTAGGTCGACTTCCACTTAGCAGAAGCTTCCCCCTCCTCCTCTTCCTCCTTCCCAGACGAGCCTGCCTTCTGGGACCGTGCCTGCCGACCCCAAGAAGAAGAAGGATAAGGGCAAAAGGCCTATGAAGGATAAGCCGGTGTCCTCGCATGAGGAGGACAACACCCTGAGGCCATCCAAGCAGCTTAAGATAGGCGGCAAAAGCCAGGATAGGCAGGTCGTCGACACCACGTTCGAGGCTCAGGCATGGCTCCCAGCCCCGATGCTCCATGGGGAGCCCTTGAGGGATGACACCTCCCTCATAGACTTCAATAAGGGTGAAGGTACGCACGTGGTCGACGCGCTGGAGAGGTGCCTGCTGCTCCCAGCGGACATGGCTGAGCTGGACTCTATGAGGAGTAAGCAAGTCTTCCTCAGCCTTAAGCGGTATCTGGGGATGGTAAGGACTATAACTTCGACTCCCTTTCCTTTCCTCCCCTTTTCCCTTTTTTCTTTTGAGTTGGGCTCATAGTGCATTGGCTACCCTTGCAGGCTGTCCAGGCCATCTATAGGTTGGAGGGGGCGGCCAACGGCTAGGGGAAGGCCCTCGACCAAGAGCGTAATAGGCGGTTTCAGGCTACCTAGACCCTAAAGAACTCCGAGGCTGACCTTGCCAAGGCCAGAGAGGACTTGAAGGCGATGACCAGGGCTCGAGATAGTGCAGTGTCTGGCCTTGAGGGTGCCCAGAACCAGGCCAAGGAGCAGATGAGGCACCTGGGCGAGGCAGAGGAGCAGCTGGGGATCGCGAGGGAGCTGATCCTCAATCTTGAAGCTAAGGTGGCCACGGCCGAGGGGGCCCAAAGGGAGGCAAAGTGGGCCAAAGAGGAGGCTTGGCGGGCTAAGGTCAAGGCAGATTTTGGCAGGGAGATGGCCCTGACTGCCAATGAGGAGGCCGAGACTGCAGCCTACGCTGATGGGGTGGCTGAGGTAGAGGCTCTCTATAAAGCTCAAGTTTCGGGGGTATGTAGGCGATACTGCTCCCAGGTCTAGGCTGAGGCCCTCAAACAAGCTGGGGTGGAGGCCACGTCTGACCTGTGGAAGGCGAAGAGCGTGTATTACCCCCTGCTATCCGCGAGGCCGCCCTTGATGGCGCTAAGGCCGGGGAGATTGTTGAGGAGGTGGGGGCTGCTGAACAAAGGGAAAATCCGAGCAGGGAGGTGCCCTAAGAGGTCGCGGAGGTCCCATCCGATGCTCAAATCCCCACCACTGAAGAAGCAGCCATTCTCGCCGTACCCCTGCAGGCCGTCCCCTTAGGCCAGGGCTCGGAGGAGTCAGAGGTTGCCCCTGTCCAGCCTGAGCAAAAGGAGTAGATCCCCCGGCGTATCAGTCCATCGTGCCCTTGCTGCTTCTATGCTTTTCCCTCTTGTGTTATTTTATTTTATTTTGTTGTTGTTCTTCTCTTTTTTTTTTTCTTTTTTCTTTTTTTTTAATGTAAGGTGGCTCTTGCCACTCAACTTCTATGGACACTTTGTTGTAATGAGAGTTTAATTTCCCTTCTTATTTATCTTGGTTGCTTATTCGTTTACATGCTATCTGCTTCCTCTCTTTTCTTTTTATCTACACGATTTTAGCTTGAATTATATGTAGGCCAATTGCGTCAGTAACAATGACAAGGGGAAAGAATGTATGCGTGGGCAGTCCCCTTATGTCCCAAGGGTTAGTTAGGGTTTTGATCGTTTCCTAGCTTAGGATATTTTGAAGTAGTTAGTTTCCCCATAGGATTGGGTCCGAGGACCATGCAATGCCTTGGTTCTGTCTAACACTTAGGATATTTTGAAGTAGTTAGTTTCCCCATAGGATGGAGTCCGAGGACCGTGCAATGCCTTGGTTTTGTCTAACACTTCCATTCTCCTGTAAGTATCTAGTTTCCCCATAGGTCTGAATCCGAGGACCATGCAATACCTTGGTTCTCTCTAGTACCCAGGTATAGTTGAGTGGTTAGTTTCCCCATAGGCTTGAGTTCGAGGACCATGCAATGCCTTGGTTCTGTCTAACACTTCCATTCTTCTGTAAGTATCTAGTTTCCCCATAGGTTTGAGTCCGAGGACCATGCAATACCTTAGTTCTGTCTAGTACCCAGGTATAGTTGAGTGGTTAGTTTCCCCATAGGCTTGAGTCCGAGGACCATGCAATGCCTTGGTTCTATCTAACACTTCCATTCTTCTGTAAGTATCTGGTTTCCCCATAGGTTTGAGTCCGAGGACCATGTAATACCTTGGTTCTGTCTAGTACCCAGGTATAGTTGAGTGGTTAGTTTCCCCGTAGGCTTGAGTCCGAGGACCATGCAATGCCTTGGTTCTGTCTAACACTTCCATTCTTCTGTAAGTATCTAGTTTCCCCATAGGTTTGAGTCCGAGGACCATGCAATACCTTGGTTCTATCTAGTACCCAGGTATAGTTGAGTGGTTAGTTTCCCCATAGGCTTGAGTCTGAGGACCATGCAATGCCTTAGTTCTGTCTAACACTTCCATTCTTCTGTAAGTATTTAGTTTCCCCATAGGTTTGAGTCCGAGGACCATGCAATACCTTGGTTTTGTCTAGTACCCAGGTATAGTCGAGTGGTTAGTTTCCCCATAGGCTTGAGTCCGAGGACCATACAATGCCTTGGTTCTGTCTAACACTTCCATTCTTCTGTAGGAAGGGGTCTGTCCTCGGACCGCTTTACTAGAGGTGGTTCCTCCTCGGGTCGGACTATTAACTCTGCGGTGCTTTGGGCAGGGGTGGCTCGGACTTTGATCTTACATGTGGCATTGACCTCGTCTTCAATTCGAGTTTCCATCTTCCTCATTTACGAGGCGCCCCTTGGCCGTTCGCGCTCCGTGCCTGACGCTTCGATGCGCGAGACGCGCCTTCATTAATATCCTCATGAATTGCTACAAATCAAGCGGTCTACGGTCTCCTTGGGATTTGGCACCCTCGTGATTAGTACTGCTGATAATTCTCTTTTCGAACTTTGTGTGGATTAATTCCCACCAGTCTTCAACCTCTATATAAGGCTTTCTGGAGGAAACGTTTCTCCGCACTCCATGAACTTCCCAACACAACTAGAAACACGTCCCTTCAGCTCCCCAAGCCTCTTCAATAACCCCGCCAGGATTGTGACCAGAGTTGGAAGATATAGGGCGGCTTTGGGCGGGTGTGATGACACACGGGCCAAGAGCCATTGTGACCGTAGCCCCCACTAAGTTTCCGGCGCGGCAGAGTCTAGGCGTAACCCTGATTGTGCTCTACGTGGTGGCCAAGAGGGATGTCCCTGAAGTACCTAACGTTCCTCCCCGGGGCGCACCCCCACCGGAGGAGATGCGCAAGATCACGTCATGGCTGGTGCCCGAGTGTCGCCGTCTCCAACGGCCAACGCTCGTGAGGATTGGAGAGAATCAAGGGAACATCATGAGGGAGGGCGTCCCGGTGCCCCTGCGTCGGCTCCTCTCTTTGTTCCAGCTCCGCTGTACCGGACAAGGAGTTGTTGGTGGCCTTGGAGCATACTAGCCTCAGCCCCATTTCCTCTAGCTAGTTTTAGAACAGGTCCACCTGGGCCTCTGTTTGTAGAATTAGCTTGTAAAATTAGTTTTAAAACACGCTTGCCTGAGCCTCTGTTTGTATATTGTACTTTTCTATTTAATAAAATAATATGAAGTTCCTTTTCTTTTCTGTTGAATCTTCTATTTTGGACCTTTTACTTTTCTGCAATGTTTGTTTGTTTGTTCTTTTTTTTTTGTTTGATGCGTCGCCACCAACCTTCCTAGAATGACTACTTAGGAGATCGCCCGTTGCGCCTGCCAGTGCACTAATCCTTCTCACAAATGGCGTCAATTGTAGGGACTCGATTTAGGAAGGTTCCCCAACAATACATTTTTAGAGAGTGGGTCGAAGGGTTAGGCGCTCATCGACTAACAACGGAGCACAAGCCCCCTTTCTTTATCGAAGGGGAGTGAGCCCAACTTACAACTAAGGATAGCTCCTTGGCCCTCGTCCGAGGAGGTTCCCCCCAGAAACTGACATGACCCCTGAGTCCTTCTAGGTCCTCCTCCTCAATGATCAAGAAATCCCCACCTTTAACTGCTTTGCTCGCCTTTCTTATATAGTTCTCTCCATCCTATCCCCTCATTCCTTCTGTTGATCATCCATTAGCCTCCCTCCTGACCGTCCGTCCCATCAGAGGCCTTATCCGTACTCGAGTGGCCCACCATGATCACTGTTATCCTGTTAAGGGGTTACATCCCCAATAATGCGGCCGAGGGGGGGGGGGGGGGTCAGATGAGCGCATTCAATGCAGAGGTGACAGCTCACCTAAGGCTTGCTCCTTCGCCGTGCTCCCATCGCCGACGCGTGGCACTGGACCCTCTCCTCCTCGGATATTCAATGAGTCCCCTTTGGTGGGGAGGTGCTCGTGTTCTTCCAAGGCCTCAAACGCCCGAGGACAGGCCCCTCCTCGGATATGTTCCTCGGGGGTCGATCCTCGCGCTTTCATCCTCGGACCCTTCATGCATCCTCGGCGCGAGCCCTTGGGCTTGGCTTGGAGTGGGCCAAGGCTACCTAATTTTTTGGCCCCACATATATATATATATATATATATATATATATATGTACAAATAAAATAAAATGCATGTCAATGGAATTTCTACTGTGCAGAAAATAATGGGTCATAATACTACAATGGCAGCTCAATAGTGAGGCAAATAAGCAACCGCCTAAGGTCCCAATGATAAAAGACTCCCAAATTTTTACCAATAGTGATAGTCTTGTACCAATAGAAATATTAATTAAGTCCCACATATTCACTAATAAATAAAAATGATTTTTTTAATAAAAAAACCAGTTAAAAGAAAAATCTTTTCATTGGATTAATTTGACAATTCATTTTACTTAGTTTTAGAAAGTAGAACTCATTTAATTTCCCACACACAAAGACTGAAATAACTCATTAAAATTTTCAATTAAAATTTTTTAGTATCTGGCTGCTTCACTCGATACTAGTTTTTATTTTAGTTGTATAAGTCATTAAAAAATACAATGAATTTGTTTTAATTTGTAATTTTGCATCTAAAAATATATATTTTAAATAAATAAAAACCAAAAGTTAAATAAATCTTTAACTTTATTTGAAGAAGTTGCCTTGTAGAGCATCAACATCTCGAAATTCCAATTCTACTCTATTTTACCATCTCAAAAAACCACTTTATCATTTTACCATACCATTTTACAATACCTCCAACATCCCAAACTTTTATTTTACAATACAACACATTAAAATAATATTTCTACGTAATAAAATAATATATCTCAAAACTCAAATAAAAACAAAAACCTAAATCTCCTTAACCACCTGCTGCCACCGCCACCACCGCCACCACCATGAAGAACATACCCAAACAGAAACCCATGGCCACCCCACCACCCCACCACCCCACATATGACCCATAATAAAAACCCCACCCCCTTCCACCACCACCACGGCAACCCTTAACTCCACCACCATGAACCCACAAAAAAAATTCATCTCAAAATCAAATCAAACCAATAGCAAATTCTGAATCCAAAAGATGACCCACAAAAAAAAAAAAATCAAGTCAAAATTTACACAAACCCAGCTACAAACCGATCTCACTGCTGCAAACCACGCCGAAAACCCATGAACACGCCACCGCATACCTATGAACCCAGAAAACGTACCCATAAATACCCATAAATCGCCACCATACAACGCTGATTTGACTTCCCCAGTCTCACCTCCACGCCAGACCCACGACCCACGCCAGAATAGCCCACCGAGAGAGAGAGATGTGATGAGAGAGAGACGACATTGTGGAGAGAGGAATGAGATGAGAAACAAACAAGAGAATAAAGTGAGAGAGAGAGAGTCAGAAAATGTGAATAAAAAAATATGACATGTTTTAGAATTGTGCTACAGTGTAATTCTACTTTTAAAATTGCACTGTAACAGTATTGCAAAAAATTTTGCAATACTTGGGTTTTGCATTCCCTGATGCTGAGCACTTTGGGGTTTGAAATGCCAAATTCTCCTTACATTTGGCATTTGCATTCCCTAGTGCTGATGCTCTAACCCCACAACATCTTAAGTGAGCCCTACAAAACTGGAACCTAATTCAATCCAACTAAGTCTTAATTTCTCCTCAATTATTACAAATTTGGACCAATTTTTCTCAATGAATTGTCTACTACCGATTCCATTGTCTGTTGATTAATCGATTAATTTATATGTTTAAGAGAGAAAAACTCATGGATTGATCTAAAGCTAGAACACAGACTCAATCATGTAGCCAAGACAGACAAAATAAATAAAAATTCTAACCCGACTTCACTTTTGACCACTTTTGCCATTGCTCAATCAACACTTTGCACATTATCTTCTTTTCTTCAAAACTTAATATAATTTTTTTTTATTAGTGTAAATATGCTATTTAAAAATATTTATATTTTCAAAAATACAGCATCATTTTAGTATACATACGAAACACAGTAATTGAAAATATTCCAAAACTGACATATTCATAAACTGTACAGGCTAATCTATACAAAACGTTTGATTACTTCAAACGTGTTTGACGAATTGTGACTACTATTCAACCCTGTACATCTCTAAACATCTCAAAAGTGATATTCAAAGCCAAACAAGCTGCATGACTAGGAAAAATTAATTCCATTATGTTTTTTATAGTTAAGGGCTCGTTTAGTAGCAGTATTTAAATTTCATTATTCAGTTTCAGTGTTATAGAAATACATGTTTGAGTGTTATAAAAATACGTGTTAAAAATGTTATTGTTGTTTAAATATTGAAAACTGTTGTTTAAACAACAGTGCCAAATCGCTCCTAAGTCATCAAGAACTTCTAACATTAGATTGGGTATATATGGAGTCAACTTGACTAGCTTTGGTCTATAAACATGTCGTAGTCTTCCTTGTTACTTCACATGCAGATGCATGTGGCACTATCTATTCTCTCTCTTGTCATCTTCTAAGAAATTGCTCCTTTATTTCGTTGTCTCTTGATAGTATACACTATGCATGGGGCACTTTCTGCTCTAATCAATCTCTTGTCTTCTTACAAAAAATTGGAATTATATTTTGATCTTTTATCCATTTTTATATTATTGATTAATCGATCAATTTATCTTAATGATTAAGAGACAAAAACTAATGGGTTGATCTAAGCTAGAAGTTGTGACTCCTTTTAATTAATCCATGTAGTTTTCCCAAAATCAATCATGTAGCCAGGACAGACCAAAAATAAAAATCAAACCCAACTTCACCTTCACCTTCACGCTTTAATACTTTTCAGTCTTGCATTATTGTAACTTTTGAGTTTTGACCATTTTTGCCGTTGTTCAATCAACACTTTGCAATTTATCTTCTTTTGAGGTATTTCACACCACTTGCCCACTTTGGCTTTTGAGTCTTGATGCCTTCACGGCTTCACCAGTTCACCTGCTTAAATAATTTTCAGCCTTGCATTATTGTATAACTTTTGACCATTTTTGACATTATTTAATCAATCAGTCATGAATTGGAAAAAATTCAACTATAAAATTAGTTGTAATTTTAAATTACAATTTTATTAAAGTTCCGTTTAGATTGGCCTCTGTGTTCAAGTTTGCGTTTTTGGCTTTTTTTTTTTTTTTTTTTTTTTAGGACCAGCACCTCTTGCAAATAGGCAAATGAACAATATTTTTTTGTGTGAATAGTAATTGAATTTTTTTTTTATTGTTTTTAGTTTTTAATTTTCAGCAAAACAAGCAACATTTAAACGTACACTAAATATTTTTTTATTAGAAGTGAATTTTGACAAATTCACTGTTAGATTACATATTCTTCTTATATCTTCTATACTAGCAAAATTTCTATAAAATTAAATATTAATACATATGTCATCAATAAATTGTTTAAATTGCAAGTTTTTGAAATTTAAAATTATGCATAAAATATAAGTTTATATATTATATAGTAAATAATATACGATTGACACAAAATTTAAAATATATTTTAAAAACATAAAAAACACACAATTTAACTGTTAGATTTTCAAAATATTACATTAAACTATTAAATTGCAAGTCCTTTACGCTCTTAATACATATGCCAAATTTGTGTCAATCGGATTTTATTTGCTATACAATCTATAAACTTATATTTTATACATAATTTTAAAATATAAAAACTTGCAATTTAAAAAATTTATTAATGACATAGTTATTGATATTTAATTTTCTAGAAGTTTTGCAAAAATGGAGAATATAAAAGGAAAATGTAATCTAATAGTAGATTTGTCAAAATTTACGTCTAATTAAATTATATTGAGTAAGGTTGTAGTTTTAGTCTACAACTAATTTTATACATAAATTTTTTATTTTTTATTTTTTGCTTTATCTTCTTTTTAAGAACTTTACATGCACTCTATATCGTCTCTTGTTGAGTATGCGCTTGTGGCTAAGCTTGAATTTTTTGTTTCTTTATTTTTGAGGGAAGATTTACTATTTATATTTCTCAAAAATATAAAGTTATGCCCCTAAAAAATATAAATATAAATATAATAAAGTTTTTTTTTTTTAAATTCACCTTTTATTTTTTATTAGATGTGAATTTTGAAAATATAACTATTAGATTACATTAACTTATTATATTCTTTTTGCTTGTAAAATTTCAAAAAAAAAAATTAAAGATCAATAACTATATCATCAATGTCATATTTAAATTTCAATTTTTTGTGGTAAATAATTATGTATAAAAAAAAATTTTATTGATTGAATCATAAATAACACCCTGATTTGAATGAAATTTGACATACATGTTAAAAACATAGAGAACATGTAGTCTAACAGTTAAATTTTTAAAATTTCACATTTAATAAAAAAAATAAAATAAGTTTAAAGGATTTCTCTTTAAACTAATTTAGAAAGAAACCTTGTTCAAGAAATACGTTGAAAGAAGAGAACCCAATATAAAAATAAAAAAAATAAAAAAAAAAAAAAAAAAAAAGTTAGGCATTACATTTACACGAGTGATTGTAAGACCAAATCTGCTAATAAGATGTGTTGTTTTTAATTATTAATTAATTTTTTCCATGGTTTTTTTAAGAAACTTTTTTTTCCAGTATTCAAATGACTTTGTTGTTAAGTTGTTTGTGATCTAAAGTTAAAAAATTGATTTTTTAATTATTTATCCCTGGAAATATTAATCAGTTTTTAATTCCAAAATATTTAATATATAAATAGAAAATATATAGAAATTTTATTTGTTTGGTAATTTATAGGAAATATAACTATAATATTTGGCTTTTTCAAAAGAAGAATACAAATAATAACAAAGTTATTTTGTTTATTTTCTTTTATTTATTTATTATTTTTGATAATGTGTGTGATGAAGTGTTGAAGCTAGTGTGTAGAGACTCGTAATGAAATTACTCTTTGAGATCTTCTTCAATTACTCAATGTATACCATGCAGTAAAGCTAAGTCTATCATGGACATATATGATATATGACTCATTCTCATCAGTTATCAATGAATTTGCAAAAGAAATTAAAGATACGCGAGATACCTCAGGCTCTCAGCAATGTTTTGTTTGGTGATTGAATATTTCAGAAATTTTTTTTTTTTTTTTTGAGAAAAACAATAAATTAAATATCTTAAATTAAATATTTTCGGATATTATGATGATGACAATTATTATATAAATGCCTTTTTAACTAATGGCATTTGATATTTCTCAGCTCTAAAATTTTGATGTTCCAGCTTCCAGGATTCAAATTGTAAAAGGAATTATTAGGCACGTTGTTAACAACAACAATAAAACTAGGCTCTCTCTCTCTGCCATGCTAACATTGGTGGTGAACAAGCTTCCAATCTCCAAAACGAATAAGCTTGGCAAATGAGAGAACACACGAGAAAAATATGATTCTAAAAGAAAATTACTCATTTTAAAGAAGTTTTAATGTCATAGAATTGATGGTGCTGATTTGTATGGTTCAGCTGTTGCGCATCGATGCTACTATTTCTTTTTCAACTACTCACAACCAGTGGAGTGGATTTCGTACCGTACCGGCCGGCCAACCGGTACACTTACCCCCTTATTTCGTACCGGGTTTAATACCGGACGTACCGGCCTTGTACCAGCCGTACCGATGAATTCCGGGTGTTCCGGCCGGTAAATGAAAACCGGGTCGAAACAGAGAAAACGTTCTTTTTTTCTTTTTTTTTTTGACACTTTCAAGGGCAAGATTGTAATTTCATTTGATCCTAACTCTAAGTTTCTAACCCTAAGTCCTAACACTACCCGCACAGCCCTCTTTCAGTCCTTCTTTCTTTCTCTCTCACGCTCTCTTCCAAGTTTCAGACTTTCAGCTGCTCTGCTCTCACTCTCTCGGTCACTCTGTCTCTCACTCTCTCGGCCACTCTCTCTTTCAACTGCTCTGTGTTTGACTCTCACTGTCTCTCACTCTCTCAGCCACTCTGTTTTGTAGGCTGCTCTGTTTCTCACTCTCACGAGTCTCACTCTCTCGGCCATTCACTCTCAGGTAAAATTTGTCTTAATTTTTCTGTGTGTAATTATATTTTATGTGGAATGTGATGTATAACAAATTGATTACTTTAATTTTTTCATGAATTGATAGAAAAATTGATTATTGTGTTGATACTTGATATATATTGTTGTTTCATTCTTGATTTTGGTTAGCTTGAAATATTGGGTTAGTAATTTACAACTTAGTATGACTATTAATAAAAAGGCAACTTAGAGTTATTAACAAATAATTGATGTATATATGCAGTGTGAATTATGACTGAAAATCAGTCAAGTGTAGCATCTGGCCCGGCTGTAAGATCCGAGGATCCGGCATGGGCTTATGGCCGTGCTGTGCCGGATGCAAGAAATAACACTCAGTGTACTTTTTGTTCTAAAATGATAAGGGGGGGAGGAATTACTAGGCTCAAGTATCATTTAGCTGGGATTTCGGGTGATGTTGAAGCATGTAAAAAAGTACCTGAAGATGTAAAATGGCAAATGAAACAATTGATTGAAGATTTAAAGAAAAGTAAACAGAAAAAAAGAAGAATGAATAATGCAATTGCAAATCCCTATGATTTAGAGGAGGATGATGATCATAATCATGATGAAGGTGATAATGATAATGAGAGAGGGGGTTCAAAGAGTCATTCATAAGTTAGTAATTATAACACCAAAGGGAAAGAAAAAATTGGAGAAAAGTCAAACATTAAATCTTTTTTAATCAAATGTTTACTTGTGATCAATGGGTTGAATCTCGACATGCTAGAGATGTCATAGGAAAGGAGGTGGCTGCAATTGTTTTGGAAGATAAAGACTTTTGGTTACAATGTCAACAAATAGTAAAGATTAGTGAGCCTTTGGTTAGAGTACTACGTCTTGTAGATGGGGATGAAAAATCATCAATGGGATACTTGTATGAAGCAATGGATAAAGCAAAGGAGAATATAAAAGCAAGGTTGAAGAATAAAATTTCTGCATATATACCATTTACTAGTGTCATAGATGCTAGATGGGATAAACAACTCCATAGTCCATTACATGCAGCAGGTTGTTATCTCAACCCTGGAATCTTCTTTAGGCCTTCATTCAAGAAGCAAAAAGAAGTTACAAAAGGCCTACTTAGTACCATTACAAGGTTGGTTTCTAATCCTGATGAGCAAGACATTCTTAGTTCTCAAATTGAAGCATACAAAAAGTTTTTAGGTGACTTTGGAATGCCTATGGCAATTCGCCAACATGAAAAACTAAGTCCAGGTATACTATATGCATCTATACATACATATATATATTTCATTTGAAAGTTTGTTATTTGCTTTGTACTAAATTAATACTTTCTTTTTTTTTGGAAGTTGCTTGGTGGGAGCAATTTGGAAATGACACTCCAGAGTTACAAAAGTTTGCAATTCGAGTGCTAAGTCAGTGTTGTAGTGCAACTGGTTGTGAAAGAGCTTGGAGCACATTTGAGTTTGTCCATTCCAAGAGGAGAAATAGGCTTGAGCATAAACGTTTGAATGACTTGGTATATGTTCGTTATAATCTATTGTTACGAGAAATGTATGTTTTTAAATATATTCAATTTTTATTTTGAATGATTAGAAAATGTCACCAATGTATGATATTGATTTTGGTAGGAACATTAGAAGGACAAAGGATTACTTGGGTCCTATAAGCCTTGATAATATTGATTTAATGGAGGATTGGGTAGCTGAGGAATCTGAATTTTTGTTGCTAACTGAGGAAGATGTGAATTGGGGTAGCATTGAAGAACCATTAGCAACAATGACTTTGGAAGATGATGATAATGATGATGATGTCGTTGTTCTTGATGAGGATGATGGTGACAATGATGTTGTGTTGACAGATGCTAATACTCATATATATTATGGTCCTGATGTAGATCCTTTTGAAGGATGGGAGTAGATGATCCTATGTAGTTAGTGTTAATTATTTGTATTATTTGTTTTCTTTGCATTCAATGAACAATTAAGTTTACTGTTTTTTATATATTTTTCTTCTTCTTGTAGTTGATGCTAAAGTTTAAAACTATGGATAATTTGTTCTTAATTGAAGTAGTGTTTTATGGTAAGAATGTGCTTGTTGAGGTAATGTTTTAATGATAAATAGAGATTTTGTGTGAATGTGTGTGTATGTGTGGGTATATACATATATTAAATATATAAAATAGCGGTAAACCCGAAATGGTACACTGGTATTGACCGGTATCCGAAATATATCGTACCGGTGGCCAAACCGGTACGGCCTCCGGTACGGTATTGACTTCCTTGCTCACAACCTGGTACCTACTACTACAATAAATAGTGGAAAAAATTGTGTTACTAAAAGAGAAACTCATTTTTGAAACTTTTTCAAGAAATTTTTCGAAATAATATAAGAATAGTATTTTTTTTTTTTTTAAGAATAATTAAATCTAAAACAACTAAGTATTTGAATTATGTTGGAAAACAAATTTTTGAAAATCAATTTGATTAGAAAACTTAATTTACTTTAAAAAAAATTATATAAGTAAGTGAAGTTCCAGTACTCTTTTCAAAACTATTCTACTCTTTCACAAACATGGCTTCAATTTTATTTATTTATTTATTATTAAAACTTTAAATACTGTACGTGGATGTGTAGTTCATTAGATAAGCTATAAAAGTTTTCTATTTGGAGATGCAAGAGATAATGCTTTCAACTATGAGAGAGAGAGAGAGAGAGAGAGAGAGAGAGAGAGAGAGAGAGAGAGAGAGAGAGAGAGAGAGAGAGAGAGAGAGAGAGAGGGAGACAATTGGGTCAGAGAGAAAGAAAGACCAAATAAAAAAGAATATTTTATTTTTACAATTGTGCTATAATATCATTACAAATTTGTGACCGTATTATATCATAATTGTAAATTTTTTTAGGATACAAGACCGGATAATGGAGTATTTTTGTATTTTGATGATAAAATTTATCAACATATGACATTTAAGAGACTAGATATGAATGCTCTAAGTACAGATTTGATCCATTGTGCTAATGGGGGTCAAAATACAAGTTTTCCCTCTATTTATTAAAAGTTTTTTTTTTCTTTGAGAAGGTCTATTTATTAAAAGTTGGTATGCAATTTATGCATGTGAATATTCTACATTATCTTCTGAATTTTTTCTTGTATCTGGTTAAGGCATACATTAATTATCTATTTTAAAATATCAAAATTGAAAAAACTATCAAAGCATTTAGTTATTTTTTCATAAAAAATTTCTTAAAATAGTTTATTAATATATGTCCTAAGGTCATACGTCAATAAAACATTTTTTTTTCTTTACTAAGAATTTGTAGTTTAATTAGTAGGTACATCATAGTATTTTTCCCATTTAGGTATTTATGATTCATTTCCACTTCTATCATTGCAAAGATTTCAATTGTGATCTAATTTTGTGCCATGTGTTCACCTAAAATTTTTAATTTTTATGCTAAGTGAGTTAGTAAGTGCAAAATGCTAAGAGCCCAATATTAATGAACTATAAAATAAAAGATAAAAAATTCAATCATATATCTACTATACAAAAATCACCACATGTTCTATCTTATTAAATTTTTTTAATAAAATGATAATAAGTAGTATTAAACTTAGTCAAAATTTTTAATATGCATCTAATTACATTTATTTTTTCTGATAATTAGATTTGTGGGGCCCAAGAATTTGATCACCCCGGCCCATCTTATACCAAGCCCAAGGCCTACACCGAGGAAGAAGAAATGTCTGAGGACGAACGAAGCAAGTCCAAGGTGCCATGAAACATTGCCGAGGACGATCTTGTCCTCGGCCAACCAAGATCACAGAAAGGAAGAGCGGCATGCCATTAAAGGCAACCTCCCAGAGCATCCCAAAGAAGAGGATAAGTACAATGGGTCAGCCATGGGCGAATGGTGGAAGAGCAATTCAAGGAGAAACTGTCACCTTTGCATTAAATGTCCACAACTAACGTCCTGACTGCATTAATGAGGAAATGACCCCTAAACAGTGCTATCTTGGTTGCTGCAACTCACAGAAAGTTTGGCAAGGTGGTTGATGGGACAAGCACTCAAGTAGTAACCTGTATGATCAACAAATGTAGGGCCAAGATCAATGGAAAGGGGATATATAATAGAAGAAATCCTCTAGGAAAGGGGGATCAGATCGGAAAAAGGAAAACACGAAAGCTATTGGTATTATCTCTGAAACTTTTGTAACTAAGCACTGAAGAAGCAATAAGAGCTGTAAGCTCCTCAGATAGTGGCCGAGGAAAAAGTTTCTTACTTTAGCCTCCATTCTTGTCATTCAAATCAACTCGTAACCATGTCTAGTTGTTGTAACCCTCACTAAGGCTCAGTTCTTAAACCCATTCTCTACAAATTTATTGTATTGGCCTAGTTGGGCCTGAGTCCACTCATCCAATAGAAGAAGTGCTCAAACCAAGCCCTAACAAGATTAATTATGTATATTTTTATGATAAAAATGTGTTTGCTTTTTAATATATTCATTAGTATGTAGCCCCGTGCTACCGCACGAGAATTGATATATTATTAATCATGAGTTTATTCATGTTTAAAAGGCTCAGTTAAGTCTAAATTCATATTATTAACCAGAAAATTTCATTAACAAAACTTAGCAGTATATATATTTTACACAAAAAGATGAACCTTGGTGACAATATTTATCCAAAAGATTCATTCACGCTTTTGAATCTTCAATTTCTATTGGTGATTGAAATTTTCGTAACTTAAAAAATTTAAAATTAAAAAAAAAAAAAACCCTCAGAGTTTTACTCATTTAATAGTTTTATGATGAGTCATTTTGTAACATGATGGGTATTTGTGTGAAAAAAAAACCTCTGAAGTTTCATGGCTGATAAAAGAAATTCTCTCCAATCTCTTTTTATAGAGAGATGGGTCTGTGCGTATTTTTATACCTCCTTCATAGTTGTATTATCACGAAGCAAGTCCAATGGATTTAGATTGGTACTACCGATTCCCAAAGCATGAGTGTTTAATGTGTTATTAATTTTATCTCATTGGCTTCTGCACATGACAGCAAAATTAAAAATAATTAGATTATTCACGTGTATAGTAATATTGGACTCCAATTTTAGATTCTAATTGAACAACTGGAATGATAATATATGATAGTAACAACAATAGGAAAATTCAAATAAAATTTCGGATTAAATTGTAACAATCTGAATAAAAAATTCCAATAGAAAGACAGGGTGGAGTGATCCACTCCAAGAAGGTAACCAAACTTGCGTAAATATAGAATAATAAATCTCTCTCCAGAAAATTTACATTATTCATAACCTTTACCTTCACTGAAAATTTTAAAAACATAGTGACTCACATCTGCCATCCAGACATCTACAGTCGAGTCCTCTCTAATTCGCATGAGATTCCATTGATCACTAAGTTCCTTTGCAACTTGCAAAAAGTATCATCCATCGGTCCACATTACTGCTTTATTCATTGTTATAAGTGTCAAACTTGAATAAAAAGCAAAATATAAGAATAGTGAATTTTAAGCATAATGTGCATCTAATCACATATTAGCAATTTATAACAAATGTAAAGATGCAAACTTTGTAAGTGAATAGTAAACAAAACTCACTGTCAGAACCAAGAAGAAAGCACTTTAATCCGAAACTCAGTGCAAATGTAAAGATGTGAACTTTGTAAGCAATTTATAACAAAGATGCAAACTCTGGCTTTGCTATCTTTTTGGAAATTATGCAATGTACCCAAACCAAGTTCTTATTACCGATATTAATCTCTTTGGTTTTCACGTTTGACTGCAAAATCAAGAAAAAACTTAATTAGCACAGTAACTCACTTGACCCGCTACATAGAAGTGGTTTTAATGAGAATGAGCCCACATACATGATGCAAAATTCAACTTCAATTTCAGATTCTAAACACATGGCACAAAATTAGAACTCTAATTAGGAATTCTAATTTGAATTTCTCTCTGCTTCACCTATTATTATATATATATATATATATATATATATATATGTATGCATGTGTTATAAGCTAGTTTATTTATTTAAAGTCAAAATGAAAGAAATTTCAATTAAATTTCTAAATTGGATTTCAGTTGAGCTCTAATTTTGTGACATATGTCAATTTAATTTCTTAATTTTGGTGAAGGTATTTACTACTCATTTTAAAAATTGAGATTTTTGTTAATTTTTATATTAAAGTTAACACCACATTCAAGAATAATTGTTTCTTTTTTAAATATAAAAATTTTATAACCATTTCTTAATTATGGTGAATATATTTACTACTCATTGTAATAATCAAGGAGTTTGTTAATTTATATTAAAAGTAACACCACATTCAATGAGAATTATTTCTTAAATATTCTTTCAAGTTTTTATTAAGAGTTTATAAAATATAGAATGAACATCAATAATTTTTTAACCAATTTAGGAATTAAAATGTGGGGCTTGAGAACTTGACAACCCCGGTCCACTTTATAGCCGGCCCAAGGCCCATGTCGAGGAGGAAGAAATGTCCGAGGATGAAGTGTGAAAGTCTAAATTGCTAGGAACCCTGCCGAGGACAACCCTGTCCTCGGCCAACCGAGACCAACACGTCAGCCATAGCAGCATGGTGGGGAAACAAGTTCAGGACAAGCTGTCACCTCCACATTAAGTGAGCTCACCTAACCCCCTAGCCGCATTAATGGAGATGTGACCTCTGGACAAGATTGCCTTGGTTGTTGCAACTCACAGGAGTACTGGTAAAGTGGCTGATGGGACGGGCGGCTAGAAGTGGGGGGTGTGGATGATCAACAAGTGGAAGAAAGAGGTTGTGGAAAAGGACTATATAAGGGGAAGAAACAGATCAGAATGGGGGATCCCCAGAGGGGGGGGGGGGAGAGAGACCACTATCAAGCTCCTCAGACTAGTGCCGAGGACAGACTTTGGAGGATAATCTTGGTTCGCCTGCCTTCTACGGTGGTGAATGCTACATTGGGCGTTGTCCGCTTGCTAGGGCCTAGTTCTTGAACCCACTCTCTACAAATTTATTGTAATAGGCTAGCTGGGCTTGAATCCATTTTCTCAATAGTAGAAATGCTCAAACCCAGTCCCTACATAAAATATGATTTTTTTATAAAGAAATATTTATTTAATTATATATTTTTAAATGTAATTATTCATATACATAAAGTTACAAGATAGAATAGGTTAATCCGAATTTTTATGTTGATTTTTCATAAATTTAAAAAAATCCGTGACTTGTCTAAATTCAAATACTTTTGATCCGAACCCAATCTTGATCCGAACCGTCAGTCCAAATTTTCGATGGGTCTTTATTTATCATGTTCACATTCACGCTTCAATAATTTTAACCTCATTGATTACAAATTTTGACCACATCTGTGTTTAGTTCAATCAATGCCTTACACTTCTTTTAGGTACTTCAGAGTTCACATACAATTGTCTTCCACCAAGAAAGAGAGATGCTACGTCTACAACAATTTTACAATATTTTTACAACAAATCACAGGTGGTTAGTTGTTATTGGTTCAAATTTAAAACTAACCTGTCACTTAGGATTTGTTGTAAAAATGTTGTAGAAATGTTATAAACATATCATTTCTCTCCAAGAAATTGCTCCTTTGGCAGACTCCTTGGGGGATGTTTTAGCTTGATTGGTAACGTTGTTTTAATCTGGCAGACTCCTTGGGGGATGTTTTAGTTTGATTGATAATGTTGTTCTAATAATATTATTTAGATGTGGTAAAAATAGGGAGAAAAAATATTATGAAAATATGTGTTTTGTTGTTTAAATAATGAAAGTTATTATTTAAACAACACTAACAAACAGGCCAAAATTTATTGGCAAATTTTGTATATAAATATTTTAGGTCATCTTCTCATTTTGTATGGTAATTTCTAAATTATTTTATCTAAATAGTTGCCAGTTGTTATTTTGTGATATATCAACTATTAGTTGAGATATCTTTTTGTGCTACTTGAAATAATTTTAATGTTTAATCTTAATCCAAATGTACATTTAGAGTGTTTGGATACTGTTTATTTTGCTGAAACTGAAAATTTATTGCTGAAAGTAATGTAGATAAAGGTAAAAATTAGTTAAAATAGTACCGTAGATTATATAAATAATACCAAAAAATGCAGTAAAATCTATAAATAATAACAAAAATAAGTTGAATAATAAATTTTTTTTTTTTTTTCATTCTTATCCAAACACTTGCTTAATGTTTTTTTTGAATAACGCATGCTTAAATGTTTAAGAGAGAAAAACTCATGGGTTGATCTAAGAAGTACTAGTAACTCCTTTTAATTAATCCAGGTAGTTTTAGTTTGATCCAATCTTGACCTTAATCTATCAAGTTCAAACCCAAACTCAATCTTGTAGCCAAAAAAAAAAAAAAAAAAAAAATCTCCTTCACGCTTGAATAATTTTCAGCCTTGCATTAGTGGGGCCTCAGTGCAATAATTTTTGCTTGCATTATTCTAACTTTTGACCGCTTGTGCCATTGTTCAATCAACACTTGACTTTTATCTACTTTTGAGGCATTTCACATGCACTTGTCTACGTTGGCTCGTCACGTCTCTACGTTGATTGATGTTTATTACACCCAAACTAATCCAGACAATTTTAATTTTGCACACACCCTTAAAACTACAGAACTTGTATTTTGAAGTCACGAAATCTGGCTTCAAAGAACAAGTTTTGTCGTTTTGGGGCGTATGTTCTAAACTGTGTTGAATCGTGACTTCAGGCATAATCTTTTTACAAAAATATGTTTGGATTGGCGGAAGGGAAAAGAAAGGAAGGGAGAGGTAGATATTTTCATTGTTTGGTTTCAAGGGTGGAAAGAAAATTTGTGTAGATTAGCTTGTGTTCAGACTCGGATTAGTTTGTGTGCAATAGCAGTTACCCTGTTTGATCTTATTTGCTTTAAAAAGCCCCGTTCTTCACCATGATGACCTATTGCTAATGTAACAGGAAAAAAAAATCAGGAACATTCCATGTGCAAGTTAGACATGGTTAACCCAAGCTATGAGCTCAGTAACTGCTCTAACCGAATACCCACCTGACCATTAGAATTATACAGTTTACATTAAACCAACGTATTACTTTTTGTTTTCAAAATTTTGGTGCTATGAATATACATTTAGTTGCCAATGCAAGAAACCTTTAAGATGGTGACTATTCATATCCTACTATTGATTAATGCTTGCTACATATCCCTCAGGGCAGGTCAAGTTGCGTTCATCCCTAGCTGCTCATGACATGAGCTTGCATTAGAATGTTCTCACTTCTCTGTTACTAGGAATAAGTTGTGTTTATAAAGCCTTTTGTAGAAAGATTTACTAGTATTGATTTAGCGAAGTTTTTCTCATTCAAAAACTTCTGGTATGACAATGAGATAGACAGAGTATGCTAGGTGTATTATGTACTTGCCGCTATTTTTAATTTTTCTTTTGGCAACCTTGAAGAGCATCTATATCAGACTTCTTTGAATTATGCTTAAGTCTTATCGCTTTTGGATGAAATGCCTAGGTTATAATAATGAGCACTGTTTTATACTGGGAAAAAAGTAGGAGCACTCCAATATCTAGGAAACCAAGTAAGAAATTAGTATCACTGTGTGCAACAATAGAGATGCATTTCTATCTTTTTTTATTTGGAAATATTTTAGCCTGGCATTCATAAGCACCCTTTCATATACCTATTAAAGAAAGGGAAAAACCTAATATAATTGAATGAAACGCAAGAAGGCCAAAATCCAAAAAAGTTGGAGAAAAAAATACAGCCATCATTTTAGTATACATATGAAAGTTCATCACAGTAATTGAAAATATTCCAGGACTCAAACTCTAAGGAGATGTTTGGTGAGTGTTTTTAAACAACTTTTTTAATTTTGAAATAATATTTTATATATTTTTATACATTTTTTCACTCACACGTATTTTCATAAATATTTTTAAACAATAATTTTCAATTTTAACCACATATATCAAACGGACTCTAAACATCACAAAAATGAGATACAGAGCCAATAAGCTGTATGACTAGGAGAAGTTAATTCCATAAAACTTAATTTTTTTCATAGTTAAATAAGTCATCAAGAACTTCTGGATTGGGCCCCGGAGTCAACAACTTGACAGGCTTTGGTCAATCAACACGTAGTAGTCTTCCTTGTTACTTCACATGCAGATGCATGTGACGCTTTCTGCTCTATCTCTTGTCATCTTCCAAAAAATTGCTCCTTTATTTCGTTGTCTCTTGATAGTACACCGTGCATGGGGCACTTTCTACTCTAATCTATCTCTTCTCAATTGTCATCTTCCAATAAATTGCTCTTTTATTTCTTTGTCACTTGATAGTACACTGTGTATTTGCTCCTTTAGCAGACTCCTCCAGCTAGATGCCATTATTTAGAATTATATTTAATCTTTTTTAATCTATTTTTATATATTAATTGATTAATCCATAAATGTCTAATTTGATCCAATATTGACCTTAATCTTTTAAGGTCAAACCCAAACTCAATCATGCAGCGAAGACAGACTACAAAAAAAAAAAAAAAATATATATATATATATATATAGACCCAACTTCACCTTCACGCTTGATTACTTTTCAGCTTTGCATTATTGTAACTTTTGACCATTTTTGGCATTATGCAATCAAACAGTTTTCACTTTATCTTCTTTTTAAGAACTTTACATGCACTTGTCTACATTGTCTCTTGCTGACTATGCGCTTGTGGCTAAGCTTGTTTGCAGTGACAGACCCACAGCTACACGAAGGGGCCTTGGGCCCACGGCCCCCCTTGAATTTCTTGTTTCTTTATTTTCGAGGGAAGATTTATCATTTATATTCCCCAAAAATATAAAGTTATTCCCCTAAAAAATAATATATATATATATATATATATATGTTTTTTTTAAACCCATCTCTTTTTTTTTTTTTTATATATAAGCTATGAATTTTGAAAATATAGCCTATTTGGTAATAGTGTTTAATGGGGTGTTTGGTACTACAATTTAAATAACAGTTTTTAATTTTTAAATAATATTACACTTTTTTTTACACATTTTTTCACCCATATGTATTTTCAAAAAATACAAACAACATTCTCAAATGGGCCCTAAGTATTATTGTTCAGTTTTCAGTGTTGTAGAAATACATGTTTGAGTGTTATAGAAATACATGTCAAAAGTATTATTATTATTTAAATACTAAAAATTGTTGTTTAAAAGAGGGTACCAAACAACCCCTATGTTTAGATTACATGTGCTTGTTATATTCTTTTTTGTTGTAAAATTTCAAAAATATTATAGATCAATAACTATGTTAATAATGTCATATTTAGATTTTAAACTTTTGTGATAAAGAATTATGCATAAAAAATAAGTTTAATGATCGAATAATAATAAATAACACCTGATTGAAATGATATTTGACATGCATATTAAGAACATAAATAATATGCAATCTAACGATTAAATTTTCAAAATTCATATTTAATAATTATAAATAAATAAAAAATGATGAGGATAGTTTAAAGAATTTCCTGTTCAAAAAATATGTGAAATTACCCAATAAAAAAAAAGGTTAGGCGTCACATTTATGTGACTGATTGTAAGACCAAATATGCCCGTAAGGTGTGTTGTTTTGATTATCAAAAAAAGAAAAGAAAAGGTGTGTTGTTTTTAATTATTAATTATTAATTTTTTCCATTGGTATTTTTAGAAACGGTTTTTTTTTCTTTATTCAAATGACTTTTGTTGTTAAGTTGTTTGTGATCCAAAGTTAAAAAAAAAAAATTGATTTTTTTTAATTATTTATCCTTGGTAATATTAATCAGTTTTTTAATTCCAAAATATTAAATATGTAAATAGATAATATATAGAAATTTTATTTGTTTGGTAATTTAAGGGAAATATAACTATAATATTTGACTTTTTCAAAAGAAAAATACAAATAATCACAAAGTTATTTTGTGTGTTTTCTTTTATTTATTTATTATTTTTTATGGGATGTATTTTCTTTAATTGATTAGTCAAAGAAATTTATTTAGAATAATGCTACAATTACTATAAAATTTAATACATAGGATTTACAAAACATATGTATCAATTTTTAAAACATAATAAAAAAAGTATCATACTGTAGATGTAGCACCAATTATATTTATTATTACATTAATTTGTCAATATTTTGTAATAAATTTGGAAGTAGGTTCAGTTATTTTAATTTATCTATTATGTTATTGATGTGGTAGTAATCACATTTATTACCACATTAATTTTTTTTAATTAAAGAGAAAAAATTAAGCATGTTCCCTAATTAAACTCAAGTATCAACCAATAAAATACAAACATCGTTATATTTTTAAAAGACAATTAATTTCAATATAACTATGTGTATGAATTTAATTGGAGAACTATATGTATTACATAATTTAGAATCTTTTAGTGAAATAAGTTGTGAAGTGAACCAAGGGAGTCAATTTCATACCAGAGGCTGTACCTGTTTGGACTGTAGAACAATATATTTCAGTACCGATTAATACCGGTATACTATTTCGAAATTACTGCTAATTCTATAATAATAATAATATCAATAAAAAGTATACAATATTTTGTATACAATATTAATAAAAATGACAATCAGGCATCTCTCTTTTTGAAGAAAAAATTATAATTGCTTTTCACTCTTTTTCTTTTCCCTCTTTTCTTTACTTTTATCAATTTTTGTCTCTCTTTTATGCTTGCTTATCTCCCTTTTACTTTTCCCTCTTTTCTTTACCTTTATCATTCTTTTTCTCCTTTTTCTTTGTCATTCTTTTCCCTTTTTTCTTTCTCTTTTATTTTCCCTGTAACATCCTAGGAGTTAAATCGAGATGATTGAAAAAGATGCATTTCATAGAAAATAAATAGAGTGAATGAATTGGACAAATGCATTATTTTATGTGATCACCTTGCAATCCCTATTAAGTTTTAAAAAGCAAATCTATTGGACTAATACTATATAGACTAGTTGGCGCCAATTATTATATTCCAATTCCATAAAACACCACCACCGGACTCCTAGGTCCAAGTGGTATGTTATATGCCTATTTTTTTATTCAACCGGTAAATTTTCTTTTCGTTGAATAAGAAATTAGAGTTCAAACTTTGCCTACACCAAAAATTAAATGGTGTCTTAGTCTAATGATAAGAGCAATTATCATAGAGTTCAAACTTTGAGTTCAAACTTTGCCTACACCAAAAATTAAATGGTGTCTTAGTTTAATGATAAGAGCAATTATCATAGAGTGGACGCCATAGATTTGAAATACTATATATATATATATATATATCATATCTATCAACTATTTTGTGAACTGGGGGAAAGTATTTAACTGAAGAAGTTAATTTGGGGTATTTGCTCAGGAAGAAATTAATTGGTTTCAAAGATAAGAGTAAGAATTGAAAACTATCCCAAACATAGAATGAAATGGAAAGGAATGAAAAAAATCATTTTAGAATATTCTTCTATTCCCTTGTTTAAGAGTTTTAATGGAGGGAATGGAAAGCTCATTCCCTTGTTTGGGAGTTTAAGTGAGAGGAAATGTAATGGGTAGGAGGAAACATTTATTTCTCTCTATTCCTGTAAAACCTTAAATTTTCATTCCCCCCAAAATTGGAAGGAATGGGAGGGAATAGAATTAGATTTAATTTTTTTTTTTTTACTAAAACTCCCAAAATACCCCTATATATGCAACTCTTTATTTTAAAATAGGGATCTAATAGTAATATTGTCATAAAATGATTCCATTATATTCCTTCCATGTTGCTCCCAAATAAGATTACTTACATTCCATTCATTTTCATTCCTTTCCATTCATTTATTTTAAAACATCCAATCAAAGTTACTTAATTCCATTTCATTTCATTCCATTCTTTTACATTCCTTTCCTTCACTTAAATATATTTCATTCCATTCCATTCCTTTTCATTCTTTTATGATCATTTCATTCCATTCAATTCTCCTATGAACTCCCAAACGGAGTCTAAGTGGGAGGAAATGGAATAGGTAGGAGGGAACATTTATTCCTGTTTATTCCCTTAAAATCTTAAATTTTCATTCTCTCCGAAATTGAGAGGAATAAGAGGGAATGAAATTAGATTTAATGATTTTTTTACTAAAAGTCTCAAAATACGCTTATATATTCAACTCTTTATTTTAAAATAGGGGTATAATAGTAATATTGTCATAAAATGATTTCATTCCATTCCTTCCATGTTGCTCTCAAACAAAATTATTTACATTCCATTCATTTTCATTCATTTCTACTCATTTATTTTAAAACATCCAATCAAGGTTACTTAATTCCATTCCATTCAATTCTTTTTTATTCATTTCCTTTACTTAAATACATTACATTCCATTCCATTCTTTTCCATTCCCTTATGATTATTTCATTCCATTCCATTCTAATCTCTTATGAACTCCCAAACAGAGCAGGGTACAATCACTTGAAATTGAATAATAATAAAAAAAATTAAAATTCAAAATAAAGGTTGAAAATAAATATCAGGAGGGTAGATCAAATATACAACATTCATCTCAAAATAAAATTTGAGAATACATTCTAACCAAACATAATGATGAAAAAAAAAAAATCAATTTCTACCAATTATTTTATGTCAGTCTTGACCTTCGTTGTTTTTTGCTTCTCAGTCATTTAATTTGTTGAGTTTGGATGATGGAGAGTTCGGCTATTGAACTTGAAGAATTCTTTAGGCCATGCATCTTGAGATAAATTTGTAGTCATCTTATCTTCACTACTGGTTGGCATCTCAAGTCCATCATTACTGACAATTTTTTTTCATGAAAATTAACATCCCTATTATTCTTTTTTGAAATATAATCCCTTCCATTACTCAGCCTGTTTGTGGAATCTTGGTTGCTTTTTTCTAGGACCCAACAATCCTTGTTTTCTGTCATTTGTCATCAATATTGCTTCTAGAGTCTAGGCACGTATAGGCATCCAACGAGCAATTTCTTTGAAGATGACAAGAAATAGAACAGAAAGTGGTGCATGTACACTGCACTATTAAGAGACAATGAAAACGATCTGTGGAAGACATTTGCATGTGAAGCACCAAAAAAGGAGATAACGACTATAACGCGTTGATTGACCTAAAAAAGAGAAAGTGGTCAAAATGACAAAATTAGTAATAATTGAGGCGAAAATTCTTCAAGCGCAATGCAAAGGCAGCACTTTGTGCCGTTAAAAGAGCCACTGAAGATCAGTTTTCTAAAATCATAGTGGAAGGTGATGCTTAGAATGTGATAGATCTTTTAAGTAATGCAGGAAAGACACCTCACTGGAGTATTGCAGAGGTGGTTACAGATATTTTGGATTTTGTAAAATGTTTTGATGCTATTTCGTTTTCTTTTGTGTACACTGTATAGAGAGGGCAATGTTCTAGCCCATCTTTTAGCCTAATAGGCAGCTTTTGTTAATTGGGTAGGGCCAGTTCCCATCCTTAAGGTCTCTCTCCTAGTTTTTGAGGCTGTGGAGAGAGATGGTATCAGGCCCTCCCGTCTTTTGTACTCTGTTATTCGTAAATAAAATATTTATTCAGCCAAAAAAAAAAAAAACTAGTTATTTAAATTTTTTATTTTATTTTTAGAAATAAATACACTCAATAGAGAAGAAAAGTGGTTCTAACATAAAGGTATTTCACAAATTTCACTCAAAAATCATAGTTAAATTAAGTTAAGAGAGAAAATTCATAAGACTAATTCTATATCAATTATGCTCATATCCTACAAAATGTTAGGTTTTTAAAACTAACACGCTCATATTGGAAATGTAGCCAAAATAAAATATTTAGATGGATGTGTGAAAAAAAAAAATTGAGAAAGCTAAGATAAAGAATTAAGTTATCCAGTCAAAGTGATTCCCACTGAGGAAAAATTAAGAGAATAACTTATAAAGGTTCGACTATGTGTAAGTATTTTACTATTTACCATTAAAATAGAATTATACAATTTAATTTACAAAGTGATAAATATAAATAAACAAAATTGTGAGGGTTTAAACTCTGCATGTCTTTATTGAAAAATTAATAAGTGTTAGTTGAGGTATAAGTCTCTTGGCTTGATTAAGCAACAAGGAGTGAAATAAAATTAAGCTGGTTTAAAAAATAATAATAATAATTGTGTTGGTTTATTACTAGTTGTATAGTGTGTAGGGTGTAATCCATATGAGGAGCTTGAATCCAAATGAACAAGGGATAATTCACACTATTTTAAAAACCATACCAGACCAGACTGAGTTGGCCAATTCAACCAATTGAACAAGGCATGGAATCGGTCCAATAAAAACTAGGAAAACCAGCAAAAAATGGTTAAAAACTGGAAAAAATAAAAAATCAATCACTTTTTTGATTCTTTGACCGGTCCAGTTTTTAAAACCATCATTCGCCCAAAACTTGGACCAATTGAGCCCAACTTTATGCAAATGAGGCTGCAGTCGCTTCACCTCATGGACCTGGAAGGTAATAAGCATGTAGCATGGGCCAAACTAGCTAAAAGGCCGGACAAAAAGTTTTGACAAGAGAAGAAAGAATTGGTCTGGGCAATGAGTTGTGCAAATTACAACCCAACCCAATTTCATTCCTATCTTTGCTTTTTATCATGTGCCAAGTTGTTCAATAATCTGATAATTGTTTCTTTCACTACTAATAGAGACAAAATGAACTACGGAGAATATAGGAATTCCAATAAGGACATAATAAAAATAATATGTTTTTTACATAATAAACATAACTCCCTTCCAAATCTTCATTTCTATGTTTTCCTTTTGTTTTTAACGGTAAAAAGGAAAATGTGGATTACGACTGTTTAATGGACACCTTAGGTGAGTTAGTGACACTTTTTAAATCACAGATAAATACTATTAAAACGTGCCTAACCAATAGTGGATTAATTGCAATCACCTTTTTTTAGTATTGTGGAACATGACTTAATAATTAATACACATTGTTTGGCTTTGACTTGTACTTGATTATCCTGAACATGGAGAAGGCAATGAAAATTTTGAAACATGAGAGTCATTCTTAATCTTGATTCTCCATAGGCACTTTTATAGCAGGCAAAAAGTAGCCAATTTGGATAAGATTTCTCTTCAAACTCCTATATCTTTCTATTGAATATAAATTTTGAAAATCTAATCGTTAGATTGCATGTTATCTATGTTCTTAACATGAATATCAAATTTTGTTCAAATTAGATGTTACTTACTATTCAATTAATAAACTTATTTTTTATACATAATTTTACATCACAAAAATTGAAAATTTAAACATTTGATTGATAATATTACTATTGATCTTTGATCTTCTTAAAATTTTGCAAGCATAAAAGATATAATAATAACTTACAATTCAATTGTTAAATTTTCAAAATTCACATACAATAAAAAGATATTAGCAGAATTTGAAGAGAAACCTTTTCCCTCTCTCAAAATATGCAAGTTTAATTTGTTCTTTATAATGGGTGAGCAAGTCCAGAGCACTAAGAGCCTCTTTAATATTTGTTTGAAGTGCTAACATAGTGCCTGGAAGCTTGTTTTGGTTCTCTTGTGTGTTCTTTGTTTGAAGGTGTCAGATTGGGCTATCCCACCAGCTTTCAAGTGGATCCTTGAATTATAGCGGAGGGTCGAACTCACTAGCTAGCATGAACTTGGACCTAGCTGATGTCCAATTTCTCTCCTCAGCTTTGTACTCTTCAAACGTTAACATAGAATAGGGTCCAAAAAGAAGACCAATTGTCCCTGGAGTGAAAACATTTCCTTTAAAATTTTTGGGGGAAAAATTAAAATCAAAGAAACAAGATTCCAATACAGTGCAGACAAGCATACAAAATTGAAGAAAATCTAGCTATTAAATGTGAAGGAACAATTGGGATAACTTCGTACAGAACAAGAGCATTTTGAGGTGGCATGGATTATAGTTAACTAGTGTATAATCTTGTGCATATGCACAGGTACATTTAAAAATAATCACAATTGCATATATATATATGTATATATATATTTGATTCAGCAAAATTGAACTTCAATTTAAAATCTAATTGAATTTAGACGATTTGATTTTTGCACCTAATAATTCACTTGATACACAAATTTAAAAATTAAATGAGACACGTGACACAAAATTAGACTCCAATTTAGAATTTAATTAGATTTTCTTTCAGTTTTAGCTATTAATATATTCTAGTGTATAACCAGTGCATATGCACATGCACAGTACAATAAAAAAAATTACAATTACAAACATACATCGATTCAAATGATACTCTCTCTCTCTCTCTCTTATTTTAATTTCTTTTAGATATACACATGAGTTTACTCTCTCTCTTTTTTTTTTTTTCTTTTTTCTTTTTTTTTATTGTGTTTTTGATGATTTATTTATATTAGACCCTTCGTCTTTTGCACCTCATTAACTTACCTAGAAATTTTTTTTTTTTTAAAAATAAACCTTAATAGGACACATGACACAAAATTAGACAACAATTGGAATCCAATTTAAAACTTAATTGGATTTTCTCTCAGTTTTTTTTTTTTTTTTTTTTGATAGGAGGATTTTCTCGCAGTTTTACCTATATATATATATATATATGTATATGGGTATCATTTGTGGTGGGATGAATGCTTTTATAGGAGAAAGCCACAGAGAGGGGATGACTGACCGTTCACATCACTTGATCAAAGTGTTCATTTGAGTCCAGGAACGGTCATTTTATAGAGAGATCAAATATCCATATTATGAGATAAGTGTGAGAGGCCACGACCTCAAAGATATACATGTGTGAACAAGGTAAGTCATGCTAATTGTCTCTAAGAAAAAATGGTTTAGCTAATGACATTTTTCCCCCTAAATTAAGAGTTTTATATGGAGTCATCACTTATCTATATTATATATAATATTAGAAGCCTTGCATTTAATTTTGCAAGATTCTTGTTGTGCTACCTCATTGGCCACATTATCAACTTTGTCTCAACCAAATTTTCTTTTAATTTCTATTTTGGTAATATTATGAGAAAATTTTACCTAATCCAACCTCGGTAATGATTTATACCTCAAATTTAAAAATTACGGCTTAAATCACTTTTAAGTTAATCCAACAATTATACTGAATTGAAGAATCCCTCGGGTTCAAGTGGTGCATGTATATAGAGAAGGCAATCGATGCGCAGATGCACTTGCAAGGTGGGGGAGTACGATGGAGGAAGATTTTGTTGTGTTTAGCTCTCCACCAAGCCTTGATGTTTTGTATTTAGTAAATATGGATATGGCTGGTATGTATGTAGTTAGAAGTGCTGGAACTGATCTCACTGCTTCTGTGAGATAGCTTTTGTTTCTGTTTCCCTTTAACCCAAAAAATAAAAAACAATTACACTGAATTTAAGTGATTAAACCAATTATAAAGTACATGTACATCAAAATTAGCATGGATAAACATTTTTTTTTTTTTGCTGAATTAGCATGGATAAACATTGTGGCGTTTGGTACGGGGTAATGTTTTAGGATTCCTAGGAATGTTTAAAGATTTCCATATTTGGTTGCAAATCATGCTAAGGAATCAAATGCCAGGAGAATCTGGATTTCCCCCTTAAACCCCTCTCAGTAGGAATGTGGATTCCCTTTAAAACAGGTGAGAATCCAGATTCCTAAGGTTAAAGGAAATTGTATTTTTTATAAATTGACAATTTTAACCATTTTTTAAAAATGACTTGGTAGTTCACATTCAAATATAAGGATAGAATGAGAAAAATAAATAATTCATTTAAGATTCCTAGGAATAAACCAAACATATGAATAGCTACATTCTTAGGAATGTGATTCTTACATTCCTAGGAATCACATTCCTAAGAATCTAGATGTCAGGAGTAACGTGGATTCTCCCGTACCAAACGCCACATTAAAACGTTAAAAATTAGCAACCCACATAAATTTAAAGACTCTGTGGTACCACTGCTAGAAACAATCCACTAAAATGTGGAGCAATCTTGTATTTGCAACCAAGCACTGATTACACCTTCAAGCCTCATGGCTAAATATGGGTGTGCTCGACTCATTCCCAAAAGTCCAATCAACACTCAACTGTAGTGATGGAAATGATAACTGATTTTCCTCTCAACCAAGGACTCCCATGAAAGTCCGCCGAAGTTGTCTCTCAAGTCTCAACCAAAACTCAAATGCCTGACACCTGCAACTCCAACTCACTCGACCAAAACTTCTTTTCTTCAGCAACTACCGTTTTAGCTCTTGAACCCTTATAACTAAACCCAGTTACAAATGAATCCACAAAATACAATGTGTCTCTTCTGCTAATTCAGGGTTTGATTAGTTTGCACCCTCTGAAGCTTTAATTTGTTTGTGTAGTGTCTCTTTCTGTCAATCACCCACTTTCACATGCACGAAAATTGTTTGATAAAATACCTGACCGAGAGTGTTCTGTTCTTTTTCTAGATTTCGATTTTGTACAATGTCCAGGTTTAATAAGTGGACATGTACACTTCTTCCTACAGTATATTAATGATTTGGTAATGGCCAAATTTAGCACGTGGTTTTTTGTTTTTGTTAATGTTTGATGTACTTTTACTGTAGAAAAGCTAAGGCTTTTCCCCCTTTTGTTGAGTATATAGATACTCATTAGCATTAACTCAAGCTTGACTCACTTTACAGATCAATTATAGTATATATGGTGCACTAAGGACAAAGCACGCTCAATGTCTTACAAGCATCTACACTCGACAATACACATTCAATGTCTTATAGATAACCAATATGCAAAATCCATTTGCAATCCATGAACCCAATACATATTCTATATAAATTAAGTTCTTGGTCTCAGCTTCTTAAAAGCTCTCTTTGAATTGTCTATATATAATATTTTTGAAAAATATGTTAATCTATAGTTTTATAAAGAACACTCTTCCACCATTGAGTTGCCTGATCAGACTTGAAATTTACGTAGTCTTATTTAAATCTAACCGACATATGTAAGAGGTTTGTGATGTTGCCGTTTTTAGTGTCCATATGATGCCTTCATCCCTCTCTATATATGCGCCTAATTTGATGTCTTACTGGGCACATTACTAATGGCATAAGCACAAGTGTAATGAGAGTCAGCTGATCATTGACATAGCTTTGTCTAGCTGAAAAGTAGTTTTCTTTTTCTTAACATGCCTTTATTCGAATGCCATTCTACATGAAGTCTGCTTTTTATTTGCTTTTGAGAAGCCTTGAGTAGAGTTAGATAATGCAGTTGCTTCGAATTTAGTGATGGCATTGACTTGACATGTGATTATCACTGTCCAACATTTAGTTGATCTATTCTAAAATTCTTTATTCACCTTTGTCTTTAGATATCAGAGCAGATTGAAGATGCTACTCTTTACTTTGATGTGGATCTACAGAAAGTTTCCAATTTATGGGGGCATTTCATGCGTTGGTGGACCTTGGAGTACGTGCTATTTGTAGTTTCTCTTGATACAGTAAACTAATAGTGTCGTGTCTCCTGACATGTCTTTTATTGCTTCTTTCAACCTGATATGGATAAGTTTAAATAACTTCACATGTGAGCATACTTCATAAACAGATACGTCTGTATCAATATGTGCGTGCGTGCATGTGTGCCAGATACGGTAGCAAACCATCTTAGAGATTACCCAGTTTGCTACTCACATCTCAAGCATGTTGTAATTTGCATTTGCTTCAACTCTAGGTTATTGATTGGAACTCAATCTGATGTTGCAAGGAAGATAGTGTTCATCTCATCTCATCATAGGTTTGTTAAGCAAGATTTTTATCTAAATGCTGTCTGATATCTCTCATCCCTCTACCACTTGAGCCAAGGCCCAATTGCTACATCTTGCCTTTTTTTTTTTTTTAGTGAACTGTTGTTACTTTTTTTTTTTTTTTTTGGATAAGTTAGTAAACTACAAGTACTACACTACTATTTTTCAATATATAAGAGAATCAATTGTTGTCACCATTGGATGCATTACTAAGACTTTACTCTAGATGTAACTTTGTGTTCCTTGATACTTAATTTTTGACAGGGTGCACAATCTATCTCTGTGTTTGTTTGTGAGCTATTACTGTTATAAATTTCATGTTAAGACTTTCTTTTTTATGCTAAATTCCTGTACAAAGTTCCCATTTTTGGTGTAGATCCATATGTATTTTTCTGTTCCTATTTGGTTTTATTGGACATGAATTATTTTATGCATATTGAATTGCCTGCCTTATACATGGATTCTTAATATGATGTTGTAGTTGCCATGGATTCTAGACACTGTTTCTGGTATATTTTGTATAATCTAACCAATGCTGTGTTGATTATCGAATTCCTCATTTTATACGTGTATACATCTGATAACCGTTGTTTGTTGTATTAGACATATTGGAATTTATATTTAGCTATTTGGGACAATTTTTTACCTTGAAATTGTGGAATGTTTTTGGTAGATTACCCAAAAAAAAAAAAAAGGTTCATAACAGTTTTTTTGTTGTTTTGTAAAATGATTGGTAGAGTTCTATAAACAAAAGACAGATTAGGTTGTTTTGGCCATACAAATATATGTAAACCTGAGGAGAAAAAGTAAATTTCATTTTTTAAAGTTCAACATATAGACTTGTTCCCATGTAACATTGAATCGTTTATATAGTGATTTGTTTCACTTTGTAAATCTGGTCATTCCCAAAGGAGATTGAGACACTCTCATTAAGCTGAGGAGTTCATTATTGTTTTGTAGTTGCAAAATAAGTCCACCAGAAGTTGTAAATTTGATTAGGTAAATTGAAAGTGACCTCTCTGTTTTTTTTTTCATTGGACACAATATTATGTAGAGACAAAGAGTAATGCATAGTGATTAGTTTTTTTAGATGCCTCCAACCTTATTAGATATGTTTGAACAAGTCTACTTTATCCGAAACCAGTAGGGGGTGGCTAAATTGGACTCTGATTCAGTATCTCATTAGCAAAATTCATGCCTTGTTGATTAATTGATTAACCTCCAACGTGATATTGATGAAAGGTCAATCCCATTAGGCCTAAAATGAATTTTCAAAATGTATTAATTTATGTTTTCCTTTAATCTGTTCTAGTTCTATATCGTGCTTTAAATCTACACTATCCTGGAGTGACCTTGAGTACCAAGGGAAAACACTTCACTCTTCTCTATGCTTATTAAGATATTATTGGTATTCATTCTAAAATGGAACTGAATAGACCAAATTTATTATTACGAGATTTGAAAAACTCATTGGTCTGTGTGGTTTGTAATTGTTATTTATATTTTCACAAGAAATGTTATTTTATTTTTTAGTTTACAAACTTTGGCATTACATTTTTATTGCTAAACATGACTGTGCAAGCTTATGTAAATTTAAATCAAATGATTTTTTTTTTCTTGCTTTGTGTGTGAGTGGTCTAATAGTCTACTTGCCATATATTAACTTACATAATGTCATTAATAATTTGAAATGAAAGGTTTAGGACCGTGAAGAGATCAAACAAGAGGCGGTTTTCAAAGCTACTACATGAATCTTCAGAGAATGAGAGTATAGTAAAGTCGAGCATAGATAATTTATATAGCTTTAACACAAAAGCATAGATTATATGTTCAATTAATGGCTAAATCATTATCAAAATTATCAAATGCACGAATCTAACTGTTATTGATAAAATTTAACATAAAAAAAATTGCACACATCTAACTCTTGCTTTGAGCACGAGGTGACGGTGTTATTTCTTTTTCTTTCCATTATCCTGATTTAAAAAAATATTGACATGTATAAACAGTTGTGCCATGAATTAGTTTGCTTCTTTTAATCCCTCCCCCCCCCACCCCCCCAAACCACAAAAAAAAAAAAAACCCCATTATGCTTTATTATTGATTGACTAAGATCTTCAACATATTTTGGGGAGAAACATTTTTGTAATAATTGATTCTTATATTTTAGTTTAGTGATTATAAAATAAAATTTAAAAATTGTGAAAACTTCATTTAATAGTTCTTATGTTATAAAATGAAAACAAAGCTTTTATAAAATGGTCGATAACTCTCCAAAAATGGCAAATAATGTTAGCTTCTGTATAAAATAATCAAAGATCAATTGCATGTCCTAGTTAAAATTATACATTCTCCAACTTTTTATTTGCATGCACATCTCACTATATTATAAATTGTATAATACATTATATTTCCTTGAAAACAATTTTAAAAAATTTAAAACACTTTTAAATAACAAATATGGACTGCCTAACTTATAGTATACATACATATTACACTATATCAATTATATTTCATCACTTGGTGTTTATGGTTCAATAGAAACGAGGTTCGGCTGGGTGAGGCAAGGCAGCAAGGCTCGTCCATGGTGCAGAAAGCTTGTTTCCTCTTGGATGAGTTCCAGACGACAAATTTCAAGCTGAAACAGGTTGTGGACAGAGATGAAACCCAGTGGACACCACCGTGACCTCCATGGTTTAAGCTTAATTTCAATAGGGCAACCTTCACGGCGTCTCAATCTTCTGGCGTCGGGATAGTCATTCGGAATAGTGGAGGCAGAGTGGAGGCAGCTTTGAGTAAATCTATACCTTAACTGCTAGGTTCTTTAGAGATTGAAGCCAAAGCCTTAGACGAGGGTGTGTCTTTTGCATGGGACGTAGGCATCCGAGAGGTGATCTTTGAATGCGACTCACAGATTGTTGCTGAGGCTTTGAATGGATCATGTGACCCACCAGTAGCTATTCGCAATATTGTCAAGGGGATTTAACATAAGCTAAAGGAATTCAGGGGAGTACAAGTCTCTCATGTGTTATGTTGGAAAAGAAAATAATGCCTTGGGCAAAAAGAGAGATTTATGTACCTGAACTTCTTTGCAGATAAATACATTTCAGCCCCCCCAAGGCCTCAATTGGATAACAACCATCGAATAACCTAAATTTTGTGAAGAAAACTAGGAAAGTGAGTGAGTATATGCTGGGAAAGGAAAAAGAGAAAAAGAGAAAAGGAGATGGACTTACCAAATTGTTTCTGGATTATGGAAAAATGGGCAATCTTGTCTTGGGCTATTTTTCTTTGACTAGAGAGGAGATACTAAAAAATCTGCCATTTTTCTTTAATTTGAAGAGCCCCTTGAATATTGATCATCTGCAGCTATTGAATGAGAAATAAATGAAAAAAAAAAAAATTAGGCCTAGAAAAAATAAAAGGACTAAAGAGATTTGATAAATAATAGAATATGGGCACTCGGACCAATTTAAAAGACAGAGAAAGAAACCTTTTTATTTTTATTTTTTGAGAAGAAGAGATAGAGAAAGAAACTGGGTGATCTCAAATTCTTAATAGAAGAGAAAAGGATTTGCAGGTGTAAAGGTGTGTACAATGAGCCTGATTCTAAATGAACAAGAGGTGATTCGGCCCAGACTTAGACCAATTGAGCCCAGCTTTATGAAAATGAGGCTGCAATCACCTTGCTTCATGGACCTAAGGCATAAGTATATACCATGGACCAAACTAGCTAAAACGCCATACTAAGAATTTCGACAGGAGAAGGCAGATTTGGTCTGGGAAATGAGTTTTACAAGTTACAACCCCACCCAATTTCATTACTATCTTTTGCTTTTTATCATGTGACAACTTCAATACAATCTGATAATTGTTTCTTTGACTACTAATAGAGAAAAATTGAACTTTGGAGAATTTAGGAATTCCAATAAGGACATAACAATAATATATTTGTCCCAGAAAATGAAAGATCCTCTGTGCAACCAGGCTTCTTTCTTCTTCTTCTTCTTTTTTTTGGAGAGAAAATCTAGTACTGTGGAATACCGTTCTATATGATTATATATAAAAAGTTCATATTTCATAATTAATCTCATTCAAATTAGCCAACTTCATAAAAGATATAACATTTTTAAAAAAAAATTGAGGTACATAAACTCTTATACATAATTAAACATATTAAAAGTTAATGAAATCTCATACATAATAATTATATTGTTTTTTATTTTTATTTTTTTTAAATCTCATGCATGATTAAACTTACCAAAAAAGATTATAAAAACTAGTAAGTGGTTTTTTTTTTTTTTTTTAAGTAGAAAAAGCCACAAAAGCAATTACAATTCATAAATGCATATTCCGCCCAAAATGTAGAATTTCGTTAAAATGGCCGATATAGGCCAGAATTTGGACTGAGATGAAATAGGAGTTTAGTGTATCAGTTTATAATATTCAAACTAGAACAGCCAGAATGGAATGTAGTTAAAAAAAAATATTGGTTCATATCAAAAGTATCTAAATTTAAACAAGTCACTTTTTTTTAGTTCTATGAAAAATCAACATAGTAGTAGGTTTTAGTTAGCTCAACTGATAAAATCTCTTATTGTCGAATAAAAAATCTAAGACTCAAAACTCTGCCTATATCAAAAATTAATTGGTGTCTTAATTTGATAATATAGATAAATCAATATAGAGTAGATTCCATAAGATGAAATTCTAATTTATCTATAAAAAATTAAAAATTAAAAAAATCAATATGAGTTTTGGTTAACGCACGAGCCCTCTCTCTCTCTCTAGATATTAATAAATATCTTGGGAAATATATTAATAATAATTTAATCAACTAATTAGTAACATGAAAATTGATGAATGCTTGCTACATCCCTCATGGTGGCTCAAGTTGAATTAATCCCTGCTCAGTTTGCATTAGAATGCTGTCTGTTATTAGGAATAAGTTGTGTTTATAATTCTTTGAAGTTTTACTATTAATTAAGCAAAGCTGCTCTCATACAAAAAACTTCTTGTATGACAGTATCATAGACAAGTATGCTAGGTAAATTATGTTTTTGCAGAAATTTTTATTTTTCTTTTGGCCACCATGATCAGCATCTACATTTCACTTCTTTGAATTATTCTGTTATCACTTTTGGATGAGGCCTAGGTTTTAATAATGAGCATTGTTATTATACTGGAAGAAAGTAAGAGCACCACAATATCTAGGGACCAGGAAGAATCAGTATCTCTGACTTAACTACAACAATAGAGACATTTTTTTCGCAAAATTGTAGCCTGGCATTCATAATTACCCTTTCAGATACCTAATATTTTTGAAAGAAACGTACTAAGGGGAAAAGATACATCATTTTAGTATACATATGAAAGTTCTTCACGGCAATTGCATATATGCCAGGACAAACATATTCATGAACTGTACAGGAAAATCTATACAAATATTTGATTTCTTCAAAATGTGTTGGAGGAATCATGGACACTATCTAACCTCTATACACCTCTAAACATTACAAAAGATATATACAAAGCCTAGATTAGCTGTTTGGCAAGAGGACAACTAGAAAAAATTTATTTAATAACTTTTTCCACAGCATAATTGCAGCTCATCAAGAACTTCCGCTTTCACAGAAGTTGAAAAAGAAATTGGACTGGGTATATTCAGTGTCAGATTGACTGAGTTTGGTCCCACTTAATGCCTATTTCCACAAAAATCTAGCTTTGCTCAAACACCCTCCAAGTTCTGGAACATTAAGAGAGGAAAAGATTGTTTCAGATGAGAGACTCCCTTGGAAATTAGGTTCAGCCAGAATGGTCAGAACTGGATGATAATAAAATAACACTACGTTTATATGTATTGACATACGTTTCTGTTGACTGCGGATAGTCTTCCCTTTCTGCAGAATTGGTTCGAAGATAGAACAAAGCAGCCACCTTCTTGGGCAATATGGATCATTGTAGCTTGCCATATCTCCCTTGCTTCGGCTGTAGGTCAAAAATAAATTTCAATGCCAACATATGGCAGCATAAGAATTAAACAGAAGACTCAAAACCTATAGTTTGTAAGGAAACTCCTGGATATAAAGGGAATGCTGAACAACAACCCAGTTTAGACCTTACAAAAACACCTAATTGTGAAAATGGTGATGAATCATGCTAAATTATTCTATAGATATAGTAAATTATTTTACAGATAACAGCACAAGGTACACAAAAACACACAAAAGAAATTTCTTTGTATCCTACAATGACAATGTTAAATTGAATGACAAAATAAAAGACATTAAAATAACACTCAGTAGGAGTTCTTTTATTAGTTACTATGACAAGACTGTAAGTAAAAATGACAAAAGGTATACCTTCAGTATATAAAGTCAGTTCTTAGAGAAGACATCCTATTGTCGCGGCAGATGACGTCACCTATGATCAAGATTTGGAGGTCTTATATACGGGCAGCAATGATGTCTCCGCTGATCAGCACACTTCACATTCTGATGCAATTGGCATTACCTTTTGATGTTTTCCAAAATACCAGTCCAGGGAATTGAAAACTAGAATGGCACTAAAGAGTGAGTATCCAACGCTTTTAACTATTCCCTTCTGGAAGAGGACTCCATATTTACCCATTTAAGTAAAAATCTGTCCTGCATAAACAAACATTCAACATGATTCAGTCACAACAAGAATAGAATTACATTTTCCAGTAGGTTATATGTGTCACAAGAAAATGATTACAGTGAGTAATAGTAAAGCTTAAAGCTGGAAGTATTGACTAGGCAAAAATTTATTCAACCTTGATTAGCAATTAGCTACTATCCCTGATTCTTTTCTGGGTAGATTGCAAAATTAACTTATGTAACCATTGATTGAGCATTCATACCTGTATGTTCTAACTTTTTCCCTAAATTTGTGATGCCTCCCTCAATTTTTTCTAATCAGTTTGCAAATTCTATTCTATGGCAAGAAAACTGCGTTGTATCTTGTTTCAACTTATCACTGACAATGAGGCTTTTAGTGTAGGAAATAAAATTCAAATTGGATAAAAGCACAGCAATGATATTTTAGATTTTTAGTTATAGAAGATTTCATTGATAGAAGTTTTCAGTCTTATTTCTGAGTAATACAAACTAATTTTAAAGCCATATTGTATTAATTGAATGATTACAAACAAAATTCAGCTTACAGAGACTTATGTCCGTTGCCTTGTCTGCAATCTGTAGGCTGTTACCCTCCATACAGGGATATGAAGTGGAGCACCCAAATAGGTTGGCCTCTTAGTTAAGACAACAAGACTGACAATAAGAGAAGACTGAAACAGAAATTTGAAAATCCATTAATTGAAGCTTACTATTATATGCACTTTGCAGAGATTTGTAGCAGTGATTATCTGTGAAATGATTTTAACAATCAATCAAGTTTGCAAGATGGCAGGGCATCAGATGTATATCTTAGTGCATAACTTGATCTCAGACAAAAAAAAAAAAAAAAAAAGGCATCAAATTTGAGTTTCAAGTTGCTCTTCCTAATTGGGTTCTTCAATTTCTTGCAGATGTCTGAGGACCGGATATCATAGTTTATGCCATTGATTGATACTAAAATTTGAACATTCAAAACAAGATATATATGATCATAATCAGTATGTAAGGGTAATCCTTGATGTGTACCTCATAATCTAGAAAACTGCTGAAGTCACTGCTACAGAGACTTTAAGTTAGGAAACCATAACATAGGATTTGAACAGTGGATGAATTGTCAGGAATCCTGTATATTCCAGGAAAAAAAAGGAGTTATTTCTGATTATGAGAATCTTAAGTAATAGGATAAACTTAGATTTCACAATCTGTAATCCAGGAATAAATCCATGTATGTTGTTAGAAATGGAAAAGAAAAAAGTTTCAAAATGAAAAACATGGAAAAGAGCAAATTAAGAAATGTGTACATGATTCTGAAGAATTCCATATAACACGAACAAGGTCAACAACACTCCTTATTGCAGTCAATTTTCCACTGAAATATAAAGAAACAATGAATTTGAAAAGAATAACAATTTTAGTGAATCGTATACAAAGTTGAGAATAGGAAAAAAAATATCGATAATAAAATTTTTTGGAAGAGAGACAATAGAAGAGAAGAAGAGAACTCACAAATTTTAGTGAGAGGAAAAAAAAAATAGCACTGGAATCAATTTGTAAGTTTGTCTTTTGTGATTTCTGGATTATGACCAATCTCTTGTCTGTAATCTAAGGCTTCACAAGATTATAAGTTAAAATAAATCCTCAACCACTGTGCCAAATCTTCCACTTAGGTTTCAATTGAGTGGGATCGCACCTTTCTTTATTGGAAGGTAGTGCATTCTTGTTCTTGGGCTTCATTTCTTGAAAAGATATGAAGCTGCCCCACTATTGTTGCAGAAGCTACAAGAAAACAAACACGTTACTTTCTGAATAAAAAGAAATTAAACACATTAGCTCCTGCATGAGAACCTCAAATCCACATAGGGTTCCTTGAATTCATAAATTCAAAGGGCTTTATGAAAGAATTTACCCGAAAAGCATGTTCAATCGTGGCCGAAGGCTATGAGTTTTACTCCCAACACCATTTCCCTTCATGTCACCAATTTTCACGAAATTTTGCCGTGATCTCCAACGACTTCTAATAGTACTTTTCTACTTCTTGAATTTCACGCACACTGAATTCTAACAAGCTCTATTCTACATCACCCACCACTCTAGAAAGGTTCCAACATCATTAACATTTAGTGACTCCAATTGATGATATAAATAGGTATCAACATAAAAAAGATGAGATGGCATTTACTCACCATAAACTTTTGAAGGAATCTATAATAAGTAGGGGAAGAAAATGAATGGTTCCTATCCTTACTGCCCCGACCAAGTTCAGAAGGAAATCTCATATTCCATCTTTTCCCTGCCTTTGCCTTCATCAAGAAGAGCACATTATGGAAAGTATTGATGTAAATAGTCTATTTTTCATTTTTGAATATGACATAGGTGCTTGGTAATTACTGATCCTTAATTGTATTTCAAAATTCTAGCATTATGTTTATTATGCTCAATGCATTCTAACTTTTTCAGAAAAGAGCAATTATTGATCAAGTTATTAAAAAGTATATTAGAAAACCAAATGATTGGCTAAAGCTCAAGAACATATAATATTGGGAAAATAAAAATAATTTTGTGGGA
Source organism: Quercus cerris (assembly GCA_963669245.1). NCBI lineage: Eukaryota > Viridiplantae > Streptophyta > Magnoliopsida > Fagales > Fagaceae > Quercus > Quercus cerris. The sequence goes on from OY770012.1 coordinate 54,329,460, forward strand.
ATTAAAACTTTCTCGATGACACTTATGCAAGAATTATTATAATAATTTTAAAATAAAATAAAATAAAAACCCATTTTTATGCATTCTATTATATTGGGGGAAGGGCAAGAAAAAAGAAAATAGCAAAACCTTCACAATAAAGAGAATTAGACAGCTGAAGTACCCAAACCTGTTTGCACATTAGAGGACCTAAGTTGAAAGTACCACGTCTTCCTACAGAAACATTATGCCCAACATATGTGAAAAACTTGAAGAAAGTAAAATGTTATGTAAGAAATAGCAAATAATTTATGAATAAAAATCCTCTCTTTATTCTAATATGAAAAAAAAAAAAATACTAGTATTAGAGAAGAGAGAGAGTAGAAAGTCAGTTTTGGATGGACTTACCACCAACTTTTCTTGATATCACATAAACTTCAAGATGCTACTAGAAAACATGAGGCATTACATTTGCCACATCCTTCCTCTTGATGATGTAATAATGTGGTGAGGAGTTGTATGGGTGCACATGCATCTGCTTTGTGCAATCACAGAATTCCTACATGCTGCTCCTAAATAGAATCTTCCCCTAGGACCATCAGCAATAGAAAAAACAATTATAATATATGATGATTTTTCTGAATAACCTTCTCATTTGAAAACATTGCGATAGCACATGAACCAAGCACAAATGATTCCTTAGTTTATTGTTATTAATGTATGTGGCTTGAGATTAATATCCAATAATTTGGCATTTATTTTATTGAGCTAAATCACTAATCTAGTTTATTGTAATTAACATATGGAAAAGTATAAAGCTTCAAGCTCCTCAAAATCCGAACCCATTGTGAATAAGGAACTTTTATACGATATTGAAATCTCAAATGCTAAGAGGTCGAGTCTTGGTGGGATGGCAAGTGCCTTTCTCCAAAAACGATAAGTCGTGAGTTTGAGTTTGGGAATTACAAAAAGTGGGAGCTTTGTGCATCGAGTACGACTTTTTTTTTTTTTTTTTTTATAATCTCAAATGCTCAATTTAATTAGCTAGATTTTAAATTTTCTATAGGGAAAAGCTTAATATATACGCACCCTTGGTTGTCAATGATTAAATGGCTGAATAAAGAACACAAAATTTTGCTAAATTCATAAGAGAGACAAAACATGTCAACAATTTTAATTAGAAAAAACAAAGAAAAAAATATGAGGTTGGAGATGATTTACTAAGTTTAGTTACCTTCAAGTCTAAATTGTATTGCATTATTAAAAAATGGTGGTCTCAATTGTTGGGATATGAACAAAATGAGATTTCATGTGTTCTTGGCCCAATTGACTAATAGAATACAACCAACACTAATGCCAAAATAATTTCATAAGAATATTGGGAAAAAATTTTCTTCATCTTTTTCTAAATAAAAAGTTAGAGAATGTTGTAGAAAAAATGATAGCGAAGAAGGGATCTTTGGAATGAATGGTATATTATTTGGAATGAATTAATACTTCATAAACAAGAAGATATGTGAAAAACTTACCAACTTTGACGAACTTCTATTAAACTCCATAAAATTAATTAAATGTTCTTCCAACTGAATATAATATAGTTTGGACTGCATATCAAGGCAATGATTTAATTCATAAAATAAGAAATAGATTAAGAATAAGATCAGAGGAAAGCAAACAAAGAAAGGAAGACATTAGGGAAATTATGAATGTAATTAGTTGATTTGAAGTAGAGTATCAGAGAAGAGAAGAGGATTAAGTTTGAGATAACTGACCACATATTGTTGTGACAATATATGTGTGAACTTCAAACAGCTTCCTCTTTAATTCATTCCTCGTCATTGGACCAGAATTGGTCAATAACTCTCAGCACTTCTATCAATTATCTTGAGGCAGTTATGAATGAATAGGTGTAGCAATTTGGTGAGCTGATACATGGCATCCACTTTAGGCCAGATAAAAAAGGTTCTTGCGTCCAAATAAGTACAAAATGTTGAAGAGAGAAAAGGTTGCCCAACCACTTTGGCAAATTTTACATTCCATAATATCAACAAATTTACTAAATAATAGTTGAAATAAAGAAATACCAAAGGATAGATGTTGTTAGAAGGGTGAAATCAGAGGAAACGAAGACGAGATTTGGGGGAACTCACCAATTTTTGATGAACTTCAACCAGATAACACTCAAATCAACACTTCATTAGACCGGGAGCAATCATTAACCATTCTGGCAGCAACCAATAAAAAAAATCCAGCTTTTACTGTAAAGTGAGCATAACATGGCAACAACTTCTGGCAAATTATTGACCACTCTGAATAACACCGGAGAGCATCTCTTTAGTAAGGGATTAGATCTCTTCCTTTGCTGCCTGAAAGTAGCATTCTTGTACCCAAAATTCAGCTCTTGAAGAGAGAGAAAAAATTTAATCATGCACCAAATCAGAAGCTTCCATTGACAGCTCAAAAATATGACGCCTCAAACTAAGAATGCACCTAGGTGTCAAAGTTTGGCTGATTGAAATCAGGGCTTTAGAACGGTGAAGAATCCTGTGCCAAATCAGAAGCTACGGTTGGCTCTTATATCAAAGAAAAGCTATGTACCACTAGTGGCTTAAATATTTTGAAATATTGTCTAAGGAAGGATGCATTGCCATGAACAAGATTGACAAACTAGATGCACACAATATAGATACAATGCTACCAAGATTTACAAACTCACTTTTTAAAATTTTTGAATTTGAAGTATTAGAAACAAATAATTTTTGAATTTAAGTATTATAAACAAAGAATCATGCTTGCATTTTGTTATGTTGGAAAAGAAATAATGCCTTGGACAAAAGTAGAAATTTAAATACCTGAACTTGTGAGTCAGATAAATACATTTCAGCCCCCAATTGGATAACAACCATCAAATAACCTAAATATGTGAAAGTGAGTACATGCTGGGACAGAAAAATGCGAAATCTAAAAGAGAAAAGGAAGAAAATGAATTGTTCCTATCCTTACTGCCCTGACTTAGTTCAGCAGGAAATATTATAGTCCATCTTTTCCCTGCCTTCACTTTCATCAAGAAGAGCACATTATGACTAGTATTGCTGTAAAGTGTCTATTTTTCATTTTTGAATATGACATAGGTGCTTGGTAATTAGCGATCCTTAATTGTATTTCAAAATTCTTGCATTATGTTTATTATGCTCAATGCATTCTTACTTTTTCAGAAAAGAGAGCAATTATTGATCAAGTTGTTAAAAGTATATAAAAAAATCTAATGATTGGCTAAAGCTCAAGAAAATATAATATTGGGAAAATAACAATAATTTTGGGGGAATTAAAACTTTCTCGATGACACTTATGCAAGCACTATCATAATACATAATCCATTTTCATTCATTATATTATGTTGGGGGAAGGGCAAGAAAAAAGAAAACAAAAAAACCTTCACAAGAAAGAGAATTAGGCAGTTGAAGTACCCAAACCTGTTCACACATTAGAGGACCCAGGTTGAAATACTACCACGTCTTCCTACAGACAAATAATGCCCAAATTATGTGAAAAATTTGAAGAAAGTAAATATTTTATGGAAGAAATAGAAAAAAATTTATGAATAAAATTTTTCTATTTTATTCTAAAATGAAAAAAAAAACATTTCTAGTATTAGAGAGGAGAGAGTAGAAAGTCAGTTTTGGATGGACTTACCACCAGCCTTTCCTGATATCACATAAACTTCCTCTTGATGATGTAATAATGCGGTGAGGCATTGTATGGGAGCACATTCATCAGCTTTGTTCAATCATAAATTAATTAATTGTTCTTCCAACTGAATATAATAGAATTTGGCCTGCACATCAAGGCAATATATTTAATTAATAAATAAGAAATAGATTAAAAAAGATCAGAGGAAAGCAAATAAAGAAAGGAAGACATTAGGGATATTGTGAATGTAATTAGTTGATTTAAAGCAGAGTATCAGAGAAGAGAAGAGGATTAAGTTTAAGATAACTGACCACACACATTGTTGTGATAATAAACGTGTGAACTTCAAACAGCCTCCTCTTAAATCCATTCCCTGTCATTGGACCAGAATTGATCGATACTCTCAGCACTTCTATCATTTAACTTGACGCACTTATGAAAGAATAGGTGGTGCAACTTGGTGAGCCAATCCATGGCATCCACTTGCATCCAAATAAGTACCAAATGTTGAAGAGAGAAAAGGTTTTCCAACCACTCTGCCAATTTTACAGTCAATATATCAACAAATTCAGTAAATAGTAGATGAATTAAAGAAATCAAGAGGGGTAGATTTTGTTAAAAGGGTGATATCAGAGGAAAAGAAGATGAGATTTTGGGGGAACTCACTAATTTTGATGAACTTCACTCAGATAGTAATTAAATTCACACCCCATTAGACTGTGTGCAATCGTTAACCATTTCAACAGCAACCAATAAGAAATATTCAGCTTTTACTGTAAAGTGAGCATAACATGGCAATAAATTCTACCGAACTATCGACCACCCGAAAGAACTCCAGAGAGCATCTCTTTAGCAAGGGATTGGTCCTCTTCCTTTGTTCCCAGAAAGCAGCATTCTTGTACCCAAAATTCAGATCTTGAAGAGAGAAAAAGTAAACCCTGTGCCAAATCAGAAGCTACCATTGACGCCTCATATGTGCAGCGTAAAGATCCTCAAAATATGACTCCTCTAACTAAGAATGTGCTTAGGTGTTAAAGTTTGGCTGATTGAAAACTGGGGCTAGAATGGCGAAGAATTCTCTGCCAAATCAGAAGCTACCATTAACTCCTATATCAAAGAAATGCTAAGTACCACTAGTGCCTTAAATAGTTTGAAATATTGTCTGGATACATTGCCATGAACAATATACACTACATATATCAGAAAATGAACACAAAATAGATGCAACGCTACCCAGATTTACAAACTCACTTTTTTTAATTTTAAGTATTAGAAACAAATAATTTTTGAATAACAACCATCAAATAACCTAAATTTTTGAAAGTGAGTATATGCTAGGACAGAAAAAAAGCGATATCTATCTATGAAAGAGAAGAGGAAGAATAGGAGATGGACTTACCACATTGTTTTTTTATTACTTTGACCAAAAATATCTTCAACTTCTCTAATTTGGTGAGCGGCCCTTGAATTTTGATCGTTTGCAGCTCTTGGAGAGGAGAACTTTCCGTTTTCTTTTATTTTTTTCCTGTGAGAGAATAAGGAATAAATCAAATTAAAGAAAAAATCTATGCGTAATCTTTGATAATTGTCTGTTTGATTAATTCAATATGAGAAAACTTACCACTCTGATCTGTCTTGGACCAATATGCCCAACTACCCTTTTATCTTGTCCATGTCGATCTTGATATTTGGAATATGGGCAATTTTGAGCCACTCTGCGCCGCTTCCCTTCACACATCTTTCCTTTAATTTGGGGCAATCAAAAATATCTAATTTGGTGAGGTGTTGCATGGCTCCCGCTGTTGGCAGATACATCAGGTTCTTGCAATTCCAAAGATACAAGTGTCGAACAGAAGAAAGGTTGCCCAACCACTCAGGCAAAGCTTCCATCTGGTCAAAATTATCTATCCAGAGTTGTGTTAGGGCAGTAAATCGTTGAATATCTTCTGGGAGAGAGTTGAGTTTAGCCCATCCATACAATTTTAGTGTTTCAAGGGATGCGTGTTGGATGGAACTGAGACTAGGGAAAGCATCCAACTCCTCACAAAACCCACCAATACCCAAAGTCTCCAAGCGGGTGAGGTAGTCTAACCCATCTGGCAAACCCATCAATCTTTTACAATATCTAATTTCTAAAATGTAAAGTGAATGCAAATCCTGTAGATTTGGAATTGATATCAGATTAGGACACTCATCTATCTCCAATGACGATAGAGAAGTACATGATTCTAGCCCAATTGGTAGAACTTCATCACTACACGATATTGCTAGACTTCGAAGAAGTAACGCCACACCTGTTATACTTGGAAAGGATCTCAGATTAGGGCAACTGCTTACACTGAATTCCTCAAGGGAACGAAGGGTGTGCAATCCATCTGGCAAATAACTCAATTTCTTACAGTCTGATATTTCCAGTGACCGAAGAGAAGTGTAGAAGCCCCATACATCCCCATGAGGTGATAGGGATACCAAATCATCACAATCCGATATACTCAAAGACATAAGACTCGAATTATTTTTCAATAACTGCTCTGGCAGAGAAGCAAGTTCTGAAATTCCATCAATATCGAGAGACGTTAGTGTGGTAAGCTTGCTGCTAATTTTTTCAAATGTCGTGCTATTGGTTTCGTAAATATCTAATTCCTCAAGAGAAGGAAAATGACTTGGAGCACTTTTCAGCTGCTCACAGTAACCAATGGTCAAATACTTAAGGCAAGGAAACACCGTTCCCGTTGTTGTTGGCTCCATCGCATCCTTCCATTCAACAAGATTACGCATCGACTCCAATGCAAGACTTTCCAAACACGGGAACAATATTTTGTCGTAACCACCATCATTATAGTTGCCGTAAAACTCGGTTCCTATAGATCTTACATTATCCATACCATCTAAACAAAGATCCCTAAGACAAGGTAGAAGCCCGAGAGTGGGAAGAACCTCACATTTCTTGCAATCCTTTAATTTGATATGAATCAAATTGTCATATGGCAAAAAGCCATCCCTTGCATCATGACTTGTCAACATCCATGATGGGAATTTCTCCCCTCCAAACCCAACAATTGTTAAGCTCTTCAGATTTCGGTGAGGTTGGAGTCCTTCCAACACCTCTTCATCATTATTGTGGTTGCCTTCTCTTTCCCAACTCCAGTAAAATCCCAACTTGTATACTTTCGTCTTTTCAGCTAATTTTGCGCTTCTGGTGGCTTCTTTATCTTTCACATGCTCCAGCCTACGAATGTCTAATTCTCCTTTTAGTTGATTTAAACTTCCCAATTCTTCGATCTGAAAACCTGTGCCTTGACCCACAATGAAACATTGCAAAGTTTGCAGACAAGTCAACTGCCCTAAGCCTTTAGGGGTTCGCCCCATTTCACAACCATTAAAATAAATATGTCTCAAGTTAATCAAATTTTTTAGATCTTCTGGAAGCTCTTTGAGATTATTACAATCTTTAAATCTTAAGGTTTGCAAATTGTAAAGCTTGGTGATGGCCTTTGGTAACACTTTGATGTAGGTACTTGAGATGCTGAGAAGTCTCAAATGTATTAATAGGCCAATTGAACTTGGCAATTCTTTTATACTGTTTCCATATAATTTTAAAACACGCAAGCATTCAAAATTGAATATTGTATTGCCAAGTGCAGCATTTTCTAAAATAAATGTGCGCAATTTCCAGATACCATCTTTTAAAAATGGAATTCTTGGTATACTTTTATCTTTAGATTGGATCACCAAACGTCGTACAAGGCTGATACCATCTACTAAATCCTCATTTAAAATTAGGGTCTCTGATTTTGAAACTATGAGAGCAAGATCATGTACTAAATCATGCATCTTGCATATGATAGTATTATCATAATCATCCTTTTCCTCATCTTGGAATAAGGAATTTGCCAACAAGATGTCAAAAAACATGTTGCCAATATCCTCCATCACCAAACAACTTTCTTGATTTGGTTGAAGGAAACCTTCAGCCATCCAAAGTTGAATTAATTCTTCCTTGTTAATCTCATAATCTTTAGGGAAAATTGAACAATATGCAAAACATTGTTTAAGAGATAGTAATGGAAGATGATCAAAGCTCAATTTTAATATTGGTAACATTTCATTGCTACCATGCGGAGAATTCAAAATTTTATTGTTTAGAAGTGCTAACCATTCACTTTCCTCTTTTTTACGATACATCATCCCTCCTAGGACTTTTGCAGCTAATGGGACCCCTCCACATTTTTTGGCAATATCCCTTCCAATAGCCTCTAAATCTCGAGTTAGTGGAATTGAAGATACTCTTTTCTTGATTATGGACCAACATTCTTCCACGGGTAGTTTTTCTAAGTGATGTCGGGGATGTGTCTCCATGATTTCTGCCACCTTTTCACTACGGGTTGTAACAATGATATTGTTTCCAGTATTAGACATAATTCTTAACAAACAATCCCTTAATGTATTCCATTTTGGTAGATCTTCATTCCATACATCATCAAGGATGAGAAGATATTTTTTCCCCTGAAACTCTTTTTGAAGGTTTTGAAGTATTGCATTCTTACTTTCTAAAGGACTTGAGTTATTGGTAAGGGATTCAAGAATCCCTCTTAAAATATTTTTATCATTAAAATCAATAGAAACACATACCCATGTTGTCTTATCGAAATGTTTTTTCACTAGCTCATGATTGTAAACTAGTTTTGCAAAAGTTGTCTTTCCCAAACCTGCCATTCCAACTATAGGAATGACGGAGAGTTGTTGATTGGTTGTGCTAGTCAGCAAGCTCACTATTTTTGAAACTTCATTTTTTCTTCCTACAACTTCTGAATGATCAAGAAAGAAGTCTGTCTCTCTGTTTGGGATAATCTCAACATTTGAATCTACTGACAATAATCTAGCAAGTCCAAACCCATTTGCTAACTCATTTGCTTTTGCTAGTTTTTCCTGAACAGCCTTAATTTTTTTCGCCATCTTGTTATGAAATAAAATGGGATTGGAGGTTGAACATATGTCTCGTACCTTTCTCTTTCTTTGGTTTCCAACTTCTATCTTTTGCCGTAGATTCTCATATGCAAACTCGTCCAGCACATCCTCAGCTTCATGAGCAACATCTTCAAGCTTCTGGAGCCAAAGCTTGACAGACTCATCTCTCACTTGTCTTCTATTGGCATCAATCAAAACAGCTCGAATCATGGTTAATGATTCACTAAGCCCTCTTAGCTCCTCCTCGCAGCCCCAAGCATTGCTGATCAGCTCAGTAGCAAATGAAATCACCCTGCTTATGATTTCCTCGGCCATCGTGCTCTGATAAGTCAAATATAAATTGAAAAGCATTCAGAAGCTATAGAAGAATTGGTGATGCGTCAAAAAACTAACAACTATTATGGATGGAAGAGTGAAACCATAGAAGAATTGCGCTTGTGATGCGTTAAAGACTTAACAGCCACCGTTTTCTTTTTCCGTTCTTTTTTTTTTTTTTTTAATTAAAAATTGTCTTCATTTTCTAATGGAAAGTAATTGTTAAGTTTGTAAACATAATTGGTTAGAAGTATCTAATTTGTAATGATCACTTGAACATTGCGTGCATTCATTCCCACAAGTACGACAGATGTAGTGAAATTAGCAAAAAAATGATCTGTGCATCTTGCATGCACGTGTAATGATGATTTAGTTCTTAGATTACAGCTTTGAGAACAACAATTTTGTTCCCATACACAGGAGGGGGGTGGGGGGAAGTAAATAGTAGAAAGCACTTTTCCTTCTTTACAAGGTGGAGGTATTAGGTTTGAGTTATGAAGCATAAACTGATAGTAATAGTCATAACAATATCGATGAAAACAATAATAAAATGAAGCACAAATTATTTCCAGAGCATAGTCTTACTTGACAATGTGAAAACTTGAATTTCTTCTTTGAGAAGCAATGCACTTGATGATCTTTGGTAAGAGATTATAATTTTGGAATCGGAGATTACAAAGAAAGGGAAATAGTACAAGAGAAGAGGTTGTGAATTGCCAATAGGAAGGAGATCTTGGAGGCTTTAGTGTTTTGTTTGTTTTAGTTGAAGGTAGAACTTTTCAAGGGTGAGAAGGGAGACATTTATTAGTTCAAAATTGGACTTGAACAGTTGAACTTGAATCCATCCACTCAACTCGTCGAAACTCATAAAAATAAAATAAATAAAGAAGAGGAATAAGCAAGCAAGCTAAGTAACAAAAAAAGTTAGGTCCAGGTCTGATCCATTGAACTGAAGGGGTCAAAATACAATTTCTTGTAGACTTAATAAAAGTTAGTTGGCAATTTTTGTATTTGAATATATTTATTTTACTGAGAACTTTATAGCTTAACTGGTAGGTGCATTATATTATTTCTAATAGAGACATTTAAGATCCAAATCCCCTTCCATTATTGTATCTATCCAATTATTAAAAATTCTTCTCATTTTTATTGAAATTAATTGATCTAAATAGTTTTAAGCCGTATTACCTTGTGATATTATCTAATAATTCAAATATGGTTTTGTGCATGATTGTTAGTTTTGTATTGTATTTTATTTTTTTGGAGAAACAAACACACACACAATAAAAAGGGAAATGAGTTCTAATACAAAGGCACACCACAAACTCTACTCAAAAGTTATGGTAACTTTTAATGAAGGATGAGACAAGTTATACTATACACAACACTCTCTTAAGCAATGATGTTCAATACTTGTGTGTATTGTAGGAATTATATTGAATTACTGTATTGATATCTATTGTCTAATATTTCATGTTTTATCAATTCTCATGTTACTAATTAGTTGGTTAAAGTATTTTTAATATTTAGGTAAAAAACAGAGGGCTCATATAGGTTGATCCAAACTTTTATGTTGATTTTTCATAGATCTAAAAAAAAATAGTGACTTGTTTAAATTCAGATACTTTTGATCTGAACCCAATCTTGATCCAAATCTGATCAGGTCTATTTTTCGTTATTTCTCATGTTCACATTCACGCTTCAATAATTTTCATCTCATTTAGTACAAATTTTGACCACATTTGTGTTTAGGTCAATCAACGCTTTACACTTGTTTTTAGGTACTCTTTTGTAGATAAACATCTGACCTATGCTTGGTGCGACCCACTTAATTTAGTTCTGTATAGACCTATGAAAACAAAAATTCTAATACCAAGAAATAAACAATAACTTCATGTGATAGACTGTAAGTGGTAGAAAAAAACTAGTGGATTCACGTGAAAGTGACATGCAATCAATCACAGTTTGCTGGGTAAAATAATTGTGGTAAAAGTTGTGACCTTTTATATGGTACTAAAATTACTCGAAAACAAAAATTCTAAGACCACATATGAAAATATATATTCACAGGCTATTAATGATGTCTTTTAATCTTCTAGGTAGGTATTGTTGCATGACTGGATGGGCATCGCATTGGAGCAAACAGAAGAATAAATCAATGTGCAGTTGAAAAATTAGTATGGTAATGATTTCATTGATGAAAATAATGGTGCTTCAAAGGATTGGCTTGTTTCTTACTGTTACTAGTTATTACTCAATTTTAATTGGTGTTACCATTGAAATTTTTTTTGGTTTCAATGAGCACTCTTGTTTGTGTTTGTGTTTGTGTCAAATATCAGTGCAGTGATTGAATCTCTTGCTGCCTAGCTTGTTTTGGGCATCCTTTGTTTCTGTTGTTCATACTTCATATACCATAGTGAATTTGTTTTGAGATGGTTTCAATTTGCAAGAAAACCACTTTGCTATTTACTTCAGTTTAACTCAAAATTTTATTCGGAACCAAGAGAAGCATAGTGGTTGGTGACCAGTCTTTGGCTTGTTGCATATATTGTTGTTAGATGATGAAGGCCTTTATTATTTTTTTTCCCATCTTCCACCTGAGTTTAATCATAAGTCACTCATATTAGCTTTCGGCTGCTCTCTTGGTAGGACTTCAAGCTAGTTGCTACATTTAGTTTCCTTTACTGATCACCTTTTCAATATAAACTAGCATAGTCAATTAATATTTAAAATCAGAAAGTCGAATTTTAAAAAATAAAATAAAATTATATGCTACCATGCCATCAATAAAAACAAGTAATTTTCAAAAAACAAAACAAAAGAAGTCTTTCATTGAAGTCCTTTTCTATTTGGAAGTCACTTTCTATCAAACAAACATAACCTAAGTTTATTCAGGAAAAAAAAGAAAAAAAACCTATATTTCAAAGAATATTCTTTTCTGATACCATACTAATAATTGATAATTTTAAGTTGATAGAGATTATACCATTTATTTATTTAGATGGTTGAATAGTCATTGTTCATATCAAACAATAAATTTTTTTCAAAGACTTTCTTAATGGTCATCAATTTTGTATTTTCTAATGAAGACAGAATTCTTTCCAATAATATGTATTCCAGCACTTTCTACACTATCTCTTGCCATCTTCCAAGAAATTGCTCGTTTGGCAGACTCCTCTAGGAAAGAAATTCGCTGGCAATTTTTTATGTAAATATTCTAGATCATCTTCTCATTTTTTATGGTAATTTGTTTAAATTACTTGATCTAAATAGTTGCAAGTTGTATTATTTTGCGATATATCATCTATTAGTTGAGATATCTTTTTCTGCATGGTTGTTGTTGTGGGTTTTTTTTTTTTTTTTTTAATATAATAAGGTGTCAAAGTTGGTGAACTGCTCCGGTAAACCAAAGTGGAAAACATGGAAAAGTTGGTGAACTGCTCCGGTTCCAAAATGGAGGCTTTGTAAAGTATCATTGACAATGGAAAAGAAAAATTATTGGATCAGTTGTTGAAATTATAAGAGGAAAACACGATTCTTGGTTGATGCGCAACAACATTCTAAATGTTGGCAAACTTTTTCCAGGACATTTAGGCAAGCATTAGTATTGAAAAAACTTTTTAATGAAGTCTTAAGCTAGAGTAGAGAGTCGTTAGGAACAGCTCTACAATATCATTTTTTTAGTAATACACTTATAGACCTTATCGAAAACTTAGTTGTCACAGATTAATTTGTTTAATGGCCCAATAACCTACATGGAGATAGTGTTATATTGGAACATACTTTTATGTACGAAGGGATTCTGAGGGATACTCATGAAGTCATTCCACCACTTATTGTTACCTAGCGCAATATCTATATATACCTTTTGCACAAAAGCTATGCGACTCGTCCCCTTCCTCAGGGTAGAGGAATACTATGCCTTGGCCACCAAAATTTTTAAAAAGTTTCCGAATGTATATATTTTTATAATTTTTTTTATTAAAAAAATTATTAAACCCCAAAATTGAGAGTTCCCCCCTCAACCACCAATAATAATAATAATAATAATAATAATTGAGCACCTAATCAGTGGTCTCCAAAAATTGTTGTCAATAACAAGTAATGATAGTCCATTTTTTTAATAAATAAAAATACTATTAGAATTGTGGGGGTAAAAGCCCAACATTATGTGTTGGGCCTAGGGCCCTATTTGAAGATTACTGTGTGTCTGAAGAGAAGAAAGTGATTGAGAAGGAGTCTATGTGGAAGAGATATACCTGGAAATGAACGAGGAGTATAATCCGAAGAGAGCACCAGTGGTCCGAAGAGGGCATTCTCCTCGAATACAAAGAGTCTTGATCAAGCAAATATCTGGAAGGTTTGAGTGATCTTCCTAACGACTTCAATGATAATGATAAGCTTTGGGCATGCCTAGAGATGATAAAAACGGAGAAATATCTAAAAGGAAAAGCTGCTACTACCGTGTTTAATGCACTGCAGCAACTTTTCTAGCCGCATTTATGTGGAGAAGACCCCTGAACAGTGCAACCTCAGCTATCACCACTCATGGGGAACTAAAGAAGATATCTGATGTGACATGTACTCAAGTGAATGCTTAGATGAAGAACAGGTGTACGATAAAGATGATTTAGAAGAAGGCTATATAAATGGAAGATGTCTCTGACGATGAGGGGAGAAAAAAAAAAAAGAAAGAAGAGGAAAAAGATTTTACTGTAGCTCTAAGACCTGTATTCATCTTTCAATCAATAACATACCTCTTCAGACTTCAGTTTATTTAGCTTTCAAGTGTGTTTTTACGTTAGTTCATCCCTTTATATCATAGTTAACTGTTGCTAAATTCATAACTAGCCCAGCTCTTTCACTCACTCTCTACAAATTCATTGTTCTGGGTTCGTTGGGCTCATAATCCAAACCTTTTGGGTTTGGGCTACAAATCTTGACCCCACAATTGGCGCCATCTGTGGGAAGAACTTGAGCGAAAGTGGAAGCAACATTTCATAATGGCTGAACCAGGGCAACAACCAGCAGAATCTAGGGCATCTCAACATGTCGATCCTTTTCTTAATTTGGAGCAGAGACAGGATCGTGAAGGTAGTGTACACACTGCGCATAATGATCGAAGTCAGTCACATGGTGGAAGTCGCGTATCTCATGCAAAGAAGAACCAGAAAATGCAACTAGAAATTGAAAGGCTAAAAAGGGAGTTGCGCCATGCAAAGAGGAAACGAATTTCTTCGTATTCTGATGAAGATTATGATGATGAACAAGACGTCACTTACAAGCAGAGATCTCGAACACCAGTCAGTGAATCCTTTTCCTATGAAGAAGAGCACTATCGTAAGACCCAACCTCGAAGCCTATCACGTGGAGGCGTAGGGAACGATGCTATGACCAAGGCTTTAAATCAAATCTCCAGGTCACCTTTTACACGCAGGATTAAAGAAGCAAGGCTCCTTCGTCGTTTTCATCAGTCAACGTTCACCATCTATAATGGTAAAACAGACTCTGTAGAACATGTGAGTCATTTTAACCAAAGGATGGTTGTCTACTCCAGAGATGAAGCTCTGATGTGCAAGGTTTTCCCCTCCAGTCTTGGACCGGTTGCAATGAGATGGTTTGACAGCCTGAAAGCAAACTTCATCAGTTCCTTCAAAGAGCTCACTCAAGCATTTGGTTCCCGTTTTGTCACATGCCAAAGAGTGGCCAGGCCCTTATCTTCACTACTATCCTTGAGCATGCAAGAGGGTGAAACCTAACCCCGAAGAGATGATTCTTCAAAACCTCATTTGGGAACTATCAATGTTATCTTCGCCGCACCAGGGAAAATAAGATCCTGGCCATCGAAGGTTATGTCAGTAGCCCGGTTACCCGCAAGGGATTTTGGCCAAGGTCCGAAGAGAGCTAAATCGGATGCTCAACCAGTTTTAGGGTTCTCGGATGAGGACAAGATTGGGACCATCCAACCCCATGATGACGCTTTAGTAATCACCCTCAGAATTGAAGGGTATGATGTGAAGAGGGTAATGATGGATCAGGGTAGCATGGTAGAAATAATGTATCCTGATCTCTACAAGGGGCTAAGCCTAAAGGCTCAAGACTTAACACCATACGATTCCCCACTGGTGAGTTTTGAAGGAAGAGTTGTTACCCCGAAAGGCAAGATATGATTACCTGTGCAGACCGGCTCAGAGGTGGTAGAGGTGGATTTCATAGTTGTAGATGTGTATTTGCCCTATACGGCAATTGTAGCCAGGCCTTGGTTTCATACACTAGGGGCTGTTTCCTCTACTTGCAACAGAAAGTTAAATATCCATCTGAAGGACAAGTTTATGAAATTTGGGAAAATTAGTCCGCAGCCAGACAATGCTTAGTGGCTGCCATCCAACATGAGCCCAAAACTGAGTCCTCGTCCAAGGCTGAAAGGGGTTTATAGTAGTTAAAATCTCGGGTATTGCCCGTCGAAGATCCAAATGAGGGCGCTAGGTGCAAAGATTTAATAAAAGTTATCATCGGAGACAATCCAGAAAAATTCTTTCAAGTTGGATCCCGCTACCTCTGTAGGAGAAGGAAGAGCTAGTAGAGTTCCTTAAGAGAAACCTTGACGTATTTGCCTGGAACATTTATGAAGCCCTAGGGGTAGATCCAGAATTCATATGTCACCATCTGAAGGTTAACCCATTGATTGCCCCTAAGAAGCAACCTCCTCGGCGCCCATCCAAGAAACATGTTGATGCAGTAAGAGAAGAAATAACAAAGCTCAAACAAGCTGGAGCTATGAAGGAAGTTTTTTATCCTGAGTGGCTAGCAAATACTGTGGTGGTGAAGAAGAAGAATGGGAAATGGCGAGTATGTGTAGACTTCACTGACTTAAATAAGGCTTGTCCTAAAGATCCATTCCCTATGCCAAAAATTGATCAGTTAGTGGATGCCACTGTCGGCCATCCTCGGATGAGTTTCCTGGATGCTTTCCAAGGTTACCACCAAATACCATTAGCCCTGGATGATCAGGAGAAGACTGTCTTTGTCACCCCTATCAGTAACTACCACTATAAGGTGATGCCATTTGGTTTAAAAAATGTGGGATCTACCTATCAAAGAATGATGACGAGGATGTTTGAGTCACAGCTGGGTAAAAATATCGAGATTTACATAGATGACATGGTGGTGAAAAGCAAGATTGTTGCTGAACATGTGAAGGATCTTGAAAGTACCTTTGAAGTTTTAAGAAGGTACAAGCTACGCCTAAACACTTCCAAATACTCATTTGGTGTGGGGTCAGGCAAGTTCTTGGGGTACATGGTGACTCACAGGGGAATTGAAGTTAACCCCGATCAGATAAAGGCCATCAACAATTTACAAGCTCCTCAGAATCCCAAGAAAGTTTAGAAACTGACCGGAATAACTGCTGCCCTGAATCGATTCATCTCCCGATCAGTAGATAGGTGTAGACCTTTCTTCTCGTTGATCAACAAATGGAAGGGATTTGAGTGGACTGAAGAATGTGCTGTGGTCTTTCAGCAACTTAAGGACTATCTAGCTCGGCCACCAATCATGTCCAGTCCTGAGCCAGATGAAGTCTTGTTTGCCTACATTGCTGTAGCTCCTTATGCTGTGAGCTTGGTGTTAATACGAGCAGATTGTGGCATGCAAAGGCCAGTTTATTATGTAAGTAAGTCGGTGCATGAAGCCGAGATCCGTTATTTGCCACTGGAGAAGGCTATCCTAGCAGTGGTACTTGGTACACGGAAGCTACCTCATTATTTCCAAGTCCATACAGTCATTGTTCTCACCCAGCTCCCACTCAAGGCTATACTCCGAAGTGCTGACTACACCGGAAGGATTGCTAAATGGGGCACGATCTTAAGGGCTTTTGATATCAAATACATGCCTCGCACATCAGTTAAGGGCCAGATCCTTGCGGATTTGGTGGCCGAGTTCACGGAGCCCCATTTAGAAGAAGTAACACCAACACTGGACATGGATGAAAAATCAGTTGGCATGATTTCTCAACAAGGCCTCTTACACTAGGAAGTGTACGTGGATGGCGCAGCGAACCATAAAGGTTCCGGAGTGGGGCTAGTGCTGATATCCCCCGAAAGAATCATCATTGAAAAGTCGTTAATGCTGGACTTCTTGGCAACAAATAATGAGGCGGAGTATGAAGCTTTACTGATGGGAATGGCTATGGTTCGAAGAATGGGAGGAAAGTTAGTGGAGGTATTCTCGAACTCGAGATTAGTCGTTGGTCAAGTACAAGGTGAGTTTGAGGCGAAAGATGAAAGAATGCAGGAGTACTTGAGCCGAGTTAAATGTCTGCAGTCGGAGTTTGAATCTTTTAATTTGCTGCATATCCCCAGAAGTGGTAATGCGCATGCTGATTCTTTGGCCACGCTCGCTACCTCCTCGGCGCAAGATTTGCTAAGAGTTGTCCTCGTCGAGGATTTGCATGGGCCTACGAAGGCAAGAAAAGAGGTAGTCCAAGTTCATCAAATCAGGGCCGAACTCAATTGGATGGATCCTATAATTAAATTCTTGAAAGACGATATTTTTCCTGAAGAAAGGTGGGAAGCTGACAAAGTTCGGAGGAAGGCAACCAGATTCTGGCTATCCGAGGACCAGAAACTGTATAAACGCTCCTATTCGTGGCCATACTTATTATGCATGCATCCTGAAGCGGCTGAGTTACTACTAGAAGAATTACATGAAAGAATCTGTAGGAGCCATACTGGAGGTAGATCCTTGGCTCATCGAGCCATTACTCAAGGTTATTGGTGGCTGAATATGCAAAAAGAAGCTCATGAATATGTCAAAAAATGCGACCAGTGTCAACGGTTTGCGCCAAACATACACCAATCGAGTGGAACCTTTAATCCACTATCCAGCCCATGGCCTTTCGCTCAATGGGGATTAGATATCGTCGGTCCATTCCCTAAGGCTGTAAGAAACAAGAAGTACCTTCTGGTTGGCACATACTATTTCACTAAATGGGTTGAAGCTGAACCTCTAGCTAACATCAGAGACGTAGATGTAAAGAAATTTATTTGGAAAAGTATTGTCACTCGGTTTGGGATTCCTCATACCCTCATCTTGGACAATGGTCTTCAGTTTGATAGCAGAGCATTCAGGAATTATTGTAGCGAACTAGGAATCACAAACAGATACTCCACCCCTGCTTATCCCCAGGAGAATGGGCAAACAGAAGCTGTTAACAAAGTCATTGTTAATGGATTAAAGAAGAGACTAGACGACGTGAAGGGTAAATGGGTGGAAGAATTACCACATGTACTTTGGGCGTACAGAACTACGCCTCATAGGTCTACTGGAGAGACTCCCTTTTCAATGACCTATGGGGCTGAAGCTGTCATACCTTTGAAGACTGGGTTCCCAACATTGAGAACTAGTTCGTTCAGTCCGACCGGCAACAATGAGCAGCTAGAAAAGAGTTTGGACCTGATTGAGGAAATGAGGAAAAATGCAATGGTCTGACTAGCACATTACCAACAAAAGCTCAGGCAAGGCTATGATGCCAACGTAAAGCTAAGGCCTCTAGAACCTAGTGATTTGGTACTGAGGAAAGTTGTGGGCACTGCAAAGAACCCAATTTGGGGAAACTTAGGACCCAATTGGGAAAGGCCATATCGTATTACTTCAGGGGCTGGTATTGGGGCGTATTTCTTAGAAGACCTAGATAGTCATGTAATACCACACCCTTGGAATGTAAATAACCTCAAAATGTACTATTATTAATCGAATCTTTTTCTTCAATCAATATGCCAATTCATTATATGAAGTATTTTCTTAAGTGTTTAAACTTAAATTCAATCATGCCTGAAGTCCTCGGACCAGATGATTTGGGTTAGTTAACACTCATTTACAGTTCTCCTAAGTGTTTAAACTTAAATTCAATCATGCCTGAAATCCTCGGACCAAATGATTTGGGTTAGTTAACACTCATTTACAGTTCTGATAAGTGTAAATGAGTGTGTCTCTATATGTTATATTAATTCGCATAAGTGTTCTTTAGAGATTGAAGCCAAAGCCTTAGAGGAGGGTGTGTCTTTTGCATGGGATGTAGGCGTCCGAGAGGTGATCTTTGAATGCGACTCACAGATTATTGCTGAGGCTGTGAATGGATCATGTGACCCACTAGTAGCTATTCGCAATATTGTTGAGGGGATTCAACATAAGCTAACGGAATTCAGGAGAATACAAGTCTCTCATGTGTTATGTTGGAAAAGAAAATAATGCCTTGGGCAAAAAGAGAGATTCATGTACCTAAACTTGTTTGCAGATAAATACATTTCAGCCCACCTGACACCCCCCCCCCCCCCCCCCCCCCCAATTGGATAACAACCATCGAATAACTTAAATTTTGTGAAGTAAACGAGGAAAGTGAGTGAGTATATGCTAGGAAAGGAAAAAGAGAGAGAAGAGATGGACTTACCAAATTGTTTCTGGATTATGGAAAAATGGGCAATCTTGTCTTGGGCTATTTTTCTTTGACTAGAGAGGAGAAACTAAAAAATCTGCCATTTTTCTTTAATTTGGAGAGCCTCTTAAATATTGATCATCTGCAGCTATTGAATGAAAAAATAAATAAATAAATAAATAAAATTGGTCTAGAAAAATAAAAGGACTAAAGAGATTTGATAAATAACGGAATATGGGCACTCTTGGACCAATTTAAGGGACAGAGAAAGAAACTTCGTTTTTTTTTTTTTTTTTTTTTTGAGAAGAAGAGACAGAGAAAGAAACTGGGTGATCTTAATAGAAGAGAAAAGGATTTGCAGGTGTAAAAGGCGTGTACAGTGTGTGCCATATGAGGAGCCTGATTCTAAATGAATAAGAGGTAATTCGGCCCAGACTCGGACAAATTGAGTCCAGCTTTATGAAAATGAGGCTGCAATCACCTTGCTTCATGGACCTAAGGCATAAGTATGTACCATGGACCAAACTAGCTAAGGCCATGCTAAGAATTTCGACAAGAGAAGGCAGAATTGGTCTGGGAAATGAGTTTTACAAGTTACAACCCCACCTAATTTCATTCCTATCTTGGGCATTTTATTGTAAGCCAACTTCAATACAATCTGATAATTGTTTCTTTGACTACTAATAGAGAAAAAATTGAACTTTGGAGAATTTAGGAATTCCAATAAGGACATAACAATAATATATTTGTCTCAGAAAATGAAAGATCCTCTGTGGAACAAGACTTCTTTCTTCTTCTTCTTTTTTCTTTTTTTTTTTGAGAGAAAATCTAGTACTGTGGAATACCGTTTTATATAATTATATATAAAAATTTCATATTTCATAATTAATCTCATTCTAATTAGCCAACTTCATAAAAGATATAAAACTTATAAAAAATTAAAGTACATAAACTCTTATACATAATTAAACATATTAAAAGTTAATGAAATCTCATACATAATAATAATATTGTTTTCAAATTTTTTTTTTTTTAAATCTCATGCATGATTAAACTTACCCAATAAGATTATAAAAACTAATTAAGTTGGTTTCTTTTTTTCTTTTTCTTTTTTTTTTAAAAAAAAAAAAAGTAGAAAAAGCCGCAAAAGCAATTACAATTCATAAATGCATATTCTGCCCAAAATGCAGAATTTTTTTAAAATGGCCGATATAGGCCAAAATTTGGACCGAGATGAAACAGGAGTTTACAGTATCAGTTTATAAAATTTCAACTAGAATAGCCAGAATGGAATGTAATTTAAAATATTGGTTCATATCAAAAGTATCTAAATTTAAATAAGTCACTTTTTTTTTTTAGTTCCATGAAAAATTAACATAGTAGTAGGTTTCACTTAACTTAACTGGTAAAATCTCTTTTTGTCGAATAAAAAATCTGAGATTCAAACCTCGCCTATATCAAAAATTAGTCGGTATCTTAATTTGATAATACAGATAAATCAATATGGAGTAGATTCCATAAGATGAAATTCTTTTTTATCTAACTAAAAAAAAAAAAAAAAAACAATGAGTTTTGGTTAATGCACGAGCCCTCTCTCTCTCTCTCTCTACCTAGATATTAATAAATATCTTGGGGAAAATATTAATAATAATTTAATCAACTAATTAGTAACATTAAAATTTGAAGAATGCTTGCTACATCCCTCATGGCAGCTCAAGTTGAATTAATCCCTCCTCAATTTGCATTAGAATGTTGTCTGTTATTAGGAATAAGTTGTGTTTATAATTCTTTGAAGTTTTACTATTAATTAAGCGAAGTTTCTCTCATACAAAAAACTTCTTGTATGACAGTAACATACACAAGTATGCTAGGTAAATTATGTTCTTGCAGAAATTTTTATTTTTCTTTAGGCCACCATGATCAGCATCTACATTTCACTTCTTTGAATTATTCTTTTATCACTTTTGGATGAAAAGGCCTAGGTTTTAATAATGAGCATTGCTATTATACTGGAAGGAAGTAAGAGCACCACAATATCTAGGGACTAGGAAACCAAGTAAGAACCAGTATCTCTGACTTAAATACAACAATAGAGACTTTTTTTTTTTTGCAAAATTGTAGCCTGGCATTCATAATCACCCTTTCAGATACCTAATATTTTTGAAAGAAACGTACTAAGGGGAAAAGATACATTATTTTAGTATACATATGAAAGTTCATCACGGCAATTGCAAATATGCCAGGACTCACATATTCATGAACTGTACAGGAAAATCTATACAAATATTTGATTTCTTCAAAATGTGTTGGACGAATCATGGACACTATCTAACCTCTATACATCTCTAAACATTACAAAAGATATATACAAAGCCTAGATTAGCTGTTTGGCAAGAGGACAACTAGAAGAAATTTATTTAATGACTTTTTACACAGCTAAGTCATAATTGCAGCTTATCAAGAACTTCCACTTTCACAGAAGTTGTAAAAGAAATTGGATTGGGTATATTCAGAGTCAGATTGACTGAGTTTGGTCCCACTTGGTGCCTATTTCCACTAAAATCTAGCTTTGCTCAAACACCCTCCAAGTTCTGGAACACTAAGAGAGGAAAAGATTGTTTCAGATGAGAGACTCCCTTGGAAATTAGGTTCAGCCAGAATGGTCACAACTGGATGATAATAAAATAACACCACATGCAATACTTCTTATTGTATTGACATACGTTTCTGTTGACAGCGGATAGTCTTCCCTTTCTGCAGAATTGGTTCGAAGATAGAACAAAGCAGCCTCCTTCTTGGGCAATATGGATCATTGTAGCTTGCCATATCTCCCTTGCTTCGGCTGTAGGTCAAAAATAAATTTCAATGCCTACATATGGCAGCATAAGAATTAAACAAAAAGACTGAAAAACTATAGTTTGTAAGGAAACTCCTGGATATAAAGGGAATGCTGAACAACAACCCAGTTTAGACCTTACAAAAACACCTAATTGTGAAAATGGTGATGAATCATGCTAAATTTTTCTATAGATATAGTAAATTAATTTACAGATAACAGCACAAGGTACACAAAAACACACAAAAGAAATTTCTTTGTATCCTACAATGACAATGTTAAATTGAATGACAAAATAAAAGACATTAAAATAACACTCACTAGGAGTTCTTTTATTAGTAACTATGACAAGACTGTAAATAAAATTGACAAAAGGTATACCTTCAGTAAATAAAGTCAGTTCTTAGAGAAGACATTCTATTGTCGTGGTAGATGAGGTCACCTATGATCAAGATTTGGAGTCTTATATACAGGCAGCAATTATGTCTCCGCTGATCAGCACACTTCACATTCTGATGCAATTGGCATTACCTTTTGATGTTTTCCAAGATACTAGTCCAGAGAATCGAAAACTAGAATGGCACTAAAAAGTGAGTATCCAGCACTTTTAACTATTCCCTTCTGGAAGCAGACTTCATATTTACCCATTTAAGTAAAAATCTGTCAACTTTTCAGACCTGCATAAACAAACATTCAACATGATTCAGTCACAACAAGACTAGAATTACATTTTCCAGTGGGTTATATGCGTCACAAGAAAATGCATTACAGTGAGTAATAGTAAAGCTTAAAGCTGGAAGTATTGACTAGGCACAAATTTGTTCAACCTTGATTAGAAATTAGCTACCATCCCTGATTCTTTTCTGGGTATACTGCAAAATTAACTTATGTAAGCATAGATTGAGCATTTATACCTGTATGTTCTAACTTTTTCCCTAAATTTGTGATGCCTCCCTCAATTGTTTTCAAATCAGTTTGCAAATTCTCACAAAATAATCATAATTCTATGGCAAGAAAACTGCGTTGTATCTTGTTTAAATTTATCGCTGACAATGTGACTTTTAGTGTAGGAAATACAATTCAAATTGGATTAAAGCACAGCAGCGATATTTTAGATTTTTAATTATAGAAGATTTCATTGATAGAAGTTTTCGGTCTTATTTCTGAGTAATACAAATTAATTTTTAAGCCATATTGTATTAATTAAATAATTACAAACAAAATTCAGCTTCCAGAAACTTATGTCCATTGCCTCATCTGCAATCTGTAGGTTATTACCCTCCATAGAGGGGTATGAAGTGGAGCACCCACACAGTTTGACCTTATTGTTAAGACAACAAGACTGACAATAAGAGAAGACTGTAACAAAAATTTGAAAATTCATTAATTGAAGCTTACTATTATATGCTCTTTGCAGAGATTTGTAGCAGTGTTTATCTGTGAAATGATTTTAACAATCAATCAAGTGTGCAAGATGGCAAGTCACCAGATGTATATCTTAGTGCATAACTTGATCTCAGACAACCAAAAAAAAGAAATGCATCAAATTTGAGTTTCAAGTTGCTCTTCTTAATTGGGCTCTACAATTTCTTGTAGACGTCTGAAGACCGAATATCATAGTTTATGCCATTGATTAATACTAAAATTTGATCATTTAAAATGAGATATATATGATCATAATCAGTATGTAAGGGTAATCCTAGATGTATACCTCATAATCTAGAAAACTACTGAAGTCACTGCTACAGCGACTTTAAGTTACGACTTACGGAAACGATAACATAGGATTTGAACAATTGTCAGGAATCCTGTATATTCCAGGAAAAAAAAAAGAGTTATTTCTGATTATATATATAGGAGATAGAAGCGAACATGATGAAAAGTGTAAATGCTGGGAAAGCCTAGGCCTTACTTGATGCATTGTCGAAGTGATACCTAATATACCCAATTGGCACTTGCAGGTACATTCAAGTTATGGTTCCAGCTGACCTACAACCAGAAGTCATTTGGTTGGGAAAAAATAAAAAGAAAGAAAACTGAAGACAGTAAAATTAGCTTATCTTGAGAATAAATGTAATTGCAATTATGAAGTAATCCAATGATGAGTAATGCAGCTTAATCAACATTATAAGTTGATCTCAAAAGAAAAAAGATGTTAACCCACTCATTTAATTTGGTTTGAATCTCAAGTTATACTTCCCTTTAGTGCACACTGTGCAGCAAACCGGACTTTAAGGTCATCTACAAATCTATTTAAAATAGAATAAATAATTTGCCACTGAGTATTTCTCATGTTTAAAACTAACTTCAAATGAATTCATAACGTTAATTAACTTTGGAGAAGAATGAAATCTATATATATATATAGCCAAAACTTAGAGAAAATCAAATTAGATTTTAATTGGATTTTCAATTTTGCGTTACGTGTCTTATTTAATTTTTAATTTTATGTCAAGTGAATTATTGAGGGTAAAAATCGAACAGTCCAAATCCAATTGGATTTCAATTGGAGTCCAATTTTCTGCCACATGTCTATCTAAGCTTTTAATTCTTGTGACAAGTGAATTATTAGGTGCATAAACCGAAGAGTCTAAAACAAATTAAATACTAAATCATATATATATATATATGTGTGTGTGTGTGTGTGTGTATATATATATATATATAACTATTACATATTTTAGAAATGTATGGTTTAAAAAAAGTGTAAGTTAATACCATGCATATTTTGAACCGTATAATTGTGATTGTTTTTAATTGTATCCTTGCATATGCACAGGGCTACCCACTAGTATGAATAATAAAAGAGCCCTAATTAATATACAATTGGTTAATGAAAACTTAACAGTGAAGACAATGTAATAGTAACTAAGGAGCCCTAATCAATGCATTGTTGGTAGACCAGAATACACACACACAAATAATCTCAAGAAGTTTAGAATTGATTGTTCAAAAAAAAATACTTGACTTTAGTTGTTGGATGGAAAATTTTGAAGATCTAAGAATGCTATGCAGAAAGATATGCTACACTATATGAGCACACAATTTTGAACAAAAATTATGGAAATTAAAAATTAAGTGCATAAGCTAGTCCATTCAAAGTGATATATTAAACATAAGGACATTTGAGCAAAAATACCAATTTTATATTCTTTGAGCTTAGCATAGGAATCAAAGGTTTGTCTAGATAATTGGAACATGGGCAATCTTGATCAATCCATGCTGAAGTACATAACCTCTAGTTGGGAAATGAAGGATTACCAGCATGGCAGCATCTGTTATCTAGTGAGGCACCACACCCTGCTGGTAGATATCTCAGCTTCTTGCAACTGTTTATAGACATCTCATCAAATAAATAAAGGTTCTGCAACTATAGTGGAAAGTCATCCACTCTTGTTTACTCTTTTTGATTTCAAAATATCTTACTTGGGATTGTTGAAGTAGATGAGGCAGCAACTTGAGCTTAGGCACATATAATGTTTGATTTGTGCCTGAAATGTTGGACATCCTTTAAAAAAAATTTTAAAAATTGAAAGTCTCCGCTAAGAATACATCAACTAATTTTTCTTTCTTCTATGGATCCAGATTATTCTGCCAAATTTAGATAACACCACAATGCAGGGTTAGTATTAAGAGCATTTACTTTTGAAACTCCAAAGAGAATCTGACAAGGATATGAGAAGGTTTTGTTTTCCATTGACTGGATATGAGAATCTTTAGTAACAGAGAAAACTTAGATTTCACAATCTGTAATTCAAGAATAAATCCATGTATGTCATTAGAAATGGAAAAGAAAAAGTTCCAAAATGAAAAACATGGAAAAGAGCAAATTAAGAAATGTGTACATCATTCTGAAGAATTCCATATAACATGAACAAGGTCATCAACACTCCCTATTGCAGTCAATTTTCCACTGAAATATAAAGAAACAATGAATTTGAAAAGAACAACAATTTTGTGAATAGTATACAAAGTTAAGAATAGGAAAAAAAAATTGATAATAAAATTTTTTGGAAGAGAGACAATAGAAGAGAAGAGGAGAACTCACAAATTTTAGTGAGAGAAAAAAAAAAAAAAAAGAGCACTGGAATCAATTTGTAAGTCCATCTTTTGCGATTTCTGGATTATGACCGATCTTTCGTCTGTAATCTAAGGCTTCACAAGATTATAAGTTAAAATAAATCCTCAATCACTGTGCCAAATCTTCCACTTAGGTTTCCATTGTGTGGGATTGCACCTCTCTTTACTAGAAGGTAGTGCAGTGTTCTTGGGCTTCATTTCTTGAAGAGATATGAAGCTGCCCCACAATTGTTTTGGAAGCTACAAGAAAACAAACATGCTGCTTTCTGAATGAAAAGAAATTAAACACGTTAACTCCGGAATGAAAACCTCAAATACATGGAGGGTTCCTTGAATTCATAAATTTAAAGGGCTTTAAGAAAGAATTTACCTGAAAAGCTGGTTCGATCATGGCTGAAGGCTATGAGTTTTACTCCCAGCACCATTTCCCTTCATGTCACCAAATTTCATGCAATTTTGTTTCTATCGCCAATGACTTCTAATAGTAGTTTTCTGCTTCTTTCCTGCACACTGACTTCTAACAAGCTCTGTTCTACGTCACCCACCACTCTAAAAGGCTCCAGCATCATCAACATTTAGTGACTCCAACTGATGATATAAATAGGTATCAGTATAAAAAAGATTAAATGACATTTACTCACCATAAAATTTTGCAGGAATTTATAATAAGTAGGGGAAGAAAATGAATTGTTCCTATCCTCACTGCCCTGACCTGACTAAGTTCAACAGGAAATCTCATATTCCATCTTTTCCCTGCCTTTGCCTTCATCAAGAAGAGCACATTATGGCTAGTATTGATGTAAAGTGTCTATTTTTCATTTTTTGAATATGACATAGGAGCTTGGTAATTACTGATCCTTAATTGTATTACAAAATTCTAGCATTATGTTTATTATGCTCAGTGCATTCTAACTTTTTTAGAAAAGAGAGCAATTATTGATCAAGTTATTAAAAGTATATAAGAAAACTTAATGATTGGCTAAAGTTCAAGAACATATAATATTGGGAAAATAAAAATAATTTTGTGGGAATTGAAACTTTCTCGATGACATTTATGCAAGCATTATTATAATGCTTTTAAAAAAAAAAAAAAAAAAAAAACCCATTTTTATGCATTCTATCATGTTGGGGAAAGGGCAAGAAAAAAGAAAATAACAAAACCTTCAGAAGAAATAGAATTAGACAACTGAAGTACCCAAACCTGTTCACACATTAGAGGACATAAGTTCAAAGTACCACGTCTTCCTATAGAAACATTATGCCCAAATTATGCGAAAAAACTTGAAGAAAGTAAAAATGTTATGTAAGAAATAGCAAATAATTTATGAATAAAAATCGTCTATTTTATTCTAATGTGAAAAAAAAAAAAAAAAAAAAATTCCAGTATTAAAGAAGAGAGAGTAGAAAGTCAGTTTTGGATGGATTTACCACCAGCCTTTCTTGATATCACATAAACTTCAAGATGCTACTAGAAAACCTGAGGCATTACATTTGCCACATCCTTCCTCTTGATGATGTAATAATGTGGTGAAGCATTGTATGGGTTCACATGCATCAGCTTTGTGCAATCACATAATTCTTATATGCTGCTCCTTAATAGTATCTTCCCCTAGGGCCATCGGCAATAGAAAAAACAATTATAATATATGATGATTTTTCTGAATAACCTTCTCATACGAAAACATTGCGATAGCACATGAACCAAGCACAAAAGATTCCTTAGTTTATTGTTATTAATGTATGTGGCCTGAGATTAATATCCAATAATTTGGCATTTATTTTATTGAGCTAAATCACTAGTCTAGTTTATTGTAATTAACATATGGAAGAGTATAAAGCTTCAAGCTCCTTAAAATCTGAACCCATCGTGAATAAGGAACTTTTATATGATATTGAAATCTCAAATGCTAAGAGGTCGAGTCTTGGTGAGATGGCAAGTGCCTTTCTCCAAAAATGATAAGTCACGAGTTCGAGTTTGGGAATTACAAAAAGTGAGAGTTTTGTGCATTGAGTACAACTTTTTTTTTGTTTTAATCTCAAATGCTCAATTTAATTAGCTATATTTTAAATTTTCTATAGGGAAAAGCTTAATATATACACACCCTTGGTTGTCAATGATTAAATGGCTGAATAAAGAACACAAAATTTTGCTAAAATCATAAGAGAGACAAAACATGTCAACAATTTTAGTTAGAAAAAAAAACAAGTAAAAAAATATGAGGTTGGTGATGATTTGCTAAGTTTAGTTACCTTCAAGACTAAATTATATTGCATTATTACAAAATGGTGGTCTCAATTGTTGGGATATGAACAAAATGAGATTTCATGTGTTCTTGGCCCAGTTGACTAAAAGAATACAACCAACACTAGTCATACCAAAATAATTTCATAAAAATATT
This sequence comes from Quercus cerris, assembly GCA_963669245.1. NCBI lineage: Eukaryota > Viridiplantae > Streptophyta > Magnoliopsida > Fagales > Fagaceae > Quercus > Quercus cerris. The sequence continues at coordinate 54,358,159 of OY770012.1, forward strand.
GGGAAAAATTTTTCATCATCTTTTTCTAAATAAAAAGTCAGAGAATGTTGTAGAAAAAATGATAGCGAAGAAGGGATCTTTGGAATGAATGGTATATTATTTGGAATGAATTAATACTTCATAAACAAGAAGATATGTGAAAAACTTACCAACCTTGCCAAACTTCTATTAAACTCCATTAAATTAATTAAATGTTCTTCCAACTGAATATAATATAGTTTGGACTGCATATCAAGGCAATGATTTAATTCATAAAATAAGAAATAGATTAAAAATAAGATCAGAGGAAAGCAAACAAAGAAAGGAAGACATTAGGGAAATTATGAATGTAATTAGTTGATTTGACGTAGAGTATCAGAGAAGAGAAGAGGATTAAGTTTGAGATAACTGACCTCACATTGTTGTGATAATATATGTGTGAACTTCAAACAGCTTCCTCTTTAATTCATTCCTCGTCATTGGACCAGAATTGGTCAATAACTCTCAGCACTTCTATCATTTCTCTTGAGGCAGTTATGAATGAATCGGTGTTGCAATTTGGTGAGCTGATACATGGCATCCACTTTAGGCCAGATAAAAATGGTTCTTGCGTCCAAATAAGTACAAAATGTTGAAGAGAGAAAAGGTTGCCCAACCACTCTAGCAAATTTTACATTCCATAATATCAACAAATTTACTAAATAATAGTTGAAATAAAGAAACACCAAAGGATAGATGTTGTTAGAAGGGTGAAATCAGAGGAAACAAAGATGAGATTTGAGGGAACTCACCAATTTTTGATGAACTTCAACCAGATAACACTCAAATCAACACTCCATTAGACCGGGAGCAATCATTAACCATTCTCTCAGCAACCAATAAAAAATATCCAGCTTTTACTGTAAAGTGAGCATAACATGGCAATAACTTCTGGCAAATTATCAACCACTCTGAATAACACCAGAGAGCATCTCTTTAGTACGGGATTAGATCTCTTCCTTTGCTGCCCGAAAGTAGCATTCTCGTACCCAAAATTCAGCTCTTGAAGAGAGAGAAAAAATTTAATCATGCACCAAATCAGAAGCTTCCATTGACAGCTCATCTATGCAGTTCAAAATATGACGCCTCAAACTAAGAATGCACCTAAGTGTCAAAGTTTGGCTGATTGAAATCAGGGCTTTAAAATGGTGAAGAATCCTGTGCCAAATCAGAAGCTACGGTTGGCTCTTATATCAAAGAAATGCTATGTACCACTAGTGGCTTAAATATTTTGAAATATTGTCTAAGGATGCATTGCCATGAACAAGATTTACAAACTAGATGCACACAATATAGATACAACGCTACCAAGATTTACAAACTCACTTTTTAAAATTTTTGAATTTGAAGTATTAGAAACAATTAATTTTTGAATTTAAGTATTATAAACAAAGAATCACGCTTGCATTTTGTTATGTTGGAAAAGAAATAATGCCTTGGACAAAAGTAGAAATTTAAATACCTGAACTTGTGAGTCAGATAAATACATTTCAGCCCCCAATTGGATAACAACCATCAAATAACCTACATATGTGAAAGTGAGTATATGCTGGGACAGAAAAATGTGAAATCTAAAAGAGAAAAGGAAGAAAATGAATTGTTCTTATCCTTACTGCCCTGATTTAGTTCAGCAGGAAATATTATATTCCATCTTTTCCCTGCCTTCACTTTCATCAAGAAGAGCACATTATGACTGGTATTGCTGTAAAGTGTCTATTTTTCATTTTTGAATAGGACATAGGTGCTTGGTAATTAGCGATCCTTAATTGTATTTCAAAATTCTTACATTATGTTTATTATGCTCAGTGCATTCTAACTTTTTCAGAAAAGAGAGCAATTATTGATCAAGTTGTTAAAAGTATATAAATAAAAAAATCTAATGATTGGCTAAAGCTCAAGAAAATATAATATTGGGAAACTAACAATAATTTTGGGGGAATTAAAACTTTCTCAATGACACCTATGCAAGCACTATCATAATACATAATCCATTTTCATTCATTATATTATGTTGGGGGAAGGGCAAGAAAAAAGAAAACAACAAAACCTTCACAAGAAAGAGAATTAGGCAGTTGAAGTACCCAAACCTGTTCACGCATTAGAGGACCTAGGTTGAAATACCACCACATCTTCCCACAGACAAATAATGCCCAAATTATGTGAAAAACTTGAAGAAAGTAAATATTTTATGGAAGAAATAGCAAATAATTTATGAATAAAATTTTTCTATTTTATACTAATATGAAAAAAACATTTCTAGTATTAGAGAAGAGAGAGTAGAAAGTCAATTTTGGATGGACTTACCACCAGCCTTTCCTGATATCACATAAACTTCCTCTTGATGATGTAATAATGCGGTGAGGCATTGTATGGGAGCACATTCATCAGCTTTGTGCAATCATAATTTCTATATTACTCCTAAATAGAATCTTCCCCTAGGGCCATCAACAGGAGATAAAACAATTATAATATATGATTATTATTCTGTATAACCTTTCTCATATGAAACATTGTGGTAAAACATGAACCAAGCACAAAAGATTCCTTAGTTTATTTTAATTAATGTATGTGGCCAGGGATTGATATCCAATAATTTGGTATTTATTTTATTGAGCTAAACCACTAGTCTAGTTTATTGTAATTAATGTATGGAAGGGTATAAAGCTTCAAGTTCTTCAAAATTTGAACCCATCGTGCATAAGGAACTTTTATATGATATTGAAATCTCAAACGCTAAGAGGTCGAGTCTTAGAGGGATGACTTTTTTATTTTTTAAATCTCAAATTTTCAATTTAATTAGCTAGATTTTAAATTTTCTGTAAGGAAAAGCTTAATATATACACACCCTTGGTTGTCAATGATTAAATGGCTGAATAAAGAACACAAAATTTTACTAGATTCATAAGAGACACAAAACATGTCCACAATTTTAGTTAGAAAAAGCAAAGAAAAAAGATGAGGTTGGTGATGATTTACTAAGTATAGTTACCTTCAAGACTAAATTGTATTGCATTATTACAAAATGGTGGTCTCAATTGTTGGGATATAAACAAAATGAGATTTCATGTGTTCTTGGCCCAATTGACAAATAGAATACAACCAACACTAGTCATGCCAAAATAATTTCATAAAAATATTTGGAAAATTTTTACTTCATCTTTTTCTAAGCAAAAAGTTAGAGAATTTGGTAGAAAAAATAATAGCAAAGAGGGGATTTTTGGAATGAATAGTAAATTATTTGGATTGAAAAAAAAAAAAAAAAAAAAAAAAAAAAAAAAAAAAAAAAAAAAAAAAAAAAAACTTCGTAAAAAAGAAGTTGTGAGAATACTTACCACCTTTGATGAGCTTCAATTAATCTCCATAAAATTAATTAATTGTTCTTCCAACTGAATATAATAGAATTTGGCCTGCACATCAAGGTAATATATTTAATTAATACATAAGAAATAGATTAAAAAAGATCAGAGGAAAGCAAATAAAGAAAGGAAGACATTAGGGAAATTGTAAATGTAATTAGTTGATTTAAAGCAGAGTATCAGAGAAGAGAAGAGGATTAAGTTTAAGATAACTGACCACACACAATGTTGTAATAATACGTGTGTTAACTTCAAACAGCTTCCTCTTTAATCCATTCCCTGTCATTGGACCAGAATTGGATGATATTCTCAGCACTTCTATCATTTAACATGAGGCAGTTATGAATGAATAGGTGTTGCAAATTGGTGAGCCAATACATGGCATCTACTTGCATCCAAATACAAATAAGTACCAAATGTTGAAGAGAGAAAAGTTTTTCCAACCACTCTGCCAATTTTACAGTCAATATATCAACAAATTCAGTAAATAGTAGATGAATTAAAGAAATCAAGAGGGGTAGATTTTGTTAAAAGGGTTATATCAGAGGAAAAGAAAATGAGATTTTGGGGGAACTCACTAATTTTGATGAACTTCACCCAGATAGTAATTAAATTCACACCCCATTAGACTGTGTGCAATCAGTAACCATTCTGACAGCAACCAACAAGAAATATTCAGGTTTTACTGTAAAGTGAGCATAACATGGCAATAACTTCTACCGAACTATCGACCATTAGAAAGAAATCCAGAGAGCATCTCTTTAATAAGGGATTGGTCCTCTTCCTTTGTTTCTTGAAAGCAGCATTCTTGTACCCAAAATTCAGATCTTGAAGAGAGAAAAACTTAACCCTGTGCCAAATCAGAAGCTACCATTGACGCCTCATCTGTGCAGCGTAAAGATCCTCAAAATGCGATGTCTCCAACTAAGAAAGTTTGGCTGATTGAAAATCAGAGCTTAGAATGGTGAAGAATCCTGTGCCAAATCAGAAGCTACCATTGGCTCTTATATCAAAGAAATGCTATGTAAAAATATACACTACATTTATCAGAAAATGAACACAAAATAGATGCAACGCTACCAAGATTTACAAACTCACTTTTTTTAATTTTTTAATTCAAGTATTAGAAATAAGTAATTTTGAATTTAAGAATTATAAACAAAGAATTATGCTAGCATTTTGTTATGTTGGAAAAGAAATAATGCCTCGGACAAAAGGAAAAATTTAAACACCTGAACTTGTGTGTCAAATAACCTAAATTTCAGCCCCCCAATTGGATAACAACAGTCTAATAACCTAAATTTGTTAAAGTGAGTATATGTTGGGACAGAAAAAAGAGAAATGTATAAAAGAGAAGAGGAAGAATAGGAGATGGACTAACCACATTGTTTTTGTATTACTTTGACCAAAAATATCTTCAACTTCTCTAATTTGGTGAGCAGCCATTGAATTTTGATCGTTTGCAGCTCTTGAAGAGAAGAGAACTTTCCTTTTTTTTTTTCTTTTCTTTTTTCCTGTGAAAGAATAAGTCAAATTAAAGAAAAAAAACTATGCGTAATCTTTGATAATTGTCTGTTTGATTAATCCAATATGAGAAAACTTACCACTCTGATCTGTTCCCCTTCAATAAAGATATTTGGAATATGGGCAATTTTGAGCCACTCTGCGCCGCTTCCCTTCACACATCTTTCCTTTAATTTGGGGCAATCCCAAATATATAATTCGGTGAGGTGTTGCATGGCTCCCGCTGTTGGCAGATACATCAGGTTCATGCATTCCCAAAGATACAAGTTTCGAACAGAAGAAAGGTTGCCCAACCACTCAGGCAAAGCTTCCATCTGGTCAAAATTATCTATCCAGAGTTGTGTTAGGGCAGTAAATCGTTGAATATCGTTTGGGAGAGAGTTGAGTTTAGCCCATCCATACAATGTTAGTGTTTCAAGGGATGCATGTTGGATGGAACTGAGACTAGGGAAAGCATCCAACTCCTCACAAAACCCACCGATACTCAAATACTTCAAGCGGGTGAGGTAGTCTAACCCATCTGGCAAACCCATCAATCTTTTACAAGATCTAATTGTTAAAGAGGAAAGTGAATGCAAATCCTGTAGATTTGGAATTGATATCAGCTTAGGACACTTATTTATCTCCAATGACGATAGAGATATACATGATTCTAGCCCAGTTGGTAGAACTTCATCGCTACACGATATCGCTAGAGTTCGAAGAAGTAACGCCACGCCTTTTATACTTGGAAAGGAGCTCAGATTAGGACAATTTCTTACTTGAAATTCCTCAAGGGAACGAAGGGCGTGCATTCCACCCGGCAAATAACTCAATTTCTCACAGTCAGATATTTCCAGTGACCGAAGAGAAGTGTAGAAGCCCCATACATCCCCAAGTGGTGATAGGGATACCAAATCTTCACAACCCCATATCTTCAAAGACATAAGACTCGAATTATTTTTCAATAACTGCTCTGGCAAAGAAGCAAGTTCTGAAATTTCCCAAATTTGGAGGGACGTTAGTGTGGTAAGCTTGCTGCTAATTTTTTCAAATGCCGGGCTACTGGTTTGGAAAATAATTAATTTCTCAAGAGAAGGAAAATGACATGGAGCACTTTTCAGTTGCTTACAGTACTCAATGGTCAAATTCTTAAGCCAAGGAAACACCATTCCTGTTGTTGTTCGCTCCATCGCATCCGTCCATTCAACTAGATTTTGCATGAACCACAGTTGAAGACTTTCCAAACACGGGAACAATATTTTGTCGTAACCACCATCATTATAGTTGCCGTAAAACTCGGCTCCTATAGATCTTACATTATCCATCCCACTTATATAAAGATCCCTAAGACAAGGTAGAAGCCCCAGAGTGGGAAGAACCTCACATTTCTTGCAATCCTCTAATTTGATATGAATCAAATTGTCATATAGCAAAAAGCCATCCCTTGCATCATGACTTGTCAACATCCATGATGGGAATTTCTCCCCTCCAAAACCATCAATTGTTAAGCTCTTCAAATATCGGTGAGGCTAGAGTCCTTCCAACACCTCTTCATCATTATTGTGGTTGCCTTCTCTATTCCAACTCCAGTAAAATCCCAACTCGTATACTTTGGCCTTTTCTACTAATTTGGCGTTTTTGGAGGCTTCTTTATCTTTCACATGCTCTAGCCTACGAATGTCTAATTTTCCTTTTAGTTGATTTAAGCGTCCCAATTCTTCGATCTGAAAACCTGTGCCTTGACCCACAACGAAATATTGCAAAGTTTGCAGACAAGTCAACTGCCCTAAGTCTTTGGGTATTTGGCTAAATCTAGGGATTTTTAAGAAAATAACAACAAAACCAAAACAATATTATTAATTAGGCAACGTTTCAAACATATTGCATTTCTAACAATTCGACTTCAGAGGAGTCGATTTCACTGTTCACATCTATTTTTTTAGATAAAAAAATCGAGTTTTTTGTAGTCATTTTCTATACATAGAAATCGACTTCAGTGGAGTCGTCTTCAATACAAAGAAAACGACTCCAGTGAAGTCGTTTTCTTTGTATTGAAAACTGGAGTCGTTTTCTTTGTCCAGACGAACAAAGACTCCACTAAAAACGACTCCACTGAAAACGACTCCCTTCTCCGACGAACCCAAAAGAGATCCCATGCGCCAAAAAACCAGCAAACGAACCCAGCGATCCCATGCGCCGTCACAGAACCCAGCAAGCGAACCGAGCAAACGAACCGACGAGCAAACGAACGCAGGCGCCGACGAACCTAGGCGCCGACGAGCGTGTTCTTCTCCTCCACTGATCCGATCCGAGCGTGTTAGACATTTGCTTGTCGGGGTTTGGTGAATCGGCGCCTGGGTTCCTTCGTTTGCTCGTCGGTGTTGCTGGATTCGTCGGTTAGAATCGGCGCCTGGGTTCGTCGGCAAGAAACCCAGGCGCTCGTTCGTTGGTCACGGCAAGAAACCCAGGCGCTCGTTCGTCGTTCGTCGGTCACGCTCGTCGGGGTTTGCGTGGAGTTGGTGGTGCCGTGTGGAGTTTTTTGGGGTTTTTTGGACGAAGAACGAAGAACGAAGTTCTGGGTTTTGGACAAAGAAAAGGAGTCGTTTTCAATACAAAGAAAACGACTTCACTGGAGTCGTTTTCTTTGTATTGAAGACGACTCCACTGAAGTCGATTTCTATGAATAAAAAATGACTACAAAAAACTCGATTTTTTTATCCAAAAAATAGATGTGAACAGTAAAATCGACTCCTCTGAAGTCGAATTGTTAAAAATGCAATATGTTTGAAACGTTGCCTAATTAATAATATTGTTTGGGTTTTGTTGTTATTTTCTTAAAAATCCCGCTAAATCTATAACCATCAAAATAAATATGTCTCAAGTTAATCAAATTTTTTAGATCTTCTGGAAGCTCTTTGAGATTATTACAACCTTCTATTCTCAAAGTTTGCAAATTGTAGAGCTTGGTGATGGCCTTTGGTAACGCGTCGATGGAGGTACTTGAGATGCTGAGAAGTCTCGAATGTATTAATAGGCCAATTGAACTTGGCAATTCTTTTATACTTCTTCCATATAATTTTAAAACACGTAAGCATTCAAAATTGAATATTGTGCTGCCAAGTGCAGCATTTTCAGAAATAAATGTGCGCAATTTTCGGACACCATCTTTTAAAGATGGAATTCTTGGTATACTTTTGCCTTTAGATTGGATCACCAAACGCCGTACAAGGCTGATACCATCTACTAAATCCTCATTTAAAATTTGGGTCTCTGATTTTGAAACAAAGAGAGCAAGATCATGTACCAAATCATGCATCTTGCATGTGATAATATTATCATAATTATCCTTTTTCTCATCCTGGAATAAGGAATTCGCCAACAAGTTATCAAAATACATGTTGCCAATATCCTCCATCACCAAACAACTTCCTTGATTTGGTTGAAGGAAACCTTCGGCCATCCAAAGTTGAATTAATTCTTCCTTGTTAATCTTATAATCTTTAGGGAAAATTGAACAATACACAAAACATTGTTTAAGAGATGGTAATGGAAGATGATCAAAGCTCAATTTTAATATTGGTAACATTTCATTGCTACCATGTGGAGAATTCAAAATTTCATTGTTTAGAATTGCTAACCATTCACTTTTCTCTTTTTTACGACACATCATCCCTCCTAGGACTTTTGCAGCTAAGGGGACCCCTCCACATTTTTTGGCAATATCCCTTCCAATAGCCTCTAAATCTCGAGTTAGTGGAACTCTTTCATTAAGAGATATTTTTTTCTTAATTATGGACCAGCATTCATCTTCTGATAGTTTTTTCAAGTTATTTTGTGGAAGTGTCTCTGTGATTTTAGCCACATCATCACTACAAGTTGTTAAAATAATGCTGTTTCTAGCATTCGCATTAAGTCCTAATAGACAACTCCTAAAATTATCCCATTTCACAGGTTCTTCGTTCCATACATCATCAAGTATTAGAAGATATCTTTTGCCTTGTAACTCCTTTTTAAGGCATTCTAATATTGTATTCTTATTTTCTAATGCACTTGACTTCTGGGTAAGGGATTCTAGAGCCTCTCTCAAAATCTTTTTATCATTGAAATCATCAGAGACACATACCCATATTTTTTTATCAGACTGTCTCTTTACTAGCTCATGATTGTACACGAGTTTAGCTACAGTTGTCTTCCCCAAACCTGCCATTCCTACAATAGGAATGACCGAGAGTTGTTGATTGGTTGCACTTAGTAGCAAGTCTACTATTTCTAAGACATGATTTTTCCTTCCTACAATTTCTGAATGATCAAAAGAGGAGTCTGTCTCTCGGTTTGAGATTATCTCAGGATTTGCATTTACTAATTTTGCTCTAGTAAGTCCAAATCCATTTGCTTCTTCATTAATCTTTTTTAGCGACTCACTAATAGTCTTAACTTTGTTGGCCATCTTGATACGAAATGCAATGGGGTTTGAAAATGAAAAGAAGAAGCATACCTTTCTCTTCATTTGATTTCGGATCTCTACCTTTCGCCGGAGAATCTCGTACTCAAGCTCGTCCATCACATCATCAGCATCATAAGCAACATCTTGAAGTCTCTGCAGCCAGCGCCTCACCGACATATATCAAGATCAAGGCAGTGTATGTAAGCATGAAGATCAGAAGAAGTAGCAGATGTCCAAGATAAAATGTGTGAAGATAAAGCTGTTGTAGTTTAGCTTTTATATTTGTATCATAAGTAGAATACGACTTGTAGCTTTTGTTAGTTTCTATTGTAAGTGATAACACGTGATTGGAAGTAAGGCACGTGAGAGAGGTTGTTATTCTGTTATTAGGCTTAACTGCTTCTGTTATTGGTGCTTAGTGAAACTAACTGTATATAAGGCATAAGCTAAGTTAATAAGAATCAGTTTTTAGATTTTCCCAATTATATTTCTTTCATATGGTATCAGAGCTCTCTAGAAACCCAAAATTCTAGGGTTCGACATTTGGGAATTTTCTTTCATCTTTGTCCGCCATTGTTGCTTCTTTTCAAGCTTCTCATATCCTTTCAAAGTTTTCTTTCTCTTCAAATGGCAAACACAACAGCCGCAAACACTTCCACTGAATCATCATCTTCTTCGCAAGACTCATATCTTTTCAGTGATCCTCTGTTTTTACATCCTGGAGAAAATCCAGGTGCTGTTCTTACCTCTCAGCCTTTAATTGGAGAAGAAAACTACTCTGCTTGGGCAAGGTCAGTGAGGAAGTCTTTGATTGGCAAAAATAAACTTGGCTTTATAGATGGTTCCATTACCATCTCTTCTCCATTGTTGAATTCATCTACTGCAATTCAAGCATGGATCCGTGCTAATAATATTGTTGGTACGTGGATCATTAACTCAGTGTCACCAAAGCTTCAAGGTAGTATTATATACAGGGATACTGCACTTGAAATTTGGACTGAGCTTCGGGATACATTCAGTCAAGGAAATGGCACCAAGATTTTCAACATCCAGAAACAAGTTGCTGAGACTCATCAGGGAGAGCAATCACTCACTGAATACTTCACTCAGCTTAAAGTCTTGTGGGATCAGCTTCAGAATCTGAGTCCATTTCCTCAATGTACTTGTGGTAAGTGTGTATGCAACATCAATCAGAAATTGAAAGACCTTCAAGCCAAAGAAGCCACAATGAAATTCCTTATGGGAGTCAATGATGTGTTTTCTCAGGTTAGAACACAAATTCTCCTCATGGATCCATTGCCTTCTGTTAATAAGGCTCATTCTTTGTTTGTTCAAGAAGAAATGCAAAAATCAGTTACAAATTCTGTTAGAGTTGAGTCTACAATCTTGGCTACCAAGAGCTCAGGCAATAATTCAAGAGGAAAGGAAAGACCATTATGTACACACTGTGGAAAGTTAGGTCACACTGTGGATAAATGTTACAAACTCCATGGTTTTCCCCCGGGTTACAAATTCAAGAACAGAAATGTGATGGCTCATCAAGTTTCAACCCTTGCAAATCAGTTTCAAGGTCATTGCTTGGCTCCAAATACTGATCACAATCATGCTGCAAATCAATTTCAAGGTTTTTGCTTGACTCCAAATGCTGATCACAATCATGCCCCAAATTTTGTCACTGCTCAAGCACCTACATTTACTCCTAGTCAGTACCAGCAGCTTCTATCCTTAATTGGAGTTCCTCACAATTCAACAGCTCAGGAACCTCACATGGTCAATGCTGTCTCTTTACCATCCAATGCTATAGCAGGTAATGTTTCTCATTCACCACACTCAGTCTTTTCTGCTAAAGTTGTGAATAGAAAGGCTTTTGGTGTGGAAACCTGGGTTATAGATACTGGTGCTACAGATCATATAGTCTGTTCAGTGAATTTATTGACTTCCTTTGCTGCAATTGCACACACTGTGGTTGAATTGCCTAATGGGGAGACTGCTCTTGTGACTCATGTTGGTACAATTAAGCTTTCCCCACATATTACCTTAACCAATGTTCTGTGTGTCCCTTCCTTTTCTTTCAATTTGATATCTGTCAGTGCTTTAACTCAATCTCAAACTCATTGTGTTGTTTTCCTTTCAAATTACTGCTTTATACAGGCCCTTACCTCTTGGAACACGATTGGAATGGGCCAAATGCATGATGGACTCTATCTGTTACAAAGATCTAGCCTTTCCCAAGCTTCCAAGTCTCTTAATGATTTCTTCTTACAAAATAAGCTCAGTTCTTTCACTGCTTTTTCATCTACTGTTTCTCATGCCAATTTGTATTCTCTATGGCATTCTATATTAGGACATCCCTCGAACATAAAAGTTCATTCTTTAAGTCATCTTTATCCTTTCTTACAAAATTGTTGTACTAAGACTGCCTTGTATGTCCTTTGGCCAAACAAAAGAGATTACCATTTCCTTTTGATAATAAAAGAGCTATTCATTCCTTTAATCTTATTCACATGGATGTTTGGGGGCCATTTTCCATTTCTACTATTGCTGGTCATAAATATTTCCTTACAATTGTTGATGATACATCAAGGGCCACTTGGGTTTTTCTCATGAAAACTAAATCTGAGGTCAGACCTTTGATTCTCTCCTTTTACAATATGATATACACTCAGTTTCAAACCAGAATTAAGGCCATTAGAACTGATAATGCTTTGGAATTTAATATGCTTGAATTTTACAATTCCAAAGGCATCATTCATCAACAAAGCTGTGTTTACACTCCACAACAGAATTCAGTTGTGGAGAGAAAACATCAGCACATTCCAGCAACAGCCAGGGCTTTACAAATTCAGTCCAAGCTTCCTCTTGTTTTCTAGGGAGATTGTGTGCTCACTGCAGTCTATTTGATTAATAGACTCCCCACTCCTCTTCTCCAAAATAAGTCCCCATATGAGATGTTGTTCAATAAAATTCCTTCTTATTCTCACCTTAGGATTTTTGGCTGCCTCTGTTTTGCTACTAATGTCAACCCTCATAAGCATAAATTCACTCCTAGAGCTAGGAAGGCAATTTTCTTAGGATATCCTTTTAACATCAAAGGCTACAAACTCTTTGACCTTCAATCTCATTCTATTTTCATCTCTAGAGATGTCATCTTTCATGAAAAGGTTTTTCCTTTTGATTCTAATCATTCTATTACTTCTTCTGCCTTAATTCCTTTGCCCAGTTTTCTTTCTATTTCCCATATTCCTCTTGCTTCTGTTCCCTCTGTCAGTGCTGATTCTCTTCCCTCTGTCAGTGCTGATTCTTTCATCCAAATTCATCATGATCTTGACACAGATGACCAGGCTTTTCCTGATGCCTTTGATCATCTTGCTACTGATGTTCTTGATCATGATATTCCTATTGTTCCAAGTGTGCACCCTGATGCTCCTAGAAAGTCTAGTAGGGTCTCTAAACCTCCATCCTACCTTAAGGCTTATCATTGTAACCAAGTTTCCTCAGCATCCATTGCCAATCAGTTCCAATCAGGTACTTCACACCCTCTTTCTTCTTATCTCTCTTATGCCACCTTATCTCCTTCCTACAAATCCTTTTGTTGCTTAATTTGTACCAACACAGAACCACAGTTTTTCTCACAAGCAGTGGTTGATCCTAAGTGGCAAGCTGCCATGGACACTGAAATTGCTGCCTTGGAGGCCAATAACACATGGACTGTCACTCCTTTGCCTCCTCATAAACATCCTATAGGGTGCAAATGGGTCTATAGGATTAAATATAAAGCTGATGGGTCTATTGAAAGATATAAAGCTAGGCTGGTTGCAAAAGGTTTCACTCAAAAGGAAGGATTGGATTACCTTGAAACCTTCAGTCCTGTTGCCAAAATGGTTTCTGTGAAGTGTGTGCTTGTTGTGGCTGCTGTGAAAGGCTGGTTCCTTAGCCAACTTCATGTTAACAATGCATTTCTTCATGGTGACTTACATGAAGAAGTGTACATGGCTCTTCCACCTGGTTTTCACAACAAGGGGGAGCATGGTGAGCAACTTGTATGCAGACTGAACAAGTCTCTCTATGGCCTTAAACAAGCCTCAAGACAATGGTTCTCAAAGTTCTCAAGCACACTGATCCAGCTTGGGTTCATTCAGTCCAAGGCAGACTACTCACTCTTTACCAGGCAACAAGGAGGTTCATTCATTGTTTTGTTAGTATATGTTGATGATGTGCTCATAGCCAGCAATGATAAGGAGCAGGTTGATCAGTTTAAGGTGATGCTGAATCAGAAATTTCAGTTAAAGGACTTGGGTGCATTAAGATATTTCCTTGGTTTGGAAGTAGCTAGGACAAAAAAAGGCATCTCCTTGTGTCAAAGGAAGTATGCTCTTGAGATCTTAGAAGATGCAGGGCTTCTTGGATGCAAACCTGTCAAAATTCCTATGGATCCAAATCTCAAACTCAGCAAACATGAAGGTTTATTACTTGATGACCCAGGGCAGTATAGAAGATTGGTGGGAAGGCTACTGTACTTAAGCATCACTAGACCAGATATTACATTTGCAGTTCACAAATTAAGCCAATTTATGGCTAAACCAAGAAAACCACACCTTGAAGCAGCACTGAAGATTCTGCAGTACTTGAAAAATGAACCTGGCAGAGGTATTTTCTTCTCAGCCAAATCAGAGTTGCATGTGAAAGGCTTTACAGATTCGGACTGGGCTTCATGTCCAGATACCAGAAAGTCAGTCACTGGATATTGTATATTCATTGGAGATTCTTTAGTTTCCTGGAAATCAAAGAAACAGTCTACTGTTTCCAGATCCTCTGCAGAAGCGGAATACAGGGCAATGGCAGTCTCCACTTGTGAAATAGTTTGGATTCTCTATTTGCTAAAGGATCTTCAAGTCAATCACAGTAGGGAAGCATTGCTATTCTGTGACAGTCAGGCAGCTCTCCACATAGGTACTAACCCTGTTTTCCATGAACGAACGAAGCATATAGAAATTGATTGCCATGTTGTGAGGAATAAAGTGTTGGAGAAGGTTGTCAAGTTGATTCATGTTAGAACTCAGTCCCAGTTAGCAGACCTGCTTACTAAAGCCTTGAGTCATAAACAGTTTTCAGAACTATTATCCAAGATGGGACTTATCAACATTTATCAACCTGAAGTCCATCTTGAGGGGGAGTATCAAGATCAAGGCAGTGTATGTAAGCATGAAGATCAGAAGAAGTAGCAGATGTCCAAGATAAAATGTGTGAAGATAAAGCTGTTGTAGTTTAGCTTTTATATTTGTATCATAAGTAGAATACGACTTGTAGCTTTTGTTAGTTTCTATTGTAAGTGATAACACGTGAGTGGAAGTAAGGCACGTGAGAGAGGTTGTTATTCTGTTATTAGGCTTAACTGCTTCTGTTATTGGTGCTTAGTGAAACTAACTGTATATAAGGCATAAGCTAAGTTAATAAGAATCAGTTTTTAGATTTTCCCAATTATATTTCTTTCATAGATCAGTCACTTGCTTTCTCTTTGCATCAGCCAACACATCTTGGATTATCTCCACTGACTGACGAAGCCGTGTCAGCTCCTCCTTGAAACCCCAAGCAAGGCTGATCTGCTCGGTAATAAGTGGAATCACCTTGCTTAGTATTTCCTTTGCAACATCAGTAACGATAGCCTCAGCCATGTTTTCTTTGGTACGTACTCAGGTAAAAATCAGAAACAAGCAAGAAGTATTTGGAAACTATAGAGGAAACAGAATAGTAAAGACTAACAGCAAAAATATTTATATAGAAGTGAGGAACATCCACTTGCACCGTCAGTTACGTGAGAGAGCTAGTGCACCATATTACTTAAATATTTGTCCGTGGGCCAATGCATATATATATTAGTCAGATTCAAAACACCTGTAGTCAGTCAACAAAGTTCATCGATGTACTAAAACAATAGAGCAGTTGAAGTTGATAATATCGAAATAGCTCGCCCCCAATTGCAGTCTTGCATCTGAATTACGGTCAACATCTATCTTCTTTATATATAGATTCACATTATAAGAGAATCAATACAAAAACACTCAGTCAAGAGAACTAAAGTAATAATACAAAATTAAAATAGCTGGCCACCATCTACTTTAATCTTTCTTTATATCATTATGATAATTTGCGTAATGAAGTGTTGTAGCTAGTGTGCAGAGAGTCGTAATGAAATTACTCTTTGAGATCTTCTTCAATTACTCAATGTATACCATGCAGTAAAGCTAAGTCTATCATGGACATATATGACTCATTCTCATCAGCTATCAATGAATTTGCAAAAGAAATCAAAGATACGCGAGATACCTCAGGCTCTCAGCAATGTTTTGTTTGGTGATTGAATATTTCAGAAATAAATTGGAAGTATTTCAAAATCATAGAAGAAATTGTGAATTGCACCTGGTGCAATTCACCCATTTCCTTCACAATATTTTTTTACTTTTTTTACTTTTTAATTTTAACTTCTTAACTTTGTTTTTAATATATTTTATTCAATGGTTGAGATTAAAAATTACTTTTTCAACTTTCAATCTCAACCATTTATTTGGTGTTGCACCAGGTGCAATACCCTAGGTGTTGTACCTAGGGTATTGCACCTGATGTGAATCCGGGACATAACCATGTGATTGTGCTAGTTAATCATCATTAAATATTGGTCCATCCTAGGTCCAACATGCGTTCACATTTTGAGTTTTGATAGACTCAATACTCATGGTAGATAAGCCGACAAAGTTAATTAAAAAACAATATTACTGCAGAAAAAGTTGGCCACCGGCCCACCATTTGCATGTGAATTGTGAATGCAAATATAATAGTTTCACTGAATCACAGTATTTAGAAAGAAAAAAAAAGTTTCAAATTGCGAATAAACGATGCTTAATATTCGCTCAAGAGACCTAATATATGTATTATTTTATTACACATGCATTTCAGCATCAACATCAATCTTCCTTATGTAATTTGCTATTGTGTCTAATGAAGTCTTAAGCTAGTGTTTCCTCACCCAAAAAAAAAAAAAAAAGTCTTAAGCTAGTGTAGAGAGCCGTTAGGAACAGCTCTACAATATCAACATTTTAGTAATACATTTATGAAAAAAAAAAAAAAAAAAAAAAAAGAGTTAACTGATGCTCTAAAAAAAAGTAATTAATTTTTTTAATAATTTTTTTATTTCTCGTAAAAGTAATATTAAAATTTTCTAAAATGGTATTGTGGAGGAACGAATCTCTCTCCCTTAAAAGGTATTGTCCGCTTTGAGAATAGGCTGACGAGGCCGATGCCACCCACACGGATTTGCTCAATCCCACATCGGGGAGAGACGCCTCCCACCCGTGCAGGTATCATCAGCCCATTCCCAAAGCGGACAATACCTTCTAAGGGAGAGATTCGTTCCTCCACAGGTATATTAACAAATGCATTAAGAACATTCATTAATCGGACCCTACAAAAACCTTATTATCATCATATAATAGATTAATTTGTTTAATAATTAATGGCCCAATAACCTATGTATGGATGGAGATAGTGTTATATTGAAACATTCCTTATGTACAAAGAGTTCGAGTGATACTCAAGTTGTTCCACCACCTTTTGTTAATAAGGCTACGTTTGGTTGAATGTAAAATATTTTCTGAGTGTAAAATATTTTTAGGAGAAAATATTTTCGGGAAAAGAAAATATTTTCAAGTCTTTAGTTGCATTATGAAAATTGTTCTAGAAAATGTTTTCATATGTTTGGTTGTATTCTGAAAATGCTACTTTTCTACTAGTTTCTCACATTTTCTCAGCTTCTAAACAAATTTTATAATAGAAAATTTCAATATATAAACTTAAAAAAACAAAAATCAAAAACAAAACCATTCGGGTATTCCCAAACAATTTGGTCAAACTGAGAGAGGAAGAGAGAGTGATAAAAAATTAAGGGAAAGGGACAGGTAGATCGAGAAAGAGAGAGAGAGATCGGTCATGGGTGGGTCATGGGTGATGATCTTGGCGGCGGGATCTCGGTAGTGCTGGGGTGCAATCTCGGCGGCGTGATCTCGGAGGTGAGTTAAGTGAGAGAAGAGAAGAAAAGGGAGATGGGTTTGAAGGGATGTGGATCGGGTATTGTAGAGGGTGGGTTTGAGAGAAGTGTTTCGCCGGTGTTGTGGGAGCGACGGATCGGAGATGTTGGAGGAGAGATGGGCTTTGCCAGCGTGAGGATGGGTTTTGCATTGGTGGATCGGGTATATGCAGAGCTCGAAGTGGGTGGAGGTGAGGTTGAGTGAGAGAAGAGAAGAAAAGAGAGAAAATCCACGAGCACAGAGGGGGAAACAACAGCGCTGCTCGTCGAAGTGTGGGTGGACCTCGGACTAGCATCGGCATGTGGGGTGGAGCTCTATCTCCCTCTCATTGGTGCGTGGGGTGGAGCTGAAAGAGTTTGGAGAGTCGAACCATGTGGAGTGAAGGATTCTGGAAATGCTTTGAAGGTAAAATAACTCTTGCAATTGTTTTTCGGGTCTGAGGGGTTCATTTTACAGTCAACGGAAATGATTTTTCATTTGACCAAATTTTTCATGCGCAACCAAACACACGGCATGGTGTAAAATGATTTCATGAAATGCTTTTCAAGCGAAACAAACGCAGCCTTAGTAATATCTATATGGGTCCAGTTAATAAATGTTCTTAGAGTATTTGTTAGTTGATTATTTTACAAAAAATTTGTACCACTTTTATGAAAAATATAAAAGTTGTCAAAAAAATTATTTACATTTTTTTTCTATAAAAAATTTCTAAAAATATTTCTTGACCCAATGTCCTTATGAAGAGTCGTTCCCTTCCTCTGGGCAAAGCGACAGTTTGCCTTGGCCACCAAAATTTATAAAAAGTTTCGAATGTATATATTTTTATAGTTTTTTTTTGTGTTAATATAGACCCCAAAATTGAGAGTAGCCCCCCTTCCAAAAAAAATATATATAGATAAAAAAAAAATTAAAAAAAAAAAGGAGCTAACCCACCCAAAAAAGAGTTGAGCACATAATCAGCGGCCTCCAAAAATAGTTGTTAATAACAGGTAATAATATTCCATTTTTAATTAAAAATATACTATTAATATTAAAATAATGTTTCTCTTTTTTAGTTTTTTTTCCTCTCTTATTTGGTGAGTTTTAGTTGTTTAGTTCAAAGAGTAGCTTTTTAATTAAAGGAGAAAAAAAAAAGTTCTCTTAGAGATTTTTTAAAAACTTATTTAGGACTAAACTTTTTGTTGTTGTTGTTAAGTTTCAAATTGTTTGTTGATGTTTGATTTATACTTAAAATGTTAAATGAAAGAACTATACAAAGGAGATTTAATGTTATTAGGGGTGCTTTTACTCATAAAGAAATTTTCTCTTGAATTTTTTATTATTATTTGGAACTAAACTTTTTGTTGTTGTTGTTGTTGTTGTTAAGTTTCCAAGTGTTTGCGTCAATACTTGATTTAAACTCAAAATATTAAATGACAAAAGAAACCCTAAATAGGGGAGATTTAATGATAGGGAATGATAGTACACTACTCAAAAAAGGGGAAAAAAATTTTAATAAAAAAATACCAATAAAAAAAAAACACTAAATAGAGGAGATTTAAATTCTAGGAGTGATTGCAAACTACTAAAAATAAATACAATAAAATGATGGTGATTCTTTTGTTTTCTTTTTTGTTATATCAATTGCAAAGTAGGGAATTTGTGTATACTTAATAAAGTTTATTAGGATGACAAGTTCTTGTCAATATATAGATACACACACATTTGTGTAAATGTATGTATGTATATGTGTGTTTAGAATTTCTCTTTATTCATGTATCAATATGTAATTCGTCACACCAAACCAAAATTTTTGGCTCTGTCCTCAGTTGCTTGCCCTTACTCTACCCCCAGGCCCCCTTTCTCACCATGATGTTAATTGCTAAAGCAAGATTTAAAAAGGAAAATTGAATGTACCAGAAAGAAATAATGAGGGTTCCATGTACAAGTTAGACATGATAATGAATAATTCTTAGGTATTCCTAAAGCATGGTAAATGATGCTCCCACCATGAATGTAAGAAAATGAAACACCATTTCATTATACTCCAGAGCTATCTATAAATTTTCCATGGTTAACCCACGCTTAGAGCTCAACAACCGTTATAATTACCAAATACCCACTTTTTTTTAGAAAGTACCAAATACCCACTTGACCATTAGAATTATATGGTTTACATAAAACCAACACATTATTTTTATTTTCAAAATTTGGGTACTATGAATCTCCGTTTAGTTGCCAATGCAAGAAAACTTTAAGATGGTGACTACTTATACCCTTCTGTTGATTAATGTTGTACATATCCTTCAAGTTCATAGCAGCTTAAGTTGTGGTAATCCCTGCTTAGTTTGCATTAGTATGTTGTCTATTATTATAAACTAGTCGTAGGTCCATGCAAAGTGTGAGAATATATAATTATTTTGAGATATGTTATAATATATAATTTATTTTTTAAATTTTATTGTAGACAATCTGTTCTCTCTAAAAATCAAACAATTTCTAAGAGTAATTTTCATCCCTCTATTTTTACAAATATATAATTTTATCATTTTTTTATTGATATTATTCTTTTTTGAAGTGGTCCATATTCTTCTAAGTCTCTAACTATGATTCTTATTATATTTTATATTTTCCTAACTTCTTTTGGTACAACTAAAAGTTTTAAGTTTCAAATTTATTATTCAAACTCTCATTCTCTTAAGGAAATTATTATGATAATAAAAAATTATCATAAAATTACAATTGGTATTACTCAAATAATTGATAATACTCTCAACCCAAACTTTTCTTTTTTCATTCTTGAGTAAGTACATTGAAATGGACCAAAATGGACCTAATTGGACTGAACTGGACCAAATAAACCGAAATAAACTGAATTGGATTGAAGTAGATCAAACTGAACTGAATAGGTCGAAGTGGACTGAATGCCGAAATGCAATAAAAAAAATAAAAATAAAAAAAGTCAGAAAGAAGGGAAAAAAAAAGAGGGAATGATTGTGTGAGGGGGATCCTCGCACTCTAAATCTGTAATCATCAAGCACAAATGCACAATTGACACTTGGGATTCGCATTCAATGACAATTTTTTTTCCTAAAATAAAAGAGAGGCATAATAATCACCATTAGCCGCAAATATTGTCCAGTGGTTAAAAGTTCGAACAGAGAATAGATTACAGTTGATAGATATATGAAATGCTTTCTTAGTCAGTCAAAAAATAACTATAATACACTTTATATCATTTTGATAATGTGTATAATGAAGTGTCGAAGCTAGTTTAGAAAGTCGTACTGAAATTATTGGTGATCTAATACTTCAGAAATATATTGGAAGTATTTCAAAATCATGGAAGAAATTGTGATGCCGTACCATATATACATTGGTAGAAGAGAGAATCACATCAACTTGCACACATGCATGCCTTGGGGGTCTCTCCGTCTCTTTAATCGATATTGAAATTAATGGGGGACATAACCATGTGATTATGCTAGTTAATCATCATTAAATATTGGTCCGACGTCCTAGCCAGGTTCAATGTGCATTCACATTTTGAGTTTTGATAGACTCAATACTCATGGTAGATCTCTTCAAAAAATATATATATATATATATATACTCATGGTAGATAAGCTGACAAAGTTAAGTTAAATAGAAAACAATATTACTGCAGAAAAAACTGGCCACCATATGCATGTGAATTTTGCATGCAAATATAATAGTTTATCTGAATCAGAGTCTTCAGAAACACAAAAATGTTTCAAATTGCGAAAAAACGATGCTTAATATTTGCTCAAGAGACTATATGTATTAGTTTATTAGTTACACATGCATTTCAGCATCAACATCAATCTTCCTTATGTAATTTGCTATTGTATGTAATGAAGTCTTAAACTAGAGTAGAGAGTCGTTTGGAACAGTTCTACAATATCAACCAAGCTTTTAGTAATACATTTATGGAAAAAGTTAACGGATGCATTAAGAAAAAAATAATTAATTTTTTAACAATTTTTTATATTTTTTATAAAAGTGATTTTAAATTTTTTCTAAAATGATATATTAACTAATGCATTAAAGACACTTATTAATCAGACCCTACGAAAACTTAATTGTCATCATCTAATAGATTAATTTGTTCAATAATGAATGGCCCAATAGCCTATGCACAGACGGAGACAATGTTATATTGGAACATACCTTATGTACAAAGGGTTTGAGGAATAGTCAATTCGTTCCACGACCTTTTGTTGCTTAATATCTATATGGTTCCATTGAATGGAAGCCCTTAGGATATTTATTAATGGACTATTTTATAATGATAAAAAGTTTATAATACTTTTATGGAAAATATAAAAAGCTATCAAAAAAAATTATTTACATTTGGCCTAATTCAGTCTTATTCGGTACACTTTGGTCCTATTTGGTCAATTTTGTTCAATTCGATCCACTTCAGTCTTATTCGACCTTATTCAGTCCATTTGGTCCAATTTGGTTATTTTCGGTCCACTATGGTCCAATTCAGTTCATTTGGTCATATTCGGTCCATATAGGTCCATTTAGTCCTATTCGGTCCTACTCCGTCCACTTTGGTCATTTTTAGTCGATTATATTAAATTCGGTTCTCTTCGGTCCATTTTCTCATATTCAGTCCACTTCGGTCCATTCAGTCCAATTTGGTTATTTTCGGTCCATTATGTTCAATTCGGTCCTTCTCGGCGTATTTGGTCTTATTCGATCTACTTCGGTTCATTTGGTCTTATTCAGTCCTACTCAGTCTACTTTGGTCCTATTGGTCCAAGGTGTACATTTCAGTCCACTTCAGTCCATTTAGTCTTATTCGGTCCACTTTGGTCATTGGTCCACTACGGTCTTATTTGGTCCATTTGGTCTTATTCGGTCCACATCAGTACATTTGGTCTTATTGGGTTCTATTCTGTCCACTTTGGTCTTATTTGGTCCATTATGTTCAATTTGGCCCTCTTCAGTCTTATTCAGTCCATTCTATCCACTTTAGTCTTATTTGGTCATATTCAATCCACTTTGGGCTGATTCTGTCATTTCAGTCCAATTTGGTCATTCTCGGTCCACTACGGTCCTGAATTGACCAAAGTAGACCCAATGGACCTAATTGAACTAAGGTGGACTGAAGTAGACCGAATTGGACCACAATTGACCAAAGTGGACTAACGTAGACTGATTCAGATCGAGTTGATGAAGTGGACTGAATGTCGATATGTTATTAGCATAGCCAAGATTGTGTTTTGATATAAATTCAAATCCTTACTTTCAAAATAATCAAGTATTAACTCAAACAAAAATCAAACTAAAACTATAAGAGAGAAAAATATGCTAGTTGTAATGGGAAACTAAAATATACAACACCCAAACGTCTGAACTCAAAATAAAGTTTTAAAAATTACAATGATTCATCAATATAAAGAAGGGTTGTAAGGAAAAAAAATGAAGAGAGAGAGAGAGAAAATAACCATGTTTCAAGAGAGAATGTGAGAGAATAATAAGAAATTTATAGAAACTAATATTAGAAGAAAAAAAGTATAAAAAAAATTGTTATAAATACCAAATTATCCAAATCATTTTATATTATGTAATAAAATAACATTATATTATTATATACTATTTTTATATATAATGCAATAGGATAATATCTATAAAATCAAAGAGAAGAAAAAAGATAACAACTTAAAAATAGTTTCAAATAATACAAAAACTTATCAACTTGAAGTAGAGATGTAAGAAAAATAATTTAAAAATCCACCAAAAAATGAAAAAAAAAAAAAAATGAGAGAGAGAGAGAGAGAGAGATAACCTTACGTGTGTGGGAAAACTATGTATAGAATGAAATTGAGAATTGTAAATTTATAGTAAGATGGGGAATAAGAAAAGCCAAAAATGAAGGAAGATAAAGGGACTGAGGACAAGTGATATTAAGATAGATATTAGTGGGGAGATGAAAAAATAAAAGGGGCGGGAAAGTTAGTGAAAGTATAACATTAAGTTCGGAAATTAATAAGAGAAAGAAAAAAAAGGAGTTAAAAAAGAAGATAAGAGAGAATGTTAGAAATGGGTGGATAATGTGGCCGCTAAAATGGCTCAACATGATTATAACAACAATAAATGCTACGCTTCAACTTTTAGAAATATATAGACTAGTCATAGACCCATGCAAAGTGTGAGAACATATAATTATTTTAAGACTAGTCATAGAGTGATAACTATTGTTATTATATATTATATTTTCCTAATTTCTTTTGGTACAACTAAAATTTTTAAGTTTCAAATTTATTATTCAAATTCTCATTCTCTTAAGGAGGTTATATTTTTCTAATTTCTTTTGCTATAACTAAAATTTTTAAGTTTCAAATTTATTTTTTAAATTATCTTTCTCTTAATGAGGTTATTATGATAATAAAAAAGTATCATATAATTACAATTAGTATTACTCAAATAATTGATAATACTCTCAACACAAACTTTTCTTTTCTCATTCTTAACTCTTAAGTAAGTACATTGTGTACTTTTGTGTTAGAACCCCTTTCCCGCTCCCTTGTGTGTGTATGTTTGTTTCTCAAAAAAAAAAATAATAATAATAATAATAAAAGAGTAAGTACATTGGAATGGACCAAATTGGACCAAATAAACCGAATTGGACTGAAGTAGATCGAACTAAATTGAATAGGTTGAAATGGACCGAATGCCGAAACGCAATAAATTTTTTTTTGAGTCAGAAAAAAGTGAAAAAAAAAAGGGTAAAATATCATTTTCGTCCCTAAATTATTACAAAAGTTCGTTTTTCGTCCCTAAACTTTCAAAAGTTCGTTTTTCGTCCCTGAACTATCACAAAAGTTCGTTTTTCGTCCCTAAACTTTCAAAAGTTTTATTTTCATCCCTAAACTTTTCCAAACGTATTGATTTTCGTCCCTCCGTCTGACGGAGTGCTGACGTGGCTTTGACAGTGTGCTGATGTGAGAGGGACGAAAATCAATATATTTGGAAAAGTTTAGGGACGAAAATAGAACTTTTGAAAGTTTAGGGACGAAAAACGAACTTTTGTGATAGTTCAGGGACGAAAAACGAACTTTTGAAAGTTTAGGGACGAAAAACGAACTTTTGTGATAATTTAGGGACGAAAATGATATTTTACCCCCAAAAAAAAAAGGGAAGGAATGATTGTGTGAGGGGGATCCTCGCACTCTAAATCTGTAATCATCAAGCACAAATGCGCAATTGACACTTGGGATTGGCATTCAATTACAAATTTTTATCCTAAAATAAAAGAGAGGTAATAATCACCATTAGCTGCAAATATTGTCCGGTGGCTAAAAGTTCGAATAGAGAATAGATTACAGTTGATAGATATATGAAATGCTTTCTTAGTCATTCAAAAAATAACTATAATACACTTTTTCTGAGGAAAAAAAAATCAAGCCTCTTCTAAGGAACTAACAAGAAAAATGAGTACGCATGCAGTATTGCAGTTTGTTTAGGAACTTGGTTTGGCCCACTTCAAACCGTTTGGGTCAGTCCAGTTTTGAAGGGGACTCTTAGATGTCATCAAGACTTTACAAAAAGGAGATATATCCCTGTCTTCCTTTGGTCACTTAACTAAAGACATTTTATCTTTTGTCAGCTGGAGTTTTTTTTTTTTTTTTTTTTTTTTTTTTTTTTAAGTAAGGTAATGTAATTGCTCATGTCTTAGCCTAAAGAGTAGAGTTTTCTTTTCCTTTGTTTGTTTGGATGGAGTTTGTTCCACCAAATTTGGATAATGTTGTTGCTATTCACCAGCATCTCTTTCTCAAAAAAATAATAATGTTCCAGCCCAATTAAAGAAAGCTTAGAAATTTATGAAAATAATGAGCTGCAGAGGAAAACCATATACATTAATGATAATTAATAGAATCATTCGAAATCTTCTTTTAAAATAATAATAATGTGGGTTCTAGTTAGCTCAACAATTAAAGTCTCTAATAGTTGTATAAGAGATCTGAGGTTCAATCCCCGCCTACACCAAAAACTGATTGGTGTCTTAGTTTGATAATAAAAAGCAATTATCAGGAGCGAACGGCATAAGTTGAAACTCTCTAAAAAATAATAATAATAATAATAATAAAGTAACAATGTACACCATACAATTGCTAATTACTTTCTCATATTGAATGCCGAAATGGCATGATCACAAACAAATAGAAATTATTTATTTAACCCCCTCAACTCCAGAAGGTCTAAACTCCAATCTAAGTAACAAAACCTTATTAAAATCCACCACACTTGGAAAACAATGAAAAATACTTTAAGCCATTTGAGTTAAGTGAAAATGAAATGAAACTGATGGTTTAAAAAATAATAATAATATTTCTAGCTGTATTATGAGTACACAGTGTGTGCCATATGAGGAGCCTGATTCTAAACGAACAAGGGGTGATTGGGCCCCGACTTGGACCAACTGAGCCTAGCTTTATGCAGATGAGGCTGCAGTCGCCTCTCCTCATGGACCAACAAGATAATAGGCTAGACTAAGAATTTAAACAAGAGAAGGAAGAATTTTTCTCAAAAAAAAAAAAAATGGAGAAGAAAGAATTGGTCTGAGCAATGAGTTGTACAAGTTAATTACAACCCAACCCAACCCAGTTTTCACTCTTATCATTGCTTTTTAATTTTTTATCATGTGCCAAGTTCAATACAATCTGATAATTGTTTCTTTGACTACTATAGAGAAAATTTGAGCTAAGGAGCATGTATTTTGTTGACAACAACTTCCTCAATTCACACTTAGGAGCTCAGGATAAGATGCCTACATATTACATGTACAAAATGTTACAAAACAGCTCAGTAGCATAGGTATATCTATAATTCAAAATTCAAATTTTATCAAAAGTCCCTAAAGGGACAGGAAGATGGGAGGAAGCATACCAGTCCTTGGTAATTGGTGGCAACATAAATTATATCTACCAAGGCGGAACTAAAATTTTATGAATGAGGTGGTCAAAGTAATAACAAATATAAAAATCTAACTAATTTAAAAACATGAAAAATATGAAGAGTTTGGGGGCCCAATCATTTATTTTTTGTTGTTGAAAATGTTAGATAAATTTGAGGGTGAAATTCTAGTTCTTGAAAAGTTTGGGGGAGCCATGGCCCCCAAGCTTAAGTATGTAGTTTCTCTTCTCTACCAACAATACTAACACACATAATTGGGTCCAAAAAGATGACAATGGAGTGAAATAATTCCTTTAGAACGACAATAGACACTTGTAAGATGGATGTTCCGAAAAAACAAAAAAAAAAAAAACAAAAAATAGGAACAAGATTCCAATATAGTGTAAGCAAGCATGCAAATAGAAGCAAATCTATTAAATGTAAAGGAACAATAATACAGAGCAAGCATGCTTCCAAAATAGAAGCAAACCCAGTAAGTGTAAAGGAAGAATTTCATATGATCAGATAAATTCATATAGAACAAGAGTGCTAATTTTGAGGTGGCATGGATTATACTTCATGGACATCGATCATGGGTTCAACCCTTAATTGTCTCTCAAAAATGAAGATTTGATTCGACTAATGATGTTTGTTCCCCTAAATTGTTTTACATAAAGTGGCCACTTATTTTAATAACATGGGAAAAATAAGAAAAATAATACATTCCTTTATTAATTGGATTATAAAAAATTCACGTCTTTTTTTTTTTAATGAACAAAAAATGGGTAGGGGGCGACCAACATGGCAATCCTACCTAAATGTGACCATAGCTCAGCATATCTTGTACGTCACTCTAAACCACATTTCTCTGTAGTTCAAAAATTCACGACTTAATGGAATATAAAAAGAAGGCGTAAATGCACTTTTAGTCCCTATATTTTGAAGTTTTTCCATTTTAGTCCCTACATTTTATTTTTTCCACTTTTAGTCCCTAAAACCAATTTACGCGTTCCATTTTAGTCCTTTCCGTCAATCAACAGACGGAAATAGCTGAGGTGGCAGCCGGAGCAATTAAAATATTATAAAAATGCCACGTCACCCATGACACATCAGCATATAAATTTAAAAAATTAATTTATTAATTTTAACTAAATAATAAAAATAAAAATACAATTAAAAACTAAAATTCATAGAATTAAAACCGAATTTAAAAAATCATATCAAACTCAAACTCTATTCTCTCGTCTCAACCAACCCAAACAAAAATTTCTCATTAGATCATTTTGACTTTAAGTGTATTTACTTTTCTTTAAGTGAGCTCACTCTAAAATCATGATCTGATTTTAGAGAGAGCTTTACCCAAAAAAAAGAGTTTAGAGAGAGGGAGAGAATGAGATGAGATGACGTTTGGAGCAGATCTAGAGGAAGGGGGCTGGCCGTTTGGAGCAGATCTGAGGAAGGTGGCCGATGGTTTAGAGCAGATCTAAGGAAAGGGGTCGACGGTTTGGAGTAGATCTAGAGGAAGGTCTCGGTCTTAATCCTGGTCTCGGCTCCAGCCTCCGTCTTGGTCTTGATCTCGGCCTCCGTTTTGGTCTCGATCTCGGCCTCCGTTCTGGTCTCGGCCTTCGTCTCGGCCATAATGGAGCTCGCCGGTCTTGGCCACAATGGAGCTCGCCGATCTCGGCCACCGTCTTGGCGTGGGTTTGTTGACTGATCGGTGGGGTGGTGGTGGCTTGATTGTGTCGGTCATTGGTGGTCGGATCTGGGTTTGGTTATGTTGGTTTGGGTTTGATTGTGTTGATCTGTGTTTGTTGTGATTGGTTTCTTGATCTGGGTTTAATCTGGGTTTAATCTGGGTTGGTTTTTTAACTGGGTTTATGGGTTTAATTTGTTGAGAATTCGATGTTGATTGTGTTAGAATTTGGGGAAGAACATGAAGAATTCAATGAAATTGATTTGTGGTAGATCTGATGGTGCTGGGTTTGATGATCTCTAAGGTGTTGAATTTGGGTTTTTTCTTCTTGTTTTCATTTATGTCCTAGTGATCTGGGTGGTTGCTGGGTTTGTGTTCTTGTGATGGGTTTGAGTTCTTGGTTGCTGGGTTTGATTGGGGAAGAATATGAAGAACATAAAGAACAATCTTGGTTGCTGGGTTTATTGCTATTTTTATTTTTATTATTTAGTTAAAATTAATAAATTAATTTTTTAAATTTATATGTTGATGTGTCATGGGTGACGTGGCATTTTTATAATATTTTAATTGCTCCGGCTGCCACCTCAGCTATTTTCGTCGGTTGACTGACGGAAATGACTAAAATGGAACGCGTAAATTGGTTTTAGGGACTAAAAGTGGAAAAAATAAAATGTAGGGACTAAAATGGAAAAACGTCAAAATGTAGGGACTAAAAGTGCATTTACGCCTAAAAAGAAAAATTACATAACTTTGTTTCTAGATATAATCTAAAAAAAATTACTTGGCTTTAAGCCCTATTTACATTCTAAAAACATTATAAAAAAAAACATATAATTTCTTTCGCTCTTTATGCATTCTGTTCATTCAATACATACACGGATAAGAAAATGACAGAACAACAACAGACACTATATCACTGCCAATCTCATATTGGGAGTAATCGCAAGATGAGATAATGTCAGAATGACCAAATGCAACAAGAGGCTTCTCAAGTAAATAAATTGGAATTAAACATGCAATCTCTTGCATGTTCGGCTTTAAATATGTTACAAAAAACTTAAAACTAGTTTTAAAGCAAAACCCAATCACACAACATTTTTTTAGCTGCTGATTTTTTTAATTTTTAATTTTAAATGTAAGGTTTCAATTTATGACATTTGCTTTTAATAATTATCTATTTGTCATTTACTATTAAACCAAGACACTAATTAATGTTAGGTGTAGACAGAAATAGAATCTCAAATTTCTTATTTGACGATTTGTGTGCAAATTAAACCTATTTTCCTTCTAATAAGAAAATTTTAATAGACATTTGGCTCCATTGGTTTTTGTCTTTTTTTCTTTTTCTTTTTCTTTTTTTGGGATAGAATTCATGTTACGAACTTTGTTTTTGTGGGAAATTTAATATATTATACAAGAAGGGAAGTCACAAACACGTTTCCATTTGAAGTGCCACAGGAAAGTTCTTCACCTAATAGTACTTTCCAAATTTCCTCATGAGACAATAAAAATGACGTAAAATAAAACCTAGGCATTGATTATTTTCACCTATCCTTTGACAATGTATCAACAAATGTTTGACTTTACAGCACAGAAAGATCTAAAGGACATACCCTGCATTTATTAACCCATTTTTGTCACCGTATCTTCTTTATCATTTGAATCATTTCTTGGAATGCTGACCGACTTCCCATACCAGATAATTTTGCTAGACTTTATAATCATCATTAATTTAATTAAATTAACAAGAGGAATTCAATCTTAATTCATTCTTACTATTTAGGATCCTAAATAGTTGAATGAATTTTCTAATCATATATAATACAGGCTAAAATGCAAAATGCATCCTCTAAATTTTACTAAAAGTTATTTTAGTCCTTTAACTTTACACTTATTTAATTAAATTCTCTAAATTTCAAAGTTATTTAATTCAGGTTTTTGTCCAATTTTATTAAAAAAAAAAATTTAAATATGCAATTAACTAATAATTTTTTTAAAAAAATTCTTACATAAAAGTCTATAAATTTTTTTAATTTTATTTTTTTCATGTAAAAATAATTTTTTAAGGACAATTTTTAACAAATTCGACATAATATTTTAATTGAATAAATTTGAAACTTAGAGTACTCAATTGAATAAAAGTAAAGTCAGTTAAACTTAGAGGGTGCAGTTTACATTTTAACCTATAATATATTATAACTCTATTAAGGATACAATTTTTTTAACAACTTATTAAGGTGGTAATTTGTAAATGGTAGATAATTACTTTCACATGAACGTATCACTAACACTACTTTTATTTCCATCACTCATAATCTATCAATAGAATATGTGAGAGTAAGTTTTATTAATATATTAAAATGGAAACTCAATTAATAATCCAAATTAAGATTCTAATTGTACTCTAATAAGAGTAATGTTAGAGATACAAATTTTTTTTACAAACTGCTGATGTATGGTAAGTGGTTATTGGTAAATGAAAAAGTAATATTAATGGTAGACCTTGATGAAAACCAATAAAAAGCTAGTCATATTAACAGTTTGTAAAAGTGCTGTAAAATAGTTTGTGCATGTAGCCCTACTCCTCTAATAATGTGTCTAAGTGTTTTTTTTTTTTTTTTTGAGAATTGTGTTTAAGTGTATTTAATTATACAATACACTGATGTTATATTTTAAATGTACACCAATTTCATATCAAGTGTCCTTCCAGATATACTGTCAATTATATTTACATGCAAATTCATGCATCTAAAATTATAAAAATATAAACTTGGGCTAAACTTAAATTTATTGCACTTCTATATAATACTATAAATGTGTTCAGTTCCTTACTTATTATATAGAAACATTATAAATATAATTGTGGTTATTTTTAATTGCACATCTTTGTATATGCACTAATTTTAAGTTAGTCATCAGCTAATTACAAGTTTATCATCCCTTTTGAGTCATTTTATGTTCATATTAACCTTCAGATTAAACAAATAATTAATTTGTCAATTAAAATACCTAATTAGTCATTGAATTTTTATTCCATGCACTAAAAAGTACATCCTTCTCTTGGAGTTGCGCCAATGGGTCTTTAATACTTCATTAATTATAATTAATTCTTTTAATAATCAATTATGATCACTCATTTATTACTATGACTTGTTTTCAATTATTTAAAATTAATCATGTGCTTTAATTCACATACATGATCTTATAAATCACTAAGTAATGGATTAAAGAAGGTTCCTCCAACTTGATTTGGAGAAACACTTTATCTAAACTAAAAGTAAATTGTAATTTTCTAAAGAAAAAAAAAGTTTTTGAATTTTCTATTATCAAAAAAATTTTAGTTTTTCATTTTCAAAAAATTATTTTTTGAGTTACACATGTACACTTACACATCTCCAAACCCAAATTTTTTTTATTATGAAAACAACAAAAATAATTGTTGTTTTGAATATTGGAAACAGAATTAAATTGAATCAATCAGAAAACAACAAACAAAAAAAACAAAAACAAACTCACAGTTGTTGTAAAAACAGAATTTGATTAAATACAATATATTAGTTAGATAAAATTAGTTTTTTTTTTTTTGGTATTTTACTAAAAAATCCAAAAAAACAAAAAATACACGTCACACATTACATTCGCTCTCATATATCAACAAAATTAACCAACCCAAAAAGGAGAAAGCACACCATACATTCACTCACACACAAACACAAACACAAGCACAATAACAACAATCATTTCATTTCATTTTCTTTTATACTTTATATTGGTTTTGGTTTTTTCTTTTTTTCCTACTTTACAACAAATTTACAACGAGTAGAAAGAAAGAAGAGCTTTTGAAAGAGAGAGAGAAAAAAACGACAATCATTATCATAATCAATCAGATCAGAAAAAATGGACGGCGGAGGAGCAGTGGACGGTGGCGGTGGTGTGCCAGGTCATCCTGGCGGAGGAGACGCTGTGATGACGGAGGCTCAGCCGGAGTCTCAGAACTCGATGATGCCGATGTCGGCGACGGCGACGACGACGGAGAACATATCGGCGACGTTGAGTCACGGAGGGAGGTTTATTCAGTACAACATCTTCGGTAACATCTTCGAAGTTACCGCTAAGTATAAGCCTCCCATTCTGCCGATCGGCAAAGGCGCTTACGGCATCGTTTGGTCTCTATTTCTCTCTCTTTGTTTGATTTCTTCAATTTCGTTTTTTGTTTTTTTGAATCGGAGAATTTTTGGTTCAGCTCGGCTCTGAATTCGGAGACGAATGAGCACGTGGCGTTGAAGAAGATTGCGAATGCGTTCGATAACAAGATCGATGCGAAGAGGACTCTACGTGAGATCAAGCTGCTTCGTCATATGGAACATGAAAATGTAAAACTCTTTCTCTCTCTCTCTCTCTCTATTCTTCTTCGATTTAGTGCTTAATTTGGTTTAGTGGTTATTGATTACTTAGCTAAAACTGGGAAAAAAAGAAAGAAAGAAAAAACAGCTAATTAGGTATATTAGTGTGTTATGAAGTGTATTTAATTAATGGTAATGGTGAATGAGAATTGACAAATTGTTTCAATTTATTGCTTAATTGGTTTAGTAATTAGTAATTATTTCGTTTTTAATAGAAATTTGATTGCTTTATGTCACTTAGCAAAAACTGGAAAAAAAAAACAGTGAATTGGGAATAATAGTGTACTTAAATGTGTTTTGTTGTGTTGCCTATTTAATTCAAGTTGTTAAATCAGGAATTTAGTAATGCATTGAAATTATGATAATATCGCCTTTTTCTGGTATAAATTCAAAATAAGTGTCGATTTTGCTAAAAAATTCAGTCTTTTGTATTTTCTTGATCTCTTCTAGTGTTTTAGGAAATGAATGATAATAGAAAGCAGAGTCTTTAAATTAAGCCAAGACTGATTTATAATTTTTTTTTTTTAATTTTTTTGATAGGTAAATAACTTCATTGAAAAATAGGTGAGAAAAAACAAGGTATAAATCATGCAAAGAAGTAAAAGTAGGTACTCCCGAAGCAGTTGCCCACTCTAACGAAGTCTGAAAGAACAATAGCTTCAAATGGTGAATTGATCTTTCATTCCCTTCAAAAGTATGTGCATTCCTTTCTCCTCATATACCCCACATTAGGCAATAAGGGATCATACTCCAAATCACCGTAGTTCTGTGTCTATTGAACTTGCCTGGCCAACTAGCTAAAAGCTTCACAACACCATGTGGCATGACCCAATGGGCCCAAATAATGAGCACACCATATTTCATAACTCTTGAGCTATAGGGCCATGTATGAGTAAGTGATCAATAGTCTCCCCATTCTGCTTACGCATACAACGCCAATCCACCACAACCACTTGCCGCCTCCGGAAATTATCAACAGTCAAAATTTACCCCAACACTGCAGTCCAAATGAAACTTACCTCTGTAGGCATTTTCGGTTTCCACAATGGCCTCCATGGAGAAAATAACGGATTAGTGGGTTTTAGTGCCCAGTAATAACTGATTAGCATTGCATATTATGGCGTCTGGCATTTTAGGAAGCTTCTGATCATCGTGGTGTAGTTCCCAATCTTTGCTTAGCTGAATAGATCTCATTATCAATTTTCTTAACTGTACACCATTTTAAGTTGCTACAATTATACAAATACCTAACCAATGCAATAATGCAATGATTACACTTATCTTTGGCAATTCAGCACTAAATTAGATTTCTTGATATGATCTTGAGGGGTCCTTGAATAAGGTTTGATGTTTAAGGGTTTAGGTAATGAAAAGATTAGATCTTTAATATGTTTGATGGCTGTTTAGTACTACAACAGCAAATAAAATGAGAAATAAAGAAAGTTGTTTTTTGATGATGTGAAACTTCACCGAGGCAGGGCCCTTGGGACCTACCACAGGGGAGTAAACCACGGATACATGACCCTGCTTGCCAAAACCATGTATCAAGTAATCCAGGTGAACTCTTACGGTTTGTTTGGAAAGAACCTAGAATGTCTTAGTCTATAGCTCATGCCAAGCCTCCAACCACTAGCCTACAAGCTGACAGTGAGAAATAAATAAAGATAAATGCTAGGTAATCACATTTAGGTTTTCCTAAGCAATTGTGCTTAAGTAAAAGAAGATAATCACATGAAGTTTGAAACAATATGCTGGAATTTTAATAAAATTAATCTCGCTATCAATGTTATTGACTACAATAAAGCCTTTGAAGCATTTTAGGCTATTGCTAAATCCTTTTAGGACTAGGACTCTAAATAAACTACTTTAGAATTATCAAAATAACAAAGAAAACAATAGTTAAGAATTTTGAAACCAATAGGAATTTGACTCGAGATACAAAATAAGACTCATGGACCTTTGGTACAGAAAAGGACAGTCCATTTCAGAAAATCCAGATGTTACCAAATTGCCCTTATAAAGAAACGTAATTGGACCAGCCAAAGTAAAGAAACTTAAGACTTATAAAAAATAATAATAATAACTAAAGTAGCTTATGAAAGGTGGCAAGGAGGCCCTGCATCTCTATTTGACCACACTTCTTGAATATTTTTGTTTTTAATCTTGTTTTTCCTCAAAGTCCTCTTTACTATCTGCATCATGTACACCATTTTATGTTCCTCCACTTATACAAACAGCTGGCTACTAAATTAAGTATGATCTTTACCGATTTAGGATGAGTGTTGCATACAAAATATAATTTTATAATTCATTAGGTGTACTTTGGGTACTTTTATTTGGTTGCAAGATAGTAGCAATTATTAGATAGCATATCCTAATCTTATTTTTTTGGCCATAGTATAATATGAGGTCCATTATATTTTTTTGTCTTACCTACGTCAATGAGCTCTGGATCAGATTACATCTCTCCAATAAGTATAGGATGGAGGATGAGACCCATTGGATTCATGTGTAAGTTACCAATAAAAAAAATGTTTACTTTTCTTTCCTACGTATAAATCATCACAAGTTTATGATCTTGTGGTAGGCATGCTATTTCGGTTATGTTTATTTATTCTTTTCATTGGTATAAGAATCTCCGCTAACCCCATGTCTATTTATTCTTTTTGTGGTGGGCATCCTGTTTAGCAATAATTAGCATATTCCCATTCAATTAATATTGCTTACATTTGTCCTGCAGGTTGTTGCAATCAGAGATATAATACCACCACCACAGAGGGAGGCATTTAATGATGTTTATATTGCATATGAGCTAATGGACACTGACCTGCACCAAATTATTCGTTCCAATCAAGCTTTGTCAGAGGAGCATTGTCAGGTTCAATTCTAAGCATTTTGGGTATATTTTGTTTCCCTTTATGATAGCACCACTTTGTTGCATCAGCAAAGACCTCATATGATTTGAGTCTTTGACTTCTGACAGCCCTTATTAGAATCAACAACTATACAAAAGGCAATAAACTATCAACTGGACAAAGTTTGACATCACAGCAGTCTGGTATTAACTGCATTAAATTGGTTTTTAACTTGCTCATCTGGGGTCACGCTTCAAGCCGAATGAGAGGCACCATGTCTTTTCTTACTTCCCTTAATGTCTACATCACGTTCACCTGCATTTCTTTTACCTGTTCAGTTAAAAATTGAATGATATTTTTCCATTTTGGTGCTGTCATTTTCCTTTATTAAATGTGACATCCTTGCACACGAACTGAAAATCTGATGAATGCAAAACCAAAGTGGCACCATCATTTATAACGTTCTTGAAGTTGTTTATCGCTGAATCTGTCCAGCTTGCTGGTGAAAACTTTAAAGAATCAAAGCATGGCCTATGGGGACCCAAATGTTCACTTTTAAATCATTTCTTGGCATCTTAGTTAAGCTATATAGAAATTGTTTCCTGGAGAACATCAATAACAGAACTTTGTTGGAAAATGCCTTATACAAAAACAAGCATTGGAGGGGTTAAAACTTTTCATCTTGAGTTGGGTTTGAAAATTTTGTACAATAACTTCTTTTGTATGATTGAATCCAAATGGTACTAGAGCAATCAAAGTAGCTTGGAGATTTGTAGCACTTGTTTTAGTTAGGTGTTATCCTTATAGAGACGGTTGTTTAGAATGCTGTGGAGCCATATGCCTTTCCTTGCGATGTTACTTGGCAATGTGATGACCTGTACCCTGTACCTGGTTCTCTCTCACTCTCTCTCTCCTCCCCCCCCCCCCCCCCCACCCCCCCCCAATCCCAAAAAAATCCTCAATTATGGCTTTGGCTTGTTCAACTGTAAATGTTCAGAAGTCACTGTATCTGTCAGCCTCAGATTAAAATAACTAATGCTTTTCAATGTTTTATGCAGTACTTCCTGTATCAGATCCTCCGTGGATTGAAATACATACATTCTGCAAATGTCCTGCACAGGGACTTAAAGCCCAGCAATCTTCTTTTAAATGCTAATTGTGACTTGAAAATATGTGATTTTGGACTAGCTCGTGTCACCTCTGAAACTGATTTCATGACGGAATATGTTGTTACAAGATGGTACCGTGCACCAGAGCTTTTATTGAACTCTTCAGATTACACTGCAGCTATTGATGTGTGGTCAGTTGGTTGTATTTTCATGGAATTGATGGATAGGAAACCTCTGTTTCCTGGAAGAGATCATGTGCACCAGCTACGTTTGCTTATGGAGGTAATCTACTCTTCCATCTTTATATTGTTATATTGTTAGTTTCTGGAAACGCAGGATCTTCCTATTACAAGTTCTCTTATATTTATTGCTTTTGCCTGCATATTCTCCTTATTCCATCTTCTTAAAAGTTGATATAAATTTTATCCTTTTTGCTTAATCTGGAGCTTTTTAGTCAGGTGACATTGAGGTTGTACTTTTAGGGTCATTAAACAGTATTATTTAAATGGCATTATTCCACCTCACCTTTATTGAACTGCATACCATCTCCAGTACATGTAATCATGAATGAGATATTTACATTTTTAAGTGGACCCTTTTTTAAAAAAATTCAATATTCATGCTCCTGCAAATCAAAAAAACGTCAATGCATCAGTCTGGTTAATCACTATAAATCTTCATTCTCCTTCGATGGGAGAAGGGTTAGGATCCATAAGCTAAGCACATTTAATCCTCTTAGGTTTATGGTTATGCAGACTAGAGAGGAATGACACAGCCATGGAGTCTTTTTTTTTTTTTTTTGATAAGTAATAAGTTTTATTGATATTAAAAAAGGAGAACCCTAGTACACAGGGAGTGTATAAGGGGTCAACAACTCAAGTACAAAAATTACAAGAATCAATGAAATCAAAAAAAGAAGGGAATGATTGGTTTTGCATAGCAACCAACCAATCCAATAAAGTTCTAAAGAAAAATAACTTGAGGTCTGGTATGGATCTCTCAATATCCTCAAAACTCCTATTATTTCTCTCCCTCCACAGACACCACATTAAGCAATAGGGTACAATTATCCAAATAAAATCATTTTGATGACAACCAAACCTGCCTTGCCAACACTCTAAGAGCCCCAAAACGGATTGCTGCATAACCCAGCTTACTCCAAATAAACCCAAAACCATAGCCCACAGATCCATAGCAACCGGACAATGAAGGAAGAGATGGTCAACTGATTCACCATTACACTTGCACATATAACACCAATCCAATATCCAAACCTTTCTTTTTTGTAAATTGTCAATTGTCAAGCATTTCTCTAAAGCAGCAGTCCAAACAAAGAAGGCTACTCAAGAAGGAATCTTCTGTTTCCAAATGCTTTTCCAAGGAAAACAGAAGTCAGTAGAGCCCACTAAAATTCTATAATAATCATTAACCTTAAACCCATTATCTCTACTAGGTTTCCAACACATCTTATCCTCACCAAACCCCCTTATTGAAGAACCATATATGGTATCCAAGAAGCCTGACATAGCCTCTAATTCTTGTGCATGCACACCCCTAAAGAAACTAACATCCCAAACAAGGACGCCATTGGTGTACTTCATAAGCGCAGCCACACTAGCCTCCTTATCCCTGCAAAATCTAAATAACTCAAGATAACTGACTGCAAGGGATGTCTCACCACACCAACGGTCTTGCCAAAACTTCACCCTAGACCCGTCACCAATATCATACAGAATATGGCATGAAAAATAAGCCCCCCACACCCCCCCCCCCCCCCCCCCCCCCCCCCAAAATACACATCCATATTTCACTTCTATCACTTGCCTCCAAAGGGCATTCTTCTCAATCCCAAATTTCCATAGCCACTTCCCAAGCAAAGCTTCATTAAAGAGTCTTACCTTCCTTATCCCTAAGCCACTCGAAGAAATGGGGGAACAAACAGTAGCCCATTTAACCAAATGAAATTTAGGTTCATCACTAATGCCACCTCATAATAAATTTCGCTGAAGTTTCTTAATTTAGTTAGCCACAACAGCAGGTATAGGAAAAAGAGATAGAAAATAAGTGGGTAAGTTAGATAGAGTGCTTTTGATTAAAGTGACTCTACCTCCCTTGGATAAGTACAAACGTTTCTATCCCACTAATCTCCTGTCCATCTTCTCTAGAATCAGGTTCCATATTGTCTTATCCTTGAATTTTCATTGGAAGATTAATTTATTACTACTACACACGTTTGTCTATTCAAGACTTATTTTATGGGGCCCATGTGTGGCCTCCAATTGAAGTAAAAGTCATGTGGTTTTAAAGGTCTAGTTATTTATTTTAGGGTTAAAACAGATTTAATGGTTTTTATTTAACAAGTTATAATAGTTTGTCCTATGCTAAGACAGCAACTTTGGCGATGCTCTCTCTATCTCAAATATGGTGAAGCCTTTGTTTTGGGAGGGGGGGGGGGGGGGGGGGGGGGTGGGAGAGATAGTATGGAGGGTGGTTTGGTTAGAGATTATATGGAGTTAGTCTTTCAAAAGCCATTGAGAAGGATGGGATACTCTTTCACGCTTTGTAAAATTCTCTGTGGGAAACAGCCTATGAATTTGATTATGGCATGATCTGTGGTGTGGAAAACTTTGTCTGAAAGATGATTTTCTTTAATTATATTGGATTGGAACCGGTAAGAATGCCTCAGCTGCCTTGTATTTGAGTGATTAACGTAGATAGAATACTCAATTTACCTGGTTACCTCAGGATTGGGAATTGGAGTGTGGAGATTTTCTTGGATTTGTTATAATTTGATCTCCTTAGTAGATTTGAGGATCAAATAATGTGGAAACCTGTCAAGGCTGAAACATTTGGAGTTTGACCTTACTATGAAGCTCTGAGGGGTGCTATAGGGGTTCGCTTTCCTTGGTGGAGTATCTGGGATGCGAAGGTACCCCATCACATGGGCACAGCCTTAGACAAAATTTTAACTGTGGAAGATCTTAGGAAATGTAACATGTTGACTGTTGAACGGTGCTGCATGCCCAAGAATAGTGGGGAATGAATGGAACATCTTCTACTGCATTGCATGGTAGTGGTAACTAGGGGTATTTGATCTTTTGCATGGACTCTATTTACAGTTTCATGGTTAATGCCAAGAACTGCGGCGCAAATGTTAAGCTTTTGGAGAGGAAGTTTTCAGAAGCACGGAAATTCTAAAGCTTGGAATGCGGGACCTTTCTGCATCTTGTGGACACTTTGGCAAGAATGAAATAGTAGAATGATGAAGTTGGAACAGCCAACCCATAAGATCAAACAATCTTTTAAAGATATTTTTTTAATTGAGTGATAGTGGTAGGACATTTTCCTTTTCTGTTTTAAAATGTGGATACTCAAGTTTAAAATTGTAATCCTTGTAATGCTGTTGTATTCGTTGCTTTTTATCAAATAATAAGTATTTTATTTATTCAAATAAAATCTTGCAGCTTATTGGCACCCCAACAGAGGCTGACTTGGGATTCTTGAATGAAAATGCTAAAAGATACATTCGGCAGCTTCCTCTTTACCGTCGGCAGTCCTTAACTGAAAAGTTTCCACATGTCCATCCTGCAGCCATTGATCTTGTTGAAAAGATGTTAACATTCGATCCCAGACAGAGGATTACTGGTGAGTTTATGCTTCCTACTGTTCTGTGCATAACAATACAAGTATCAACTTATATCATCTAAGCCCTACTCTCAACTAAGCTTTGCAGTACAGTAGTAGTTTAATTGTAAAATTTATACCACATGTTTTGCAGTTTTATATATAAATGGATCTGTTTCAGTGTTATGCATTTTTGGTCTGGCATAACTTGTTTTTGTCACGTATCTTGTGTGTGTGTGTGTGTACTACTACATATGTTCATGGATTTGGTCAATGTATTGAAAAAAGAAAATGAAATTTTTTGACATATTCCTTTAGTATGCCATTCTGTTGTGCATTTGATAAATGACATTTGTTTAAATTTATGGATTGGCTAAACCTACCCTCATACTTGGTTTTGGGTAGGGTGTTCTTTAGCTTTTTGCCAAATTTTTGGTTTAATATTTCAAAGTTGCTATATTGTTGTTACATGTGAAAGTGCTACAATGTAGACAAACATGTATAATGTATTGCATATTTGATACATTAACTGCGGTCTCAATTTTATATATCTTCCAGTTTGGAAAGAATCAAGGTACTAGCCTTCTCCTCTTTAGGGGGAGGTGAACCTTTATACTTCTTATATGAGAGCAAAAAACCAGAACTAACTCATAGAGTTTATTTATGTGTTGTGCACTAAGTACATATATATAGGATATCTACCTTAGACCAATGGTGCTGATATTAGAAGAATCAAGGCATATGATGATATTGGGTGAAAGGTGCAAGTAAAAAACATGTTTGGCAGCACGTATGTCTATTTTCAGCATCTCTAAGGATTTATTTTTCTCAGGAATGCCACTTTAATTTCCATTTGTTGCCTACGTTCCTTATTGCTGTGGTAGGTAACACTAGGAGATATTTAAGGACATATCAGAAGTAATTTGTGACATCGAGACCTCTTATTATAACCCCGCACTTGAAAAAAATTCCCTTTTCCCCTTTAAAAATCTTAGTGACGCTGCTGAAACTAAGACACAGGTTCAATTTCTGAATCCAAGCTCAACCTTGGTGATTTTGTACAACCCTGGTGCTGTTATCTTGCCATTCAAAATGCTAGATTGACTACCTAAACTCTATAATTCATATAAAAAGATAACTTGTTCTTTAGTCCTTGTTTTTGTCTTAAAAAGGCTTCTCACATAAATTTTCCATGAAAACTGAGAAGGTGTCTAATGCATCAAATATATGCATCCTCTTCTTCACAGCATTCGAATCCCACACACTATGAGGTGGGGGAATGCATAAAATAATTATTGCGTGAGAACCTCGTCCATTGTGTCCATGAACATTACAGAATTGCATTTTCATCAGGCCACATTTAGTGTTAAATTTGGAAGTCAATTCGTGAATTTTTTTTTTTTTTTTTTTTTTTTTTTTTTTTGCTTCTGATATATTACTTTTCTAATGATTAATAGTGAAGTCACTTAATTCATAATTTTTTGTGGTTATTTCTGTAACAATACTATGTCTATGTTTAAGCATTTATTGAAAACTCTGACATATGATTTTCCACTTGAACAGTTGAAAACGCGTTGGCTCACCCCTATCTAACATCTCTGCATGACATCAGTGATGAGCCTGTGTGCATGACTCCCTTCAGCTTTGATT
Organism: Quercus cerris; assembly: GCA_963669245.1. Taxonomy (NCBI): domain Eukaryota; kingdom Viridiplantae; phylum Streptophyta; class Magnoliopsida; order Fagales; family Fagaceae; genus Quercus; species Quercus cerris. The sequence goes on from OY770012.1 coordinate 54,399,802, forward strand.
TTGAGCAGCATGCACTGACTGAGGAACAAATGAAGGAGCTGATCTACCGAGAGGCCCTTGCATTTAACCCCGAGTATCAGCACTAACAAGCTGTGCTTTATTTGATCAGTGTTGTCTCTCTGCTTTATACCCTCGCTGATTGATTTCTTCATGTATATATATGTTCCATTCCAAACTGGGTGGATCTGGAATTGATTGGTTTATGGGCAGAATTAAGGGACTGGAACTAGTGTAATGGTGTTTGTGTCGGCTGTTTTGCTGTTATTTTTTCTATTTATTTTTATTTTTATTTAAGCCAACATCTGATGAACAGATCTCGCTCTCCCTTACAAGTACGTGCACATTTGTAGTTTCAGATTTGAGAGTAGAAAACAAATTAAAAAAACAATTTCCGATCCTTTGTACTCTTTCTTCCACAAATTCTGATCATGGTTTGATTCTTGGTTTATATTTTGGAATAAATTAGTAGAAACCGTTCCAGTAATGGCCTGATCAATGATTTTTATATGATGAATTGTGGTCTTTGTTCTCAAATTTTCCAGGAGAAAAAGCCATTAGTAATGGCCATAATCAAGGGGTATGGCACCCGTGATTGAACAAACGTACATATATATTTGAAAGCTCTCATGTGTATATTTTGGCAGTGTGAAAGTCTAGGCAAGCAAATTTTGTAAAATTTTTGCTATGACTCTAATGTTGTTAATTATGAGCAAAAAGTCAATATAAAAGTATATGAGCAAAAAGTCAGTATAAAAGTAACTGTTCTCAACTCACAATCGATTACTTTAAGTTGTGACAAATAATATGGTCCTGGAAGAATTGTTCAACAATAATGCTTCTGAAGTAAAATTGTACCATAACTTCGCTTTGATGCTCATCCTCAGCATGCCTTCACTTCCAATGCTTCCCTTTTCTTTTTCGAGTGGGAACTTTCATTTACTTATAATTAAAATAAATATTACCACTAGATATAGCGCATGGGTGGAGGTTTGGCACAATTCTTGTACAAATAAGATTATAAATCCCAATCAAGAGTCCATATATCTTGTGTGCAAGGTGTACAAACATACCTTTAAATATAACTGGATAAGCTCCCGCACCAACTCCTGTGAAAATTTATTAGCAGCAACTAAAGACCATGGTTTTATGCTAAAATTGGAGTGATGTTATCAATCACAGCATCTGGAAAATGCATTGATAATGGATGGTTTGAGGCTGTTCATGAATTGTCCATAAAACCAGATCCGAAAAGACACAAAGCAACTAGTTCTAAGTATAACCAATTTTGAATAATTCAGGGGGGCTGGGGGGAACCATGATTGCATGAGTAATGACTTCAATTTTCCTGCTCAAAGTTCTATAAAATTCTTACATGAACTCGTATAATACAGTTCATTACACACGATAGGATACATTCTACCAGACTAGTACATAAAATTGAACTTTAGAAAAAGAAATGGCAAACCAAATATTATCTCAAAGAGCTCACAGTTGAGAAAGGGAAGAAACGATGCAATCCATATTTGCTAGGAGCTAATTAAGAAAGAACGAATTCATCTCCTATAGTAGCAAGAGAATTTTTGTCATCTCCTATAGTAGCAAGAGAATTTTTTTAAGTACAGAATAAAATATTCAACATGTTAGCTCTTTACACTCTCAAAGAATCTTGAAAGTGGCACGGGGCCATCAGCCTTGTCATCGTCACTGCTACAGTGCTTGGATCTTGACCTGTGCTTTTTTTCCTTCTTAGTTCTCTTAGACCTGGATTTAGATCTTCTTGATTCTCTTTCCTCTTCATCACTACTAGAAGAATCTGAAGACGAACTTGAGGAGCTAGACTCAGAAGATCTCCTCCTTGAATGCTGCAAGGACAGATGAGGGTGGGTTTAGAAATTGAGTCATAAACAACTGCAAAAATTGAGTTGCATGGCTATGATCAAGTAACTTGGAGACATGACACGTATTAAACGGTCGTGTATAAATTTGAATGGCTAACTTTTGGATTCCATCAAATCTTCACATAACTCTAAAAATTAAATTCTGGTTTTAACTTACATCAACTCGATGCAAAGTTTACAAAGGATTCGCGCCATTACACAATTCAAAAAATAAAATTTTGAACTATGATTGCAACCAAAAAAAAAAAAATTTACTATTTTGTAACAATAAATAAAATATTAATATTAATGGCGTTTTCAATCCTGGTTTTAATTTACATCAACTCTATGCAAGTTTACAAGGGAAGCCACTACACAATTCACAAAATAAAGCTTTGAATTATGATTGCTACAGATAAGTTTTTATCATTTTTTTACCAATAAATAAAAGATTAATATTGATGGCTTGCCAACAGAAAACAAAAATGTTTACACCTTAGGAATTGGGCATCAGGAAGCAAACCAGGGACAGAGCATTAAAGCACCAAAAAGGAACAGGAAA